>OY986438.1:106234487-107476987 GCA_963920525.1 Dichetophora obliterata
TATGCTAAAAATTTGCCAGGCATAATAAAGAAAAAGCTAGACCTTCTTTGTCATCATTAGTTTAGCAACGAAACCAGACTGCTTCTCAGTCTTCGTCACCAACAACGTCTTTAAAAGTTGATCTCATTGTCAGAAGTTTCTTGGAACTTTCTTCTAACCACGAGTTTTTGACATCTCGGCTTTAGTCCTTTGCTTGTGGTCATTAAAGTGTGAGGAATGTAACGCCTGAGTTGTTGCCAGTGATTTAATAGTTATGTAGATTTGCCTGTGTGAAAGAATATCTCTGGCATTTGCATATCCTTTTTTAGCCTTGACTAAAGTGCGAAATTCTTGAGTTGTTAACATTTTTTGACATTCCCTTTAAGAAAAAAATTATGTGGTTATGGGCGAAATGTTGGAGTTGTTTATTTACAACATGGCGGCAAACTACACTGTGCGATAATTTCAGAGTTGTTTAAAGTAATTTCAAAAGTCTCATTGTGTTTTGGTAGACTCTTTCTTATGGAACATGCCATAGTCTTGTTTAAAGTCACTTCAAATATCTCATTGGTTTTTGGTAGACTCTATCTTATGGAACATATTATAGTCTTGTCACTATGAGATTTTTATGATATATTCACTTATTCTAAACGTTTTATCTCTTTAACTGTATAAAACTTAAATTTAAGACCTTCAACAAAATTGAGCTAATTTTTTTCCATCTTAAGTTATATTTGGTGTCAAAAACCTTCTTAAAGTTCGAAAATTAGTAGTGCTCAGAAGTGGTTGCTCTGAACATCTTATTCCAGAAAAACGATATCAGAGTTTTCCATGCCTAGAACGGTTTTTTACAGTGATAATCTTTTCAAAAATGTAAATTTTTTCAAAGTATTTCAAAATATAATAAATTTCATAGGGAAAAAAAAAACAAAGTTGTAGTTTTAGGAATCTTTGATTAGAGTTTTTTCATGTAAGAGTAATTTTTATAGCATACAATATGCAATAATGGAGCTGATATGGAATACCAGTTCGGAATTGCATTACCCCTTGTGATAAATTAATGTGACAACATTATTGCTCAATTTCTCGGGCCTTAAATCGAAATTAGACTTGGGTTAGAAGATGAGGTAACAGATAAAAATAAAACTAACTTTAAAAAATCTATTATCTGATCTAACTCAGCTAAATATTTTGGCAAGTTTTTTATAAGAGCTAATGATTACTGGAAACCATTCCGATTTTATACAATGGATAGATTGTACTATGATATAAAATTTAAGTGTACAATTTTTGTTCCAATTTTTGTTTTGCTGCAGTGCATTGCTTAATCGTTTTCTTATCACGCGTTTGTGTTGCGAGAGTTTCAATAAACTCCTTGTTGCTCTCTAGTACTACTCACTTTTTTGCTCAGCTAGCACAGCGCAACAAAAAAGAAACAGATGAGCCTCGAGCAAGGTGAAAAGTGGGAAACATAAAAATAAAGTGCTGCACTTCAAAACTAAAGAAGACATTTTTTTAAATTATAATTTAAAGGTCTTTTTTTTCTTTTGTCTGTGTTTTAGTAACCGTTTGAACGATTTTCATGAAATTAGTGTATGTTGTTAAAGGAAAGTTATAGTTATTAACATTTTTGTTGTAATAGATTTGAACAATATTTGTTTGTTTAATATATAATTGTTTAAAACAAATTGGGATAAATCTATCTTCTGGATCATGGAAAAATCTGAAAAAAACACAAATATTACTCAAGGTATGAATGAAAATACTAAAATATTTTAAATTGTGGGTTTTTTAGCTTGTTATGGCTATTTGAACTAAAGGTCTGCAGCGAACCATTCGTTCTACTTGTACAAACAGATATAACAAGTAAAAACCTGATAATATTGGTAAAAATACAACAAGGAGTAGAACAGAACATATGCTTATATGCTTTGGAATGAGCAGAGAGCTTATCACCTCTTTCTCTGGCTCTCATTATAGTGTAAGCTTTTTTTCTCTTTATCTGTTCCACTAAGTGGAGTATCTGTTTTAACCCTTTTTTAAATGGATATATCCATTCAATATGGATATTCCAGATCGTTCTCTTTGTATTGATGTTGTGTTTTTCTATTTCTATTCTACTAAAAGAAAGTAATGGTGAATGTCTTTCTGTGAATGGACTTTTTTCGTATTTTTGGCAAATTTAAAACATAAAAAAGTACTTAAATGCAGTGTACTTACATAAACTGTTTCTTTTTCTTGTTGTTTATTTCGCTCTTTATCCTTTATGCTTGCTACGTCACATACTCCAGATGTTCCAAATTAAGATAACAGTATTATCGATATATCTGTTTTTTCTGTATGTGCTCAAACTAGTATTTTTGATACTTGGTAATTTCACTCTCTCATACCTATTCCATCGTTATCTAAAATAGAAATATTCCATGCATACTCAATGCTTAGAGAGCGAAAAAGATACAAGTAGATATAAGAAAAAATAACAACACACAACTGGTGTACTTGGATGGTTCTTTGCAGAGCTTTACTGCATTAATCTGTATCACGAAGCAGCACACCAACGACAAGCAAGACACGAGAAGCAATACTTTTTTCTATACGAAAGTCTATTGCTTCTCGTGTCTTGCTTGTCGTTGGTGTGCATTTTCGTTATACAGAATAAAGCAGTTAATTTGAACTCAAAGCTTTATTTTTTTTTAATTTGTTCCGTCGTCTCATTACTCAACACATAACATCCTAGAACGATGAGTAAGCGAGCTAGCATGCACGGTATGAAGCATTGAGTAATGAGGCGGTGGAACAAATTTAAAGAATACTTTATGAAGCTTTGAGTAAAAATAGCTATAAATTCGAAACTAAAAAACCGTACATACTAAAATTTTTATTGTATTTTCATTTATACCTTGAGTAATATTTGTGGTTTTCTTCAGATTTTTCCATGCTCCAGAACAACATCGTTTTATCGCAATTTGTTTTAAACAATTAGTTATTAAACAAATATTGTTTAAATGCATGCAGAAAACATATTAATAACTATAAATTTCCCTGAACAACATATACAAATTTCATGAAAATCGGTCGAACGTTTACTAAGATACAGACAAAAATAAATACCTTTAAAATATAATTAAACAGTTTCTTCTTTTGTTTTGGAGCGCAACACTTTATTTAAAAAAGGCTTAACAAGTACTACATTTCTTCTTTAAAGCATTTGTACTTTTGAAGCCATATTCCACCAACATGTCCTTTAAACATCCCTTAAATTTTTTTATCATAGTATTAAAAACCGTTAAATTTGTTTACTTTTTGTCCAAAAAAATAGCTTAGTATGTTTTAAAACAGATTTTCCTTCATGTTTGTATTAAAAAAAATAAGTGTTAGTAGTGTACGGCCGAATATTCGGTTTCGGTTTCGGTTACGGCCAGTTTCGGCCCTTTTTGTCAGTTTCCATTGAGGCCAGTTTCGGCCATATTGAGGCCGAATAGCCGAAACTATACAAAACTTTTGGTAAAAATTTTTTGCATCAGTCTATTAATTCAAATATTTAAGTTTGTTTTAATAAAAATGTTTACAACGCATTGTACAAAACGGAAATTATGAATTTGTTTATAATTTGATTTATCGTGTTAACGCAAAACATTTTGGTTAATTTTATGCGTTCGATTTTCGATTTTATCATCTCTTTTTCAATTAATATTAAAGTTTTATAGGTACTGAAGCCAAAAATTAATAATTAAATAACCGAACGAATTCTATGTGTATGAAATAAAGGCAAAAAACGGAATATTTATATTTTTATAATACTACAACCTAAAAAAACGAAAAAAAATTGCTTTGTAGTTCTATAAAAATGTACATACAGTTGCGAGCAATATAATAGCAGTGCTCTACATTCTTTTATATTGTCTTTTGTAAGTCTACTAATTTTTACTTTTTTCGCCCCCTTTTTTTCACAATCACTTGTCAACACTTGTTTTTTCTTCCGACATATTCGAATAACGGTAAAATTATTTGCATAATTAATTTTTATTAATTTTGTGGAGCTGGTTGTGATTCGACACGAGCAAAATAATAGCAGTTATTTCAATTGATTAGCATTACATAAATAAATAAACTAATTATACAGTCAAAAGTAAGCAGCAGATTTTTCTAATGAATTTTAATGTAATATAAAAAGATTTGATAATAATATTTATTTTTTAAGTGGGCCGTGGAAAACATTGTACGGATGAGAAGCGTGGTTTGATAAAAAAGTTAATAAGTGATGGAAAAACGTATAAAGAAGTGCAGAATTTACTAAATTGCTCTGCAAAAATGATAGCCAATGCTTTAAAGCATCAAAATAAAACTGAAACACGTGGTCGCAAAAAAATTTTGTCGACAGTTCTTGCAAGGCGCGTTATAAGGGCTTGCAAAAATAACCCATCAGCAGCAGCTACGCAGATTAAAGATGATTTAAAATTACCATGTGGAGTTCACACTGTTAGAAGATGTTTACGAGACAATAAATTATTTGCCCGAAGTCCTCGGAAGGTTCCACTTTTGAAGAAAACACACATAGAGAAGAGATTAAAGTTTGCAAATGAGCACGTGGTCTGGCCGCTTTAAAAGTGGAGAAATATTTTCTGGACTGATGAGAGCAAAATTGTTCTTTACGGTGGAAAAGGCTCAAGACAATATGTGAGACGACCACCTAACACGGAATACGATCCTAGGTATACTACAAAAACATTTAAACATGGAGGATCGTCTATTATGGTATGGGCAGGTTTTTCTTTTCACGGCGTTGGTCCAATAAGTTTGATTGAAAAAATTATGGACCAACATTTGTACGTAAATATATTGCAAAATAATATGCTGCCTTATGTTGAATACGAAATGCCGTTGAAATGGGTTATGCAACAAGACAACGACCCAAAACATACAAGTAAAGTTGCTAAGCAGTGGTTTCGCGAGAATAAGATTGAGGTTATGGAGTGGCCAGCGCAGTCGCCTGACCTCAATCCTATTGAAAACTTGTGGACAGATCTAAAAAAAGCAGTATGGATGGAAAAGCTCAAAAATAATAAGGAACTGTGGGAAGTAGTACAAAAGGCCTGGTACAATATTCCCTTGGAAAGATGTCAACGCCTTGTTGACTCAATGAGGGACAGATGTTCTGCTGTTATAAAAAATAAAGGAAATGCCACTAAATATTAATGAAAATTTGTTAAAAAACTGAGAATCAGCTTTCTTTTTAAATGTTAATTACCTTAAAACGTAAAGCCAAGAAGGAACTGCTATTTTTTTGCTCGCTAATTTTGCGTACTAAATCGTATATTGAAATAATTTAAAAAAATAAAAAAGTAAACAAAAATAATTTATTTATAAAAGTTTGTATTTAAGTTGGGTCAAGTAGTTTTTAAATAAAAGTTTTCTGAAAATGCTTTAAACTATTTTTTATTACTGTTATTTTTACCTCTACCGATGCACTGCTATTATTTTGCTCGCAGCTGTACGTAGGTGCATACAGAAAAATATAAAGTATGCAATACTTTTGTAATAAAAAATAAAATAAAAAATGATCTCAGTTATTATTATAGTAACCTTTAATTAATTATTATAAACTTCAATATTCAAATAATACTTTTTTTATAATAAATTTTTTTCTTATGTGTATGAAAGTACTTCTCCCGTACAACGACAAAACATAGTATCTCCATTTTCATAGTTTTGAGAAAACTGAGTTTTTGTATTTTTTGCCTTAGCCCTTTGTAATTATTGTTTAAGCCAATATACTTAAAATGCTAATCAAAAATATTCTGAATTCGGGAACCACTCTTAAAATTATTGCAAAATATTGTGTTATAGTATCAAATTACTTACTTTGGTTTGTAAACCTTTTTGAAAATATAAGCAAAAACAAATTAACAAAATCAAGACATGCACATTGTGCATACTATGATTAGACAGTCCAATATCTCAAAAACTATACATCGTAAAGACAAGAGGGCAACTATTTTAGATAGAGCAAAAAATGTTTATTTAAGATTCATCATAAAATTAAAATCCTGGAAAATGGCTTTTACTATGTTTTACGCTTGCAGGAGAGACTTTTGTTTGCATATTAATAACCAGTTTTGGTTTCGGATTCGGCCCAATATTATAAAATAACCATAATAAAAATATTATAAATTCTGCCAAAATTCCGGTTTGGGTCGGACACTAGTTGTTAGTTTTGATATCTTGTAACTTCTTTGCTTTAAAACTTATTAAATTATTTGTTTGAACGAAAAGTAAAAAATTCAACGATTTGTATTCTTATGAGAAAAAAATGTTTATGGGGGGGTAGCTCGGGCTAACGGGGCTTACTAGTCGAATACTTAATTCGGAAGTAAAAATGCTCTGAAGAAGAAATGTAGCCCTTCTTAACGGCATACAATTTTTTAAGATCGGACATTTCATACTGAAGTTAAGAAAAAAAGACCATTAAGGCTGTTTTTCCGGTGGTGGAAAAATTTTTTGTTTTTGGAAACCTCTCGAGGTAAGAATTGGAATAAAGCGTTGTTTTTCAAACTTTTTTTTTTTGTATGGTGGCCGACCCACTCCCCCCCTCCCCACTAATGCACTTACTCGTTCACTTAATTTTTTATGATCTGTATAGAAGTCTGTTTGTTGTGCACATAGTGCAAACATTTTGCAAATGGTGACGCTTAACAATGAAATTTAATAAAACCGAAGAACTTGACACATATAAAAACAAGAATTTTGAAATTTAAATCACAGGTATTATCAAAATCAATTCCCACAAATGATTTAAGTGATTTAAGGAAACGGGGCGTGGCTTCCTTCAACACCTTTAACACGATTTTTTGCCACATACGAATCTTAAAGCCTTCAAATTAGGAAGAACGATGAATTTTATAGAAACTAATCACCATAAAAAATATGTATGAGACTGGACCCACATCTACAAAACCAAAAATAGATTACTCCGAAACTAGCCATCGTAGTGACTTCAAACTTTTGGAAAATTTTTACCTCGGTGTCCGATTATTTCGATACTGTTACACAACATAAGCTGCAAATTTATAAATACACTAAGAGAAAAAGTATAAGATTTATGCAAAAACGTATTTATTTTATCAAAAAACGTGTTTTTTTTTAACCAATAATGCATTTGCATAAAACAAATACATAAATATTTAAAATTATTTTATGTAGGTTTTTTATTTAAGTTATGCACGAGTTTCGTTAAAACTTTTTTAATATCTTATAAATTTAAGTTGAAAGTTAAAAACGAGATCAGAAAAAAGACTCAACTTTAATTCAAGTACGCAAAAAACAACAAAAAGAAATTATTTTATTTATCCATAAGCATTTTTTGTTTATGGGCAAAAACCACTGTTAAGTCATTAAAATTGGTCATGTGATGTAGAACTTTTATAATCAAGAAAGCACAATTTATAGTAACATATCTGTATATCACGCATTCCGTGTTGCGTACGGGGACATTTTTCAGTACTTTTACGTATATTTTGGTGCATTTTAATGGTAATATTTTTTTTTTATATCCAGTATTGTTCAGTATATGTGTATATAAATATAAAATTTGGTTTAAACGATTTATTAAAACATTAACCTAAATATAAAGTATCTAGTAGGTTGCGTACGGGGGACATCAAAAATACCGCAGTTTTAGCTAACTTAAAAAAAAACCAATAAGCCAGCGAAATGTGTTGAAATTTGAAGAAATATTTTATTTGCATGTAAAGAGTAAATAGCACTGAATTCAATATGGTATTTTAAATTAATTGACAATTATAAACAAAAATATTAAAAATGAAAACTTCGGTTGCGTACGACGTCCCCAGTGGTTGCGTATTTGGACATGTACGAAAAAAAATTTCATAATTTTTCGCACTGTTTGATTACAAAAAATTTTTTAGTTTGATTACAAAAAATATTATAAAAATATTCATGTATTGTAGGCGATGAAAATATGTTGCCATCACTCTATACGTCGAAGTGGTGCTGATTTTGTAGGTTAGGTACTCTTTTAGTAAGGTATTTTTTTAGTAAGGTATTCAGCTGCAAATTTGTTTCGAGTGTCTTTAATTTCTTGTTTGTCGATTTGAAACGTTTTTATATGTTTTTAGGGTTTAATGACTCATATTATAGAAAATTTAACTGATAAAAGCAAAAATGTTAATTTTGAAGAGTTTCACACTTGGACATTCCATCAAAGTTCATTGAAGTGTCCCCAGTACGCTACCAATAAAAGTCAAAAAACATACTTTTATGTGAAAAACTTCGATTTAATTAGGTAAAGCAACTCTGAAAGTTTCATTCGCAAGTATTTTTCTTTATTTGCTTTCAGGTGGCTTTACACAATTAAACAAATTGTCTCTTTGGTTGCGTACGGTGGACAAACATTTTTCGTTTAATGTTTTATATCATATCTCAGTAAATATACCTATCCGTTAATTACAGTTACTTTAATTTTATATAATGTATTGTTATTTTAACTAGAAAAATAAAAAACAAAGATTTCACATAGCAAAAATGCATTAACTATGCTTTAATTCACACACTAAAATGATAAAATAGATCGTATTTTCGCGTCTTCTCATTCCTTCACCGTTCTTAGCGAGTGTGCATGCTCAAAAGTGTTTTTTTCTTTTATATATTATTGGACATTGTATGTGCTGAAGTATGGTAAAAAAAATATTTAGTTTGCATAAAGTTGATTTTTTAACTTTGCGGTTTTCTTTTTCACGGAATGCGTGATATATAAAATGGATCGTGATATGTTCGGATGCTTAAAACTTGGAAAGGAATGGAAATTGGCTACTTCCTTCTACGGGTTTGTTCGTGATTGCTACGCGAAGGTTTAGAAAAAAATAAAATGTTGCCACACCCCTTTTAACCCCCCTCAAATAAATAAAATGCTATATTTAAGAAAGTTTTGGTCGTATTAAACTGAAATTTGGTTAATAAGTTCGTATGATAACTGTCGGTAGCTATACTACAAATGGTCGTAGTTACACTATAGCGGCGCCTAGTTTCAAGAAAAGATCAAAACACTTCGAAACTACTGGTCCGATTGAGCGCAAACTTTGCCAATGGAGTTGTTTTGAGTACGCGATGGTTTCAGAAAAATTGCCACACCCCTTTTTACCGCCCGAAACTAGAACAAATCTGCGGTATCGAATAGCTTTCGACTTATGGATCGCACAGCCTCATATTGGGTATTCGACCATAATTTACACGTATCGTTTCACTGATGACACTTTGTAGGCGTTGGACAAGGGGAAGTGGCACCTCCCATATAACCCAAATTTGCGATATCGAATAGCTTTGGAGTTATAGGTTGCACAGCGTCGGAATTCAGTTTTCGACCTCAATTTACACTTGCTGTTTTACTGATAACATTTTATGGGCGTTTTTCAATTGGGAGTGGCACCTGCCATACAACCTTAATTTGTGTTATCGAATTGCTTTGGAGTTATAGTTTGCACAGCCTCGGAATTCAGTATTTGACCTCAATTTATACATGTAGTTTCATTAATAGCATTTTCTGGCCGTAGGACAAGGGGGAGTGGCTTCTCCCATACAACCCAAATTTGTACTGTCAAATTACTTTGGAGTTATAGTTCGCACAGTGCCGGAATTAAGTATTCGACCTCTAAGTACAAATTCAGTTTCATTGATTACATTTTATGAGAGTTTTGTAAGTCACCTCCCATTGAACTCAAATTTGCGATATCAAATAGCTTTGAAGTTATACAGTGACACATATTCGTATAAACGCACTCTTAATTTTAAATTTGCTACCTTCTCTCTCTTTTATTAATGCATTATTCAAAACAAATTCAAACTCATATTGTTCACTAAACTAACGGAAATTTGTACTGAGTGCAAAAAGCTGTTTTCGCTGTTGTTGTTTTATATAAATCAGTTCAGTTTAAATATTTTACTAAAAACAAGTACACATTCCTTTAAACGCACCTGAATAAGGAGGTCGAAAATATATTAGTGGTTTAAAGAAATAAGTATTTGCTTGTATTTAATTAACAATTGGTAAGTTTTGTTTAATTTATATGTAAAAATATTTTCTCAATGATATTTTTTTAAGATTTTATCAAAATGCCAAAGTGAAAATACCTCAATGACACAGAAAAAGTCCAAATCAACCTGTACCATAAAGAGGATTATTCAAATCGGGAAATTGGGCGGAGACTAGGAAGATCAGAAGCAGTCATCCGCTCTTTTTTAAAAAACGGTGTTAATTATGGAGTAAAAAAATTAACGAAAGGCAATCGAAAACTGAGTATTCGCCAAGTTAATCAAATTAGGAAGGAAGCCACCACAAGTTTTTTGAACTCAACTCAAATAAAAGAAAAATTAGATCTTCCAGTGACAACGAGGCACATTGCACACATTTTACGTAACTCAGATAACGTTAAATGGAAAAAACCGGTGAGCAAGCCTGTGTTGAAGCCGCATCACAAAAAGGCGCGCTTAGACTTCGCCCAAAAACACATGCAATGGTCAACTGAGTGGGACAATGTTGTGTTGTCCGACGAAAAAAAATTTAACTTAGACGGCCCAGACTCTTACAGCTGTTATTGGCATGATTTGCGAAATAATGTCGTACGTATGTCAAAAAGAAACTTTGGTGGTGGCAGCGTTATAGTGTGGGCGGCATTTTCATCTAGAGGTAAAGCAAATATCTGCTTTGTGCCGCCCAAAATGAATTCAAAAAAATACACGGAATTGTTGGATGATGCTCTCATTTCATTTTTGGATGATGAAATGGATGAAGACAGTATTTTTCAACAGGATAATGCTGCCATTCACGTTTCTAAAGAGGCATTAAAGTGGTTTGAAGAGCACAACATCCCACTTATGAAATGGCCTGCATGCAGTCCCGATTTGAATCCGGTGGAGAATCTTTGGGGATGCATATCACGCAAAATCTATGGACAAAAAGCCCAAGGACACCTTTACAAAACCGTGCTAGAGCTCAAGTTGGCCATTAAGGAAGCTTGGGAAGATTTAGATCGTCAGTTGCTGGAAAATTTAGTGAAGTCGATGCCGAATCGTATATTTGAAGTTATAAATAAAAATGGTGGACCAATTAATTATTGAAAATTAAATAAATACCCATTCCTATTGAAAATTAAGTTGATGCGTTTAAACGAATATGTACTTGTTTTAAGTAAAATATTTAAACTGAAATGATTTATATAAAACAACAACGAAAACAGGTTTTTGCACTCAGTACAAATTTCCGTTAGTTTAGTAAACAATATGAGTTGGAATTTGTTTTGAGTAATGCATTAATAAAAGAGAGAGAAGGTAGCAAATTTAAAATTAAGAGTGCGTTTATACGAATATGTGTCACTGTAGGTCGCACAGCGTCAGAATTAATTATTCGATCTAAATTTGCACATGCACTTTCATTGGTAACATTTTTTGGGTGTTGGACAAGGGAGAGTGGCATCTCCCATGCAAACCAAATTGGCAATATCGAATAGCTTTTGAGTTATGTGTCGCACAGCGTCGAAATTCAGTATTCGACCTAAATCTACACATGGCATTTTTTAAATTAAATGTTGTGGGCATTTGTCAAGGAGGCGTGCAGGGATGGCCATGATTACAAATCACGATTAATGATTATGATTACATGTATTCAGATTGCACAGATTACTTGATTTTTCTAAATATTTAGAAAAATCAAATTAAAAACCAAATAAAAATACTTTCAATTAAGTAATCACGGTAAGTTATTACATGAGATCATAAAAAATAAAGTAATCATGCGAAGTGATTACATGATTTTTAAAAGAATCAAACAGTCGTAACAGGGAATTACATGATTTTTCAATAAATCAAGTAATCAGACCCAGCTTTCAGTGTTTACAGATTACTTCTCGTCAGTCAAAATATTCAAAATTTGTGTGTAATTTTATTGTTTCAGTAATTGCTATTTACCATAATGGTTAACCATAAATACAATAAGGATTCTCATCTAAGCATGTATATGACCCGTAAACATTGTAAACCTTGTGAACTTACATGCGCGTAAACTATCTTTCAAAACTTGTATGGGTGTGAGTTTACATCATTTCCGAGCCTATTTTGTAGTGTAAATTAGCATGTAAATCTACGTGTGTGAATGATGGTTGCCTATGGCGCTAAGGGGTCGTCCATAAACTACGTTACAGATTTTCCGGTTTTTTTACCCCCCCCTCTGCCTGCGTTACTTTTCGTAGTGCTTTTCAAAACCCCTCCCCCGCCCTCAAAAGTAACGTGACATATGAAATTAATTCATTCGAATGATTATATATTTTGACTAGCTCCGACAATTTTCACTAGCATTAGTGACTAGTATGACTCGATACATTAAAGAAACAATTGGAAAAAAATCAATAATTAATATCATCTGTAAAAGCTATTCCATCTGCGATCCAAGATTCGATGCTCTCAATCACTGGGACAGAAGAAGCTGGTAGCTTTGTTGTGGATTCTTCAAAAAAAGAATTTTTCATCGGATTCTATGTCGACCCATTCAGGTGAATCCTCATTTCTAACGCAAAGAAATTCACCTGGTCTTTGATAGAGTACCCTTAAAGGCTGCACCCGAGCTGCACCAAGTTCTGTGTTTTTGTGTAAATGCTTTCTGAAAATTGATTTATTTAAATAGTATTTTGTATTCCGATTTATTGTAAACGATATAATACAAACTTATGGCAATTAATAGAAGTTTTAAAAACGAAATACAAGCCGCAGGTAGGACACGACCTTAAACCGATTTCTTCTTTCTGAGAAGGACAGTACATGTCATACGGTATCTCCTTTGATCAAGAACATTCAGGCCTTAACGTCAAAGCCTGTCGCAAAAGCAAAGACCCAAATTTTTCAGACGTGTGCTGAGATGGTGAAGAAATACCAAAAGGTTCCTGTGTCGAGGGAAAAGGTGGTGGAAGAAATCGTTGAAACAAAAGTTAACCATCAATTTAACGGTAACGTTACAATATCTAAACACCTCCCCCCTACCGTTACTTATCGTAGTGCATTTCAATACAGCTCCCCACCCTAAATTGGTAACGTAGTTTATGTACGACCCCTAATCATTACATACACAAAGTAGTTGGAGTAAATATGAACATGTTTTATTTATTTTTCAATGTTAATGATGGTTTTTAAAAGGTTTAAAATTTAAAAAAGTCATAATGTTGTCGTAGCCGCAGCCGCCATTTTGTCGACATTTACGCTATTTACACTTTATCGCTCATCAAAAGTTTAAATGCTATACATGTTTACATGCTTAGATGAGAACCCTTATTATTTTCTTCAACAGCTATTAAAGTGATTTTATTGTTTGTTAGATTGGTTTTGTTAAAGAAGTTTTACAATAGTGCTCAGAAACCTTTTCTGTATTTTACTTGTCTCAGTTTTACAGTTGAACCACATATATAAAAACATATATAAAACAATATATTAGTTAAAGAAAGTTGCAATCAACGATTGGTTAAGCCTGATTACTAATAAATTTCTTAATCGGAATAATTCATTCATTACTGGAAAATGATTAATTACTTAAATAAATCACTGAATACTTTAAAGTTATTAATGATTTTTTTTAAGTAATCAATTAATAAATTTGAGTATGATTGATTGTAATCAGTAATTTTTTATAATCATTACACGAAAGTAATCATTGCTGGCCAACCCTGGAGGTGTGGCACCTCTTATTTAACCCAAATTTGCGATATCGAAGAGCTTTGAAGTTGTAGATCGTACAGCCTCAGATTTCAGTATTCGACCTCAATTTACACATGCAGTTTTACTGCAAACATTTTATGGGCAATTGACAAGGGAGCGTGATTGCAACGCTCTGGGTTTCAGCTAGTTTACATACATATAGTATGTAGTTATTAGAGCACCCATATGTGCCTTTTTCTGATTTTGTTCGCTCCCCGCCCATTTTCTGTTAGATTGAGACTAAATAATAAGATCTGCATAAAAAGTTGGACTTCGGTAGTGAAAAAACCCAGCCCCCTGGGGTTAAAGACCCAAAAACGGCTTAAAACTGGTACTTGACTTATTTACTCTATATCTCTTAAAATAACAGGATTACGCTCTTAAAATGCATAAACATTTTTATGCACAATAAAAGCGATACACATTTTTTCATAACCAACTTTGACCTTGGAATGACCTTTCGTAGTGTTTTACGCAGTCAAAGTCACGATTTGTAAGTAAAATTTTTTTTGAACGACCCTAGTAATTTTTTGGAAAGAGATATTTCTAAACAGTTAACACCCTGTCAAAGAGCATTAAATGAAGTTTTTTCCAAAATATTGATTTGTGGAGGCATGAGAGCATTTCAAATTTGTTTTTTCAAAGTATTTTTCAAAGCAAGAGACTAATTTTCTTCATTGCAAGCACATTTTCAGATGGATTAACACGCTAAAATATCATATCGTCAGAAAAATGAATACATTTAGCTTATAAAGTCCAGCACCCTTTTGGCAGCTACATTGCTTGAGAAAAACATAATAGTATTTTTTAATAATTATTTAATGGTCTTTGACATGGTGTAAACTGTTCAGAAATATCTCTTTCCAAAAATGTACTACTGCTATTTTTAAAAAAAAAGACTAACTGCATTATTCTGTATCACGAACAAGCACACCAACGATGAGAAAGACACGAGAAGCAATACATTTTTCCATACAAAATTGTATTGCTTCTTGTGTCTTTCTCATCGTTGGTGTGCTTGTTCGTGATACAGAATAATGCATTAATTTTTTTTTCATTTTGATTTATATACTTAATAAAAACCTGTATGTATATTAAGGCGCTTTACGCTCTAAAATTAGAGTTTTTTGTTAAAATATTGGCTTGTGTAATAGTTGAAAAAATAAAATGTCAAAAAAGATTGGCCGGAAAAAGCTGACATGGCCGGCTAGTCTGCATAAAAGAATTGTAAATGTTTTCAATCTGATTTAAGATAATTCTGTTTTCATGCATATTTTTGATATATTTTTATTTTATTTCCATACAAAAACTTTCCAAATGCAAAAAACTTCTTACATTATTTTTTCAGTAGATGTTTGTTTTATAATTATTACTTTAGTTTTAATGTGTATCGATTTAAGTAATTCTGACCTAGAATCAATGCAAGCACTTAAAACCTCTCTAACGGTATTTTGAAAACGAGAATCGCATTAAAAATAATGAAGGTATTTGAATTTAAGTGAAAATAATATAAAAAAACGAAAAAATTCATGAAATTCCGCATTATATTTGGTTCCTCGAAAAAAGTTTTATATTTTTTGATGCAGATTGGAAGAACTTTTTTATTTCTGAGCGGTTTTTTGTTTTAAATTACCACACCAGCCCATATTCTTACAAAAAACTCAATTATTAGAGGTTGTTTTAAACTATTCCAGCTCACAGATTGCTATCGCTAGAGTCGAAATATTTGGGGAAACATCGTAACATAAACCATGGATTGATTATCTTGAGCAACTGTGCCGAACAATTTTTTTTCGTGAGGTGCCTTAATGTATGTATCAAATAAATTGTGTTTTCTTGCTTACAAAAATAATAAAAGACATGACTAATTTGTATGACTTTGCAGTGGTGTTAGCCCTTTATTTATTTGTTGCCTTGTTTCCGTTAAAAGAGTTTAAGTAAAAATATATTATAGCTTTATAGTGTGATTACTTTCTTGCTTTTAAATAAGCTCTTAAGAAATGACTTTACAAGATTTTTATTCTTTAATATTTACAAATAAGAAAATAATTTATTTTTGCCATTGTGCCACGTTGACACAAAATTCGCTTGGAGGTTAAATACCTTAAACTTAAACTTTGTCTGTTAATGTTGTTTTTTTTTAATTGTTTTTTTTTTATCTGTTTCTTAATTTTGCTGTACTTCATCCATAGATATTTGCTGCGAAGCTTTTTCATTAAACTTTTGACCTAGTTTATGCAGCTTTAAACCTATGGAAGTAAAAAAGTTGTAGCTTCTTTTTTTGATTTTGCTAATTAAAGCTGCTGTGTTTTTTTTCGGTTATGAAATGCGCTTAAAATATAAAGCAACAATCAGCTGTAAGCTTTGGCATAAGCTGCCAAAGAAAAGAAAAATGCTTTGCACACAACGCTGCTTTAATTATTTTGCAATCAACTTTTTGAAATCTTTGTGCTTTTTACTCTTTAACCCTTTATAAGGCAGAGAAGATGTTTTTCCCCACCAATACTTTTTATCGAATAGCGTATTCATTAGAATATAAGTATGTTTGTTAGTAGAAAGTTCATTCCTACCACCAATAAAGGGTTAAAGCTCATTTTTGTTTAGATTTTTTTTCTGGATTGTTTGTTTTTTATTTGCTCTCACTTTAAAATCCATTTGGGCGTGTGGACAACGAAGATGTTTTTTATCATACTTTCTGTAAAGAATTCTTTACTTAATTTTATATAAGTAGTTTATTTTCTACGCTATTGCTTAATTAAGTTTATTTGATTTTTACTTACGTTTATTTTTTCTTCTTCATTTTAGAGCGTGAACCTGCGAAAATTGAAAAAACACAAGGTACTTAAAATCTTTATCTAACTACTAACCAATAGCTCATGTAGTTAAAAAAGTAGAGAAAATCTAATGCAGTATTAGAAGAAGTAATAGTAGTTCCTAGAATAAGTTATTTAGTAGTAGTAGTTGTAGTAGTAGTATAAGAAAAAGCAAATATTGCAGCAAAAACTATATTAGTGGTAGGAACAGCTGTTATTACTACAGTCTTATGGCGCCTGTTACACGTTCAATATTTATTGTGATACTTGGATCGCGATCCAAATTCATGGATTGATGACTTGCGGTTGAATGCTACACGTTCAATATTTACCGCGTCAGTATTCATACAATTTTTGCTGAGTGTGTTCACGAAAACCTAACTGCACAAGTACTCAAATGCACAGGCAAGTGAATACCGCTAATTTTTAATTCACCGCCTACTGCCGCATTGTGTATTGATGACACCAAATATGCTGCACGTTCAATATTTATTGACAGTATTGCGATTCGCGATCTAGATTTCAAAATATTTAAATATTTTCGCAGATCACAATTCGTCAATATTACATGCTACACGTTCAATAAATATCAGGATACTGTATATTGATCAATATATATTGAGCGCCTATGATTACACACTGTTGTGCCAACAATTTCGTTCTTAATGCCAACAACTTTTATTGGTCGTTTCGTTCCCAACAATAGAATACATTTGCGACAACAACTCAGTGATATGATATGATATGGAGGAATTTCGCCATTTTTGTGAGATTAGTAAACCATAAAAGGGGCGAGAGGGCGTTTGAGTTTTTTGGCGGGAATTTTTACGATGTCAAATTATGAAAGATTGAAATTCTTTTTAAGAACTAATTGGCATCGCTTGCCTGAAATCTTGTACTACCTACACAATTGCCGTTTCAATTTAGTTTTTTGTTAAGTTTTCTTTGTAATTCATTAAAAAAGATTTTTAATAAATCAGGGACCCAAAAATAATCGTTATTTTTAAATGAAAAGATCACATATAAAAAGTTATGGTAATATACATTTCATATAGTCTAGCCTATAAGCTGGAGAATTCATTTTGGACATGATTTTATGTGCTATGATTTTTAAAATATATTATCATACTATACCAATTGTCTTTTTTTCGTTCTGAAATAAAAGTCAATCATTGAGCGTTATTTTTTTCGATCTGAAATAAAAGTCAATCATTAAGCGTTATTTTTCGATCAGAAATAAAAATCGGTCATTGATGGATAGATATTTTTTCAATCAAAAATAAAAATCAAATAAAATTTGAGAAGCTACTTTGAACAGTTAGAGCAGACGCAATAGTGTCTATTGTGCAAACAGAATTCTTTCAGACCCAAATCTCTTTGAAGCATTTTAAAAGTAGAACTCCACCGTATTGCGACATCCATTGATTGAGGGTTCAATTGTTCGTTTAATATGTTCATCACTTTTGATCTACATTTCTGATAAACGATTGATTTTTATTTTTTATCGAAAAAATAACGAGCTTTAAATAATTTTTATTATGATCGAAAAAAAATAACGATCAATGATTGATTTTATTTTTGATCGCAAAAATATTTGATTTATGTATTACATAAAAATCATAATTGGTTGAATCCTTGCAATAAAAATTAATGAAATTAATTTGATATCTTATTTTTACCTCATTTTGGACTCAAACTTTATTCAGCTTAAATAAATACAGTATTATTACGTACACAGTATCGTTCAAAATGTAATTATTTTTGACATTATTACAGTGCTTTTACAACATACTGTCCTCCAAAATGTTCAGCCTGAAAGTATGCCAAGAAAATTCATTTGATACTTAAGAGCTGCACAGATGTATTTGTAATACATTCGTTTGTTGTTCAAATGCTTTTTCTATTCACTCTCATATCGAATTTCAATGTTTTGAAAATAAATTTTGAAAAGTTGAAAACGAATACAGTAAATCGATTATAGAGTAAAACGAATATATAGCATAAAACGAATACAGAGTAAAATGAGAACTTCGGTGAAACAAGCAGATGTTGCTATACTCGAAAGAATCGAAATGATCGATACAAAAAAAAAGAGTATTTTGGATATTTTTTAGGATATAGTTTTTATTTTGTACACAAACAAATTAATTTGTACTAAAATAATTGAAACATTACAATTTGAAGAAATTATCAATAAAATACCATTAATTTTCAGTCTGTTTATTATTACTACACATTATGGAACATTCCACAGTAAAAGGGGCCAATTTTTAAGAAGATTAAAAAATAATTTGTTGGTAAAAGATTGTAGCAGAAATCCTTAAAGTAAATTAATTAATTATCTAAGTACATGTAAAATTTGGTTTTGATATTTCAAGCTAAAGCACAGAAAAGTATATAACACGCTTACTGTAAAATTTGGTTTTTGCCAAATACGATAATTTCGCGCAAAAGTGTCGTTAATGTATTTATTAGATTTACCGCTAACGCTAAATTGAATTGATTATGACATCTCTTTGCAATTCTAAAGAAATGTCCTCTTTAGAAATGTTTGAGTGGAAGAACATTATTTGGTCAACTGTTGCAGAATATTTTCCAATTAATGCTCTCTTTTCTGAAATTAAATTTCTAGCAGCGGAAAATTTTCTTTGTTTTGATTTTTCAATTGATATGAGTGATGAAAAACAAAAAGTTAAAAATAATTTCAATTAATTTTTTCCTAAAATAATTCCTGAAGTACATAATTGTTTTTCGAATGCTACTAATTTACTCCTTTGAGCAAAACAAGTAAATGGAGTTTTTTAAAAATTCGAGCGAGAACAAACAAATAATTAGAATAAACGAATGTAGTCGAGTAATTACTTTTTATAAAAACATATTCTATTTTATTCGTTCTGTTGTGAAGGAACACACGGTGTGCAGGAAGCAACTTTTATTCAACCTGAAATGTCGACGCAATCTGAGTTTGCAGATGTTTGAAGAACCATCTACAGATGCAGAATTCAGTGTTTTTAAAATCCTATGAGTTCGTTTAAGGGGGTTAATCGATTTTTTATAGTATGAAAATCGTTTTTATTTTATATCATAAGTAGGTAGTAAAACAATTAAAGAATATGTACTCAATGTTTAAAAAAGGATATAACTTCAAATATTTACAATTTAATAAATGAAAAAATTCGGTAAGAAAACATGTGTTTTTATAAATCCAAAATAGCAAGTAATTATAAATTGTGAAGTAAACTAGTTATATAATGTTTGTCTTTATCACCTGTAATACTATTTTCTTCATTGTGTAATGACATTAATATTTACATATTTAGAGATGAAAAAGCAACAACTGCTTCCTGCAACTTTGGTAAATATGCTGCATTATTCATTGAATTAACTTTTCTTCGTTTCCAATGTTTTAAAAATTCCTTGTGAATGGATTCCCCTGCTTGTTCAGACCGGATATCGAGTCCATCTCTATTTAGGTACTCCAGACAATGAGTAAGGTGTTTCATTAGCTTTCAATGTATTGGAAAGTTCTGTAGCTTAAAAACTTTTTTAAATTTTTCAATGTACTCTTAAAGATTATCACCCTTTTGAGTAGAAAAGCCACAGTTAATTATCTTGTTCATAGCTTTGAGAGCGTTAATGAACAGAACTAATCGTAAATTTCCAATGTTTTGATATATGTCAGGATCATTTAACTTATCTGCGTTTTTCAAAAGGGTACAGCAGGCATTGCTTTCAACCGTTTCGCAATGATAGTTTAATTGTGTTAAATTAAGTCTTATTGGCCAGATCAGTGCCTTTTCTCTACTGAGGATTGGAACTAATCCATCTCAAAACAAGTGATTGACGAATCCCTGCATTACATGTAATTCCAGAATAATACACTTTTGGATAAAGCAAACATCATCACTTTTTTTAGCAGTGGTAGATTCATAGTGCTATGACACACTTGACCTCTTTTTTATCCGAATCAAGAGAAGAAACTTTATTAAAGTTTGAAAGATTGTTCTTTTTGATTCAGTTCTTTAAAATTTTGTAAGCTAGCAAAGCAATATGAGCATAGACATGCAGCATTAGACCATTGACAATTAAAATTAATTTAAAGTCAGCAGTAAATCTGCAAGGTCTTTCATTGATTTTTGTTAAATCGAACAAAGTAGAAATATTACTTTATGATTCTGTATGTTTGGGACAATACACAGCATTGGTAACCGTTTTTCACTTGTCAACTCTGTTTCTTTGTTTGCATTGCCTTATTTATTGTATAGCTTTTAATTAAAATGTTCATCGTTTTCATCTTCAACTCGGTACGCTGAAGAATAATTTTCTGGAAGCATTGTTAAACTAATTTTAAAAAAGCCCTGTCCTTCGTCAGCCATTACATTCATCATAGTTTCCTCTGAAATTGCGAGCCTCCAAAACCGCTTATTATAACTCAGATGCATCAACCCATACCACGGATTGAATTTCTTTTGATTTGTTTGAAACTACGTCAAACCGTAAAATATAAGTTTTGCAAACATTTTTCAGAGTGTTAACTTTTTAAGTAGCATGTGAGGCGTAATTTTGTGAAATCGAATTTCAACTTTTTCTACTTCGAATAAAATAAGCAACATTTCTCGTTTGTTTGACGCTTGTGCCTGAATTTCTCATAATATTATCTTAATATTTTTTTTTTTAAATTATACTTTTTTGCTCTTTTGGATTTATAACAACAGACAATCGCTTACCGGATCTATTACTAAATGGAATTTTTTCATTTGTTAAATTGCAAATATTTGAAATTAAATCGTTTTTTAAGCTTTGAGGACATATTTTTTAATTGTTTTACTAAGATATAAAAAAAAATCGATTTGTTTACTACAAAAAATCGATTCACCCCCTTAAACGAACTCATAGGATTTTAAAAACAATAAATTCTGCGTCTATATACTGTTCTTCAAACATCTGCATACTCAGATTGCGTCGACATTTCAGGTTGAATAAAAATTGCTTCCTACACAACGTGAACAGAGTAAAGAGAATACAAGTAAATCGGATAATTTAATTAAATCGGATAGCAATGAGTTGCTACATATATGATGGTTTTAAAGCCAGTTTGTAAAGTTGTGTATATATGTGGTTGTAACCAAACTCGACTTTTTGCATTTCAACACTTGAACTAATTTTTCAAGTAGTGTTTCAATTTATTTCAAAAATCAAAATTGCACTTACTATTCATGAATCTTAGAGTATACAAAAATATTAGCACCTCTAATATACTTTTCTGAAGTGTTTGAATCAGTTTAAGCTTCTCACTTCTTTCTGGCATTTTAAAAGAATATTTTTAACTTTGTGTCGGGAAAAATTTCTGTACTTCAGCATAATATTGCTATTTGTAAAAATTTCTGTAAAGTTCAAAATAATTTTGTGATGGCATCTTCTCGTTAATACAATTTCGCAATTTACTCTGCTTTTATTCTGGGTGTGTTCGTGAAGCTGCTTAGTAAACTTTTAGCAATACGCTTTCTGTATATATGCATATGTCGTTCATTGAATACCATTATTGTTTTCAACCAAGGTATAAAATATAACCAAGAAAAATTTCTATTTCAACTTCAAAAAGTGCCATTTCTATGCCTTTCCCAATTTAGTTGCATCTTAGAGAGGGGGATCTTTAGGTCAATAAAAAGGGTATCGGCTGCCTGAAATACCTAGAAAAAGTAAAGTTATTATGTGTTTAAAAAAATTTCATAGTGGTAGTCAAACGTAGCTTTAGCAACGTCAACTAAGTTACTAACAAACGAAAGAACTCCAATCCAGAAACTTTCGCAAAAAAATAGATTGTAGTTTGCAAGACCTGAGGAACATACACAAAGGTAAAGACCAAGCACAATGAGCGCAGATTTGAAATTCGCAATAACTTTTTAGAAAAATTTGACGAAATAACGTATGTATATAAATTATGACCCGCTTATATTTGAAAGTTGTACTGTAGTAATGCTCATACAGATTGGTTCCAAAAAATTCTTGATCCCACTCTCGCGTTTTAAGTCACCCAAATTTTAGTTTTTCTTCTTATTGCTCTTGTTCTCTTTTATCTTCTTTTTATACCTATACCTATAACATGCTACCTGCGATTCGGTTACTTTGGCCCTATTGAATGTAAGCACACTGCCACTAGCGTCGTAACTTCAACGCTCACATCTTTCCACTCCCCAAAATAGATTTCTTTCTAGAAAATTCTGAGGGCATTTTATTCAATTTCATGTATATATACTTCTCGTTATCCTTTAGGATACTTCAAAAAATGTAAATAGATTTTACATATTTCAACCAAGTTTGTCAGGCTTGAACCACAATTTAGTGTGAGGGAGTAGAAAATTCAATACCTTCAACAACATCCTGCTGTGATTTTTCTTTCTTTTATTGCTCATTTCTTGTGTGTCACGCATGCCATAAACTATTCATGCAAACATATATCTTAGAGACAATGATGATGATAATAATTATAAAAATAACAATAAAAGCTCTACGCTGCGAGCTCCACAAATTCAAATGTTTTTCATAAAAAGATACTCAAAAATCAAAAGAAAAACCCAAGCAAAATAAAAATAAACCACGATTCGCTCTTTCATGTTTTATGTTTCATGGCACATCCTCCCTGGCTGCACTGGTATATTTATTTGTTCTGATCATATGTATATGTATGTTTTTATTTTTTGTGGAAATGCTTCAAAAGTTTTCCCCAAAAATGTATAACAGCAAACTACACCAACTACGAACTACGCTGACGAAAGCGGCGCTAACAAATGAAACAAATGTGTGTCCTTACGTCACAGCAGGATGCATAATAATATTTGCATAAAATTCAAAGCATGTATTATTACGTTGTTCCTAGTCCTAGCATATCCTGCCACCAGCCGTCAACAAAGCACAGTGGGCTGCATTTTGTGAATATTGTATCTTCTTTGTCTGTATTCATCGCTTTGAATAGGCCAAAACTCATAGTTCTTTTAATTAAAATTTCCTGCATTATTATTTTGGGGCACTTGTATAGAATTTATTGTCATTTTGAACGAGCTTCCTGCTTAATTTTAATTAATTTTGTATTCATAAACCAATGTATCTATATGAAATTTGTAAGGAAAATTCAGAAAAGTATGACTTGGCTCTAACTATCATACTCTATCTAAAAACTGAAAACTATCTTTGTGCTAATTCGACGCGTGACTTGCACAAAAAATAGCGCTCTTGGTTCAGGACAAATTCGTCTTTTTTAACTCTGGTTTTTTCTCAAGCTTGTGTATACAAATTATTTGTAAACATTTTATTTCTATAACACTGCTTTACACGTAAAATGCACCCCGAACCAAAGTAATATTTTATGAGTAATTAGGGGTCGGTGATCACAGAAATGGCAAAATTTTTTTCTTTATTTCGCGGGTTTTCGAGATATCAATGAAAAGGTGTTTTTTAGGTAGTGGGTCGACTCAAACCAAAATATCTCGTTGGTTAAACCGAAAATTACATTCTATATATTATTAAAAAGGCAATAAAATTACGCATATAGTGACACTGTAATCTTTGCAATAAACAATAAATTAGCAGAGGTACAGATGATCAAACTTAAAATTTAATGAGTTTTTTGTGATTTTTCATAAAAATTTTTAGATTATATTAATTTTTTTTTAAGGAAAAGTAATAAAAAACAAATTTTTATTTTTTTTATTTCTTACATAGTTTAATACCATAAATGAAAAGCTCAATTTAAATCTCAAAGGTTCTTAAATAAAGAAGTTATTGACATTTTTGTAAAAGCACTAAAAAATTTTTTAGGTCAGAGGTTTTTAGAAATTATTTTTTATTGCATTTGATGTAAGTTTTTGTTGAATTTAATTGTTTTTATTTATATAATTTTCTTGGTGTTATGGTAAACATATATTTCAATGTGTTATAATGTATACTTGTTATTATAAACTTGTTCAATTTGAATTATGTTGTTCCATTTCAGTTTCAATTTGTTTTGAATTTATTTTCCAATATTTTTCATTATTAAAATTAATTGGATAAGCGGCAACAGGCGTTATTTTAGAAATTGGATTTATTTGACAAGAAATTTACTTAAAAATGTGTTACTAGCGTGTGAGAAAAAGATGTTTATT
Source organism: Dichetophora obliterata (assembly GCA_963920525.1). Classification (NCBI taxonomy): domain Eukaryota; kingdom Metazoa; phylum Arthropoda; class Insecta; order Diptera; family Sciomyzidae; genus Dichetophora; species Dichetophora obliterata. The sequence goes on from OY986438.1 coordinate 106,259,170, forward strand.
ATCACGTGAAACTTTTTGTTATGTTTGTGGTTTGTATATTAATGGTGGTAGCAGAAGACAAAAAATCAGGCGTATGGATCAGAAGTGCTTGGATGCGTATAAAAAATATTTTGGATTTGCTGCTACAAATTTGGAGAAGCAATGGTCGCCAAACGCTGTATGCGAAACTTGTCGAGCAACATTAATTTACATTTCTAATGAGCACGAAAGACATTTTTCATTTGGAAGGCCAACGATCTCGAGGGAACCAGTTGACCATTTAACTGATTGTTCCTTTTGTTTGTCAAAACCCCCCGCAGGTCGAAAAAAATCGGTCTTTGTAGATATTGAATCTGTTTCCAAACCTGTACCACATTCAAAATTACTGTCAAGACCGGAATTAGTAGAGCCGCACTTCCTGGGACAACAACCTACAGATTCAGATAAAGAAAGCGCCACAAAGGAATGGAAAGATGCCGAAATAAAAAAAAAAACATCTTCTGACCAAGGTTGAACTCAACGATTTGTGCCGCGATCTTTATTTAAGCAAAGCAAAATCGGAATTACTTGCATGTAGAATGCAAAAATGGGGATACCTGAGTCCAGAGACACATGTCACGCATTTCCGTCATCGCAGCGAGGAACTTTCGAAATTTTTTGAAAAATCAGGAGACAATTGTTTTTACTTCGACATACCTGGACTATTTTCTGCACTAAACTAAAATTATGACCCAACCAAATGGCGTCTTTTTATTGACGGCGGTAAAGACAGCATAAAAGCGGTACTGTTACACAAAGGTAACTACAAGCCTTCCATTCCAGTTGGTTATGCGAAATATATAAAAGAGAGCTATGACTCTATGAAGCTAGTTTTGAAATCAATCCAATACAACTCGCATCAATGAAAAGTTTGCGTAGATTTAAAAGTTGTTGCCATTTTGACAGGAATCCAAGGAGGCTTCACAAAATATAATTGCTTCCTTTGCTTATGGAACGGTCGTGATCGCGCAAAACACTTTACCCAAGGTGCATGGCCGCCACGAAACGCACATACGCCTGGAGAAAACAACATCATTAACACTCCTCCATTAACTCATTAATGAATTTCGTTTAAAAATGTAGTTCATGGCTTTCTGGGAAACGAGAGACGTCAAAATTACGTCGAAATTGTAAACACTTTAATTGAAAAATATTCTGCCATTGGTAAAAATTACTATATTGAGAACTAAGCCCTATTCTAAAATCTTTTTTTTTATTTTCGGGAGCGAATATGTCACTAAAAATGCACTTTTTGTTTAGTCACTTGGACTATTTTCCGATATTAAGGCTTTTGGGACCAGAATATGATGGCCGACTACTGCTTGTTTTTAATTAGGGAGGATCCGACGGGGAAAAAAGAAAAAGGTCCGGCAGAAGATCGTTTGGTGCAAATATTTAAAATAAAGTAAACATGCTGAACATTAAAAAGTTTGTACTTTTACAGAAATGTCAATGACGTTTTCATTTATAGGCCGATCGGTCTAAAATTAAGCTTTTCTTTAAATAGCATAAGACTGTGTAAGTTATAAAAAAATAAAAATTTGTTTTTTTTTCCTTAAAAAAAATTCCTTTAATCGGCAAAATTTTTCCAAAAATCACCAAAAAGTCATAAGATTTAAATTTTGATCAGCTTTACCTGTGCTTATTTATTGTTGATTGCAAAGATTTAGATGTCACCATATGCGTAATTTTGTTGCCTTTTCAAAAATATATAGAATGTAATTCTTGGGGTTACCAACAACGAGATATTTTGGTTTGAGTCGACCCACTACCTAAAAAATACCTTTTTATCGATATCTAGAAAACCCCCGAAATGAAAAAAAAGTATTTTGCCATTTCTGGGATCATCGACCTCTAATTATTCATAAAAAAATACCGGGGTGCAAACACAAATTAATTATTTGTAAACCAGTGTAATTAATGTTTCTTCTTACGCCAAAAATAAAATTTTTAATTTTCTTGAATTTAAAAAATTTCTTTCAGCTAGTGCAACCGGTAGAGGACTTGTTAATACAACTCTACCTATATTCTACTTATAAAATATCTTTATTTCTATGAAGTTATAAAGGTCTGGCTATTTAGTAAATAGAAGCTCTACTAGTCACAACGTACGCACTAATAACCTTAACGTAGTTCAAGTGCCTGCTCACAACTTGCATCTCTTTTTGAACTTCTATGTATGTAAGGCTCCAAGACTTTTTAATATATAAGCGTTTATTATCCGTTGCATACGTAATAATACATTATTTCTTAGAGAAGTGAAATCATGTCTTTTTAATCTTGATTTTAATGTTGTAGACTCCTTAATCTCTGTTCTATCTTAACCCATTAACCGCTGACATGTGATTTCGTCGACCGATTTCGATGATTTTTTCAGGAATTGCTTATTTTGCTCCTTAAATCACAAATTCTGAGTTTTGAAAAACCCAAAATTCTGGTATTCCAGAAAAAAACGTCCCACATTCACTGAAATACACTTCAGAGTTAATTTAAAAAAATAAATCAGCAAAATTGAGCCATTAGCTTAGGGGTCGTCCATAAACTACGTTACCAATTTAGGGTGGGGAGGGGTTTTGAAATGCACTACGATAAGTAACGGTAGGGGGGGGAGGTGTTTAGATATTGTTACGTTACCAAAAATTAAAAATATCGACGAAAAACCTCTAATTAATAACACAATCATTTCAAACATTTTTAACCGTACATGTTTATGTTTGATCGTCTAAATTGATGGTTAACTTTTGTTTCAACGATTTCTTCCACCACCTTTTCCCTCGACACAGGAACCTTTTGGTATTTCTTCACCATCTCAGCACACGTCTGAAAAATTTGGGTCTTTGCTTTTGCGACAGGCTTTGACGTTAAGGCCTGAATGTTCTTGATCAAAGGAGATATCGTATGACATGTACTGTCCTTCTCAGAAAAAAAAAATCGGTTCAAGGTCGTGTCCTACCTGCGGCTTGTATTTCGTTTTTAAAACTTCTATGAATTGTCATAAGTTTGAATTATATCGTTTACAATAAATCGGAATAAAACATACTATTTAAATAAACCAATTTTCAGAAAGCATTTACACAAAAACACAGAACTTGGTGCAGCTCAGGTGCAGCCTTTAAGGGTACTCTGTCAAAGACCAGGTGAATTTCTTTGCGTTAGAAATGAGGATTCATCTGAATGGGTCGACATAGAATCCGATGAAAAATTCTATTTTGAAAAATCCTCAACAAAGCTACCAGCTTCTTCAATCCCAGTGATTGAGAGCATCGAATCTTGGATCGCAGATGGAATAGCTTTTACAGATGATATTAATTATTGATTTTTTTCTAATTGTTCCTTTAATGTATCTAGTCATACTAGTCACTAATACTAGTGAAAATTGTCAGAGCTAGTCAAAATATATAATCATTCGAATGAATTAATTTCATATGTCACGTTACTTTTGAGGGCGGGGGAGGGGTTTTGAAAAGCACTACGAAAAGTAACGCAGGGGGAGGGGGGTAAAAAAACCGGAAAATCAGTAACGTAGTTTATGGACGACCCCTTACGAGCTCTCAAAAACCTGAGACTCGATTCTCTCGAAACACCATTTTTTTCTCTCACACCTATTTTGCACCCAATGCAACAAAATATAAATAAAAGAGATTAGTATTTTCAGAAATAACAGTTAACTTTTACTTGAGCAAAGACTAAACAAAATGTATTGGAGCAGTTTTCATATCAGGTGATTTTAAAGCAACACCATCTAAAAAAAAATATCTAAGTAATTAAAAGGTTAAAAGATCACTTTAAGTGAAGCTTTTATTTGTTTATGAAAATATTCTTTTATGACTCCATTTCATGATCACTCATAAAACATGCTCAAAACATAAATGATGCTCAAAAAGGATTCTTTTATGAGTCCTTTTTATGAACACTCATAAAACATGCATAAAAAGTAGTGTCCGACAGCTTCGGTATTCTGCTGATATTTTAACCTTCGTCTTCGGCCACAAATAGCCGAATATTTGCAAAATGTTATTGTTTTTTTGTAACACAAAAAAATTTATGTTATTTTTTCTTTGCATTTTTCCATGGCTACTATGTAAAATATCATTTTAAAAGGTCAAATAAAAATTAAATTTTTAATAAATTAAACACATTGATAAATTTCATATTGGAATTTTTATCTACAAAAAAGTAACAAACATTTTCAGTAAAAATTACAAAAATTATACCATAGTCACATTCATACTTAACAGGAAAATATTTTGATTTTTTGTTTCAGATAATTAAAATTTTATACAATCTTCTTCAAAGTACTGTAAATATACCTAAGACTAATGAAAATTGCATATGTTTCGGCCTGTTTGACCAGACTGGACCCTTAATGATTGTCGTTTTTTGTACTGAAATTGTTCTGAAATGAAAGCAAGGCCTAAATTTTATTATATTTTTACTAAAAAAAAAATTTTGTTAGGTTTCGGCTTCGGCCAAAAATCCACATTTGGTCAGACATTAATAAAAGGATTCTTTTACGAGGCCTTTTTATGAACACTCATAAAATTTGCATAAAAAAGATTCTATTATGAGTCCTTTCTATGAACACTCATAAAACATGCATAAAAAGGAAACCTTTTATGAGTCCTTTTTATGAACACTTATAAAGCATGCATAAAAATGATTCTTGCATGAGTCCTTCTTATGAGTAGTCATAAAACACTCATGAAAAGTATTATTTTATGACTCCATTTTATGAACACTCATCCATAAAAAGGATTCTTTTATGAGTCCTTATTATGAACACTCATAAAACATGCATTAAAAGGATTCTTTTATGACAACATTTTATGAACACTCATAAAACATGCATAAAAAGGATTCTTTTATAATTCCTTTAATGCCCACCCATAAAAATGATTCTTTTATGACTCATTTTTATGAACACTCATAAAACACTCACATAAATGACGCATTTTATAGTCTTTTTTTATGAGTGCTCATAAAATGTTTGCTGAAGTTTGTTGTGTATGTGTGGTTTTTGTGTGAATGTATTTCCATATGACGTAGGCTGCGCAGTAGATTTTCATTTCTGCGCACTTATGGCGGGATCATTTATATATTGTTCTTGGACCTGCTTATTGCTTTCGCGTAATCTGTTAAGTATACACATATTTTGAACTTATCTGAATGGATTAGCTTTAGAATTGCCAAAATGCGTTTATTGATCTTTTTAGTGGCAATTTTCGGATGACCAGGGCGTGTATTTAAGCAGACTCGTTGTTATATTTTGAAACTACATACTTTCCATATTGCGACTTGACTTTTATTTAATAATTCTGCTATATATCTCTGCGTGTTTATGATTTTTATACCAAACACTCGAGTACTACACTAAACTTTGAAAAAAAAAAAAAAAATAGACCATATTTAAGGATTTTTTTTTACTTATTTGTGCTTATAAATTATAAATGTGCTTATAAATTTTGCTTACAAACTACATTTTGTAAGTAGCAACATACGATAACGGTGCATTGTCGCTACATTTACAAATAAAACTTTGCCATTGCGTGATAAGTGCTCCTTACGTTATGCACATTCAATATTATATAAACAAATTTCAAATTCAGATGAAATTCAATCGATTTTTTTTGAATTTAACAAAAATATGAATACTTAACAATAAAAAATTGTTAATTTTTAACATTATCTTGGAATTGTCCTTTGTTATGCAAAAATTAGAATACTATTTCAAAAGAGTGATAGCTCAAGCGATCTCACATGATTTGTTATTTTTTTATATATAATCTTAATGTCTCCGATTTGCAAATATTGATGGTCAGTAGACAAACGAATTAGTTCTTGCATTTTTATGCATACATATTTTTTATTTTTATTTTTCTTTTCCACTGTGCTCAATGCAGTGAATTACTTCTTCACAAAGGATACTTTGTGGCATAACTGAGTTTTCCTGTTTTCATAGAGCTTAAAGATGACCAAAAGTATTGCCTGGGGAAACATTAAAGTTCAGAAATTAAATTTAATAAAATTCAAAGTGCATTTTTTTGTCCTTCTCAATTGAAGTTGTTTGCATTTAGGTATTTTTAAATTAAACATTTTTAAGACCCACAAAAATGCAAGTATTACAAAATGTGCTTATTACTATATGAAAAAAGTTTTAAAAAGCTTTTTGCTGCCCATCTAAAAATACATCGACACAAAATTAACATCCTTTGAAATATTCTTGCTATAAAGTTGGCTTTATTTCTTGCTATTGCATTCTTTTATTGCTGCTCATAAACTAATATTATGTTTCTTCTTATGACTAGCTGTCTCTTATTTGTTTGACTGTCTGCCTTGTCTGATTGTTTGTTTGTTTGTGAGTTCGTTTTCTGTTTGTGCTTTTTTCAAATATGTGCCTGGAGGATATTTTTTATTATCCTCTGAAGATTAAGTGCATCTTTATGTATAGCGAAACGAAGGCGAGAGACGTTAAGCAATACATTATTTCATATCAAAAAATATTGTTGCTCGTTTCTTTCACGACGTTCAGCCTTCGTTTCGTTATACATAAAGGTGCAGTAAGTAAGCATGAAAAAATAAGCAAAAACGTATTCGCAATAGCCCTCAATATTTTGCTTGAATTTTCAACGGCAGCTCTCCTTTCATATCCTTTCATATTAATGTTGATTTTCATGGGAAAAATTTTTATTCGCTATTTTGCCCCGCTTATTTCGGTTGCATATAATTTATTTATATAAAATAAAAGTGGAGTTTTGAAAGTATTTTCTTTAATGCTTTCAATGCTGATACCCTTGCATTTCTAAAAGCTTTAATGCCCACACATTGCAAGCTTTATTAAAGTGTGCAACATTTTTATATGTTGTTTCCGTTCGTTTCCGCTTCGCTATTCACAAAATCAAAGTTTCAAATTTTTCGAATCATCCTCGTTTCTGTTGTTGTATTAAATTTTTTTTGTTCGCTTAAATTTACACTCAGCTTACAGCAATTTACAATTCTTATATTGGTGTAGGTGTTTATTTTTGGCGCTTGCTTCCTTTGCACTTCCGTTTCCGCATTTAAAATTCGCAGTTTATTGCTCGTAGTCATTGTTTTTAAATGCTTTGTTTATTTTTAAAATTTTTCTTGTAGATTTGCGTAGATTTTCTCCACTACCAACCAGGTTTTGTTGTAGCAGCTCCTTCTTCTTCTTTCACATATTCTATTCCTTTGCCTTGCTGATGCTGCATATCTTCTTATAAATATTTGATTTCATTATCTAGATTTTTTTTTTATTTCGGTTGCATCGCACTTCGTGAGCTAAAGTAATAAAATGATAAAAAAAGGTTTTCTCGCGACTGTGCCTTGGTAAAATTTGTGCTTGAAATTGATTTATAGCTTCTTATTCTTATAGCTTCGATATGTTGCAGGATGTGAATTTCAATTAGATGGCAAAAACTGGCGTTTAGATTTTTGTGTAGTGGTATTAGTGTATAGTGGCTGGTAGGAAAGGATGCAGTGGGTATTTGCCAAATATTGATTTACTCTATGATATATGTATTAAGTGTTTGCAATTTTTAATTTTTAAATTTAAAGTATTTCGGGACATAAGACTTAAATTTCCACATAGCAAGCAAAACATTCTTGTTATTTGATCAAACTAAGCTCTGAAAAAATGTCGTTACATGTAGCTTGTTTTTTCCAAGATTTGTTAAAATACTACTTCTTATACGTGTTCGTAATTATTTTGCTCTTGCGTAATTATTCGTGAGCTGAATTTTTTCCACACAATCACTTTATTTTGATGTGCTAAAACTGGTGATATTCAATAACAATATCAGTAATGCCTATGTTATTGTGGCAGTCACGGACACGTCATGGACATGAATTGTTGCTGTTTCAATATAAATGGGAAATTTGGGAGAATGAGTGATGGAACAACCACCATGGTTTTTTTGACCACCATGGTCACCAAATGATTCGGCTGTCCATACCAAATCACGGGATCAAAGCAGTGTTGCGTTGTGAAATTATTCACCACATTTGTGTTTTAGTATGAAAATAGTACACTTTTAGTACGAAATGTATGAAAGCAGTAATAAAACCTGCTTAATAGCAACACTTATCGATTGATAACGTACTAAAAGTATCAAAAAGCTTACTAGTTTTCTGGGATGAAATGACCGTGAGCATAACATACATTGGTCACTGAGCTCATCAAACGAAAAAGGAGAGTAAAAAAAAGGCGTGACCGGGAATCATATGGCCGTCACCATAACATAGCCATAAAGAAAATGTAAATTAACCCACATTTTTTGGGTTAATTTTTTTTTTGTGCTTTTTTGATGGATTTATTACCAAAAAAACGCCCACAATTTTCAAATATTTAGATTTTTTTACGGCTCTGTGAATTTTCAGGGATGTACAAATCGAACCGAAAAGCACAAAGGTTATAAAACATTACTATTAAAATAATAATTTGCTTCTTTCGAAACATTTGTAAGTTAGAATGAGCAGGATTTCGTTACAATTCATAAGATAACAATTCAAAATTTTTTAAATGTCCTCAGTTAAAGTCATTGTTATAGTTAAAAAAAAATTATAGCTATAGTTTTTTTTGCGGAGGGGAGAGTTTAAAAGGCCACACCGTGCAGATGAAAACTTATGATTCTTACGCACTAAACATAAATGATACCTCGTGATCCTTAAACCTCCGCATTGAATCATCGACCCCGTGGAACTGCCGTAAAGCATGAGTTGGCGGGGCTTGGGAACAGCTCTAAGCTGAAAAAATTGTAGCTACTGCCGTAATCTACGGGGGAATCGTGGATCAACAATCTCTGCCTCAACTGTCTTGCTCGCCCTCAACTCTTCGCAGTTTGACTACAAAAGACTTCGCAGTTCATCGGTCATTTGTCTAGCCAGAGTGCTTACCACCCACCAGTTCTCGTTTCTTCGAGAAAGGCCGAAGCCTCAAGTCTGACGGTCTGGAACATGGGGCACACAAAAAGAACGTCCACAGCGTCTTTCACTGTAATTCCAGTCCAATAAGTACAGTAAGGATCGTATAGAGCAAGAGCAGTATTGAGTACTGTTGTTGGTTTAAAATTCAAAAAATCAAATGGAAGCTTCTAACTTTTTTTGGACACCGATTTAAATTAATAAATTTCTGCGTCGTAAGCAAAAAAAAATAATATTTTAAGTGTGCTAGTTCAAAAACTACAAGCCGTCAAACTTAATTTTTTTTTGCTTTCGTTCGCGCGTAGTGGAGATTGCATTTTTTCAGCATTTTTATAGAAAATTTTTATTTCAAAAAAAATTCTTTTGCCAAATTTTTTAATTGAGCCTTCAACTTCAGGTTATTGTTACTCTAACGCCACAAAAATTTATCAGATAAAGTGGTGGAAAGGAATTTGAACTCCATAAACAGAGTCTGTGATATTATTTTGAATTAAAGTTTGTCTTTCAGTGCTTATTTATTTTTATTTATTATTTTTTACAATTAATGTTCGTAACGTCAACTCAATTTATTTCAATTAAGTATACATTTAAATGTTTGTGAAGTTGGGCCGCTGCTAGAATGTCAGAATTATGAAAAAATAAGGAATTCAACCCTAAGAAAGGTAGAAAATTACTACCGAAACGTCGGGAAAAGAAATGGAATAAATTCTCTTATATATTTATTTTCATCTTCAACCAAAAGATATCAACAAATTCCGATATTTTGCTATACACGTAGAGTTAAAGTTAATATGTTGTTTTCTGTTGTCATATTATGATTTTCTTTTAATATGGACTTGTTAAAAATTTTATTGGGCAATTATGTGCGTTTTGAAAAGTATTTAACTTTTTGGAAAAGAACTTCAGTCACTATTATCAAATAAAACAAGTACAGCCACTAAAGAACGTTTTTGTTAAACTGCGCTGCTTAGTTTGGTTTTCTTTTGTTTTTTTTTTTTTTGCTTTCGTTCGCGCGCAGTGGAAATTGAAGAGATTTTACAATTTTGCTTGTCACTTTGTATGAGAGAAGGCGTGGTTTCCATGCGATTTAGTTAAACTTCATACTAAAAGCGGATATGAAAACGGACAATTAACTAAAAAACAAGTCAAAAGCTACTTGCGTCCTCAAGGTGAATTGATATCCATTTGCAGGGTTCAATTTAATATATTTATTTATTTAATAAATTAATATTTTCAATTTCAGGTGTTTATATTTGTGAAGGTATGCCCTGAAGCAACCATGTCTGCTTAGTATCTGTGTAAGGTAGAAGTTCACTGAGCTGTGGCTTCTGCCATACCACTCGGTTAGGTTAGGGGTGAGCTGGTACGATAAACCTATAGTTATAGTTATATTTTCATTTGTAGGTATAGGTTTAGTTCTATTCAGTTAAAATTAAAGTTAAATTTAAAGTTAAAGTTAAATTTAAAGTTCAAGTTCAAGTTCAAGTTAAAGTTAAAGTTAAAACGGATAAATTTAAATTTAAATTAAAATTAAAATTATAATTAAAGTTAATATAACAGTTACAATTACAATTATAATTACAATTACAATTTTAATTACAATTGCAGCTACAATTACAATTACAATTACAATAACAATAACAATAACAATAACAATAACAATAACAATAACAATAACAATAACAATAACAATAACAATAACAATAACAATAACAATAACAATAACAATAAAAATTAAAGTTAAAATTAAAATTAAAATTAAAATTAAAATTAAAATTAAAATTAAAATTAAAATTAAAATTAAAATTAAAATTAAAATTAAAATTAAAATTAAAATTAAAATTAAAATTAAAATTAAAATTAAAATTAAAATTAAAATTAAAATTAAAATTAAAATTAAAATTAAAATTAAAATTAAAATTAAAATTAAAATTAAAATTAAAATTAAAATTAAAATTAAAATTAAAATTAAAATTAAAATTAAAATTAAAATTAAAATTAAAATTAAAATTAAAATTAAAATTAAAATTAAAATTAAAATTAAAATTAAAATTAAAATTAAAATTAAAATTAAAATTAAAATTAAAATTAAAATTAAAATTAAAATTAAAATTAAAATTAAAATTAAAATTAAAATTAAAATTAAAATTAAAATTAAAATTAAAATTAAAATTAAAATTAAAATTAAAATTAAAATTAAAATTAAAATTAAAATTAAAATTAAAATTAAAATTAAAATTAAAATTAAAATTAAAATTAAAATTAAAATTAAAATTAAAATTAAAATTAAAATTAAAATTAAAATTAAAATTAAAATTAAAATTAAAATTAAAATTAAAATTAAAATTAAAATTAAAATTAAAATTAAAATTAAAATTAAAATTAAAATTAAAATTAAAATTAAAATTAAAATTAAAATTAAAATTAAAATTAAAATTAAAATTAAAATTAAAATTAAAATTAAAATTAAAATTAAAATTAAAATTAAAATTAAAATTAAAATTAAAATTAAAATTAAAATTAAAATTAAAATTAAAATTAAAATTAAAATTAAAATTAAAATTAAGTTTAAGTTTAAGTTTAAGTTTAAGTTTAAGTTTAAGTTTAAGTTTAAGTTTAAGTTTAAGTTTAAGTTTAAGTTTAAGTTTAAGTTTAAGTTTAAGTTTAAGTTTAAGTTTAAGTTTAAGTTTAAGTTTAAGTTTAAGTTTAAGTTTAAGTTTAAGTTTAAGTTTAAGTTTAAGTTTAAGTTTAAGTTTAAGTTTAAGTTTAAGTTTAAGTTTAAGTTTAAGTTTAAGTTTAAGTTTAAGTTTAAGTTTAAGTTTAAGTTTAAGTTTAAGTTTAAGTTTAAGTTTAAGTTTAAGTTTAAGTTTAAGTTTAAGTTTAAGTTTAAGTTTAAGTTTAAGTTTAAGTTTAAGTTTAAGTTTAAGTTTAAGTTTAAGTTTAAGTTTAAGTTTAAGTTTAAGTTTAAGTTTAAGTTTAAGTTTAAGTTTAAGTTTAAGTTTAAGTTTAAGTTTAAGTTTAAGTTTAAGTTTAAGTTTAAGTTTAAGTTTAAGTTTAAGTTTAAGTTTAAGTTTAAGTTTAAGTTTAAGTTTAAGTTTAAGTTTAAGTTTAAGTTTAAGTTTAAGTTTAAGTTTAAGTTTAAGTTTAAGTTTAAGTTTAAGTTTAAGTTTAAGTTTAAGTTTAAGTTTAAGTTTAAGTTTAAGTTTAAGTTTAAGTTTAAGTTTAAGTTTAAGTTTAAGTTTAAGTTTAAGTTAAAGTTAAAGTTAAAGTTAAAGTTAAAGTTAAAGTTAAAGTTAAAGTTAAAGTTAAAGTTAAAGTTAAAGTTAAAGTTAAAGTTAAAGTTAAAGTTAAAGTTAAAGTTAAAGTTAAAGTTAAAGTTAAAGTTAAAGTTAAAGTTAAAGTTAAAGTTAAAGTTAAAGTTAAAGTTAAAGTTAAAGTTAAAGTTAAAGTTAAAGTTAAAGTTAAAGTTAAAGTTAAAGTTAAAGTTAAAGTTAAAGTTAAAGTTAAAGTTAAAGTTAAAGTTAAAGTTAAAGTTAAAGTTAAAGTTAAAGTTAAAGTTAAAGTTAAAGTTAAAGTTAAAGTTAAAGTTAAAGTTAAAGTTAAAGTTAAAGTTAAAGTTAAAGTTAAAGTTAAAGTTAAAGTTAAAGTTAAAGTTAAAGTTAAAGTTAAAGTTAAAGTTAAAGTTAAAGTTAAAGTTAAAGTTAAAGTTAAAGTTAAAGTTAAAGTTAAAGTTAAAGTTAAAGTTAAAGTTAAAGTTAAAGTTAAAGTTAAAGTTAAAGTTAAAGTTAAAGTTAAAGTTAAAGTTAAAATTGAAATTGAAATTGAAATTGAAATTGAAATTGAAATTGAAATTGAAATTGAAATTGAAATTGAAATTGAAATTAATATTAAAATTACAATTACAGTTAAAGTTAAAGTTAAAGTTAAAGTTAGTTAAAGTTAAAATTAAAATTAAAGTTAAAATTAAAGTTTAAATTAAAGTTAAAATTGGAGTTAGCGTTAAAGTTAGAGTTAAAGATGCAGTTTCAGTTAAAGCTTCAGTTGAAGATATAACTATAGTTTTGTAGTTGTAGGTATCGGTATCTTTTTCGTTATATTTATCGTGATGTATAAATAAATTACTCAATAACATCAAGCAAGAATGCACATAAAGTTTTTTTGTTGTATTAATTATATTTTTCGCCAACAATTTAATGCAGCATTCTTATTCTGCTGCTACCTTTAATATAACTGATTTATTTTCCTTCTGGAGGCATTCATAAACGTCCTTAAACTCAACATTAATTTGTTTAACCTGTTGTCTCGAATGTATTAAAATAGTATACACTCTTTCACCTCATAAAACATTTGTACCGGCAACATATGCTCCATTGCTAAAAACCAAAGCAAATATATACCTACATTAAATGAAAAAAATGTCGCTTTCAAGGACTGTAGCCACAGCAACCAAGTAACTGCTCCCATTTGAATTCATTCTTTCAGTTCTATATAATTTATTTTGCTACACACCTTTCTGCAACCCATTCATTCAGTGTCCAAAACAAATAGAACCATCAAAATCTCAGTTTACAGCCCGCCAGCTAGCTAGCAGATCGACCGACCCTACCAGGATGCTGCACAAATATTGTGTCATCTGAGCTGAATGAGCGCCATTTGCCTTAAGCAAATGCAATTTAAAAAAATAATTAGTGCTCAAATAAAATTCCACGCCTTATACCCACTTCCTTCCTGGCTCACACCTGAACTCTTTCACCTTAAACAAACACACTCACACACACACTCATCCAAAGGGCATTTACTACATCGGCTTCATTTGCAACTCTATTCTAGGTACGTTCGAGCTCAAAAACGAGCTGCAGCCACCATGTCTTCAGGTTACTAGGTGACCCAGAATTAGTACAGAAAAATATCCTTATTTAAATATGTAAGCTTCACTGCAGCTGCTGCTCCTAGTGCTCTGTCGCTGAGTCATTTGCTGGCAATAAACTCTATGCAAGCAAGGTAAATAAATTCGCCCAATCCTTGCTATGCCGAGTCATAGACCAAGTTTTTCCCAGTTGCTTAAATAGTAAAATAATGTGTTAGCAAGACTTGTTTTTGGTGTTGGTGGTGATGGTGATGGTGGTTGTGTTGGGGCGATGCAGTCTTGCTTGAAGGTTGAATTACAATTTTTTTTTTTTTTCCAATTGGGATTTCATTAATGATGGTGATGGTGTTGGTGGTTATGTTGATGGTAGTGATGCAGCTCCTACTGTATTTCCCTTAAAAACATTTGTACCAGTCGAAAGTTATTCACGCATAAAACACTCGTTCTTTCAACATTTCTCCGTCCGCAGTTGTGGAAATTCAGTGCATAAAAGTATTTCTACCTCCTGCAATTTTATTTAAAATAATTAAAGTTTTTTCTAAATGACCTCTATATTTATTATGTTGACTTTATATGATTTAAATACAAATTCTAAATGTTTGATAGTTTAAATCATACTTGATTTTAAATACAAATTCTAGTTGTTTGACAGTTTAAAATCGTTTATCGAGCTTAAGGTCAAAGTTAGAACAATTAATTGTTCTAACGAATTTTTTCTAAAGAAACAACAACAACAACAACAAAGTTTTTTCAATATGAAAGGAAAAAAAACCACTAGCAAATTGATTTTATTGTACAATTTCTTGCGCTTGCACGCTTGCACGGGCAATCACAAAGATTTCTGATGACGCGTTTAGCACCGCAGAAATTGTACAATAAAATCAATTTGCTAGTGGTTTTTTTTCCTTTCATATTGAAAAAACTTTGTTGTTGTTGTTGTTGTTTCTTTAGAAAAAATTCGTTAGAACAATTAATTGTTCTAACTTTGACCTTAAGCTCGATAAACGATTTTAAACTGTCAAACAACTAGAATTTGTATTTAAAATCAAGTATGATTTAAACTATCAAACATTTAGAATTTGTATTTAAATCATATAAAGTCAACATAATAAATATAGAGGTCATTTAGAAAAAACTTTAATCAAATGGTAGAGCTCGACCAAACGGAAACAGCTGAAAAACAAAATCAGCAAAAATTCTAAAAACAACTTCAGTAAACATGCTTTGTTAGTGCAGAATTCCAGCAGGCTGTTGGACTACATATAATATAAGCATAGAAACTAAAGTAAAACAGAAATACAACAACAAATGTGGCATTATGAAATTAAAGGAAAAAATGAGAAATTGAAGCTTCAAAATCTCATCGCCCCGATGGTGCAGTGCGTCTACGCGCTTGCACGGGCAATCACAAAGATTTCTGATGACGCGTTTAGCACCGCAGAAATTGTACAATAAAATCAATTTGCTAGTGGTTTTTTTTTTTTTTTTTCCTTTCATATTGAAAAAACTTTGTTGTTGTTGTTGTTGTTTCTTTAGAAAAAATTCGTTAGAACAATTAATTGTTCTAACTTTGACCTTAAGCTCGATAAACGATTTTAAACTGTCAAACAACTAGAATTTGTATTTAAAATCAAGTATTATTTAAACTATCAAACATTTAGAATTTGTATTTAAATCATATAAAGTCAACATAATAAATATAGAGGTCATTTAGAAAAAACTTTAATCAAATGGTAGAGCTCGACCAAACGGAAACAGCTGAAAAACAAAATCAGCAAAAATTCTAAAAACAACTTCAGTAAACATGCTTTGTTAGTGCAGAATTCCAGCAGGCTGTTGGACTACATATAATATAAGCATAGAAACTAAAGTAAAACAGAAATACAACAACAAATGTGGCATTATGAAATTAAAGGAAAAAATGAGAAATTGAAGCTTCAAAATCTCATCGCCCCGATGGTGCAGTGCGTCTACGCGCTTGCACGGGCAATCACAAAGATTTCTGATGACGCGTTTAGCACCGCAGAAATTGTACAATAAAATCAATTTGCTAGTGGTTTTTTTTTCCTTTCATATTGAAAAAACTTTGTTGTTGTTGTTGTTGTTTCTTTAGAAAAAATTCGTTAGAACAATTAATTGTTCTAACTTTGACCTTAAGCTCGATAAACGATTTTAAACTGTCAAACAACTAGAATTTGTATTTAAAATCAAGTATGATTTAAACTATCAAACATTTAGAATTTGTATTTAAATCATATAAAGTCAACATAATAAATATAGAGGTCATTTAGAAAAAACTTTAATCAAATGGTAGAGCTCGACCAAACGGAAACAGCTGAAAAACAAAATCAGCAAAAATTCTAAAAACAACTTCAGTAAACATGCTTTGTTAGTGCAGAATTCCAGCAGGCTGTTGGACTACATATAATATAAGCATAGAAACTAAAGTAAAACAGAAATACAACAACAAATGTGGCATTATGAAATTAAAGGAAAAAATGAGAAATTGAAGCTTCAAAATCTCATCGCCCCGATGGTGCAGTGCGTCTACGCGCTTGCACGGGCAATCACAAAGATTTCTGATGACGCGTTTAGCACCGCAGAAATTGTACAATAAAATCAATTTGCTAGTGGTTTTTTTTTTTTTCCTTTCATATTGAAAAAACTTTGTTGTTGTTGTTGTTGTTTCTTTAGAAAAAATTCGTTAGAACAATTAATTGTTCTAACTTTGACCTTAAGCTCGATAAACGATTTTAAACTGTCAAACAACTAGAATTTGTATTTAAAATCAAGTATGATTTAAACTATCAAACATTTAGAATTTGTATTTAAATCATATAAAGTCAACATTTAAAATAATTTTTAAACTTTTTGTAGTTTTTTTTTTGATTTGATTAAATTTATATGTGCTGAAGAAGTAAATGTTCTGTTTGGTTTTCTGAAATAGACTTGAAAAAATAACAAACAGAAACAAGGTAATAGTGGTATTCACACCGAACCCGTTAGTTTGTTAATTGGTTAGTACGCACCTTTTTGTTTAATCTCGTTAGTCTGGTAATTGTTGTTGAATAACAGCTGATTTATGAAATACATACTTACTTTTCAGCAAAGACTTCAATATTTGCTTTTAATATTCGCTTACTTTACTTTTTAATGCGTTTTAATTTCATGAAATTAAAAATATCGCTGTTTGTATTTTGCCAACTAACAAAAATATTATCATGAATGCTAAGTTTTTACTCGGTAGTTGGATAGTTCGATAATTTTACAAAAACAAATTGAATGAAAAAATAACAAATAACAACTAACAAACTAACGAGTCCGCTGCGAAAACAATTAATATTTAAATCAACTTTGCCTAAGTGTGTCAATATAATATTATGAAAATTCAATTTTTAGCCAACTACTGCCTCAAGTCGGAAATTCTTAAGATTTTCGATTATCCCGTAAAATTGCCAAAGTAAAATTGGTCTCTAATTTAAAAATAATAAACATCATCTTAAGGATGTAACAATTTTTTAAGTATTTCGAAAGTACAATATATTGATTTTTAAAATACTGTAAAAATTTCCGGTCCAAATTCTAAATATTAACGAAATTATAGGACATAGTTGAGAATACCTCAAAACTGTGCTCTGTAAGCCACACGTCACGTAACCTTTAGTTAAAACTTTAAAATTTTTTTTCGAAACGTTTTTTAGATCGGCCAAGAGGTCTAAAAAAATTCTATCGGGACGATTGGGCTAACATTTAAGACGTTATTCTACACGCCAATGCCACGTAGTTTTTGAGATTTGTCAGATATCCAGATCCAATAAATTAAATAAAAAACAATTTTCGAATTTAGTCATTAAAGTACTGGGCTGGCTGTAGTACTTTTCGAGACATATGTGAAAACATTTGTAATTTAAATTTTTAAAGATATTCCATAGCTTTATACTAAAATGTAGCTTTTTTTCAATTAAACGTTTCACAACATTAATTAATAGATATAAAAGTAGAGATCAAACCAAAAATTTGGAGTCATAAGTCACTATTACACTATTGCAAGCATTTGAAGACCATTCCTTTTTAAATTGTTTTTTTGTTTTGTTATTTTATCAACTTTGACGCCTATACATAAAAAAATTCTAAGAACGAAGAAATTTATGTTTATTTATACTATTGGTAGTTGTACTATCTAAATTTTAAGATACTGCTTATCTTTATGAACCTTATTTTACTTGAGAAATTGTTAATTTACTAAAACCGCGCAAAACTTATTTTTTAGAGCTTATTACTAAATCGATCCGTTGGTATGTCTGTCTTGTCAAGTTTCTATTTTTAAGATAACTTTTGGAAATTTTAAATATCTCGACCTAAAAGATAAAAGGGCTTAAATGCCTATGGCGAGGAAAGCAATTTGAAAATTTTATTTTGTTTGAAGCTCCATAAAAAAATTTTCAGAATTAAGGGTGGGGGAGACAATTTTTGAAGTCTAAAACCAGTAGAAAGTAATAACATAGAAAAACTCAAGGCTGAACGAAGCCAGCTTTAGTTTAGCGTTTTTTTAATTAAAAAGTCCTGTGTAACTAACTAAAATTATTATAAATATTGTTGTTTACTTCTCCACTAAAAGCAATCACTAATAAATATTTGAAAAAATTCTTTTTTCTGTTGAATTTTCCGTATGGAAAATATCATTTTCATATCAGCACGATTGGCGTTCGTGATTTTGGCACGAACCAAACCGACAACAACATAAGCAGCTACTGAATCATTTAATTAATTATTGGTTGTGCAATTACAAATTATATAATGCATTTATGTTTTTATTTATTTATTTATTTATTTATTTAAGTCAAGGAATAACTAATTCCATACTGACAATTTATAACTTAAAAATATACTAAATCTAATAGTAAATGTTGTTAAGATACTTTTTAATGATATATTTAGGAAAAAAAAATCTAACGCAAAAGAATTTAGGATTAAGTTTATTTCAGTGAGAGCTCTCGAAATAGGGGCATATAATGCATAATTAGTTTTTTGATACTTATAAAGAACGGTACAAAATTTCTCAAATTTCTGATAGGTACATTGTATTAACATGTATTATACATTGTATTAAAATGTATTAACTGCAAAAGTGTAGGAGAATCTATTGAACCACTAACAATATCATATACGAATAATACAAAAACTTTTCACTCGTAACATAATGTTTAAATTAAATTAAAATTTTATGCCAACGTACGTATCTAGGTGTGCTCTTCTGGGTCCTAATACCTTAGCCTCCAGACGTAAATTTTTTCTTGTTATTTTTGTTCGCGATATAATTATGTCACATATAGACTGCGCGCCACTCCTCGCTCTTTTAAGAATATATGCGCCTGAGAGATATTTTAGGCAAAGAGATTTATTTTACATTCCGTATCATAGGACAAACTATGGCCGTAATGATCCTATTAATAATATGTGCTTAGCGTTCAATTCCATAAGTGCTCAAATAGATCTCACTCTGAATAGACAAACTTTTAAACAAAATTTATTAAGAATTGTTTAAAATTAATTTATAAATGTGTAATATTCTTTAATATAATTATGTTTACATTTTATTAGTTTTATATCATATTTTTTTTATAATTTATATGTTATTACTCAAACTGTTAAACGATTGTTGATAGTTAAAATAGAAATAAATAAATAAATAAATAATAATGACTATATGGTACCTCTACATTGTAGCGTTTTTAGATTTAAAAGTTTACAACGATCAAAGTACGAGTGATTAGCATCACACAGATTTTATTGACGTACTGCAAAGCGAGTAAATCTCTTTTGAATGCGCTCTAAGCGATGTATATGTGTTGAATAAAAAGGTCTCCAGATAACAATACCATACTCTAATTTTGAACGAACAAAAGAAGAATATAACAAATTCAGAGTAAATGGATTAGAGAGATCAGAACTATTACGCATTACAAAAGCTAACACAGAGTAAGATTTAGATATAATATAGTTAAGATGGCTGACAAAAGTGAATTTAGAATCCAATATTACACCAAGATCAGTAATTTCATCAATTTTTTTTTAATATAGAGCCCTCAATGCCATATAAATAATAAGACACATTAAGAGTTTTCGCAAATTCAATATAGAAGCACTTGATATTTAGAAAAAGCTTATTATTATAGCACCAATCCAGAAGGTTATTAATATCAGATTGTAAGTTTATTTCATCTTGAGAGTTACTGATGATAGAATAGACTTTTAAGTCATCCGCGTATAAAAGATATTTGGAATAGTTGAAACATCTGCTAATGTCATTTATAAATAACAAAAAAGCAATGGACCTAAAATGCTGCCTTGAAGAACACCAGATGTTGCTATAAAAGCGAAAGATTGAATATTTTCAACTACAACATGAGAAAGTCTATTGGTTAAATATGACTTTAACCAGGCTAAAAATTTAGAGTAAAATCCGATATGAGCCAATTTTGAAAGTAGAATTCTATGAGACACTTTGTCGAACGCTTTTACGAAATCAGTGTCAACTTGATTTCCACTTGGAAATGCAGAGATACAGTCTTCTGTAAATATAATTAGATTTGTTACTGTTTGTTACTGATCGACCTGCAGCAAAACCATGCTGTTGAGGACATATTAAATTCTTGATGGCGAAGTACATTTTGTTTTTAACAATACCCTCAAATATTGTTGGTTGGAATTAGTTTTAAAGGTTTTCTAAGAGATGGCGTAACTATCAATAGATCGCATCGGGCACACCTGTGACTATATTCATTTCAAAGCACATTGTCTAAGCTTCATTTTTTAGTATGTGTCATTCCACTGAAGTGTAAACAACATATATTTTTTTCTCTGTGAACATGTCGACTTTCGTTCCAACAAAACGCAATTTGCGGGAAGGTTTACTTTTGTGCTTCCATTTGAAGAAAAAAGCGGTTGAAGCACAACGCACGCTTACTGAGGCTTACGGGGACTATGCTCCATCGATTTCTACTTGTGAGTACTGGTTCCGTCGGTTTAAAAGTGGTGTTTTTGATACGGAAGACAAAGAGCGTCCGGGCCAGCCGAAAAAGTTTGAAGATGAGGAATTGGAGGCTTTGCTCGATGAAGACCCGTGTCAAACCCTTCAAGAATTGTCAGAATCATTGGGAGTCGACTTATCAACGGTCGGCAAACGCTTGAAGGCCATGGGAATGATTCAAAAGCAAGGAAATTGGGTGCCGTACCAGTTGAAGCCGAGAGACGTTGAACGGCGATTTTGCATGTGCGAACAACTGCTTCAACGGCATAAAAGGAAGAGTTTTTTGCATCGTATTGTCACTGGCGATGAAAAGTGGATCCATTACGATAATCCTAAGCGAAAAAATCGTGGGGACCACCCGGCCATGCATCAACATCGAGGGCCAAGCCGAATATTCATGGCGCCAAGCTTATGCTGTGTATTTGGTGGGATCAGAAGGGTGTCGTGTACTATGAGCTGCTAAAACCTAACGAAACCATCACTGGGGAACGCTACCAACAACAATTGATGCAATTGAGCCGAGCATTAAAGGTTAAACGGCCGGAATATGCCAAAAGACACGACAAAGTGGTTTTTCAACATGACAACGCACGGCCACATGTTGCAAGAACCGTCAAGGAAACGTTGGAGGCGCTGAATTGGGATGTGCTACCCCACCCGCCTTATAGCCCAGACATAGCCCCTTCCGACTACCACCTATTCAGATCGATGACGCATGGCTTGGCTGAGCAGCGCTTCACTTCTTACGAGGATACCAAAAAATGGGTCGATTCGTGGATTGCCTCAAAAGACGAATCGTTCTTCCGGCGCGGAATCCATATGCTTCCAGAAAGATGGGAAAATGTTGTAGCTAACGATGGACAATACTTTGAATAATATACATTGTACCGTTGTTTCTAAATAAATGCTCAAAAACCGAAAAAAAAACCTTTAAAATTAATTCCAACCCCCAATAATTTAGAAATAGTCGATAATTTAGAGATTGGTCTATAATTCAAAATATTACTTTTATTACCACTTTTTAAAATAGGTTCAATTGAAGCAATTTTCCAGTCATCTAGAAAAACTCCTGAAGCTAGAGATTTTTTGAAAATAACCTTAATCGGATACAGTAGGGACGCAGCACAATTCTTAATAAAAAGAGGAGAAATGCCATCGATATCGGTTTGAGACGACTGCTTTAGATGAAGTATTCCATTCCATACATCATCATATGATAAGCAAAGAGAGCCGAAGCCGAGAGTAGACGCAGTATTAGAGACTAAATGCAAGTCATCATGGAGCTCAGAGTCGACTACAAAATTTGATTTAAAGAATGTAGCAAATAGGTTTGCAGCTTCCAAAGGAGAATTCGCAGATTGATCATTAAGATAAACTGTTGAAGGTATACCAGAAGTACTTTTTTTTTGCTTTAACAAAACGCCAGAATGACTTTGGATTGGATATAATATTAGATTCATAATTATGAATATTTTTTTTATACAGATATTTTTCAAGGAAGTTGAACTCTCGCATGAAATGCAAATATTTTGATTTAAAGACTAAATTGTTAGTGGCCTTATATTTCTTAAAAAAATTTATTTCTCCAATATATAAGCTTTTCAAACCCTTTGAAAATTTGCAACAAACTGAGCGTTCTTTTGAAGTGCATAGTGGCAACTTAATTGTAAATTTAAAAATTCTTTGAAACAGCAGAAAAATAAATTGAGTCAAGCACAGATGTGTGTTATTTTTTAAATTAAAGCTAGTTATAAATTTTGGAGGATTTAGTGGAAATTGCTTGACAAGAGATATTAGGTAACACATTTTTAGCACATCTGAAATTATAAATAATTTAAATTTAAAGATAATCAAAGTGATGATGATGCTGTAAGTGAAATTTTGGAAGATTTGAACGAAGATATCGCTATCGTTTGGTCATGCCGTCGTGGAACAGAACATACATTTTTAAAATCTACTGATTGGCGAAATGATGTACTTACTTTACTAGATGAAGGCAGATTTAGATAAATGCTTCGATTGAACAGAAATGAGTTCACTGCTCTGCTAAGTATATTGAGCAGTGATAGCGATTTCAAAGGTGGACATTCGTCTTAGCAGTTTCCAATAGAGTTGCAACTTGCGATTGTTCTCTATCGCCTTGGTGAAAACGTTTCCATTAAAAAAATCACGACTACACAGAAAAAACAAATTTAATGAACAGCATACGTTAAAATTAATTCATTGATTTTAATGAAAAAATCATTGAATTTTAATGAATTGCTCACAGTTTTTAACGTACTGTTCATTTAAATCAATGAAGTTATATTCACTAAAAATGTCTAAATAAATATCAATGATTTGTTTTCATTATTTTAATGGATTTTTCATTGATATAAATGAAAAGTACATTGATTCCAGTTGTAAATTAAATTTTAACGAACCATACATTGATTTTTAATGAACAGTTCATTGAATTCAATGTTTAGGTCATTAAATGCAATGTATAGTTCATTAAATTCAATGTATAGGTCATTGCATTCAATGTATAGTTCATTGAATTTAATGAATGGTTCATTGAATTTAATGTATAGTTCATTGAATTCAATGTATAGTTCATTAAATTCAATGTATAGTTCATTGAATTCAATGTATTGTTCATTAAATTCAATGCAAAGTTCATTAAATTCAATGTATTCAGTTCATTAAATTCAATGTATGCTAATTTATTCCCTTCCCAATTTTGTTTGAAGTGAAACGTGAAGTTGTGAAGACGTGTGGCAATTGTGTGTGTAAATTTTAGATAAAAGGTGATAATAAATTAAATTAAAAGTGAAGAAAATGTTGTGCTTTGAATGTAAAAGAAAATTTAAATCTGTTGAAATACTATTAGTATTAGTAAATAATAGAAAATATACCAGGCATTTTAAGTTACTGCTGCCATCATTTTCAAAAAATTTTTACATTTTTAAAGGATGAAAAACACATAAAAGACATAAATTGAAGATTTCACTAATTACAGTGGTAAGCTTAATTTTTCTCGAGGCTAAATAAATAAGAAGTTATTTTTTCAATTAATATCTTTCCAGACAGTACTGCTATGAAACTTCTTTGGAGCATTCATGGGTATTTGGTGCCCACTCAAAAAGTATGCAGTAAGGACAACTTTGGAAGAAAAACTTTCCTAAAGCATACAATTGGAACTGGTCCCAAGAGGCATTAGTTTTTGTTGGAAGCAGCATCCAGGAAGTCGAAAATATTCAACCAGGCGAAAATATTCAACCAAAAATAAAGGCGAAAATATTCAATCATTAATCCTTGCTGTTGGAGAGAAGAACTTCTCCTCATTCCTCATTCATGAATTATGTAAAATTTCAATTTGCTCGTTTTATTAGAGCCGTAGATGTGTGCTTTAAAATTTTTCAATTATTTCAATTAAAATATCCTGCGGCATGCACTCTCCTGTGGGAGTTTATTGCCGTATATTTTTATAAATTTAAAAACTATTCAAAATCTTCGAAAATTTGTATATTAATTGACTCTTTAAATAAAAAAATATTGTTGAAATTGTAATTATTTCCTTATTTTAAAAATGTTTAGAGAGGGATTAACAAATAATTTGTCGAATTTAGATCATTCATTCCAATGAACTAAATACATTAAATTTAATGAAATATGCATGGAATTCAATGAACTGAATACATCAAATTTAATGAACTGTACATTGAATCCAATAAACTAAATACATTAAATTCAATGAACTTAATACATTAAATTCAATGAAATAAACATTGAATTCAATGAACTATAATACATTGAATTCAATGAATTATACATTGAATTCAATGAACTTTAATACATTGAATTCAATGAACTATACATTGAATTCAATGAACTATACATTGAGTTCAATGTAAGGTTCATTGAACTATACATTAAATTCAATGAACTATGCATTGAATTCAATGAACTATACATTGAATTCAATGAACTATACATTGAATTATACATTGAACTATACATTGAATTCAATGAACTTTACATTGAATTCAATGAACTTTAAATTGAATTCAATGAACTTTACATTGAATTCAATGAACTTTTCATTAAATTCAATGAAAAAATCATTAATTTTGGCATTTTTTAATGAACGTGTTCATTGAATTCAATGAAGTGTACATTGATATTCAAGGAACCATTCATTGAAAATCACTAAGTTTAATGAACTATTCATTAAAGTATGAAGAAAATTCATTGAAATCAATGACCACAGTTCATTGGACCAAAATCAATGAATAATTCATTGAAATTAATGCACCTTTTCATTAATATAATGTACCTTTTTGGTTCAGTGTACTTTTGCTATAGGAGACTGCGGAACAATAGCCAAAATAACTTTACGCGTTTTTAAGGATTTTTTAAAATTAACATCGCGTGTCATATATTTGCCTTCTAAAGAGGAACGAAGAAGCATTGTTTCTGAAACTTATGATGAATTACCCTTTTGCATTGGCTACATAGATGGTACGGAGATTTAGTTAGCAGAGGCTCCGATTTCGAACCACACAGCTTATTTTTCAAGGAGCCGTATTTATGCAATAAAAGCGCAAGTTGTGTGTGATCATAAGCGTAAAATCAGACACGTCGTTGTAGGAAGCTATGGTAGTAAAAAATTTACCGCAATTCATCACTTTTTCAACAATTTTTCAATACCCGCAATGGATTGCAGGTGACTCTGCATATCCCCTTTCTGATGTTCTCATAACACCATATAGAACAAGTAGCAGGCAAATGGACAGGAATGCACAAATAACTTTTAATAAGCGTCACCGCAAATATTGTGTCAGAATTGATCATGTATTTGGCCAAGTTAAGGAACACTTTGGAAGCTTAAAAGATCTGCGGACTCGCGTGTGTGATAGTAAGAGTCATAAAATATTTTGCGATTGGTTTTTGGTTTGTTGTATTCTACATAACTTGTTAGTAAAAGAATCCGATAATGACGATACTGATATGAATGATCAAAGCGTAACCGGTGACAATGATAAAATCTTTTCTATTGGCGAAGACAAAGGAGGAGAAGCAAAGAGACAAGCTTTATATTCTTTGATATTTAGGTAGAAATTCCATATTATTTTCAAACATTCATTTCAACATAAAATAAAAATAAATCACATATTCCATTATAATTAATCTAAAAATAATATTAGTTCAAAATTAAAAAAGCTGATAGTCTATCAAGTTATACTTGGCTCTTATATCAAACATGGCAATGCGCTCGTCTTTTTCCATATCTAGCTTTTTTAGCCGTTCCTCTTTTTTTAATTTGAGTTCATAATATTTTTTTCTTCTAGCCTTATTCGTTTAAGCTCTGTTTCGAGTCGCAACTTTTGTATGTTTGCGCTTTCTTTTTGGCATTCCAACAAGACATTTCCAACTGCTGTTCGCTAATATACTTGCCATGTTTAACGATGGCGATGTTATGGTGATATCGTCACAATTAGTGAAATCATAGTTTTCATAATCCGCTGCAGGAATATCGTGTGTTTCCATCGAGGAATCTGAAGCAATATACTCAAGATCTCGGTAGGCGTCTGTTTCTGTGACAATTGTCGTTATTTTTTGACCCAAATAATTGATCATAAACATACTAACATCAAATACCTCAGACTGCTTCAAATAATCGAGCAATAAATTAATATCGTCAATGGTCTATTTCTTATTGGGTTTATTTCGCTTATATATTTTTATTTTTCCTTCATTCATTTTAGCGCGTCAAATGTCAGCTATTTAATAAGTACGTGCACAAAATCTGTGTGCAGCAGTGTTGACGCTGTGCATTTATGGAAAATAGGAGCATGTGCATATATGTATATTTTGTTAATAGGGCTATTCCCAGTTACGGGCAAATAGCTTTGCAAATATATGCCCTACCAAATATTTGCCATCAAATGTGAGCACACTTTTTAGAACACTGTTGCAAACAAAACTCACAGCTGTTTTGGAGGAAAAAAAAAAACAACACGAACAGTATTTGTGGTGTTTTTCATTATTATTTATCAAAGTGTATTATTTATCAAAATGAGTTCCATATCAGAGTCTGTTAATTTTGTTTTATTAGCGGCGTTTGGTTAAAATGTGACAGCTGATTGATTGGCAAATAAGTTTTGCCCATGCTCGACTGTATGCAATGAGATTTTAGTATTGCAAATTTGACACAGTCGGGCAAATGCAAGTCTGTACATTTTGTTGTTGTGTTGAAAATATTTGCCATCATATTTTGCAAATGCCACGATGCCACGCTATTTGCCCGTAATCGGGAATAGCCCTAATGTAAAAAGCAAAAAAGCATGAATATTTTGCTCATGCTCAAATGCACAGCCA
This sequence comes from Dichetophora obliterata, assembly GCA_963920525.1. Classification (NCBI taxonomy): domain Eukaryota; kingdom Metazoa; phylum Arthropoda; class Insecta; order Diptera; family Sciomyzidae; genus Dichetophora; species Dichetophora obliterata. Next base: position 106,286,385 of record OY986438.1, read on the forward strand.
AATGCACCGGATCGTGAATACCCTAATATTTGATTTTTCTCATACAAAAATTTAAATGTTTTTTTAAATGTTGCTATATTGTGACATTCTTGAAAAAATGATAAAATCCAAAGTTAGATATTCGTTGTATTCGCTTCATAGCTGATATTTTAGCATTTATTTTATCTTTGTACGATGAATATTAAAAGGTGTATGTATACCCCAAAGTGTCCACTAAAAGCGTTACATGTGCTTGAATTTTTTTTTTTAGAATGGCCCACATACAACGCCGCTGTAAGACGTTATCTACGTAAAAAAATAATGATTTAAACGTATTCAAGTCCTATGTAAATCTAACTAACCCAATTATAAACAAAAACCATTTTTTCCATTTCCGCTTCACGTTAAATCCCTCATTGTTCAATTCGAATGAAGAGAACAATGTGCAAGTTTTCAAAATATTTGAACTTACTGTTGTGTTGTTTTGTGCCATATGAAATACTTTTATGATATACATACATGGTTTTCTATAACTATGTATTAATAAATCCTTCTAAAAATATGCATATTTGTTTTTTCGAAAATATTTTAAATTGACGTATTTTGACGTATTTTGAATAGACCAATGATGCTTTTTATTCACAAAGATATGGCAACACTGCTTCTGAGGTGTCTTGCCACTCCTACGCAAAAGTTTTAAAAGCATGCCAACAAGCATTAATATTTATAGCAAAAAGTTTTTGTTTGAAGTAGTTTTTGTTCTTCGTAGATAAGTAGTGATTTTTAAAATTTTATTGTTCTAAGTTTTGTAGTTATTTAACACTGCAATGACAAAAAGTGGCTGGCCACTCCCTTTTTTTTTTTTTGTTTTTTTTTATATTTTTTCTTAGCACTTTCGTCAAAGAGCACTCAGCCACACCAACAACAAATGAGTTTTCACACAAAGCAAATAGCGCTGTGAGTGGTTGGTTCACCGCTTAAATTGTTTGAATTCTTGTCATGAGAAAAAAAATAGTTATTCCTCTTGTTAGCTGCAGTCCTTTGTACACTCTTTTATTTGAAGAACTTTCTGCTTCTTCGAAAGAAAAGTTTGTCCCATTCAATTGTGCACCTGAATTTAAAACAAAAAAAAACTTATAATGGTAGCCACCCACTTAATTTGGTACTTGTTTTATTTGTCTCGTAGATTTCTTATTCTTGTCGTTGGTGTCGTCTTTTGATTTTAAACTGTGCTGTTTTTGTATTACTTGTACTTTTCTTTTTCCTCCAACTTGATCATTTTTTTTTCTATTTTTTACAGACTGGCGCAGCGCTGACAGCGACCATCACGATCGTGTCCAGCGCCAATTGTCTGTTTCATCCGATAGCAAACTACTGGACGAGGACATCAGGGAGGAGACACGAGTCATCATGCGACCTAAGAAGCCACCCAGACCCAAGTCCGAGGTGTTTCTCAATAAAAAGGACCCGCATCCTAGACGAAAACGTTTCAGTGCATTTGGGGTAAGCTTTGCAAAATTATAAATCAAAAGAGAAAAACACGTTTTCTTTGTTCTGTCAGAGTGTTCCTAATAAAAAAGGTAATAAATTCAGAGGTAATCGCATTAAGCTGTACCATAAAATAGCATTTATTTTTAATATTTTTTCCCATAAACGTATTTTGTGTTAATTTGCCTCAAGTTCACTTGAGATTTTGCCTTAGTTTGAAAATTAGATGTACTTTTTTATTTGCCAAAACAGAAATTCCAATAAAAGTCGCTGTAAGACTGTACAAAAACTCTTCCTCGAAGTCGTTCTTGTGTTAAATTTACACAAGGCAAAAATGTAGAGGTACTATTGCTGTAAAATCCGTAGTTTTGGTTTATATACATGATTATTTTTATTTTCTTGCTTATAAGAGCGCAATGTTAGTTTTTATACACTTACTCGTACTGCGCAAGGGGTATATTTTCTTTGTCACTTCGTTTGTTGCGCCGAGTAGATTTCGCCATGTATGGATGTGATTACTGTCGCAATTTTGAAGCTGTCGTATTGAAATTTTGTAGAGTAGAGAATTATTCATGTAGCTCTGTTCCACGCATAAATCATAATAAACACACAAAATCTGGAGCTTATAGCATAACCTTAATCACAGATATGACGCAAAAACAATAGACTCTTGCATATAACTTATATGGCGATTGAAAACTTTGAAGCAAGATTTCTCAAAACTTTGAAATTGGACATAAGCTGTTATTGCTTATCGACACAGAATTAATGCTGTGGATATCTTAAGCAACTTAGATTAAAGAAATTTGAATTGATTGAAAATACAGGTCAAATGGTTAATGGCTGCTCAGAACACAAGTGGCGTAAGTCCATTTTTGGTAGTTTTGAGAAAATCGAACATGTAGAAAAATTCTTATGATGAATTCCAAGTATGAAAAACTCAGTTTTGCTTATTAGATATGTCAAGAGCATAAATGGAGCTATCCATATAGTAAAGAATAAACTAAATAGTACCCAAAAATGATGCAGAATATTGCATATTAGTAAAATCATTTGGACTTGCGCCACTGAAAATTCTTTTAAATTTCTCATTTCTGCTGTAGGAATCTAATAGGAGATATTTTTTTATGAATTTTTTGATAAGGAATGACAGTATTTTCACCTAGAAGTTGGACAAAATCACCTTTTAGCAATTATCTTTATTATTAAGGCAGATATAAAATTAATGGACTTACGCCAGTGTCCTCTGAAGATTTGTTAAAATTTCTCCTTTCCGCAGTAAAAATGTAATGGGAAATATTTTTAAAAATTTTTTGATGAAGAATAGCAGCATTTTTACCTAGAAGTTGGACAATTTCACCCCTTAGCGATTATCTTCATTATTAAGGGAGATATAAAATGAATGGACTTACGCCACTTGTCTTAGTTTTTTTGGAGTAAAGGTAAATTTTCGAAAAGGTTAATATTACAACTCCCTTTATAATGAAAATAATAGCTTAGGGGTGGTTTTGTCCAACTTGTAGGTAAAAATACTGCCATTTCTCATCAACAACTTTTTAAAAATAGCTCGCATAAAAATCTAATGAGAGAAGGAGAAATTTTAAAATATTTTCAGAGGACAACTGGCGTAAGTCCCTTAATTTTATGTCTTCATAAGGAATGAAGATAATCGCTAAAAGGTGGTTTTATTCAACTTTTAGGTGAAAATACTGTCATTCCTCATAAAAAATTCTTAAAAAATATCTCCCATTAGATTTCTACAGCGAAAACCAGAAATTTAAAATATGTTCAGTGGCGCAAGTCCATATTTTTTAACTAATATGCAATATTCTGCGCCATTTTTGGGTATTATTTAGTTTAGTTTTTACGATAATAATAGCTGCATTTATGTTCCTGACCTAGCTCATAAACATAACTGAGTTTCTACATGCTTGAAATTTATCATAAGAATTTTTCTAAATATTTGATTTTCTCAAAACTACCAAAAACGGACTTACGCCACTTGTGCTCTGAAAAGATAATGTTATTTGTCAGAGCAATAACAAAGTATTGCATTTTATTCAGAGATTACGTAAGCTAAGAGTTTCTAGCCCCTACTCATAAATAGGTTACATTTTCCTCTTCACTTCTACGTACTTAACTCAATTTCCCTAAAAAATGGACTTACACCACTTGTGCTCTGAACAGCTCATATGGCAAAATAACCTTTTTTTAAGAACCGCATATGGCATATAAATTATAAGGTTACCAATAAGGCTTCCAGTCTCGCATTTTTTCCAGTCCCTACAATCCTGGGATTATAAGGCCTAAAATCCCGAGATTTTCGCCTTCCCGGGATTGCCTTCAAATTGCAAAAATGTAACACTTTAAATTGACATTCGTGTAAAACTTTTAAAAAATTTAAATTTACCTCAAATTTTCGAAAATAAAATAATATAATTAAGTGGTGGCACTCTCGGTAATCTGCTTCAGAAAGTATATTTGATAACAATTCCGCCTTTTTTGAGAGTCCGAGAGATTTTTCTCTTCTGCTGGAAATTTTGCGACCAAAATTCGGTCAAGCCTGGGGGATGACACCTTAACTAACTTAGTATTTTTAAGAGCATATTTTCAAAGTCAATCAGCCTAACTAACTGTTCAAAGACTTAAGTGATCTGAAAAAATGTACATTTTTTGTGTTAATTAGTATGTCAGAAAATATGAATTTAATGAATTATACTATAGATATATATATAATAAATATATATATTCTCGTCCTATACAGTGGAATTCGGTTATAACGACCCTAAAGGGGCCGGAATATTTCGTCGTTACAACCGAATGTCGTTATATGCATACATATTTTTTTTTTGCTGTTCATTATTAACTTAATTCATTTATTGTATTATCATATAAATGTATTATCAATAGTGAGAATAAAAGCATAAAACTTAGGGTAAATAAATACAATAAGTTTTTTTTGTTTCTTTGACTTTCTTATAACAAATAGTTTCCTTTTCAAACTTCCATCCATGTTTGCAGCAACCAAAACTGTAACACGAACCGTCACAACTTTTCCTCCTATACACTTTTTACCTTAAAATTCTATCGGGCATGAGTTTAAAGAAGAACCTTGTTTCATCAACATTATACATTTTTCTGAGTCCTAATAGCCTTCTCGAAGTTTTGGGAAAAAAATTCTGTAGTCACCTTGGGATACATCACCTGCTTCACCTGAAACCTTACAGTTAACAATGCAGTGTCGCTATAAAAAATGGTAGATCTAACTTTATGAACAAGAAAAATTCGTTTTACCTAAAATTTTAACTAAATCATTGGCTTTTTCTTGTAAAATATGATCGGTTAGAGGTATATTTCGCTATATTTGGATTTTAAACCAAGTAAATAGTGCATTTTCTACATTTTGATGAGATTTGATCCTTATCCTTTGTTTCCATTTGATGGAAATTGAAGAATATGGCGCGGGAAATTCTTCGCCGTTTTCAAACCGCCAGATTATTGCAGATTTTTCTGCTATGGTGAACGCGTTACGTTTAGTTTGTGGAGGCATTTTGAACACAGTAAAAAATCAATCATGCACTTGAAGGAACAAATATGTACTGAGCAAAATTACATGCGCAAATGAAGCCATGCAGTTTTGTTGTCAATGAAATTTATACGGTTATTTCCCTTTCAACAAAGCGAAAATTGCAAATATGTACACATATAAATAAAATAAATTCAAAAGTAAGCAAATCTAGTCTCAACTTGCTTTCGTCTACGCTATATGTGAAAATATTTATTATATTTTATGAAAACTGCGTCGTTTCATGTAAACTCGTCGTTATATCCACCGACGTTAAAAGCAGTTCCTAAGAAATGAGAAATTGGAAAATGCGGACTGCAAGAATACGACGTTATAGCAGAAATGCTGTTATAACCGAGGTCGTGTCGTTATAACCGAAGTGAATTGCACTGTATGTATTTATATATAGTCGAGTCTGAATATAGTGAATTTTTGCAAGTCCTGTTCATTGTACACAGACTGTTCGCATTTTCGAGATTCACATTCTTTGACATGTCAGTTACTAAAACGTTCACTATTTCGAGTTGTTCACTATTTCGGGGGCTCGTTATATCCAGATTTGACTGTATATAGAAGTAAAATAAATTAACTTTGTATAAAAAATTTAAGTAAACTGTTTTTTTTAATGCCTTTGGACAATTTTCTATTAAAAAAACTAACTTTCATACCGTGCATAATGATTTTTTTTTTTTTGTAAAAAAAAATTAATTTTAATCTATTTTTCAAATCCTGTGACTAATCCGTAATTATCAATTCCGAAATTTTTAAATTACTTTTGAGTCCCGAAATTGAAAGCCCTAGTTCTCAATAATAGTTTGTGGCATGCTTCGCCATTGCTGTGTCAGTGCCTCAAAGAGTGCAGCTTTAAAAGCTTTTTCCACCGACTTGTCGCTTTAGGATCCCAAATCAATTTTTTATGGGGTTCAGTTTAGGCAATTCGGCTGGCCAATCCAATACCTAAATCCCTTTTGCGCAAGTCCACTCTTTAACGATCTTTGCGATGTGTGCTTAGGATCGTCGTCCTGCTGCAATACCCACCTGGTTGGTATTTCTCTCTCACCAAAGAGCAACATGACTTTCTCTAATATCTCTTTATCTAAATTGGTCCATTGTTTATGATATTTCATCCAAAATCTAAGTCCAAATCCAGAAAAACAAGCTCAGATCATGGCCGAACTGCCTCTATGCTTAACTGTGACCTGACAGTTTTTTAAAGCTTAAATAAATCACTTTTTCGCAGACGTTCTGTGGCCATGCTATAATTTGTAAAAAAAAAATCTACTGGTATTTCAGCCCTTGGAAGGACTTTGACCTAGCTTCTATTGATCAATTGTGTTATGCATGTTATTAAATGCTTGTTCACAAATGACCGAGAACTAGACCTACGTGTTTTATGCCGACTCCGAACGCTTATGTTCTCAAGAAGCTTTACATGGAAATTTTTACTCTCTGCGGTTTGCCATTGTCTGCAGAGAGGTGACGACCGAACAGAAAAATTAGTTCAATTGAAAAAACTTTCTGTCTGAACTGGAATTGAACCCGAGATACCGCGGCTCTTTAGCTAAGGGGCCACGCACTCTTCCCACTAGGCTACGGCTGCCATAGTTTGTCTAAATTTAAATTACAAAATTTAATTTGGAATATGGGCGTTTCCACAGAAAAGTCCAACGTGACCAAAAAATTAAAACTTATTATTTGATGATATTATCTAAGAGAAATATTTTAATTTTATTAATTTAAGCAATTTCTACATAAATTCACAAACCATGATGATCAAATCGTTTGCACTGTTTCACAAATGCAGTTTTTCTTTTTCGTAAATGTTTAGTAAATGGTTCGTAAACTTTTTTGTTTTAGTAAAAATGGAAGGCATTTTCATTTTAATATATATTCATTTTTAATATATTTCGTTTCTTCAACACAACACCAAATTAGCTGTCTTCAAAATTTGGCAGATAACAAGACAATCAAGCACAACTGCTGTATTGCATAGTAAGTGTATTGAAGACACAGCATTGTTGACAGACAACAGTGGAATGTGTTCAGTTGCTTTGTTGTCTATCGTAATAGCAATTTGCACATTGAAGACAGCAATTACTGTTGTGGTGTGAACCGTAATAGGGCTAATAGTATTTTTAAGAGCATATTTTGAAAATCAATCAGCCCAACTGTTCAAAGACTTAAATAAAATAGAAAATAAACTGGCCATTTCAGCCCTTGGAAGGACTTTAACCTAGCTTCTATTGATCAATTATTGTGTTGTGAGTGTTATTAAATGTTTGATCACAAATGATCGAGAACTAGACCTACGTGTTTTATGCCGACTCCGCACGGCTTATGTTCTCAAGAAGCTTTACATGGCAATTTTTACTCTCTGAGGTTTGCGCCATTGTCTGCAGAGAGGTAACGACCGAACAGAAAAATTAATTCAATTGAAAAAACTTTCTGTCTGAGCTGGAATCGAACCCGGTCCACCGCGGTTCTTTAGCTTTGGAGGCACGCACTCTACCCACTAGGCTATGGCCGCCACAAAGACTTTAGTGATCTCAAAAAATGTACCTGTTTTGTGTTAGTATTAGTATGTCAGAAAATATGAATTTGAATTATACTATAGATATATATAATAAATATATATATTCTCGTCCTATGTACATATACAGTCGAGTCTAATATAGTGAACTAATTTTTGCATGGCCTGTTGTTTATTGTATCCATACTGTTCGCATTTTCGAGATATTTTTTTTTTTTTAAAAATGGATGTTTTGGCTTAAATCTTCAATTTTTTTTTACTTTTTGCATCTGATTCTTTGGCATGTCAGTTACTAAAACGTTCATTATTTCGAGTTGTTCACTATTTCGGGGGTTCGTTATATCCAGATTTGACTGTATATAGAAATAAAATAAATTAATTTGTATAAAAAATGGAAGTAAACTGTTTTTTAATGCCTCTGGACAATTTTCTATTAAAAAAACTATCTTAGCTTTCATACCTGGCATAATGATTTTTTTTTTTTTGTTAAAAAAATAATAAATTTAATCTGTTTTTCAAATCCCGAGACTAATCCCTAATTATCAATCCCGAAATTACTTTTGAGTACCGAAATTGGAAGCCCTTGTTCTCAATAATAGTTTGTTTCATGCTTCGCCATTGCTGTGTCAGTGCCTCAAAGAGTGCAGCTTTGCCCACCGGCTCGTCGCTTTAGGATCCCAAATCAATTTATTATGGGGTTCAGTTTAGGCAAAATTAAGCTGGCCAATCCAATACCTGAATCCCTTTTGCGCAAACCCACTCCTTAACGATCTTTGCGATGTGTGCTTAGAATCGTTGTCCTGCTGCAATATCCACCTGGTTGGCATTTCTCTCGCAGCAAAGAGCAACATGAGTTTCTCTTATATCTCCTTATCTAAATTGGTCCATTGTTTTTGATATTTCATCCAAAATCTAAGTCCAAATCCAGAAAAAAAAGCCCAGATCATGGCCGAGCTGCCTCCATGCTTAACTGTGACCTGACAGTTTTTTAAAGCTTAAGGCGATCACTTTTTCGCAGACGTTTTGTGGCCATGACATAGTTTGCAAAGAGATTAAATTTTGACTCGTCACTAAAAAGCACTATATAATTTTAAGTTACAAAATTTAATTTAGAATATGGGCGTTTCCACAGAAAAGTCTACCGTGACCAAAAAATTAAAACTTATTATTTGATGATATTATCTAAGAGAAATATTTTAATTTTATTAATTTAAGTAATTTCTACATAAATTCACAAACCATGATGATCAAATCGTCTGCACTGTTTCACAAATGTAGTTTTTCTTTTCGTAAATGTTTAGTAAATGGTTCGGAAACTTTTTGTTTTAGTAAAAATGGAAGGCATTGGCTAAAGATAATGAAAAAATGGTTCAGGCAAGGAACGGACAATACATTGAATTTGTTTTTTAATTACTAAATTACATAAGTACTTAATTACCCAATTAAACTGTAATGGAAATTTATGTAAGGTAACGCCAGAGCAAAAACCTATTAAAAAAAACCAGGGTATTTTTAAATTAGATCACTTGAAAATTAAACTTGTGCTATTTTAAGCCCTTCTAAAAAAAGTTGTATTAAACAAAGTCTTGCCTAATTCAGAGAGTTTTGCTAATTTCGTAATCCAAGTCAAAAATCGCTTTCGTGTTTTGTAACGTAACAAGCACATATTTTTGCTTGCATCTTAAAATCCTAAGAGTCAATTGTTGTCATTTATTTTACTTAATATAAAACGACTTTATTACAACGCAAATATAAATAAGCCTTTTTAAAAGTTAGGCATTTTCATAATTTTTTTTTAATACTTCTTCGAACAAATCGTCTGTAACGCCAGTTTGGAAATGCCTACATAGAAATTCTTATTGATTGAAGCCAAGAGAGATTATGCCTTAAAAGGAAATCTTCGTTCTAAATGCTTTTTTTTAAGCGATGTCTTCTTCTCGGGTCTGTAACTTCTTAATTCAGCTGACATGTAACGACAGAGCACGTCAGCGAATAGTTATCGAGTCTACGTTTAAATTTAGTTGATTAGCAACAGACTGAGATGATAAAGAAATTAATTTTTGAAAAGCTAGGTTTATTTGTCGGTCCTCTCTCTGTGTTAATTTATGCTTTGGACCAGGGGTTTTCACAGTTCTTTCAGTCTCTATTTCAGTCTTTATTTTGATAAATAAATTTGAGATTCTCCTGATTTAGGCTTGTCAATTATTTGCTGTTGAAATGACTAGGTATTTATCATGAGCCACGAAGAACTATTTGCAAATGGCAAAATTTAAATCAGTATTAACTAAGCAAAAAATTAAAAATGTAACCAATATTTACCGATAATCGGAGCAAAAACTATTTGACTCACGTAAGCTGCTTTTGTTATGCACAGGCAAAAATCGCTCTTTCCATATACTGTTATTTTTTACTTCATTTCTTTTTATGCTTTATTGAGCGCAACACATGATTAAGTAAAACTTACTATTAAAATTTTGAGGAAAGAAGTCAGACGACAAAAATATGAAGAAGTTTGCTACTTAATTTTTGTTGCTTTTGATATACACAACACTGCATACAGTGTTGCGCAATAGCAACAAAATCGGTACGCTGCTACAAAATCGTGTATCTTTTTAAATTTTAGGGACACACAAAAATGATTATAGGAACCAAAGCGTATATTTATACATCATATTAAAAACAAATCATATTCCAATTTGGTTTTGTTTTCTTTATTAAATTTAAAATTAATGTGACTGCATTCAGTTTGTCTGAGAGCAAAACAAAAGCAACATAATTAATATTTGGTGTAAGATCCATTATTCTTGATAACCGCTGCACATCTGAGCGGCATCGACTCTATTAAAGTATATATGTTAGTATTAGTATATGTTCCCAATTAAGTTTCAGCGCTTCATACAGTGCAGTCTTATTGGAAAACCTTTGACCAGAAACTTTTACCTTCAAAATCCCAAAAAAAAATTTCAATGGGATTCAAGTCATTGTGACTGTGCCGGCTAATCAAGGACTTGAATCCCATTGCCTCTAATGTAATCTTTGATGAGCTTTGAAGTGTGCTTCGGGTCGTGATCGGGCTGAAACGTTCACTGAAGCGACATATTCCACTCTGAATGTGGCTGCATCTTGCTTTCTAAAATGTCATTATATACAAATCGATCCATAATACCATCGATTTTTTGAAATGGTTCAACTTCATTATAGGAAAAACATGTCCAGACCATAATGTCATCGCATCCGTGTTTAAAATTTATTTTGCAGTTTCGGGCTTCAAGTTGTGTACCTGGGTGGCTCCGTAACGTACACATCCCATCTGAATTAATCAAGTTGAACTTTGATTCATCGCTAAAACGGTTTTCAATTTTTGAACGATCCAATTTAGGGGCTCTTTTAGAAAACTGAGTCTAAAAAACAATAAATTGCAACTAGTTGTCACAATTGCAGACAGAATTGTTTAAATTGTAACACCTCACCTTGTTTTTTATGCTTAGCGGTAAGCAAAGGTTTCTCTGCCGGTCTGTAACTTCTTTAATCGTTCTCAACGGCTCGTCTTCAAACAGTGCTGTGGTGGATATCTAAATCAAGTGGCCGAACAACCTCTTTGGATGTGGCAAATTCATTTCGTTTGAACACACCACAAATGTTCCTGTCATTACGCAGCGATGTTTTCCGCGGTCGCCCTCTTTAATGTACCGTTGTTACGTCTTTGTGAAGGTATATTTCTTTATTAATCTGCAAACTATTGACCGATTAATATCAAACTGTTTCACGTTAGATATTTGCGAATTATCGTTTTATATTCGGAAATAATTTGTAATTTAAGAGCTTCACAGTATTTAAAACGTGCCATTATAAATGGAACAGTCAATGTCACAACTAGCACAAAAAAAACTAAACTTAAATGTTTATGACTTACAAACAACACGTGCTTTACAATAACAGAACTTTTACTAATAATTCTTCGAACTTCTGTTCTCTTTTTACATTTTTCAAGTTTTGTTGCTTTTGTTTTGCTCACAGACAAATTGAATGTAGTCACATTTATTTTAAATTTAATAAAAAAAACAAAACCAAAATTTGAATTTGATTTGTTTTATATATGATGTATGAATATATGCTTTGATTCCTATAATCATTTTTGTGTGTCCCCAATATTAAAAAAGATACACGATTTTGTTGCAGCGCACTTATTTTGTTGCTATTCTTTTGCGCAACACTGTATGTGCTTACTTTAAAAAACGAAGATCAAGTTCAAGCATGAGCAAAATCGGATGATAACCACGCCAACCTTCCATTCTTGATCAAAAGAATTAAGTCTCTGAAAGTGACACTAAAATTATGAAGTGACTTGGAATTTTGCACATAATCTCTGAAGTAAAAAATTCACCATATTATTTGTCAAAATAGGATGAAAACCACGCCAGCCTACCATCTTGGTAGGTAATGGTAAAATATCTTTAAATGCCACAAAGTCAAATGTAATTCTTTAAAATTTTTCACATAAGCTTTGGTCTGAAATAGCCACCGTATATTTCAAATATGTCAAAATAGTACGCCTCACATAAAAAAAAATTTGACAGACTACGATCAAGAAAAACTTTTTTTCTGGTTAAGCAGTCATTAGTTAGTTATAATCTTTGACAGAAGCAGTCACATGCATTTACATGTTCTACAAGTGAACAATTTTCATTGCAAAAACATAAATTTACCAAAAAAGAAACTTAAGTCAAAAGGCTTCTTTGACCAAACTTTAAAGGAATGCATAAAGAAAGTTTTAAAAAAATTGACCCAAAACAAATTCCTATATGTGACAATCTAATAATTTACTTTTTTTTTTAATTCATGGAGTTTGCGTTTCTCGAAAAATGTTGCATTTTTTCTGCCCTCTTTCTGAGGTCAACATTTTCGCTAAAAGAACACTATTCAATTTTAGAGGTAACTATTTTTATTCTCAAGAGGGCAGAATCTCCAAAGAGGGCAGAAAAAATGTTGCATTTTTTCGAGAAACGACAACGGCATTAAATTTATTACAGTATATTGTAGATAAAATAAATGCAAGACTAGCTATTTAAATATAGTTAATGGAAATGCTTTAAGTATTCACATCGAAAAAGAAGCTTGCATTTGTCTTATTTGAAATTACTGCAAACCAAACTTGTCACAACTCAAAATTTAAAATTTGAATGTTGAGCATGAACAAATTTTGAGGTGTTTGAGGTGTTAAATTTTTAAAACTTTTTTTTTTGCAAATATTAAAATTTTGAGTCTTATATTTTATTCATAAAGGCAATCTTAAATTTAAATTCATAGGTGTTTCACTTGTAAACATATATATATAATAAGTTGGGGATTTGCCGAAGCAGACCACAGTGGGTCCCTTTTCGTCCCCCATTGGACAAAGGGTACTACTGCTCGGAGTACTTGTATGTGAGCATGCTCCTTGTGTAAGCATCCTTTGTCACCTCAAGCATATCCTTATAGGTTAGTTGACCAATCTCGGCTTCGCCAATAAATGGGCGTCCCAGAGTGGTCAATCTTATGCTTGCCAGCGCCGGACACTGGCACAGAATGTGTGCTGCTGTTTCCGGCTCCTCTAGGCATAACCTACACGCATCGTCCTCGGTCAGAGTCATCTTCCCGAGATGGTACATGAAGGGACCGTGTCCTGTGACCAGTGCAGTAAGCCAGCTTAAAGTCCTTCGATTGTATCGCATAACTTTTGCTGCCTCACTACGAGACCACTTCACGGCCGCCTTTGATTGCCTGCAATTAACAGCTTCTTCCCACCTTTTACTGTGTTCCGAGTCCGTCCATTGTTTAATAAGGCCTGCCACCATATTGTCGCCTATGGCGATACGTGGTTCTGGTCCACAGAATTCTTTTGCTGATCCTGCTCTTGCTAAAGAATCAGCTTCTTCATTCTGTTCTATGCCAGAGTGTCCTCTCACCCACATTAGTGTGAGCTCATTCGTCTGGGCGCACCTATTGAGTTTTGTAAGACATTCTATGGCCAACCTGGAAGTGATGTCTGTCCGTTGCATACACCTAATCACAGACTGATTGTCGAGAGCGATGGCAATTTTCTTGCCACTGATCCGGCCATCTATCAGGTGGTCCAGCGCATGCACTACGCCAAGCATTTCTGCCTGGTATACAGACACAAACCTCCCCAACCTCAGTACACTGAATAGGCTTAACTCTTTTGAGTAAACATAAGTGGTTGTAAGCTTAGTGTGCAGAAAGTATTTAAATTTACAGAAGTCTTATTTAGATTTCTTTAATAGTATTATTTGCACTAACAATAAATTTTATTGACAACAATTGCACTATTAATAGTTTTAAAATTGAGTCTGCTTGATAGTTTTTAAAAAAAAAATATTGGTCTGAAAAAATATTGGTATTCTTAAAAAAGAAGTAATTTTGTCCAAAAAACCTACAATATCCTGCCGCTTTTTAAGCTAATGTTAGTTATTTTAACTGAGTGATAATTTTATATTCTTTACCGTCAGTTCAATTTAAAAAATATGAAACTAACGGTAGTAAAAAAAATCTTAAATACAGACAACATCCCAGCGGATAACTTTTTTTATTCTTGCCTGTTTTAAATTTTTTTCCAGTTGGATAACGCACTATTTTTTAAATAAAGCTCTGCTTTACTTTCGACAAAATGATTTGATATTGGTAAGTTCTTAATTGAGTAAACTTAACCAACACTTCCTAAGAAATTTCAAGTTGTATGAATTGATAAAAATCTATGCGAAGTAAAAATAGAATTTCATAAAAAAAATTTGATATTGCGTTAAAAATTTATAAAAATTTTGAAATATTTCACGTTTTGACATCGAAAAAAGAACTTACAAGTTTTGGTAAAGCTTTCGAAAAATGGCAACGCTGTTTGTAACAACCTTAACAAAAATGCAAAAATAAAACTGTTGGAAACTCTAGTCTACATACACAAGCAGTGCTGCCAGATTTTGGGAAAGATCATTCCCGTTTTGTTCATGCATTTCAAGAAGTTTTTCCCGTTCCTCCCTTAACATTTTCCCATTTTCCCCTTTTTATAGTATATTAAAGGAAAACAACATTTTATTTCTTGCTTCAGTGTTATATTTTAAATAGAAACCACAAAAAAATAAACTTTTGTAATGTAATTAAAAATATTCCTAAAAAAATATATTAAATTTATTACTTAAGTATTAACTACAACAGCTTACTTTCGATATTTAATTCTATGATATTTAATTAAATCGATATTTCTTAGTGACCTATATTCGTCGAGATCAATTAATTCAGATTTTTTTAAATAAATGAGAAAAATTGTATATACAAATAGATTAAATGCTCCGCTTTGGTCCGAGAAATTAAATCTTTTAAAACAGCGCTGGGCGCCCCATAGCTCACTGAGCGCTCTCTGAGCGTAACTTTTCACATGTACACAAAACTCACAACAGAAGAGAATATAATTCAGTCGTTCGCTGACGGTGATGCTGTGAAGACCTATGTCGAGAATTTTATGTACACTCTTAAAAAACCAACTTTCTGGTTTGTAGATTCATAATTCTTTTTCATATATTTTTTATTTTATTAATATAAAATATAATAATATAATTATACATATTGCTTAATATAATTTATACATATTGCCTTTTAAGATTCTCTGCATTATTTTTTTTCATATTATTTGTATTTATTAATATTTTGCTACTTAATTTTTTAAGGTTTTGGTTATAATTTTTATGATTCGTATATATTAGGATTTAATAATATTAAAACAAAACACCTGAAAAACAATGTTTGACTCTGAATCGGAATGTGACTTCTGCAGAAAACCTTTCTTGTGAAGCAGAATGTGTAATTTTCCACTGCAAGCAAACTTATGTAATTTATTTACTTAGAAGAAAATGTTGTATCAATAATGATATAGAAGAAATAGTAAACAATACCGATAACTAAAAATAAAATCTAAGCACATATAACAGTATGTGTATGGATATAAACATACACACTTGAAAATCTAGATGATTGTGACAACTATTTCGCTCAGTGTACGCTATTCGAGAGCGCACCAATACTAACAAGACAAAATAAAATGTGACTGTGTTGATATGCCCAGCCCTGTTTTAAAATCATCAGTTTAACTTACCCATTTTCCATAGTTTGCCAAGCAAATAAATCAAATGATGCTGGACAGGGAACAATCCAAATAAGTTTGAATGAAATACACAGGCTAATTCAGATAGTAATGAAATTAAATTTGAACTCAAGATGGCTTAGATAATTTTAAAATGTATTTAAATACAATATGTTAAAAAATTCATAACATAATTTGTAAATCTATGACGGCACTACAAATTTGGCACAGAAACGCGGTCAACCTCATTTCTCCCTTATTTTTTGAGTGTTTTTCTCGGTTTCCCTATTGGGTTATAATTTCAAGCAAAACTGTGAAAATTCCCTTTTCTGGCAACACTATGCACAAGTAGCACGTTTTGTTTTTGATTAACTTGTGCTCTGTTGAAATTCTACCCGCCTCACTTCTACCTGCTTTTCGGTATAGTGACTGTCGTTGCTTGGCATCAGTGATGTGATTTTCATTTTGTTAGAAATCCCGAATTAATTTGTAAGAATCCCTTTTTGGTTCACTTTATCATTTTCAAAAGATTCCAAAAACCAGCGAAAAATCCTTTCCAATTCTAATGTCAAAATAAAAAAATAAATTATTTTTGTTTCAAAAATTTAACTTATTCCATAATAGTAAAAAATAAAACTAGTGCGAATACATAATCAGCCCTATTATGAATAATTTTTCACGCGGAATCGGAAAAGGGAGTTTTCATTTTTAAGATAAAGCTCAAGATCATTTTGGAAATTTTTAATGCAAGTTTGTTCATCAACGGTTTATCAACAAATTTGCATTAAAAAATTTCCAAAATGTTCTTGAGCTTTATCTTAAAAATGAAAACTCCCTTTTCCGATTACGCGTGAAAACTTATTTTTTATAGGGCTGAATATTATCAACTATACTTTGTAAGTATCATACTCATGTTCAGCTTCAAAAACTTACTAAAATTCTATACTTATATGTATACCTACTTTTAAGAGATATACCTATTTATGATTTATCATCTTTACTTGCATTTTTTTTTTAAACAATGGCAGTTTCCTGATTGGCCATCAGTAAAGAAATTGTTAAGGCAATTTGCTAAGAAAACTTAGTTTGATTTGTCTGTTAAGTCCCCTGATATTTTCAAGCAGTCTGATTACATTAAAAATTATAGCAGTAGCGAAAAGTTTGAGAAGTGGAAATCAATGGACTTGTTAACACAACTCAAATGAGTGGAGATTTTTCAAACACATGGTCGTTTATAACGTTTATTTTTCTGAGTTTTCCTATTAAATTGAATTTGTTTTTATGTTTTTCCGGCTCATCTGCTCCGGTTAAGCGTTTGTTTGGCAAATCGGAAAAAATTTCGAAAATGTAGAAAACAATGTTCAAAATGCAGACTTTGAATTCAATATCATTTAAAAAAAAAATAATATTCAAAATAGCTGTAATATTCAATATCTGTATTAGAACTAAATTTCTAACCAAGACAGAGGTGATCTCTGTATATATTTTAATGCAATTTTTTTTTTAATTTTTTTACATATTATATTTAAATTAATCATTTATTTATATATGAAAGCTATTTTGTCTTAGATAGATTACAAAAACGAAATTTTCAAGCATAACAGAAAGATGGCTTTGCAATAATCAAATAAATCAAAAAATATTTTAATATTTTTCCAAGTAATTATGTATGTATAAGTCCTTATTTTAAAGAATTATACTTACTAATAATTACTATTCAGTGTTCTTAGAAGCCAATATACTTATAACGTACACAAAAATAATATTGTACTTATTAAATAAGCTGAATTAAGTTTAAATCCAAAATGAGCTTAAAATCATGAAACAAACCAATTTAATTCAAGTTTATTGAGAATTTTTCAATTTAACCAATTTCTACTAACAGCCCTATTCTGGGTACTTGACAATAGTCAACCAGTATGTTTAATATTTCTTTGTGTTTGTTGTATTTTTTTTTTTATTTCAATTCAAAATTTGAAGCTCAAAGAACAACATTTTTTAATGAAATTGTCACTATCTGGAAAGCAGTTGACAACTTTTAACAAAATTTATTATTTTTGAGCTTCCAATTTTGTTTTGAAATAAAAAACACATAGAAATATTAAAAGTACCGCTGTAAACCCCTGATGGGGCTGTAAATCTGAACGAAACACAAAATTGAATCGGCAAGGCTACAGGCAAAGTGACGCCAGTCAGTTCTTTTATAGAATTTGAATCTTTCAAACTCTTATCACTGTCAAAAATTTCGCCAAAAAACTCAAACGCCTTCTTATGTCTTAAAAATTCCGCAAAAAATGCAAAATCCCGAAAAAAGGGTGAAATCCCTACAAATCACATCACTGCTTGGTACAACACAAGCAACCACCCGGCGAATCACACAACAAAGCGGAAAACAAAATAACATAAACAGTCGAAACTTGTTTATGCATATATATTTTGCTGCTGAGGACTGAAAGTATAAAATTGCGTTTCTTATACTTCACTACTTGTTCTTGCACAAATAGTATTTAAACAAGCTGTTTGCGCTGTTCTGGTTGAATATAAATTTTATCTCTTTGAATTTTGTCTTGATGGGACCCTTTGCTTCTTGTGAGCATTGAGTGTTCCGACAAGGAATACATATAGTTTTATTAGTTATAAGCAAACAACAACGACTCTGAGTAGAAATAAATATTAATTATTCGTTTCTTTCATAATCAAAATAAGGTCGACTTTAAATTTAGTGAAAGCTTTTTGACAACATATTGTATTAAAAAACCGTCACAAATACTTATACTAGATTTAGAGTCGACTTATATTTTGACTATGATAATGGGCCAATGAATCTAATTTTTTTTTTAACAAATTTTCATTTAAGTATAAGATGCGTAATTTATAATTTTTAAATTTTCCTTTGCTCAATTTTGAAGCTATATGACATTTCTTTAATCTGCTTAACACATTCCTATACATTAAGCGTGTGTTGGCAAGCGAATTGCTTGTTTATTTTTTGACCATATTGTTTTTTTAATAGCTTGTTTTTTTTAAAATAAATTTGTAGTTTTTCTATAAATTAAGAATTTAGCAGTCTATTTTAACATCCAAGCTATTCGAATAAAGAATACAACGTGACTGCTTTTTGTTGTGCTATTTTAAGAACACAAAACGTTTATTTTTTCATACTAAAATATTTCTTAAGTGATATGGTTAGATTGCCCCTAAAACTCTGCTGTGCCCTTTTCTCAGGCTCTGCATTCGTGTTTTGCGTAAATTATTTGACTTGCTCTTACTAAATCAAAGTATATTTTTCTGCTTATTCTTATCTACAGGGTGACTCGCCATTTGGAAAATCTGATGCCTACATTAAACTGGAACCACTCGGTGAAGGTTCATATGCAACTGTTTACAAAGGTTTTAGCAAGTAAGTATTTTGTTGTTCGAGAATGAGTGCTGACAGATGTAATTCATATATTTATAGCTATTAAATTGTTTTGCTTTCACTGTCATCACATTCATTCAAATGCCAGAAATTGCCTAACATTAAATATGTATATATGTACTGTTAACATGACACGTAATTAGCGTCTACGAATAATTGTTATTGTTTGTTCCGTCTGTGTTTAATGTCACAACAAATCAAATAGCACGCTGAAAGTGTATTCACACAAAAACAGTCGGCTCCACCATTTCCTGTAACTATTTTATCAATTAAATGGAGCAAATGTTTTGTCTTTAACTAACCAAAGGCAAGAAAATTAAGCGGCAAAATATCATGTTAAATTAATTTTTGGAAAGCCAATCAAAATATGTATGTTGAGAACAACACAATTCAGATTACTTTAAATATTTATGATAAAATTTGGGAAAAATTATAAGTAAATTAAAAGATGTTGGTCAATTTAGTTTTTATACAAAAGTTAAGATTTTTAAATGTTTTAACTTGGTACATTTTAATATATAGTACAGTGCTTTAAAATGGTTTTGAAAAATATAAATGAAAAAAACCAGAATTTTTCTCTATTACTACATAAAAAGGAATTCTACGTCTATAAATACGATATTATCGAAACTGTGCCTTTTTTCATATACGAAACAACTCGAAAGTTTTAACAATTCATTATATGGAGTTATTTCTTAAACATAAATAAATACACAAAATTTTGTAAATATAAAATTAACTTCGTGAAAAAAATTATAATATAGGTACTTTTTTCATTTAAAACTTGGGAAGGTCAAACGTCATTTATGGGATATAGTTTGTTCAGCATTTCTGCTAAGAATTTAGCGTAGAATTGAAAAATGCTATACACCTTTTTCTAAAATGTTGCTTCGAGCAAATTACTACACCCTAATATGTATATAAATCAAAATACCAGAAATCTTCCAACAATCCGTAAACTCCGTCAAAGTACTATTTTATATCGACAATAAATGTTAAAATTGGGAACATTTTGTTCTCAATAAGCGAACGGTGAAAGAGACGTCTTGTTTTGAGGTTTATTGAAGCTTTGCTATATTGAACTATTTTAATTTTAAAGGTTTTTTTTCGGTTTTTGAGCATTTATTTAGAAACAACGGTACAATGTATATTATTCAAAGTATTGTCCATCGTTAGCTACAACATTTTCCCATCTTTCTGGCAGCATATGGATTCCGCGCCGGAAGAACGATTCGTCTTTTGAGGCAATCCACGAATCGACCCATTTTTTGGTATCCGCGTAAGAAGTGAAGCGCTGCTCAGCCAAGCCATGCGTCATCGATCTGAATAGGTGGTAGTCGGAAGGGGCTATGTCTGGGCTATAAGGCGGGTGGGGTAGCACATCCCAATTCAGCGCCTCCAACGTTTCCTTGACGGTTCTTGCAACATGTGGCCGTGCGTTGTCATGTTGAAAAACCACTTTGTCGTGTCTTTTGGCATATTCCGGCCGTTTAACCTTTAATGCTCGGCTCAATTGCATCAATTGTTGTTGGTAGCGTTCCTCAGTGATGGTTTCGTTAGGTTTTAGCAGCTCATAGTACACGACACCCTTCTGATCCCACCAAATACACAGCATAAGCTTGGCATGGCCGGGTGGTCCCCACGATTTTTTTCGCTTAGGATTATCGTAATGGATCCACTTTTCATCGCCAGTGACAATACGATGCAAAAAACTCTTCCTTTTATGCCGTTGAAGCAGTTGTTCGCACATGCAAAATCGCCGTTCAACGTCTCTCGGCTTCAACTGGTACGGCACCCAATTTCCTTGCTTTTGAATCATTCCCATGGCCTTCAAGCGTTTGCCGACCGTTGATAAGTCGACTCCCAATGATTCTGACAATTCTTGAAGGGTTTGACACGGGTCTTCATCGAGCAAAGCCTCCAATTCCTCATCTTCAAACTTTTTCGGCTAGCCCGGACGCTCTTTGTCATCCGTATCAATATCACCACTTTTAAACCGACGGAACCAGTACTCACAAGTAGAAATCGATGGAGCATAGTCCCCGTAAGCCTCAGTAAGCGTGCGTTGTGCTTCAACCGCTTTTTTCTTCAAATGGAAGCACAAAAGTAAACCTTCCCGCAAATTGCGTTTTGTTGGAACGAAAGTCGACATGTTCACAGAGAAAAAAATATATGTTGTTTACACTTCAGTGGAATGACACATACTGAAAAATGAAGCTTACACAATGTGCTTTAAAATGAATATAGTCACAGGTGTGCCCGATGCGATCTATTGATAATTACGCCATCTCTTAGAAAACCTTTAAAACTAATTCCAACCCCCAATATTTCCAAAAACTAGCGGTATAATAAAGTGAATTTCTTAAATATCTTGGGGACCAAACTTCCCCTTTTTTTATGATGGGGAGTCTATTCATAAAAGAAGTGTATATCTCAAACTGGTACTAATTGGTTGAAATTTGCAGAAAATCGGGGTGCGAATAAATTGCGAATACATAAATAAATAAATAAAGATATTTTTAATTGAATAAAAAAAGTCATAACTGGTCATATTATAGTATGTTGACACCTCTTAACTGACAATTAACAAACTTAACAGGAAAAGCAAGAAACTAAAGAATAATTTGATGAATACGACTTTACTATGTTATTTTTAAAAACAAACTAAAATCTATATTTATTTTAATTGAGGTCTTATTTCGTCCACCCTACGCCATTTTAGAACAAAACTTTCTGAAGAAATTTTAATATTAATATGAAAAACATATTTTTAGATGTGATATAAAATCATTTAATTTTGGAAAAACTACAGTTACGAGGTGTCAATCAATGTAATTCAACCAGTTCAAAAATATATGGGTAAAATTATGGCTATTTTTTCCTCGGTGCGCGTCCATTTTCTGAAAGTTGCATTCCTAACGAGAACAATAATACCTAAGACCCAAAAAAATTTGATCTCTAGATACTGCTTGAATCATGAGCCACTCACACTTACTCATGAGTATAAGTAGTTTCCAAGGTAGTACTTATATGTGATTGCTTAAAAAAACAGTGAATCAAATAAGTATAGAATGAATTAAATATTAAGGGATGCCACCTAATAATATGTATTTTTAAGAATTTTAAACATTGTTTAAAAATGTTAGGGGTTCGCTGATTTTGAATCTGAAGTCTGAATTTTAAAATTCAATATGGCTAATTGGGTTGCAACCTTAATATTTTTTATTTTTACGAATTCGGTGCTGATGCAAACACTAGGTAAAAATTGGTCTCTGAATCCGAATCCGTTGTCAGACTTTCAAAATTATGTAGTTTTTTTATAATAGGGCTGCCACCTAACAATATGTATTTTAACCATCATTTAACAGTGTTTAGGGGTCGCCGATTTCGAATCTGAATTCAAAATTCAAAATTCAATATTCAATTTTAAAAAACCTATTTTTTTTATTCTAACGAATTCGTTGCTGGCGTGCACGCTAGTTAAAAATGGGTCGCTAAATCCGAATCCGTTGTCAGAATTTAGAAATTACAAGAATTCGCAAAAATACAAAAAAATGTAGGTGGCAGCCCCATTAAACATATTGAATTTTAAAAATCTGGCTTCAGATTCGAAGTCAGCGACTTCCTAACACTGTTAAATGATGGTTAAAGTTCTTATAAATACACTTTTTTAGGTGACAACCCTATTATAAAAAATTACATAATTTTCAAATTCTGACAGCGGATTCAGATTCAGCGACCTATTTTTACCTAATGTTCGCGCCAGCATAGAATTCATAAAAACACAAAAAATTTGGGTGGCAACCCTATTAACCATTTTTAATTTTAAAATTCTGACTTCAGATTCGAAACTAGAAATTAATTCTATACTTATTTGATTCACTTTCTTTTGAATCAATCACATATAAGTATTACTTTGGAAACTACTTATACTTAATCATATTCATTTTTGAGTAAGTGGCTCATGATTAGGGCTGCCAGGTCCCAATCTCCACGTGGGTTGTCCCGATTTTCAGCCTTAAAATGTGCGCCCCGCGAAGACCTCACGCGGGACGCCAAATGTCCCGATTTCTTGAAAAAAAATTTTATTTTATAATATTTTCACTATTTTTTAAAAATATTTCCTACGTTTTTATTTCTTCATGACTAAATTTGTACAGATTTTTTTGTACGCCACTAATTAATTGCACCGAATCGCATACTTTTCAAGCAACCGAACAGTGCGTGAAATAAAGAAAAAGGGAGCGAATAAAACAATAACGTTATTCTTTGTGGATATTGTTAATTTTGCTTTGCTCATTTTCACCCATGATGTTCGTTAAGTTCAACATATGGCATCCTTTTCTAGCAATCAAACATAGCATGAACGAAAGAAAACAAAACGAAAAAAACAATAAGTGCATTATATAAAATACATTATAAAATACAAAGTTTGAATTTTCAGAAGGGGGTTTCAGACAAACGTACTTGTACGCTGACATGTACGACGACAAACTAACGGGAATATTTTGTTGAGCTTTCAAACAATCGTACATGTGCGACAACTTCATTTCATTGCTGCCTCTCAAATAGAACACATCGGCGTAATGGCTAAACAATTTTTTGATGACCTTATGATTTAGCAGTCATTTTTCATATTAAGAGAATTGTTTATCAATTTTAATTAATTATAAACAATTATAAAATGTTTCAAACGTTTTTCATATTAATTTTCTCTAATATTTTTTCCGCTTCGTTGCTGTTCACCCGCTGACGCTTTTAATGAAATGAAAAAATGCAGCGAGTCGGACCGACATGCGTTCATAACATCGTACATGTCGGTCCGACCGGCAGAAAAATCAAAAATTTTTGATTTTCGTCCGACATGTCGGTCCGACGGTCTCATTTGCTTTCGAATGATCGTACATGTCGTCGAGCATGCCCAAGTCATCGCACATGTACGATGGTCTGAAAGCCCCTAGATATTAATATGGGTTAGTAAAAATATAAGTTTATTTTGTTTCTATATTCATTTATTTAAGTTCTCTGTCACTGACTTTTGTTTAAAATATAAAATTTCTTTTTTAAAGTTACATACAACTCGAAAAATCGATTTTCAGTAAACGTATTTAAAGTTTTCTTTGTTATTCTAAGAGTACTGAACGATTGAGTCTCTGTTCCGATTTTTTTGCTTATGTCCCGATTTTTTTTTGTAAAATGCCGATTTTTTAAAAAAAAAACCTGGCTGCCCTACTCATGATTCAAAAATGTGATTTACTTTTTTTCGAATCAAAAACATATGAGAACTACTTTGGAAACTACTTATACTTAATCATACTAATTTTTCAGTAAGTGGCTCATTGATTCTTAAATGTGATTCGTTGAAATCTCTGATTTGGAGCTACTATTTACGACTTAAGCCATTTTGAATAATGTGTCGTCCAAACCAAAACACATATGGAATATATTTTGGTGAAAAATCATTTATATATTATTTATATAATAATTTAAGCTTCTTTAAGTTTTCTTATTTTTTTAAAATATGCATCTAATATTTTTTGGCGGAGCTTTGAACATGCAATTTAACTTTTTAGCCAAAAATATCGTATTTCCGTTCGCAATTTTTTATTTTTGTACGGAGATTAAGTTTTCTTGCAATATGACATTTTGCACCTTTTTTGGACCATAACATAAAAAAAATAAAAACGCTACAAAAAATGATTTTTCCTAATATGTATTTGTTAAAAATATGATTTTTTGTAATAATAGTTATTTATATTCGTGCATTCTAACTAAACTAAAAAATTAGGCTCTTGTGAGACTAACACTCGAACTTAGAATGTTCCTGCGAAATGGTCGATCGCACCTCGAAAGTCTAATGGAACAAAAAATTACAAATTAAAAAAGTTTAAAAAGAAGGCCAACATCATCATCTCAAATATTGCAATTTCAAAGTCACAGTTACCAATTTTGTTTTTTCGGACGTTGCGTGTCGGACTTCAGACATTTTTCAAATGTAGTTTACTTGGGTAATTAAGATATTAGGTAGTTAAGTATTTATGTAATTAAAAAACAAATTTAGTATATTTTTTTTCTTGCCTCAACCATTTTTTCATTATCTACTAAACATTTTTATTTTAATTCATGTATAAATTGCTTAAATTAATAAAATTAAAATGTTTCTCTTAGATAATATCATTAAATAATACGCTTTTAATAAGTTTTAATTTTTTGGTCACGTTTGACTTTTCTGTAGACTTGGCCATATGCTGCAAGTGGTAAATAACCATAGAAAAATTTTTAAAAAATAACAAACTAGTAAGGAATTATTGTCGACAACACCGAAGTTAAAATAACCCCACGACAGGCGCGTACTCAGGGAGGATTTAGGGGTTTCAATCGCCTTCTCCCCCCCTGAAATTCTTAACAGATAAAAATAAAAAATTACTGGTTATTTTGTGCTTAAGAAATATTGGGCAAATTTTGCTTTTTATTTTTATATTGAAAAAATTAAAAGCAGAAATAATTATTTATTGCTCAATGTAAAAATATAATTATTCTTTGCTTTTTATAATAAAATGCGTACTTGGTGCGGTCTCTGCTAAGAATGGAAAGCAAAGAAAACATAAGAACTATAACTGTAAATATTTTTGATAGTTAATTGTAATCTATTCTGTGAATTTTCACATCAATTTTACATAATTTTTCACTTGATTGTTATGTGAAAATCTACACACAACGATATGTGATAACTGCGATTTCCATGTTTGTCCAATTTATTTTTAAAATATATAAAAATATATCATATTTTTTGTATATTCCACCCACTTGAGCGACCTCTAAATCATTTCGGATGGATCTCAAATTTCATATTTCACCATTTCTCATATATTCGCATATTTCAAGAGGGATCAACTAACAATCTTACTAAAATATAATTTTCCCATACAAGCAGGGGCCAGCCTAATGCATATAGTATATGTAACGTTTATTAATATTTTTTAACCTCCCGAAATATTCGCCTGGATTCGCCCCTGCCGCACGGCCTTACTTTAGTTTCTTCGAGGCCTTGAGTGTTGCATTATTTTGAAGGCATCACTTTTGTAAGGCGTTGTTTTAATCCAAATGTGAAATATTGAGTCCTTTTAATTTATTAAAGCATATGTTATCAAGTTTAAACATTAATTTTTTTTTTTTTTGGATTTATAAAGTTTTTAATATTATGAAGACGTCACCCTACTCTATTTTAGAACAAAATTTTCTGTAGAACTTTTTATATTAATATGAAAAATATTTTCTTAGATGAGGTAGAAAATTTAAAACTTTTTGAAATACTCATCTAATTTTGGCAAAAATGTCAGTTACGAGGTGTACAAAAAATTGCAATAGCAGAGATTTGTAGGTTTAGGATAAAAAATTTACCTACCAAATCCCATGTTAGGCTTGAGGACATGTCAGATAACTTCTGCAAACACGTACACATTATGACACATCTATATCGATTGTTTTATATAAAGTTGAAGTGAAAATTTTTTGTTCCATGTAAACTCCAAAAGTACTGGACCGATTTTTATGAAAGACGTGTATAAAATCATGACTGGTGACGAATCATATATTTATGCGTATGAGCCTGAAAGTAAACAGCTGGCAATTGTATAGGTCTTCCAAATTGAACCAAATCCTTAATAGGCATAGATAAATTTTAAAAACATTACAAAAAATCATATTTTTATAAAATATATATAAGAAAATTTAAATGTTAGTAGTGTTTTTATTTTTTTTTTTCTACATGTTTTGGTCATTATGTTTAAAAAACAAAATTTTAAACATAATGTCGCTGGAACAAAATAAAACAAATTTTATGTGGAAAAACGATAATTTTACGAGTTAAATTGCATTTTTAAAGCTCCGCCAAAAAATATCAGATGCATATTTTAAAAAATATAAAAAAACGTATAAAAGCTAAGATTATTTCAAATGATTCTTCGTCAAAATTTATTTGTTTTTGTTTGGGCAAATCATTATTCAAAATGGTTTTAGTCGTAAATAACTCCAAAATGACCTTAAAACGATTTGCGCGATATCTGAGGTCAAATTTTTTTTTTGGTCTCAAGGTATTGTTGTTCTCATTAGGAATGTAACTTTCAGAAAATGGACGCGCACCGAAGTATTTTAATATTTTTGCAAAGTGAACTGGTCTAATATACATATATTTTTTTTTTGTTTTCAACTATACCGCATTGTTAAGCATTGAACTAGAAATATAACAGCATTTTTTTTTTCATTTCACAAAAATCGTCGGGATTGTTATTGCACAAAAAAACTCTTGCTCATTTTTAAAGTTTTCGGACAATTAAATTATGCAAATCAAACTCTGTACAGCATCGAACATATAAGCAAATTTGTTTGAAGGTTTTTGTGATGTAAAAGTCATTGGCATGTTGGGTTAGTCGATAACTATCGACTGTCGATGACAAAAAAGGAGCCGATATCACTTTTAAGATATATATTAACCGTTACTGTAATAAAATTTGACCTTAACACTAACTTGACAAAAATAAAATTAAATAAATTTAAAAAAACGGAAAAATTTCAATTTTTGGTACCTTAACTTTGTTGTCTCTAACTTTGTTATTCTTCTATAAATTTACTACATCTGTAGCTCATTCCTTTCCTTAAAAAGCCATCTTTATGCATAAAATGATAAACTGTTCATGTTTTGGTGTCTTCTATTTTTGCTAATTTTCTTAAGGATTTTTCGATTTTATTTTTCACTGAAAAACATTATTTATTTTTTTATATTTCTTTCGATTGTGCGGTTACTACTCAAAAAATTAGCAAAATTAATGAATCAAATTTAAAGTAAATTTTTTTCTTGCTACATATTATAATCAAATCGGTCAATTTGGACTGAAGATATGGTAAAATGTATAGAGCTATATCCAAAAAAAATGGGGTCAAAAATTCAAAAAATATATCTTGAAAACCTATCCATAGAAAAATTTTTATTGCAATTTTCATGTTCAGCGGGCCGAAATCTATAAGAAAAAAATAGTGACATACCGATCACAGAAATTTTTTCCATTTTGGCGCATAGTGTAATTAATACATACAAAACAAGTGATCAACAGAAGCTCGGTAAAGTACCCTGCAGTGAAAAATCGTATGAGTTATGAATTTAACTAGTTAACTCACTAGTTAAAATAAAACTAGTCAGAAAAATACTAGATGTTGAACTAGTGAAATCTTACTAACCCAAAAAATACTAGATAAGTTACTATCTTTATTCCAGCTAGTTCAAAATACGAGCTGTTTTACTAGTTGTAAGTTACTTTATAGTTGCTTAATTTATAGTTAAGTATTCGCATTTTGACTACTCAAAAACAAACCAACTGTTTTTCTAGCTCATAACTATGTAGTCATAAATGTACAAGCTTCCTTGCTATTTGCAAACACGCTAGTTCTGCATGAATTTGTAAACATTAAATAAATTAAATTTTTAGTTGTAAAAATAGTAACAATTAGTGATGTGTCGGATTCATATCTGCCGATGCGGATGTTTTCAATTAAATTATAAATTTTATAATTATAATTGTTAATATTTATTTTTTTGAGTAAAAATCTGTCTGGTTCTATTTGCTTTAAAAGATCAATTTTCTAAAAAACCCTGTTTTATATATTAGATACCATTAGGAATAATATACAACATCTTATTTAAGTCGCCGAGGTGAAGAAACATTTGTAAGATACTTTTAAATAGGCGCGTCCAGTTGGCATACATGGCAACAAAAACTTTACGTAAACACGTTTTTCTCGAAGTAACGCTTTCCGACCTTGGTGACGTTATAACGAAAACACTATTCAGCCGATTGGACTAAAACATTAAATGTTATTGGATATATGTGTATGTAGTACAATTATATGTATTCATTAATATTTAACCTTTTTTTTATGCGACC
The DNA here is from genome assembly GCA_963920525.1 of Dichetophora obliterata. Classification (NCBI taxonomy): domain Eukaryota; kingdom Metazoa; phylum Arthropoda; class Insecta; order Diptera; family Sciomyzidae; genus Dichetophora; species Dichetophora obliterata. The sequence continues at coordinate 106,315,431 of OY986438.1, forward strand.
TAACATAAAAGCAAAGGTTATAAAATATGCGAAACTTCGCCATTTTGTTTTGTTTTTGCTTAAATGTGGAATGTGTGGTACAATATAACTTAAAAGTGTAAATAAGAGTTCATTTTTAACCTTTAAAAAAAATCCTAAAAATACCCCAAAATTTCGACCGCTTTAAGGTATAAAATAAAAAACCCATTTATAACAAAAAACATTAATGCAAATACCATAATTTAGTATAAATATTAAATGTGCAGCTTTTTAAAAATAGAAATCTATATATAGTTTCAATAAAACAAGTATAAAGCCAGTTTACCTAGTACTAGCATACAACTGGTATAAAAACTACTAGAATTAAACTGGCTAAAATAATAGTAATATGAAACTGGTCAATATAAAACTAGTATTTAACTAGTTAAAAATATACTTGCACAAAGGTGTCTCAAATTATATCAGTAAAAGCCTAGTTTTGATTATACTAGTATTTTACTGGTTTAAAAGTTACTACTATCACAACTAGTTCAAATTATACCAGTAAAAATACTGCCTCAATTCATATCGAGAATAGGACAATTGTCTTTTCCAATGACATCAACACAGGAAAATATCCTGTTTGCGCAATGTAAAAAGCATTTGAGCTAAACTAGTACTGGTATTTTTTGACCTAGTACATTTACTAGTATTTTAACTGGTTGGCTACACTGCAGGCTAACTTTCAATGGCTGAAATGGTTAATTCGATTTTTTCCTAAAATTGTCAATTGTATTTCCGAGCTTCCAAAGTAAATTTGCTACCTTAAAGTTATTCAAAACATAAAATTCAAACAAAAAGCTAACTTTTTGAAGCTAGCGGTCGCAACTTGAACTCTTTTTAAAGAAAATGCTATTGTCCAATCGTATTAGATATTTTACCTTTAACACGGTGGATACCTCGTGTATCTGTTTAGTAGTACTAGCAGTACTGTTTAGACAGTAAAAAATACATTTTAGTTGTCAAACTTTGTGTCTGTGAATAAGATTCCAGACAGTTGGTAAGACATTTGGCAAGACAGTAGACAAAATAGTAAAACATTTCTATTTTATGAAGAAAATTTTTGACAAAACTACGAGTACGCCAAAGTGTTACAAATTTTCGATTAATTCCATTAAATTTACTCGTCTTTTGTTATTTGATATGCTAAATAACATTCTACTGTCCTAGATACTGTCCCGCCTACTGTCTACAAAAAAGTCAAGACAGTAGAGCAGACAGTAGCAAAAGTGACTGTGGATGAGTAAAAATTTGTGAATGTGTCGCAACTGTCTTAACAGTACTGCCTCGTTTAACCCCTGTGTAAAATAATACCAATATTTTCATATTTGCTATCAAATAAATTTATATTTTAGTCATGCAATACATCCCTGGGTATATTGCTTTTCCGAATTAAAAAAATTATCAAAATTGGTTCAAGAGACCATTACGCATAAACCATGAGTTGCACGCTGTGATAAAAAAATAATTGTCCAAAAACACTCCACTCTGATGAATTCATTTGAGCTTTCTACTGTATTTATGAAATTCTGGAAATTTATTAATCTGCCTGCTCCTCTCGCTAGTCCGAGACCCAAACTACAAGGCTGCCCATTTGCTTTCTCTACTCTTTTGATAACGAAAATTAATGTCGTCAATTCAATGAATTTTCCCCATTTTCCATTTTTCTATTGCCTGCAAACAAAGCATCTCAAGCCTTTATGTTAAATTTGGTTGGGTTGAAGAAAGCATCAACCTTTTGACGTTTTTTATCTTTTTTTATATTATTTTAACGCTGCACACTGGGGCCATGTGTGTTCAAAATTCAATTTTTAAAAAATTCTTTTTTTGGAAAAAACAAAAACACAGTTATATTTTCCATTAAATTATACATCTTATAGTAATTTTTTAGCTTTCTATAATTTTTCTGCTGGAAGATATGCGTGTCCAAATGTGGCACATTTTTCACATTTGAGAAATTTGAATGAGCAATTCAAGTTGTTGCTATAAGAAAACGGTTAAAGATTTTGCAATTTTGTTTTTTATATTAGTAAAAATTTGTTTGTGGTATTTGTTTTGAATTTATAGTTTTCAAAAAACTAAGGTAACCTCTATTATTATGCAACGTAATATTTTTAAGTAAGTATTTTTGTTTTGTAAAAGGCGCAAAGGAATTTTTTTCTGGCAGTATTTTAATAAAATATGGTTCTTCTTTATTGATAATCCAAGTTCTAAACAAAAAATACTGTATGCTTTTTTAAAAAAAAATATTTTGAAAATATCACTTTGATTTTAAGTAAATGCAAAAACATATACGTTTTGTTAAATTTGATTATGTTTCATTTCGAATATAAATTTTTCATTCATTTACGATGAATAAAGAATAAAAAAGAATGCATGTATTTAAAACAATTGCAAAAAAGCGCATTGTTCCTTGCACCAACCCACTCAAGCGTTATTAAAATACTGATATTTAAAGAAATGTTTCTTAATGCTTTGTCTTATAATATCTGCGGTCACAAGGAATAATGACTAAACCGAAAATATCTTAAAAGAGCGATATGGAATTTACTTTATTGCCAATTTTTGGAAGTAAGCAGATGTCCATGTTTTGCCCTTCATCACTTATGTCTGCACATATTTTGTTTGTAACGCATCATATATTTCAAAAAAATGCTTCGTAGGTCGTGCAATTAAAATATTGTTTTTTACGATACTTTGAGTTTAGTCGTCATTCCTTGTGACCACAAATATATCGATACAATTACAGTATGCATGTGTGATCTAAAAAAAGGAGTGAGCTGCTCATTTAGGATAAGTATGATATACAGAGTATTTATGTCATAATAAAAAACTACCCGACGAGCAAGTGTTTTTGACTGCCGCCTACCAGATTTCGTTACCGTTGCTTTTCTTGTATAAAAGCGTATATAAATTAATAGAATTTGATTGTGTTTCTTAAAACAATTTTTTGAGTAAATGTGGTATAGTGAGATAAAAAGTGCTCAGAAGTGCATCTAATTTTACAAAAACACATCAAGCCATGTCAGAATATTACACCCAACCATCATGTTAGTGACCACATGCAAAAATTTGTTGATGAAAAAGCTGATGACAAATATATATCTTTGACGTATATAGTTCCATTGCGTTTAGCTGATAGAGATAATCAAAATGTTGTATGGCAAAATCCTCGGCCTTCATCCACGAGGTTTTGTAGGCCAATTAAGCTGCAGTACAAAAAAGAATCAGACAAAATAGTTAAGTATAAAAAAATAATATAGACTCTCAAATTAACTGTTTAGAGCAAACAACTGTTGTTTTTGATGACCTATCTACACTGTTGAACATAAGCCACTGTTCACAATGGTAGACGGTAAAGTTTGCAATTCCCTCTCTAACCTTCACCTGGCCTGGTTTTGATTTGTTTGGAATTTAATTTGAGTTTTCCGGATTTTTTATGAACGCTGATCTTTATTTTTTTCAACTTGGACTATTCTGCAGTTTAAAGTGGTGTCTAAAGATGATCTCTGAATTTTTTTGAGAAAAAATAATCAATATTTAAATTTTTACAAAGATTTTAATCACTAGGGTTCGTATGTACTCCACGACCAGGTATGTTACTCAGGATGAGCATGCCACGTGAAGGTTAATACCAAATCTGCACTAGTGTGCTATTTATGCAGAGCCAAAAGCAAGGAATTCAACGATATCGATAATATGATATCGAGACCTGATGAATTCCTTTCTTTTGGTTTATCTGGCTTACATTCATGGATAAGACTTTTTGAGTGTTTGTTGCACATAAGTTACAAGCTTCCAGTAATGTCGTGGATAACAAATAGAGAGAACAAAAATATAATCGAAGCAAGTAAGAAAAAAATTCGAGCTGATTTTTATAAAAAGTGTCCCTAATTATTGACAAGCCCAAGCCCGGCTTTGGAAACACTAATAATGGCAATGTAGCCCGAGTTTTCTTAAAAACTATGAAATAAGCTCGAAAATAATTGGTGCATACAACAATTTGATTAAACGACTTTATATAATATTGCAAATTATTAGTTCAGAATTCAAAATTATTGTAGAAAAATGTAAAAATTTTTGTCTGGAGACATCACGTATAAACACAAAATGATACCAATGGTATCCGATGTCCACCACACTTCAGAAGATTCTAACAAAACCATATTCACTTATAATTAAGATAATACGTAACCAAGCTTTGCTTCGCATTGGGCAGTTGAGTGAGGAGGCCTTAGAATGTTCCAACAAGGACTTTAAAAACTTCAGAGAAAATTATAGCAGGAAGGCAAGCCGCGTTGACAACTTAGAAGACATTTTCAATAGATTATTAGTTTCTTCAGATCCTCTGGTTACAAACCGAAGATCTTTTTTACCTGAAGCGATGGAGTTAGTGAAACCTCAAGAAACTAATATGAGCTTGTACCTTGGATTGGACATGGATTCTAACTGTGAGGAAAAACTGTTGTATATTTAATTATAGCTTTTATTACATTTTTTTCCATAAATACGTACATACATATTGTGTAACAATAATTACTTATAATAATTATAATACTTGCTATTCGTTATTATTATCAATTACATTTCTTGCTTTACTTTAAATAACTAAAAAACTAATATGTTGTATATTGAAGTAAAAGTTTGTTAACTAAATTGCAAACTAAACTCACTTATTTCTCATTAATAAATCTTATATAACCAAAAACACATAAATCAATTTATATCGAGTTTTAAAACTTTTACATTGAACTGAAAGTCTTAAACATAAAGTTATGTGCTTAATTTATGTGATCCTAGTCACTAGTGATCCGAAAAAAGACTATCAACCGGTTATCCACTTAAAATTCGTATTGAAATATAATCAAACTTGATTGTTGTAAGTTATTATAAAAAAATGGTTTCTAATGGGTTAAATCTTGGTCACTAATAGGTTAAGTCATGGTCGCGAATGGGTTCTATCTATTTTAATTTGCATAATAATTATGTTATCAAATTAGTTTTGCGTAAGACTTTATAACAAAAAATTTGGGCAGCAATGGGTTAAAACATGGTCATCAATGGGTTAATTCATCAAAAATTTTCTGCAAAAGTATAGATCAAGTGAGTTTGATGGAAAAAGAGTGATTTCAGAATTTTGAGCACCTGCTTATATGGGGCGGCCCCAGTGTGCGCTGGTAGCACACGTGAAGTCCTTGTCATCATCATTACTGTCAGCTGATGGCACAATCAATCACCGCCGTTCCTCGCTACCACAGGCGTTGCTATCAACCCGTGTTGGAAACATTTTCTTCACAAAAAAATGCATGGCTGCTGTTTCCGGTTGGCTTATTATAAAAATTTTGTACGATTCTTATTGAAAAAAGCGTATTAATAAATCGTATTTTGCGTATATGAAATTTTTTTATTTAGCTAAAAAATTCTTTCAAAATTAGGCGGCGGCAGGCAAATGGATGACTGAATAGAAGGAAGGAAACCACACAAATGATGTTTCCGGTTTGATAAAGTTGCACGAGCCTAGCTAGTTTTTGTATGGTTGTAATATTTTGGGTTTTTTGTTATTGTTCTTTTGGTTTTTAGGTTTTTGCAGCTGCCATTAGTGGCTTCATATTTTGGGTTTCTCTTTTTTGTTTGAAGTTTTTCTTTCTTTGACAGTTTTTATGCTTTATTTTTTTTTTTTTGCTAGTAACATATTTTTAGAAGGTTTTTCTTTTCTAAAGGAATAAAATAAGCTCTAACAAATGACATGTCCTTTGTTAGTGTCAAAATGGAAACACTTCGTGGTGTTTTTTTTAAATTTCTATTGATTTATATTGTGTTACGCTGACGAATGTCAACAACAGCGTTTAAGTTACATACAATGTTGCCATATGTGCAGAAAAACTTATCAGTTTTTTGAGAAGGCAGAAATGCTTACAGTTTTTTTTTAGTTTTTTTTTTTCAGAATCAAGACAATGTTTACTAGTTTTATAAATAAAATAAAAGCACATTGCACACAAAGTTAACCATATTCAAGTAAAACTAGAAGTAAAGGTAAAAAGTGCGTTTTTACTTTTTCTCTAGAACGTCAGGACTTTTTAAAAAAAGTCTTTGAAGTTACAACACGAAGATATGTGCATTTAAAAAACTTTTATTTAAATATATACAATTTTTTAAACATGACTATATGGCTTAGGCCGGGTCAATTTGTACTGATAGAAAAAAGTTGACAAAGAGTATAGCAAAAACAAAATCTACGGGCAATTGTAAAAAACGTTGCCTAAGAAACAATTTAGAAAGAGAGGCAGCGTGGAAACTTTTTCAGGGTTTTCTGAAACAATAACTTTTTTATAAATTGTTTGTTTAATAAATAATCAAAACAAAAATGCAGCTGGTGCGTCTTACAGGAGCTATCTTTGAAAAAATATTAAATTGTAGAAAAATAAATAAAAACAAATAATTTCTTAGGTCTTGAAAATTTGTGGAGTTACTGTTAGAATAGTTCAGTTTGAAAAAATAACAGTCAGCTCCATTAAATATTCGGTATTTACCGTCAGCAACCTTTATAAACCAGCAATAAATAGTGAGGGTAAAAAGTATTTCTGAAGTCACGAAACTTATATGGCGTACTTTTAACACCTTCTAAAGGATAAATAAAATAATCAGCTGTACTTCTAGTGATGGTAAGATCGTCAGCTGGGGGGCTATAGGTGTCGAGTGCGCATAAAATCTTAGCTTCAAGTAACTATTTTCACTAGCTAACTAACGATCTTTCCACTTTTATATCTTCAGCTTACTATAATTTCATTAATAATAGTATTCAAACTTTTATATATAAAAATTTCAAGCTTTATTTAATTAATTGAATCCATATTTTTTTACACTATACTATTTTTAAAAGTATGTATCTTTTTAAACAAGTATTTTTTTCGACTGAAAAATATATACAGTATCGGCTTTAGTCTGAATGTGTTCAATCATTCCTTTGTGTATGTCTTCTAAAATTTCAATCGCATCTGTCATCAATCCATTTAAAAATAAAGAACATAGTTTCTTTTAACAAATCAAGAACATTATTTAAAATAGTTCAAGTTTTCACAGTGTTTTACCGTAACATATCAAACCACACTGGACTTTAGCTTCACACTTTACTTCACAGAAAGACAAAAACCAAAAATAATTTTAATATGAATTGTGGTATTAGTATTACAAAAATTAAAAATTAATATTGATGATATGCATAACATAAGATACATATAACAACTACACTAATAACAAAACACCATTGGCATATAAAGTGCTAAAAAAAAACCCTCTAGCTTTAACTGAAGATAGTAAATGCATAGGAACACCACTTAAAACTGGTTTGTACCCCGACGATAATTGGCCAATTTGAACTTTTTGACACCTATTGCACAAGTAGCTGGACATTAAATTAACGGCACTCTCACAGAAACCAAACAATGACTTAAGCTTATGATTTCTGAATTTTTTCAAGCCGTAAACTATGAGCCTCGTAAAATGGGTTCCAAATAATCGCTGGGTATTCTAGCCTCAAGCGTACAAAAGAATTAAATAGAGCTTTTAAAGTATACGGATCCAGAAAGCATGCACTATTGAAACGAATGAACGCCAGCATTGCATAAGCTTTTGGAAGATGAGAAGCAGAAGTAAATTTACTATCAAAAACTACACCTTAATCCTTGAATTGAAAAACGGAAGTTAATAAGGAATTGGCAATTTAATAAGCGGATGAACAAATTGCATCAGATTTAGAAAAAGTCATAGAAATACATTTACTAATATTTAACAAAAGACCATTGTTACAGGACCAAATATAAAGTCCTTAAAATCTTAAGATCATCGGCGTAGAGTAGAAATCTACAATGAGAAAGAATTGAGGTAATGTCATTAATAAATAACAAAAAAAGTAATGGCCCTAAGATACTTTCTTGCGGAACACCAGAGGTTGCATAAAAAGAGTAAGATTTGAGCAAGAGTAAGCATTGTCTATCTGCTTCTAGAAAAAAATTTGAAACGCAAATTTTTTATTTCTTGCTTCTGTTTACCTCGTATGCAATAACTTTTTTATGTGAAATACGCAAAATAATGGAATTTTATAAATTTCAAACTGTCAGATATGATCAACATAATGCTACTTTTCTTTGATAACGTCATAGTTCAAAGTCAACTTTTATTAGGAGAAGCAATTTGAGTTTTAACAGACGAAGGATATTGTTCTATCTTATCAAAAATATCTCTATAACACAAAATATGCTACTAGTTTTGAACAACTACTACTCACTGGCAACTATTTCTGCATATTTAACTTAATTTTTACGTTTTTTTTTTTGGGTTAAGACATGATTGAAGAAAACAAGCGATATGTATTTCAGCAATATATTCTATTTCGGCTATTTCCTACTTAATGTCGGACCCTTAATAAAAGTAACCTTGTTTAATCCCTTTTTTATACAAATTTTTTTTATTTTAAAACTTTAAAGAAGATTATTTTTATGTGGCATATCATGTTTTTGCAATAAGCCAAGCCCTTCAATTGTTTTTCTTATATAATTTTGTTTATTTTTGTATTAGTCATAAATATTTTGGTTTTGTTTTCGTTCAATAAATTATTTAATTTAAATATGTTTTTTTAATAAAATGTTAAAAATTTATAAAATCACAATTTTTTAAAAATCCATGTTTTTTTTTTCTTTTTTCTAGTTCCAGGTTTTCTTCAAAAAACTGTTTTTTGGCCTGAAAATGACAGGTTTCCCAAAACACAGGGCATCATGGTGTGTAACAACACACCAACATCTATTTGATAGTTTGTTTTTTATATATTTGAGTTTTTTAGTGTTTAGTTTTTTATACTTTCCAAGCCTAATTAAAGTTTTTTCCGAAAAACTTACCTCATTCATGCCTTTTGATTTGCCTGAAATTTTGGCTCTAAGTTCGTTTTCAAATTATAAGAGCTAAATGTGCTTAATTGTTTGTTTTTTAAAGCCATTTGTCGTGACATTATCGAGATGCCAATTTTGTTCAAATGTAACAATCATAAAAATGAGGTCAGTTTCAATAAAACGTATCTTCGTTGTTTATTATACGATTTTAATGAATAAGGTGCAGTTAAAAAGGTACTTTAGTGAAATTTTAAAAAAAGGTTTGATTTTTTTTGTTTTTTACCAGGGTGCCAACTTTAAGCAAAAACATTGCATTTGCTCACATATTGTAAAGGCTTTTTTTATTTAATTTTTTCTTATACGAAGCAAGATTTTATCTTAAAGAAAATATTTCGATGGAGAAAAAAATATTTTTTCGTAACATTAGGACCTCAATTAGACAAAAACATTTTGTTGGATGTATTGATTTAATATCTGCAATGGTATGGAAGTTATACACGATAAGATATAATGTATGTTACATCAAATGTAAATTGCGAAAAAACTTTTCTTCATCGAAATTTTCATTTTTTTAAGGTTCTTGCTTCATTTAAGAAAAAAAGAATTTAATAAAAAAATTTAAATGTTTGTGCTAAAAGTTGGCAACCCAGGTAAAAAAAAAAAAGAAAAAATAACAAAAATGTTTCAGAAATTTTACTGAAATACCTTTCCAATTGTAGCTTACTCATTGAAATCGGATTATAAGCAGGTAAGATATGTTTTATTGAAAATGATCCTATTTTCACGATTTTTGCATCTCAATAATTTCGCAACGAATAGGTTAAAAAAATTAAGCAAATTTAGTTCTTATCATTTGAATACAAACCATTAGTCAAAATATTAGGCAATTTAAAATTCATTAGGTCAATATTTACTTGCGTTAGGCTTGGAACGGCCGACTTTTATTATAAAAGTGTTTGTCAAAATATCCTAATTTAGAATTAACTTACGTTTGCTTACCGTTTTGTAACCTTTTGTTTGTCTTATATTTGCTTTAACGACAAAACATTTCAAAATAAAATCTGTTATAATATAAAATGAGATTTGAGCCCTATTATTACATTTTTTATTATTCCCAGTAAACTTTATTCATTCGATTTAGTTAATCAATTCAATAAATTTAATTCAATACTAAATCGAATAGCTAACAATTTGACAGCATTCAATCAAACAAGAGTTTTTCAGTTTTAGGCCTATTTTTCCCCCGCTGGTTTTCTTCTTTAAGTATTGTTGACAACTGTATTGTGTCGTTGCTTCCATGTCACAATACTAGCAACTAAAAACTCCAGCTCAGTGATTTTACGATTCTCCGAAAGGAATGAATGCATTTTTTTTATTCCTTCAACCATATTTTCGTTGCAATTTATTCAACCATCTTTCCGTTGCAATCATTATAAATTTTTGCTTCACTGCAATCACCATTGTTCGCATTTTTACTTCTTCCTTCTACCATTTTTCAATTTAATTACATAATCAAAATGGTCGAAAAATGGAGAAAATTTATTTCATTCTTTTTAAAGCTGATCAAAGTTACATACCTTTTTTTTTTGCAATAGGTATTGAATACTTTTATAATTCAATATCTATACACAACTATAACAAGTCCAGTGTGGAAAAAACAAAATTTGGTTTTGTGTTGCTGTTTTTACAATATTCAAATGTTTTTTTTTTAAGTTAAATTTTGATAATAATTGTTTTAGAGAAAATTGTCATAATTTAATTGGCATACTATTTTATATATTGACGCTAAAAGTTATGTGTTTATTTAGAAAAAAACTGAAAAATTTTAATAAAAACGGCACATTAGTGTAAATTTGCGCCAACCAAGATTTCTAAAAATACTTACCATTCTATACGTATATAAAGTCAAGTTAAGGAATTGCTATGCAAAACTCGGATGAATGTTTTATTAAGTATAAAAAAAAACTTTGAAGTTATTGCGGAGTAAATGAAAAAACATTTTTTTTTTCATTTTTGTTGGTGTAAATAATTGCTGGGATGCCGTTTGAGAGTTAATAACTCATAAAAACGTATTTTCAAGCTATTCGCATTCTGTTGATATTTTTTTTATAAACTTTTTGTGTTTTGAAGCGGATTTTTATCATATCCAGAAGAGTCTGTCTTGGTTCATTGCTTAAATATTGACAAAGTAATGTTAAATTTTCCACCACCATCAACTATAAACGTTTAGTCAGAATTTGTAATGTAATTTACACTATCTTGATATGAATAGTAGCAAAATAATACATAGGGACATAAATGTTACCAGAACTCGAATATAGGTCCTGCACAGTAAGAAATATTTTTATTTGGCTGACAATGCCACATTTTCCCAGACATTTTCTACAACAAAATATGAATTTATACTATTTTAAAACGAATTTGAAGATAAACACTAACAACTTACACTAACTTTGTCATCATTTAAGCAACTTGAAATGCCTTCAGTATTTTATTTCTCAAAGACGAAAACTATAAATTTCGACTCAAAAAGTTTTTTTTTTTAAATATCATCCCTTTACTAAGGAGCACCTAGTAACAAAAAATCTTTAATTACAATTAATGTTGCTTGCTTGTTAAAATGTTTAAAACGATTATATTTAAATAATATTTTTGTTGTTTGTTTGTTAAAATGTTTAAAACGATTATATTTAAATAATATTTTTGTTTGTTACAATTTTTAGTACGATTATCGTAGAAACTACGAAAAAGTCATCACTGAGTTCATTCTTAGTGCCATTTCTTAGATTTTTGAAGTAATATGTTACGACGTGTTTGATTGTCGGAGAAAATGTTGATAAAAATTCATACAATAAAAGGGGTTATTCCTTCTAAATTGCATTTCAAAATTTTCTCCGAGAACCAAAACATTTCGTAACAAATTACTTCTACAAATCTACAAATGAACTTAGTGATGCCTTTTTCGTAGTTTCTACGATAATCGTATTACGACGGACTCATTGATTGAGCTAACTGTTTCTAATTTTAATTCAGAAAAGATCAATTTAAATTTAGACATTCCATTTAAAACTCAGAATAAATTAATAGCAATTAAGAAATTCCATTTATTGAAATGTACAAAATTTCAATTGGAATTCAAAATATACCAATTGGAATTCAAAATAGATTAATAGAAGATCAGAATGGTGGGTATTGACATTAAAAAAATCCATTGGAATTCAAAAAAGATTTGCTTTCTGAAATTCAATAATTCCTTTTTAAATATATAATAGATCAATTTAAACTCAGAAAAGATTATTTTAAATTCAGAAAAAATCATTTGAAATACAGAATGGATCAATTGAAATTCAAAAATTTTATTTGAAAGTTTAAAAATATTAATAACAATTCTATTTGTAATTCAGAAAAGATGAATTGAAATTCAAAATAGATCAATTAAAATTTAAAATTCTATTAGAAATTATTTAAGATCAGAAAAGGTCAATTGACATTAAAAAAAGTTAAATTGAAATTCAGAGTTTCATTTGAAATTCAGAAAAGATCATTTGAGACTCATAAAAAATCATTTGAATTCAAGAAAAGATCAATTTAATTTGAAATAGATCAAATGAATTTCAGAAAAGATAATTTTAAATGCAAAAAAGCGTTTGAAATTCTACAAATATTAATTGAAATTCAAAATAGAGGAAGTGAATTTTGCAAAAGATCAACTGAAATTCAGAAACTCCATTTGAAATTCATAAAAGATCAACTGAATATCGGAATAGGTCAATGAGCATTAGGCCGGATCGTTCTCGTATGGAGAAAAAAAATGTCAGCCGTTCGGGGTCCCAAAAGTAAAAAGACCTTCAGGAGAATCAAAACTGCTTTGGCGTATTTTCTCCAATTTAAAAAAAAAAGTATGCTGAAATCATTTTAATGAGTTCCTCTGATTTTTGAGACTCCGTACGGCGGAATCTAAATTTCGCTCCGGTCTAATGAACATTCAGAAAAGATCAATTTAAAATCAAAAAAGACAAACTAAAATTCAAAAATTCCGTTCAAAATATAGAATAGATTAATTGAAATTCAGAAAGGATGCTATGCGAAGCTTGCACCACGTTGGTGGATTTTCAAAAAACGATTGATTTTATCAAAAGAGGTCAGTTGGTTCCAATAGTAATTGGTCAGTGATAGATAATCTTTTCTGAATGTCAACTGATCTTTTGTGGATTTCAATTTATCTTTTCTAAATTTCATATGGAATTTCTGAATTTTAATTGATTTAATCTGAATTTTAATAGATCTTTTCTAAATTTCAAACGGAATTTCAATTGATCTTTTCTAAAATACACTAGGAAATGGTGAAGATGATATTTTTTTTCCATCCATGGCACCATATTTGAACACTTTCAATAAAAGGATATCACTGAATTTTGGCAGAACATATTAAAAGGCAGATTTCTTAATTTTCCAACCAAATTCATCAGCATCTGATTTGTCAAAAAAAAATGCACAGTAACTCTCATCAACGTTGCGCATTTAATTGTTTTTTTGTGGGTAGCTGCTGATATTATTGACTTTGGAGACATTACATAATTATTACATAACTTTCATAAAATAATAACTCTGAAAAAATGCACTCATTATTCACATAACCAGATTGAAGTTTTCCCAAAAAACCGGATAAAATCTTGAAAAATACTGAATAAAATAAAACAAAAAAAATTGTTTGTGTCACAGTTCACGACCGATCTCCTCCTTGACACATTTGTTTATAAATGTTAGACCCCCTCTCCCCCTTCGACGTGTTATATGGATGACCCCTAAAGGAAAAATAAACATGGGAAAATGTTTAATGATAGCATGTGCAAAAACAAAAGAATAACAAGAAAAAACATAAATGTTGATAAAGTTTGAAAAAGTTAGGCAAATATTTAAGTCTCTAAGCATCGAAAAAGTTAAAGAAAGCAAAACAAACTAGGTCACTTAAATAGACAAGACAGTGTAGAAAATGAAAAACCATGTTGAGGACCAACGGAAAACAGCACATTTTATGCAAAAACTGAACTGAGCGTTGACATAGTTTTGCAGCTGTTGCAAACAGGGTGGCGCAATGAGTAGGTAGCTAAGAAAAAAATCTATAAACTGCAAAGAGTGAAGTTCGGAAGAAAGAATGAATGTATTTTAAGGAATGAGATAAACCGAAGACAATTTTTTCATAAAAACGTTAAATCGAATGTTATGATCAGGGCTAGGATTTGGATGACATGTCATCTTTTTTCTGCTGCTTGCAAGACATTTCCTGGTTATTTAGAACGTCCATTAATGTTTTCTAAATTCCAAATATGAAAAGCACTTTTCGTAATTTTTCATTGTTTTTATCGGTTTTAGTTTTCAGCTAATTTGTATGGCTTTTTTTGGTCATTTTTAACAATTTTTAAGTTATTTTGTTGTCATTTTTGGACATGTTAAATTTTTAGAGCATTTTTCGGGTTTTTATGTCATTTTTGAAAGCATTTTTGAAATCATTATTTTTTCTTTTTTTTCGTACTAAAAAATGTAAAAATGCAAATTTTTAAACATATTCCTTTTACAATGAAGTCCCTTTAATAAAAAATATTACCTCACGAAAAAGTAGTAGCTTTGTTTATAGACCTCGATGAAAAGAAAGCTCTGCGCGTGATGAAACTAACGAAAGGTATGTAGAAATGTGAAACAAGTGTTAGATAAAAACTCAGGATATGCTAGTTTTGGTGAACTCTATTTGTATGCTCTATTGCTGAGATATTAAGGGGTAAATATTGTAATACTAGGAAATTAAAAGAGGCAGATCTGATGACATATTGGCCCATAATAATAGTCAAAATAAAAGTCGACTCTAAATTTAGTGCAAGCTTTTTGACAACATTAATTAAACACAACTAAAAAACAACACAATTAAAAAAACTGTCAACAATGCTTATACTAAATTTAGAGTCGACTTTTATTTTGACTATGGTTATGGGCCATCGTCTTTTAAATATGTTCCTCTCGTCAGTGCAGAAGTAGAAAAAAGGTTTTCTGTTTACAAAAACGTGTTGCTTTATTTAGGTTTATTGAAGCGAAGCTTTTTACGCCTCGTTTTGTGATTTGCTTGAGTGAAATATCAAAAACGACACTTTTTTCAATACACCTTTTTCTTAGAATTGTTGTTGTTTTTTTTTACTTGCGTCTAATGCAACAAGAGAATATAAATAAAAAATATTTCTTTGTAAGCAGTGAGAATCGAACTCGCACCATTTCGATCGACAGTTTTACACGCTAACCACTGATCCAAAACCCTCCCTCTGTTACAAAATATCAGTATTAAGTATTAACTGAAGCTACAGTCAGCAAAAAAAAAAGTTGTACACTAACCGAAATCAAAATAAATTGAGATAAACTGTAAAAAGTATAGAGTAAATATATACTTACTATATATCAAAGTAAAGCTTGAAACGCATACTGTAACATTCAATAAAAATTATCTTCCAATTGTCTCTATTCCAAGAGAGAAAATAACAAAAACAAAAATATGCCAATTTCACTCAGCAAAAAAAAAACTTGTACACTTGCCTCTTTCGTTATGAAAAGAGTCCCGTTATAAAATGTAAAAGCGAATATTGATAACTTTGTATGTAAAGTTATTGGAGTTTTGTTTTTCAAACTGATCGCAGCATTCTATATTCGTTAAGTGTTAAAAGATGGCTAGAAAACAGATTTCAAAAGATTTAAAAGAACTTATCATAAAACTACGGAATGAAAAAAACTCAGTGCGAGATATTGGGAAAATAGTTAAAAAACCCCACACTACGGTTCAGTATGTAATAAAAACATTTGAAAAAAATAAGACTTTTGAAAGACCCTGTGAAAGTGGACGCCCTAAGAAGATTAATACTACCCAAATTAAACGGAAAATAGTCAAATTTGTTAAAAAAGATTCAAAAGTTTCCGCCGTTCAGATCGCAAAAGAGCTTAAAAGTAGCAATATTGTTGATGTCACTCCACAAAACATAAGAAATTTCCTGCATTCGGAAGGACTACATGCACACGCACCTAGAAAAAAACCACTTCTCTCTAAAGCAAATGTTAAAAAGCGCTTGGACTATGCTAATCAGTTTTTAGACAAAGACAATATATTCTGGGATAAAGTTATGTTTACCGATGAGTCCAAATTTAATTTATTTACCTCTGACGGACGATGTTACGTATGGAGAAATAAAGGAGAAGCTTTAAATCAGCGTAATGTTACGCATACACACAATGGTCTGGGGTGCAATGGGTGCAAATGGCGTTGGAAATCTCGTATTTGTTGAAGGAAACATGAACAAAACAGACTATTTAAATATTTTAAAGAATAATTTGGCACAATCCGCCCAAAAAATGGGGTTGGAGAATGAATTTGTGTTTGTCCAAGACAATGACCCAAAGCACTCGGCCCATATTGTTAAAGAATGGTTGCTCTACAACACTAAAAAAGTGCTTCCCCACCCTCCCCAGAGCCCGGAATTAAATCCAATTGAGCATCTCTGGGCATTTATGAAAACAAAATTAAAGGACTATCATATTTCTAGCAAAGAAACCCTTAAAAAAGCCTTTATGGAAATATGGGATTCAATTCCTGAAGAAGTGACGAAAAATCTGGTCCACTCGATGCCAAATAGGCTCCTAGCTGTAAAAAACGCCAAAGGCCACCATACAAAATATTAATAAATCATAAAATTTCGTATTTACTTGAATATTTTTAAGTTTTTTCTTAGTGTACAAGTTTTTTTTTTTTGCTTAGTGAAATTTTAATATTTTTGCTTTTGTTATGTTTTTTGAGAAGTATAAATAATACGGAAATAATTTTTAATACATGTTATAGAATGGAGCTCAAGCTTTTATATGATATATAATAAATGTACATTCACTTCATACTTTTCACATTGTTTTTCAATTTGTCTGAATTCAGTTAGTGTACAACTTTTTTTTTTGCTGACTGTATATTGCAGTAGATGACAAGAATTTATTAAAAGGATTGTGCATTAGCTATACTTAATGCTACCAACTCATGTTATTAAAAAATAAGTATATTTGGTTCTTAGAACACTGAAAAGTAAGTATTAGTAAGTATAATTTTTAATAATAAGTACAAGTAAGTGTCTCACCTTAGAAAACTAAATTTAATATTTTTTTGATATAATTTACTAATTTATGTAAAAGTCAATAGAACCCACAATATTCTTTAAATATTGTCACACTCTCTTTGTGTTCTCCTCAAAAAGTTTTGTGTATGCAATCTATCTAAAACCAAAAAGACTTCAGATAAAAAAAACAAAATATTAATTTTATATGATTGTCATTCATATATTTTTCTAATACATAAAATACTTTAAAAACAAACAAAAGCATAAAAAAAGTTAAAAGTTATACACACTTTCAAAGTAGTTAAATAAAAAAAAAATAAATAAAAAATCACATTCAAATGTATACAGAGACCAAAGAAAAGTTATCATTATTCGCCATCACTGTAACTGAATTAAAATGTTACATTAACTGGTTTTTTCCTTTTGCTTGAAGTCGTAGTTTTGTTGGCTGCAAATTTTGTGGGTGTAGTCTAGGTGGTCACTTTCGAACATTTTTTTTTTTCATTTTTCGATTGTGTATGTATCAAACAATATTGTATTAAATTTTTATGAAGATTTTTATCAGATCATCCGAGCAGTATAAGTAATTTTGTTTCAACCGAAAGCTCACTCTACCTGCGCGCACGTTAGAACGGGTTTAGAAAATTTTAAAAGCGCTTTTCTCAAAATTACGTTTTTACGTTTCCCCACCCCACACGATTTCTCCAGAACCCGTGGGCTAATCCCTCTGAAATTTTAACCACATAATTAATATCAACAGTTAGCTGAAAAGTAAGCATAATTAAGTATAAATTTTAAAAGTAAGTAAACTTATAAGTATGGAATTTTAGTAAGTATATAAAGCTGAAAATAAGTATGATACTTACAAAGTAAGTATAGTTGGTAACATTAGCTATACCACATGTGAATGCGGGAAGCTATGCTGCAGCAGATCATAATAATATATACAAATTTTTGAGTATTGAATATCCAAACAACAAAAGTAGCAAAGTTCCATTGAACTGGGTGAAAATTATTTCAAGATGCCAATTTTTTAGGTGTAGATTTTAACTGTGAGTTCAGACATGAATGTTCGCTTGCTCTTAAGGGGGGGGGAGGAGGGGTGCTAAGGTTTTAAAAGTGTTTTTTGTTTTAATTTTTCTTCTGAATGTACAACGAGTCATCTAATGTACAACATGTCGAGAGTATTGTGTCAAAACGTCAGGTCAATCGGAGCAAAACTAACTAAGATACAGCGTTTCAAGCGACTGTTCTTCATACTAGGATGTTCTAGAATAGAAAATTTTAAATCGATTTTCCCATACATGTAATTTTTAAAGTCGGTGGCCAGCCTACAGAAAAAACTACTGAACCGATCGTTTTGAAATTTTGTACACTGGTTATGTGACTGGAGAGATAAAGTATTAAAGTAAAGAAGGCATTTTGATTTTTTTGTTTTCAGATGATCCAGTGATGCTGTAGGTCACCGCACAAAAACTTTTGTCAAGGCGCCTGCAGAGATTTACAATAAATCCGTTATTACTCTCTATTTTTGAACAACAATTTTTTAAATATTCTTCAAATGTTCTACTTTTATATAATATGTAAAATAAACCACAGTAATAATTTTTTCTAAAAAATTCATGAAAAAATGTATTTTTTAGACGAAACAAACCTTACCCTCCCCTTAAAGCAAGGCCAGTGGTTTGAAAATATAGGGTATACTTAGGATTTTAAAGCAAAACAACGATATTTAAACTTTGAAGGTATTTTGTAACACTCATTCATCACAAAAAAAATTATTTTCTTAATTTAAAAAATTGTTGATCATGTTCGAAATGACGCGCATCGACGCTCTCAAAGAAAATGGACATGGGCGGTGTTGTAGATTTTGACTTTTCTATTAATCTGAAAAGCAAAGACTAAGAATATTAGAAGACTGGAACTAGAAAAAACAAAATATTGAAAATTGACAGAATGACGCGCATTTGAAAGTTAAGTTCTTAAAACAGCTTGTTTTCTACCGGTTATTAAGTGTTATATATACGATTTTTTTGAAATAAAACTTTGATTTTAGTTCCAGCGATAGCCACTGAAATTTTAGATGATTTGGCTGAATAGTTCCTTTTTTTTTTCTAAAACACCATGCCGAAAAAGGCAGTTTCGAGATAAGCGAGTATAAAGAGAATGAATGTTGATGAAACATTGTGGCTCAATTCCTACTAAAACGGCTGTAGAAGTGAAAGTAACGTCAGAAATTCTTTACTTTGGAAATATTGAAAAAAATAGTAATTTCATACAAATTCCAGGCCTTAAACAATTGATACATATAATTTACGAATAATAAGCGATCCAAACATTTGTACAACACGATTAGGAACAACTATTGGTGAAAAATTTGCTAGAAATATCGATTTTCTCTTTCTCTTAGATATTTTAGATATTAAAAAGCAATAATTTATTTAATAAATTTCCATCACAATAATAACATTTACATATTGGGGGTTGGAATTAATTTTAAAGGTTTTTTTTCGGTTTTTGAGCATTTATTTAGAAACAACGGTACAATGTATATTATTCAAAGTATTGTCCATCGTTAGCTACAACATTTTCCCATCTTTCTGGCAGCATATGGATTCCGCGCCGGAAGAACGATTCGTCTTTTGAGGCAATCCACGAATCGACCCATTTTTTGGTATCCTCGTAAGAAGTGAAGCGCTGCTCAGCCAAGCCATGCGTCATCGATCTGAATAGGTGGTAGTCGGAAGGGGCTATGTCTGGGCTATAAGGCGGGTGGGGTAGCACATCCCAATTCAGCGCCTCCAACGTTTCCTTGACGGTTCTTGCAACATGTGGCCGTGCGTTGTCATGTTAAAAAACCACTTTGTCGTGTCTTTTGGCATATTCCGGCCGTTTAACCTTTAATGCTCGGCTCAATTGCATCAATTGTTGTTGGTAGCGTTCCCCAGTGATGGTTTCGTTAGGTTTTAGCAGCTCATAGTACACGACACCCTTCTGATCCCACCAAATACACAGCATAAGCTTGGCGCCATGAATATTCGGCTTGGCCCTCGATGTTGATGCATGGCCGGGTGGTCCCCACGATTTTTTTCGCTTAGGATTATCGTAATGGATCCACTTTTCATCGCCAGTGACAATACGATGTAAAAACTCTTCCTTTTATGCCGTTGAAGCAGTTGTTCGCACATGCAAAATCGCCGTTCAACGTCTCTCGTCTTCAACTGGTACGGCACCCAATATCCTTGCTTTTGAATCATTCTTATGACCTTCAAGCGTTTGCCGACCGTTGATAAGTCGACTCCCGATGATTCTGACAATTCTTGAAGGGTTTGACACGGGTCTTCATCGAGCAAAGCCTCCAATTCCTCATTTTCAAACTTTTTCGGCTGGCCTGGACGCTCTTTGTCTTCCGTATCAAAACCACCACTTTTAAACCGACGGAACCAGTACTCACAAGTAGAAATCGATGGAGCATAGTCCCCGTAAGCCTCAGTAAGCGTGCGTTGTGCTTCAACCGCTTTTTTCTTCAAATGGAAGCACAAAAGTAAACCTTCCCGCAAATTGCGTTTTTACCCCCCCAATAAATACTTAAAAATGAATGAGAAATAATAATTTTATGTAATAAAATTTGCTGGTGAAAATATTAACGTGTATTTTAGTAGCTAACTTTATGGTACTTAAAATTTCTTAATTTACAAATTTTTTTATTGAAAAAACCATTAAATTATTAAACTGATGAAACTGCGAAAAGCTTCGCTTCTTTCGTGTGTCCAATGACGCATCTGTTTTTTATATATTAGTTCATAAGAAATGATTATTCTTTTGCGTACAATTATATATTGTAGTTTATTATATATCTCGAACAAGCAAATGTATAAAAATAATATAAAATACATTTCAAGTTAAGTAATATTTTATTTTGAAAGCTTTATTTTTTGTCTACTTTTTATGAAATTTTTTGCTTGTTTTAGTTAGTTTTCTGCAGTTTTAAGGTAATTTTTGTCATTTTTTAGTTCATTGTTTGCAGTTGCGATATTTTTTCATAGCTTTTAAACCACTTAATTCTGGAATATGAGGGTTCAAGGATATAACGTCATGTAGTTAATTTGTTTTTTCAATTAACAATATATTTTTATATTTTTCATTTTATACTCATAAAGGCACCCTGTTTACAACTGAAATACATTAAAACTAACAGTTCACGTTAAAGTGGAATGATAATGCGTTAATGATATGGCGCCTAAAACTATGCAAAAGAAAATCTAACGCTCGCTCCATTCAAGCAAAAGGCAATTTCTTGTGAAACGAATTTTGATGGTAAATAAATCAATCATTGAAGTATTAAGTGCTGGAAGAGAATCAAAGTTGAACCTTAAAGTTGAGAAAAGCTGTTCAACGAGATGTTTAATTTGCTGTTTGTATTGTAAGGAAGACGCCTTCGGAATACATAAGTATCTAATCCTATTAGAATGCTTGAGTTGGGAGACAACATTGAGGACTGTTAAGATAGGTGGTATTAAAGTTGAAGTAGAATAAACAAAAGCATTTATATGAATTTAACAAAGATACATACTTAAAGTTGTAATTTAAGCATACGGTAAAAGACCTTAGCGGATATTGTACTTGATACTTAAAGCAGTGCATAGCACTATGGGAAACTTTACCCTATTTTGTGGCCAAAATTGGAAAAGTTGAAGTATCAACTAAAAACTTGGTCCAGCACTTTGGTTAGAAGTAGTTATCTTTCCATACTTTTTTTCCATTTTTTCTATAAGTGGGTGGTATGTAGTTCAACAAAATTTATTTTGATTTTTTTATGAAATGTGGGCATTTCCAAACTGGCGTTACGTACGATTTGTACAAAAAAAAGGATAAAAAAAAGAATACAAAAAAAGAGTGAAAGTCTTCATTTTAAAAAGGTTTTTTATATTTACTTAGTAATTCAGTAGCACTATATTAAGTAAAAACAATTTCAACAATAGCTCCTAAGGATTTAAAGATATAAGCAAAAATATGTGCTGGCGTTACGTTACACAAAACAGAAGTGGTTTTGGACTTGGATTACAAAATTTGCAAAACTCTCTGAATTGGGCAAGATTTTTTGTAAACAACTTTTTTTAGAAGGATTTGAAATCATATAAGTTTATTTTCCAAGTGATCAAATTTAAAAATCTTTTGTTGTTTTTTAGTAGACTTTTTGATCGGGAGTCTAGTTGCTTCTTATTTTTTCTTTCGATATTCAATGGAGTTCGACGAGTCCGCCGAAATACACCATAGAATTGAAACGAATGAATATCGAAAGAAAAAATAAGAAGCAGCAACTAGAACAGACGGTAACCCTGGTAGAGTTGAAGGATTGATCTAAAAATAGCTCTGCTTTAATGCCATATGATGAAGTGGCAGATGAGAACGTTAAAGTTCTTACGAATTTGCTTAACAGAGGGTTGTTCACAGCTGAATCACTCAAAACTACTGAAGAAGAAATGTAGCGATTTCCGAAACAGGCTGTCTAGTCTGCTGTGTGATTGTCTGTATACAGAGCAGTGCTGCCGAAAGTACTTCTTGAAAAGTGCATGTACTTTTCTTATGTCTTCCGTACTACCCATATTTAAATTGTACACTATTTAAAATTTAATACTATTTGCTCAGCTTAGAAAATGTTTATCTATGTGTATTTTCAAATTCTTTAGCATGTTTTTTGTTCTGTTTATGGAAATATTTCCAAATTTTTTAGATGAGTCCGACATAGAACTTTTTGATGAAGAATGGAGATGTTTTTTAAATATCGTTAATTTTGCGAAAGATTTGGAGTTGGAAGAATTTTGGACGAATGTCTTTACACTCAAAAAGGGTTTAAATAATATCATGTTTTCGAAAGTTCGTAGTTTAGTTGCATCTATTCTTTTTTTTCCTCATAGCAGTGCGGCTGCAGAAGGGAAGATTTCTGATTTAAACCTCTTAAAAGATAAAAAACGCAATTCACTTCTACGGCTACGATCAATTCTATTTTGATGGCAAAAGAATTATTGGATAGCTATTATGCAGAAAAATGGATGCCATCGGAAATATTAGTGTTACTTCGGGTAATGTGATATAAGTATTTTTATTTTTATAATTACTCGTTTTTTTACCATATCACATTATCCGAGTAGATTTCAATAGCGGCATTGTTATTTAAACCAAAATTTAAAACACTGGTAGATAAGTATATATATTATATCATTGATTTTTTCGAGAAAGTATAACGCTATTGCACGTACCGCGCAAGAAAAATATAAAAAATTTAATTTTTTCAGTGGAACTTACATAAAAGAAAAATATATAAACAAAAGCAACTGAATACGAATACGCAACTAAAAATTTAATAGATTTACAGGGTTTATTACTCCAAGCTTCTCTTTGCAGCATTGCAAATTGAACTACAAATGTCTTTGACGCCAATAATAAGACCATTGCTCCTTTTCTGACTGCTAAAATAGCCTTTATCCTTCCTTCTGGATCCCACTTACGTATGCATCCTTTGGTTTTCAACATCTGCAATTTATTATTATAATTATTTATATTTGATAACTCAGAGGGGTATATCACATTACCCACATTTGACTATATCACAATAGCCGAACTCGGTTTTCTAAAAAATCAGGTTATTTTTAAAAAAATACACTTCAGAAAATAAAAAACTCAACTCATTAATGGTTAACCTATCAAATTTTTGTATTTAAACTTTCAACTCTGCTTCAGTTTTCACAAAGAGCATTCAAAAAAATATCGGCAACACTGACGAAACAATTTCCCAACAATAAGAGCAAACACAGCCAATGAGAGCGCGCATAAAACTGTAGCACGTATCTTTTCCGCTACTGTTATGTTAAATGTATGTTCTAGCCAAAATTTGCGTATTTTACAAAATATGCAGGTATATCACATTACCCGACCATATCACAATACCTGAAGCTACTCTACTTTCAAAATATACCAAAACTTTGTCTCGAAATTATTGCATAATATCTACATCATTTTTTAAATCATACTTAGTCAAAAATTACATTTTATTTGTAAATAAATTTGCAAATTCATCAATTGAATTTAAAATGTTAATGATAGAAATTTCAAACGAAAAGAACTGCAGTATTTTCTTTAATGTATTAAACTTTTTCTATATAAACTGTTCGTAAAAAACTTTTATCTTTAACTTATACTTTCTTGATTAACTTCTGAAAGGTATTCTTTTTTTACCCTAATGTTATTTTAAGCTTTTCAAAATAATTTCTTGTCAAAACAGGTACTTGTTTTATTCATACATAGGTTTAAAAGATAAAGCATTAACATTGTAAAACAATATATATGTTAAAAAAACATTCTCAATAAAAATTGTTTGCCTTTTTATATGTATGTATGTATTTCGTCTTTTTTTTTTTTTTTGATAAAAAATTTTAAAAAATCTTTCGGTACGACCCAAAAACCAGAAACTGTACTACCCGAAAAAATTTCAAAACCTGATATAGAGCTGTTTTGTTGTTGTCGCCTTCTTCAAACGTACTTCATCTAATGCTCACAGTTAAATTCATGTAAAAATTTTAAAAATAAGATCGCAATTAATTATCAATGTTAAATTTAAAAGTAATTATTATTTACAGGTTATGGTTTAACCATTTTAGGTATGTTCCCATACTTACTTTAAGTAATAGAATAGAGAGTGACATTTTGCATGTTATACCCCTTTTCCACACGGCAATTTTTCTTGCCAGCAAGTCGAAAATACAAAGGAAAGAAGAGCACAGCATCAAAGAAAGAACAGCACAGAAGAAAAACTTGCCAGTACAGACTTGCCTGTACCGCAGAATTGCCGGCAATAAAACTTTCCGTGTGGAAAAGGGGTAATATTATTCTCTCTCGATCTTCAAAAATTTCTAAAATAACGCTTTCAAGCAACTTCAAGTTACTTGAATCGAGTACAGAAACAGACCTTTTATCTTCGACAATGCCTCAGCGTTCAAAAGCAGTAACTGTATTATTTAGCAATAAGCCGTTTGGTCATATCATTTGAAGACAATGCCCAGAGCGGTCAGAGGCAAAACTTACAAAAGTTTAACTAATGCGATCTATTCGTTCATCGGGTTAAATCAGAACGAATTAAATGCGGCTTATATTTCATAAAATCACAACAAGCAGCAGCAACAACAAAAAGCAGCAACAACGATTATTGGTGACAAAAAGTCGACGGTTGTCATCAGCAGCGCAATGCTTACACGAGACAGTACCCCCACCAAGTCGGCAATGTCAGCAGTTCGAAGCGCTGCTAGGCCTTCATATAGATTTCGTAGGCCTTCTGCGCTCATATCCAAGCTCATTTCCTTTTTTGTATGAAATGGGAAAATTTCGTATGCCTACCGCGTTCGCTGCTAGAAAAAGGCCTTCTTTTGAGGATGCATGTTAAAAGACTTGCTTAAAAGAAAAGTGTTTGTGTTATTTTTATACAGGCGGAAAACTGCAAGCATTATAAACATTAACTTAAAATCAAATTTGGCACTGACATTGGGGCGTATCGAAAACTTTAGATCTTATTCTAAGAGGTTTCAAAAGTTGCATGGGGTTGTCAAGATCACCCAAAAAAAAATTTGAAGAAAAAAGTATGTCTTCCTCTCCCGCAAGTACAAAGTTGTTTTTGAGAAAACAGTGAAAAATAACGATTTCAAAATACTTTGATTTTTGTAAGTAAAACCACATATGTGTTGAAGAAAAAGTAAATATAGACTTTAAATAGCAATATTTTGCCAAACACGATGCCGTTCTTAATGTTTATCCACACTGTCCTGTGTGAAGCATATTTGCATCTAAAGGTACACTCGAGATAGCACAGAACTTTTGATTGTTATCTGATTGTCTTCATTTTGATGAAATTGATTGCCGTGATAACGTTTTCTTGAAATTAGACGAATTAATAATTTGCATATTTTTCGCACATGCATTTTCCTGTTTTGGAGAAATGTGTACTTAAATGAAATTTTGTAACTTTTTCAAAAAATTTAACATTAGGTTTTATATCTTGGGCAAGAGAAGTGGTACCGAAGATTATTTTTGCAATTCGGATTCTTCAAATATTTTATTGTTCGCTCATTTACGAATATTTTATTGTTCATTATTTATAAGGTTTTACTATTTCGTCTACTGTCTTGCCAACTGTCTGGAATCTTTTATGTACACACACAAAGTTCGACAACTAATAAGTATTCTTCACTGTCTTTACAGTACTGTCTCGTGTAACGTCCGTGTTAGCTTCCAACATAGAGGCTGTATTTCTTTATTCATTCCAGACGTTCGGAATGACTTTTTTTGTTTCTTTATTCAGTTTTGATTATCCGGAATATTCTTTTTGTATTTCTTTATTCTTACGGAATATTCCAAACGCGTTCTTTTTATACTATCAGCTAAGGTAGAATAAAAGGAATATTCCTTGTGTGTGAGGTTATATTCGATTGTTTGAAGTAAAATGTCGCTAAATGAAAATGGAAAATTTTTTTAGTTCAAATGTTTTAGATTGGTTTGTTGCATTTTTATTTTTTAAATTTTATCTGGTGTTTTTGTTGTCTTAAATTAAATGCGAAAAATATGTTTCTGATTTTAACAAAAAAAAAAGTTCTTTCTTTTTCAATACTGTTTCTTTATTCATTCGACCGTGTGGCGACCGTGGCCTAGTGGGTAGAGTGCGTGGCCCCTAAGCTAAAGAACTGCGGTAGCCCGGGTTCAATTCCAGCTCAGACAGAAAGTTTTTTCAATTGGATTAATTTTTCTGTTCGGTCGTCACCTCTCTGCAGACAATGGCAAACCTCAGAGAGTAAAAATTTGCCATGTAAAGCTTCTTGAGAACATTAGCCGTTCGGAGTCGGCATAAAACACGTAGGTCCAGTCCTCGGTTATTTGTGATTAAATATTTAATAACACGCACAACATAATTGATCAATAGAAGCTAGGTCAAAGTCCTTCCAAGTGCTGAAATGGCCAGTTTATTTATTTTATTATTCTTTATTCATTCTATTCTGGATAAACAACAATCTATTCTATTCGTTCTCTTCTTTATCCGGAATGAATAAAGAAATACACCCAGAGTGGACATCAACGGTGCAACAATAATTGCTCTATATATTGTATTGGCAATATTTATTGTTGCAATAACAGCAACAGTTTTATCCCAGCAAGAGCCAACAAACAATAATCCAATAAAAAAAATAAACCATACAGATGATGTTAAAAGTAGTACCAACATAAAAAATATGCTTCAAATAAAAATACAATTTATAAGAATTTTATAAAATTTACATAAAATCCTGAACTTTTATAATCCAGTAATAATTTTTTTGACAAGTACTTACGGATAGAGTATTTTAGTAACGTAAGCAACGTAAATATGGACGAAGTAACTGTAGTCAAAAAATGCAGTTGTTGTGGAAAAAGTCTGTAACTCTTGATACAGTTGAGATATTGAAAAAAAAATTTTTCCAAGATTCTGAATACATTTATTATTATTTTTATTTATTTTTTTTTGCAATTTAATATTTTTTACAATATAAAAGTGCCTCTACACTATATGTTTCAAACATATGACACGTTAAAAATTTACAAATGATTTTTAACTACAGATAGTGTGGAACATATGAAACTGTGGTTTTGAAATGTCGTTTGTATTTGCGTCTGTAAATTTTTGAATTAGAACCGTCTCTAATTTCGTATGTTTTTCCATCTATACAAAATGTCAGTTTGATAAATTTTTTATTTGAAAATGAAGAAAAGGCAAATTTTAAGATATTTATTCAATAAATTGATTTAAAATGAATTTATTCTAAGTTTGAATGGCTACAGGAGGACATTTAAGAGCTTTAAGATTTACAAAAATTGCAAAAGCTGTTTTTTATTTTCAAATGGCTTGTCGATAGTGTGGAGACAAAAGAAAAAAAGCTGTCTGACAAAAACTTAATTCTGGCACACAGATGAAATTCGGTATGTAATTTTATTTGACATGTCATATGTATGAAACATGTAGTCTGGGGGCACCTTAAGAGTACTTTTTTTAGATTTTTTACTCAAAAATAAGATGACCTTGAAGCTCCAGTCATTAAGCACGAAAGTTTTAGTGATTACAAAAGTCCTTCGGAAGTGTCCTGTGGATCTCGTGAACTCTTCATTAGGATCTCTTCATTTTGTTTTTAAGTTCACGTTTTCCGGAAAAGGATTTTAAATTTTAATTCGTCAAACGAGTAATTTTGACCCATTCTTCCAAAAGAATAGCACTAATAAAGTCCAAGTAAAGTTTTCTCACCAGAGTTGCCTTTATTTGAGAATAAGAAATATGGTGTGAAAACTCCAATGCGAAATAGCGTGCGCAAATAAGTTATTCAAGATTGATGGCCACTAAATTCATATATTTAACTTCGTTTAGTACAAATTCTTGTATTCTAGCTAGTTTCACATAGGAATATCCCTATATTAAATTTTCGCAGGATTAATACTTCTTGAGCATTGTTGTCCAAAATTGCAAAGTATTTAGCTCCAACTCAAAACGCGTAGTTTTAGCAAAACTTTAGTTACTGTTTGATCTTTCTTTCTTAACCCGAAACACCCTGTCGTTGCCATATGGCAACGCAAACACAAACACTTAAAATGTGCTTATTTTAGTTTAAACTATTTTATATTTGCCTTAACAGGTCATTCTGAAAATTTTAAAAAAAATTTACTCAGGGTGATTCGGGTTAATATGAATTACTACATTTTTCATGCCTCATATGCATACCACTCATAAAAAAAATGTCCATAAAATCTAGAAAAATAGAACCCAATCGTTAGAAAATCGGGCTTCATTTAGCGCCACGGCCGATTTTCTAAAAATGAAGTATATGTTTTTCGTTAAATTGACAACAGAAGTGTGAAATAGATCAGGAAAATTATCAAATTATTTTCGAACTATATCGCTGAATTATAGAAACGAAGCGCAATTGTGTTCAAATCTTATTATATTTGAGTAAGTTTTTCTACCGTTTATTAATCATCGGCTATAAGTAAGAGAAAAATTTTCTCTGAAAATAAGAAATTTTTTATCGAATTCCTGGAAAAATTTTGTAATTTTTGCAAAAAGAAACCATTTTTAAGATTTTAAACAGCATATGTGAGAATTATAATTTTTATACTGACGAAAAACTGCAAAGATTTTTATTATTGACTTTAAATTAAATTGAAAAAATACGACTATTCGGAGACTTGAACCTCGGCCGCGTGAGTGTAAGTTCATCGGCTTATCCATTCGACCATCGCAGTTGTTCATCCATCGTCGCCTTATTTGCTTCATTAAAAAACGTTTGCTTAACGTAAGTCATTTTAAAGCATTTTTTCTAGAAATATAAGAAATGTATTCTTAATACAAATCACTTGTGTACAAAAAAAGAAAAACTTACAAGTATTTCTATAAAATATCCAAGTATTGTAAATTATGTTTCTCCAAATTTAAGAAATCATTCTATAGAATGTTGCGAGCAGACTTGATATCAACACAGCTTTTCTTCAAATTAATTCTGTTTTTATACAATTTTTTTAAATTTAACTTTTATCATACCTTCTTATATTTAAAAAAAACTTGTCTTCAAAACTAAGAAGCTGTTTTGATAACGTCGCAACGAATTCAAGACGTGAGATCGTTAAATCATGTAAAAATTCTCAACATTTAGGAGAAACTTCTATAGAATATAGAAAAACCCATGCCTATGAATTGTAGCCACAGTTTCTTAATTTAAGGGAAGCAGATTTTTTTTTTTTTTTTGAGTGCAGTCCAAATATGAAGTACAATTCGCACATTTGGGCGGGCGCTTCAAGATATAATTTGGAGCTTCTGGATCGAATTCAACGTCGTGCGATATATTTGATAGGGGAAGAAAATATTTTATCTTCTCTCAACTCTCTTGGGCATCGATGCTGTGTAAGTACTACCATGGAAAATGTTCAAGGGTGAAACATGGCCTGACTACACCAGCTGGTGTGTTTCCCAGGTCCACTCGGGCAGCTGTCCAACACCACCCCTTTTGCCTTGGTGTCCAAGAACCGCGCATTACCGAGATAAATTGTTTCTTAGTCGCACGGTTAAGTTGCGAAATAGTCTCCCTGCGAACGTGTTTCTCGGCAGTTTTGAGCTGTGCAAATTTAAAACAAATCTCTACCGACACTACTCCATCTATTCACCCTGCAACTATCACCCATCTTCTGAATCAACACAATGCTTACACATTTTTAGGGACATCCCCTGAGCGTTGGTTCAGTCTAAAAAAAACTAAAAAAATATTAGACCTGTTTATGTCGGATCCAAATAAATATTACCTATTTATTTTTTGAGGTAGACGAGAATAAAATTTTTTCGTTGCTCAAAACTTTTATTTTCAAAAATAGAAGTTATTTTTTGTTAAGTTATTTTTGTTTAGTTATATTTTATTTAGAGAAATATATTATGTACGTTATTGATAGGCATTTTTGTAATTAGATCAACTATTTTTGTAATGTAAAGCTTCAATAACTTTATTTTAAGCATTTATTTTACCAAACAAACCTATTTTTTTAAAGCTGCATATTAAAGAAGCATTAAGAATTTTCTTACTTAGAGCAAGAAGGTTAGGCTAGGTTAAGGTGGCGGGAGGTCTTTACACCGGCCCATTTATACCAAATGAGTCTGTTGTGATTCCACAGAATGAAAGAAGGGATTAATCAAGTACAACTTTTGTGAAGGATGTTCTTAATGTGGCAGAATGCTGTAGAAACATGTGATATTGGATTGAAGCAAGTGTTAAGCCTTGACCTCAGTCAAATCTTGTTACTAAGCGTTCCTCAAACTTCCTACTTACTTTCATCGTTCCACAAACTTGTCTGCCACCACCAACTACAACTTTTCTTCATAAATGGATGTGTTTAAAAGTTCTTTTGATTAAAAATAATAAAGCGTAGGACCATGGCTCGGCCAGGATAGATTATCGAGGCTGCCTACCCGAGTAAAAATATGATCGGGTGAACAGCGGCTACATAATCCAAAAAGCCATTTAAAAAAATGTAATTTTCAATTAAAACAGTATAATTTTTTTAACTGATTACAATTAATGGTAATGAAAAAGGATTAATTAAATAAAAAAGAATTATTCAAAAAAAATTTTTATTAGTTCAACATAAGTTTCTTTCATCATGAAGTTCCAATTTAAATTCCTTGTACGACCCTCGTACGGCCTTGTACGGCCGCTGTTTAGCCTTAGCTAAAAAAGTTTTTATTTTTACTCGGGTAAGTCATGCTAAGTTCTCATTGAGAGCTAAATGCGCACTTAGAGCATTTATTATATATAAATATTTGTCCCTGTTACTCCTACAACGTGGGCCGAAATGTGGATTTCGTAAATGCACATTTAGCTCTCAAGCATAGTACTCTGTTCAGTTTCATGTGAAATTCCATTCAAATAACTATATAAAATATGACAGCTGCGAAACAAGCGTGGAAATTTTCACAACATTTTCGTCAGAGCAGTACTCTGTTCCGCAGCGTGAAATTAAAGCAACATGTTTCTGAGCAACAGTTTTTCACGACAATTTAATTGTACTGCCTATTTATTTTGAAGTGAAAAGAGAGAGATTATATGAAATCTCCCAACTTATTCTCTGAGAAACGTTGCCATATGAACTCCTCGCAACAAACTTTAAGTCAGAAATTTCACACAGCAAATAAATATATGTTGCCAGCGAAATTTCACGCAAACGAACAGAGTACTAGGCTTCAGTGTGATCTTAAGAAACATAATATAAGTGTCAACATAAGAAAAAACTTACATTTTATAATATGTTGCCATACACATGTTGACATAAAAAAAAGTAAGCAACAAAAAAAAATTTTGAAAAGAAATATTTTACTGATATGATACTCTGCATATTAGTCGGACCAGTAGATAAGTCCCTTCAAAAGAAGAAAAATATTGAAAACATGGAATAACAATTCTACTGTTTTTCGTGTTTTCATCATGCATCCTTCGCATAGAAATTTTTCTGACATGAATTTCGCATTAAGCTGCAGGATTAGTTTTGTGTCACTTCGGTTAGTGTCCATGAACGTCATATTATTTTTTTTACTGCTACTTCTAGTATTTGTAGAAAAAACATATGCATCATTAAACTTGATAGCTGTTGCAATTTTTATTTTATTCAAGTCCCACACACAGTGCTATATATTTTTCTGTTGTGACCTTCACTAACTAGAGCGTTATGGAGAGGAATTTTTTATATTTTCGACTTAAAACCGTTTTGGTCCATTTGTCGTGGATCAGCATCAAAAATCTACATCAGGTAACGACAACACATTTTATTTTATGACATACCAGAAACGTATTAAAAACGTAAACTTATTCTGCGTATCTCTTTAGTTTTGCTTTTTTTTAATTTTTTTTTTTTTTTGTTAGCATGGGTTTTCTGGCCTAGTTTTGCTGAATTTCCTGAATTTAATGCTGCCTTAGGTGTTACATAATTTAACCTAATTTGACACTTTAGTTGCTTTTCAGCAGAATTTCCTGTTTCCACGGAACACACTGCATGACACGTCTTAATTTGTGGGCTCTTGTAGACTTATTTTGCTTCGCGACAAAAGCCTTCATAAAAAGTAATGGTCTTTGAAGTTTTTTTGCGAAAAGTAGGCGCCACTCTGATATCGCATTAAGTGGAAAACATGTCTCCGTGGTGCATTATTTGTTTCCGCTTCTTTAGTAAATCCTCAACTTTTCTTGCAAGTCCACCTCACAGCCCATTTGGCAATATGTTGTAGCTGTGTTTGCTATTTGTAGACTAATTCTAGGGTGGCTCCCTTCCCTAGTCTAGCCAGCCATTATTATCGCCATGGCGTATTCTGTTGAGTAAACTTGTTTATTACTTCCAACGAATGTGCGTACCGTGTGCAATTAGCATATTTTGCCAACATGTTTCTTGGGTGCTGTTTGCGGATTAGTCTAAGCGGGAATTTGTTGCGTGATGCTTTGATGTTTGTTCAAGGCAAACACCTTGAAATTTCTCTTGAACTACTGCCTCAAAATAGAACCTCAACTTTAAGTCTGTGTAATTAGATTACTTCCACTTAACATAAGGTGGTGGCAGTCATCATCATCGTTATCATCATTACTACCATCCTCATCATCATCATTATCGTCGTCACCACGGTTGCCAGTTTGTTAAAATATTACCATTTTTGGCATAAAATTTTTGGCTTGGTTAAATGGTACATTCTTTATCGTTATAAATAATTAGTATATCCGATACATCCGATACAATATTTGCCACCAAAATTTGTTTTTCATATAATTTTTTTTATGGTTTTTATCAGTAAAAAATATTTGATATATATTTTTTTATTTCAATATAAAAGGAACTTTCGAAAATTTGTTTTTGTGAAAAAGGACCTTGTTTCAATCGTAACTGACGAAGACCGAAAAATTTATCCTAAACAAAAAATGTGCGCATTTTTCTTAGGTTTTGAATGATGTTCACTAGAACTTAATCATACTATTTTTTATTTCGAAAAATAGAGATTTCCCACAAAGTTCATTTTTGTTTTAATTTGGATCTATATTTTTTAAAAAAAAAAAAAAATAAAAGGCAAAATATTTTTCTCAATACTGATATTATTTAAGAGTAGAGAAAAAAAGTATTTGGTTGCAGCAGAATTGACTGGGTGGAAAAATATTTTCGTAACTAATTTATAAAAAAACTAGATATAAATCAATAAAATAGTTTGACAAGTGCTGTAAATTTTTTGGCGGCCAAATTTTTAGCGACAAATGTTTAAGAAAAACTACCCAGCAAAAACTTCGTTTACAGAAAATGAATAAAATATTGCAGAAAACTCGCGCAATCGATTACTTTTTCGGCTATAGCATAGCATGTATTACTTTAACATGGGCATGTCATTGGCTGTTATTTAAAAAAAATCAATGAATAACGTAATGCAATTAATGAATATTTGTTAAATGTTTTGTTTAGAGGAGTTTAGAGGGCGGAATCAATTAAATGGCCGCAAAATCTAAAGGACGGCAGAGCAATATATTATTTGATTAGATCCAAAATAGACTTCTTTTTCAATAAATAAAAATCACAAGCACATTTTTTTGTTTGGGAAAGGCCTTGCGGCATAAAAACCCAATATTTACTATCCCATTTCTTTCCTGGCCGTCACTCATTCAGTGGCGCCCACATACGATTATGCATAATCGATTCCTTAAAAAACGATTATACATAAATCTCTTTCCTAGGTATGATAAATCTTGTATCGATTCGATACAAATATCGTAACTTATTTAAAAATTAACCTAGGTTGGCAGAATGCCTTGATCCACCACTGGTCTCATTGAGCGTCATTTTGAACATAATCTGAAATTTTTCAAATAAATAAAATAATTTTTTTTGTGTGGAATGAGTGTTACAATGCCTTAAAATTTTAAAAATCGTTGTTCATTGTTTTTAACCTTTAAAAAAAATCCTAAAAATAGCTCAAATTTTCGGGCGCTAGACCACTGACCTAACTTAATTTTTTTCGATTGTGAGCTTTAGATCAAGTAAGTTTTCAAGAAGGCAACAACAACAACAACAACTCTGTACAGAGTCAATCACTTAGCTGACTAGACAGTCTGTTTCGGAAATCGCTACATATTCCTCTTCAGTAGTCTTTGAGTGATTAAGCTGTGATCAACTCACTTTAAAGTAGCATATGAATGTGCAGATTCTGGAATTCATTCTTATGAATTGTATGGCTGCTAATCATATGACATTTCAAAGCAGTAGGCTATTTATAGATCACCGCCATCAACTCTATCAAGGGTTGCCATCTCTTCTAGTTGCTTCTTCATTTATTTCAATATTCATTGGTGTTCGATTGTTTGTCGAAATGCACCATAGAAATGAAACGAGTTTTTGCTTCGCCAGAAAAAAAAACTCGTTTCATTTCTATGGTGCATTTCGACAAACAATCGAACACCAATGAATATTGAAATAAATGAAGAAGCAACTAGAACAGATGGCAACCCTTGATAGAGTTGATGGCGGTGATCTATAAATAGCCTACTGCTTTGAAATGTCATATGATTAGCAGCCATACAAATCATAAGAATGAATTCCAGAATCTGCTAGTTTAAACAGTGAGTTGATCACAGCTTAATCACTCAAAGACTACTGAAGAGGAATATGTAGCGATTTCCGAAACAGACTGTCTAGTCAGCTAAGTGATTGACTCTATACAGAGTTGTTGTTGTTGCCTTCTTGAAAACTTACTTGATCTAAAACTCACATTCTTAATTCATGTAATTATTCAATAGATCATAAAAACTAATTAATTAAATTTTTTTCATTTTGGTTAATTTTTTTTGGATATTTATTCGAAAAATTGTGTCCTGTGTTTCATTCATAATCATTTTTAATTTAAATACTTATCAATGTTAAGCTTAACAAAATTTCGTTTCTCTTCCAGTTTAACACATCAGCGCGTTGCATTAAAAGAAATCAGACTGCAAGAGGAAGAAGGTGCCCCATTTACGGCAATACGTGAGGCCTCGCTACTAAAAGAACTGAAACACTCAAATATTGTTACACTTCACGACATCGTGCATACACGGGAAACGCTGACATTTGTGTTTGAATATGTGGTAAGTTTTAGAGTCTGACAATATTCGAGCTTTCTTCATTTTTTATCAATTGATTTTTCCTCATTGCCTAGAATACCGATTTGTCACAGTACATGGAAAAGCATCCAGGCGGTCTGGATCATCGTAACGTGCGACTCTTTTTATTTCAATTGTTGCGCGGCCTCTCTTACTGCCATAAACGACGTGTTCTGCATCGTGATGTTAAGCCACAGAATTTGCTGATTAGTGATTGTGGCGAATTGAAGTTGGCCGATTTTGGCTTGGCACGAGCCAAAAGTGTGCCAAGCCATACGTATTCACATGAAGTGGTTACGTTATGGTACCGTCCACCAGGTGAGTTGGAAGCTAGAACCGACATAAGATCACATTCTTTGAATACAGATACCACTGTGCAAAAATGAGTGGTTTTTGTGGTATACGAGTATAATAAGTGGAGGTCAGAAGTGAAGTTGTATGGACCTTGCTGTTTCAGTCCCCAGTAATATAATGTAGCTATGCGTCTTTTGAAAAGTTAATCTTATGGCCGTTTTAAAAAGCAGGCCCCAATTAATTAAATACAAGCACGCCACAGTTGTCCTGCCACTAACTTTTTTTGTCAATCTACCCAACAAATTTGGTGGTGAATTTATTTAACATAGTTAATTTTACCCCTTTAAATTTTAGTAAATAACTCTAATAAAAAGAGGTTTTTTTAAGATTAGTTCAAAGAAACTGGCACTTTATTTCACTAGCCCTCTTTTAATGCTGACAAAAATATGTTAAAAAAAAAAAACTTACCACCATCATCTCATAGTTAAAGGTTAAGAGCCCCCGCATATTACAGACTTTTGGTCTATAGTGTTAAAACTATTTAGTTGGTGGTAGGTGCGCCTCCTATCCCAGAATAGTTTGCCAATTTCAGGTTTAAATCTGCAAAACATTCTTATGGGTAGTTTTAAAATTATTTATTGTTTTGAGTTTTAAAAAAGTTTTCTCTACTAACATATTTTTTGGTTGATTTTGATGCGGGTATGTGAATATTAAGCATTTTTTTATTTGTTTTTCATATGATTAGTAGCCTTAACATTTTGCCAGGCACTGAAGGCATTTTTTGTGAAAGTTATTAAAACTTGCTTATCCCTATTTACAATCCGCAGAACGCGACGCATATCCCTTTTCATACTGCAAAAAGCAACTCTTTAAAATGAAAAATAAAATAACTAACCAACAAAACAAAAACAAAAGGGCCAACGGTTAGCAAACTATTTAATAGCACGCCATATCCACTTGGTAGTTTACAGACTTTAAAATCAAGTGGAAATCTGACCTCCCATTTGATTTTTTTAGTTGTGCTCGATTCAATCGGAAGGTGTGCGCACAAAGTGCTGCTTTATTTTGTATATCGAAAACACAAACCAGCGACAAGTAAGACACGAGCAATACTTTTTTCTATACAAAACACTATTGCTTCTCGTGTCTTGCTTGTCATTGGTTTGCGTTTTCGGTATACAAAATTAGGCAACAAGTCTGTAGCAGCGGTGGCCCTTAGACAATAAAACAAAATAAAAGACATTTCTTATTTTGTTTTGGGGAGCGGCAATGTATTTATATTTATCTCACCTTACACCTTGCTCGAGACTCATCTGTTTTTGTTTTTTGTTGCGCTGTGCTAGCGGAGCAAAAAAGATAATAGTTAAGAGCAACATGGAGATTATTGAAACTCTCGCAACACAAACGCGTGTAAAGAAAACGATAAAGTGCATTCCATTGTGACTACTGGGACATTTACTCCAGAATTTGAACAACTATGAGTTATTACGATTTCATCATAACTTAAATAACAGTGAAATATATTTTAAAACAGAGATACATAACTATTGTGTAATATGCCTTTAAAATAAAATCAAAACCGTTTCTATATTTTGTGTTACTATTATTGGAATGAATGTGACTACGGGGAACTTCTAATTTTATCCAAACTATTTAAATATTCAAGTCAGCTTCTTCTGTGTGATTGCGGTGGGGTGAAGCGTTTCACTTTTTTTTTGAAGAGGCACAGCACCCCCAAAAATTATAATTTTTAAATGGTTTTTTACTTAAATCGCTAGAATTCTTCTTTCTTAATTTCTATCCGCTCAGATTTTAACATTTTAGATTTCGGCAAAAAATTATGGGGATACTTCAAAAATGTTCATTTTTCGATTTTTGAAAAATGGTGGTGTGAAGCGTTTCACCAAAAGAACTTTCCGTTTTCATGTATAAAGAATAACATAAATGGTTTTAATGTCCTTGGGTAGGCTGCAAGAAACTAAAATAAAAGTCATCAAACTCAATACCAAATTCTTTTATTTGCGGCTCCAAAATGAATAAAAAAAATATAATGGAATATGAGTGAAAAAACGACTGAAAATGTATTATTCATCGCTAATATCGAGGTCAAATTTGCAGTTTCTACAGGTGTAGTAGCCACGGTTGCCCATGTCGACGCATTTCAAGTGATATGGCCGGTCGCATTTTTTGCAATGAATTGAAAAATTCCAAAAAACCAATAAAAACACATTAAACACACACAAAAATACTAAATACGCATTAAACGGAATTTTTGGGGTGAAAATTTTCATTTTGAAAACACGACTGGCATCACACAAGCACTTGAAAGATATTTCATAAACACTTCCTATTTTTTAAGAACAACATTTAACCAACACTACCAATATCGCGAGGCCTCACGTATTGCCGTAAATGGGGCACCTTGAATTTGTGTTGAGAAGTTGGCATAAAATTGATAAATTCACTATCAAAAAAACTTTTGGGAAAAAATGTTTACTACTGTTTTGGAAGAGCAACACAATGTATGTCTGTCTGAACGCTTCGCTGTATTATGAAAAACTGTGCGGCAATGAAAGCAACACGTGACGGCATAACACTTGGTTATATGTTAGCGCGCTGTCAAAATTTCACAGGTGAAACGCTTCACCCACCGAAACGATTCACCCCACCGCACCCCACCTAACGCTTTCATTTTAATAAAGAATTAGTATGCTTACCTTTGTAGAAGAAGCAGAAAAAATATTACAAATTGTTACTACTCGGACAGGTCTTTGTGACTTGTGGGACAAGTAAAAAATATGAGTTAATTAAATTATTTTAATCATTTAGGGTGCTCACAGTTTCGTTTTATCTGGTGTGGTATCTTTGCCGACTGATAACTTTAAAACATTTTGCCATCTGGTAACTATTTTTGTTTTTGTTTTGCATACAAAATAAAGATAACACAAAATATTACAATTGCCATGCTTTGAAGCGTGTTTGTCTTTTGTGGTAATGTGGCAATGCTGACAGTTGATTTATATTATTGTTCAGAAAATGGAAGCAGAAGTAATGGAAAGGAAAGTGAAATAAATTTGAATAAATTAATTTTGAACTTTGAATTCATTGAACTTTTCTGCTCAGATGAAGAAGAAGCGATTGCAAAAACTCACACTTTTGATGAGTTCTCTTTCTAAAGTTACCACTTATTAACTTAAAAAGGAAACTGTAAATACCCTAATTGTTCTTTAATAGAGTTTTTTTAATAAGTGTAAAATATTACCTCTCAACAGTTTTATACTAGGACATAAGACAAAACCGTCTCCTTTGTGGCGAAAAACTCTGCTTCATTACCCGAAGTTGATCTTAAAAACAATTTATTCAGGGTTGTTGTGGAATCCGTTAATCGTCGGAATCGGTTTTGATTCCGGTAGAAATTTGGAAAATTGTCATACATTTCGGTTTTGGTTTGAATCGGAATTTGCATCGGTTTGGAGAGTTGCAGAAACCGATGATATCGGTTCGATATTCGGAAGCAAACTGACTAGCTATTCACTAGAGGAATGTTAAGCATTTTGTTTCTTGCGGCTAAAAACTTCAAGAAAAAAATATCAGTGAATTAAATCGTTTCAATAGTAAAAGTATAAAATTATTTCTATTTTATGGAAAGCAAAACTAAAACACAAAATTATATTCTCCTGGGTCAGACTTCTGCTTAAAATCTGTGCGTTGCTGCTAATAAAAGCACAAAATTAATTGGCGATGAAGGCATCTAATATTTACTAGATTTTAACACCAAAGTGAATGAATCCTGGTTTAAGCGATATTGGGTCACAAATCTGCAAAAAATCCAAGTATATCTCCTTGTTTTAATTAAATACGAAGATTGTTCTTACGCCCACTCTGGAAGCTGTAGACTCTGGTGGTAGCGCGTTTGACTGTCACCCAGGGTCCCGGGTTCGAATCCTGTCCAGGCTACCATAGCCGAATGAAAGAAGGAGTAATCAATTAAAAATTTTTGTGTATTATGTTCTTAATGTGACAGAAAGCTGTAGAAACATGTGATATTAACTCTAAAGCAAGTGTTATGCTTTGATTTAATTCCTACCACCACCAAGTACAACTTTCATAGTAAATTTATGTGTTTTTAAAGTTATTTTGATTAAAAATAAGGAGAGAAAAGTTAAAGCGTAGGATGGTCCTACACAAAAATTTTTAATTGATTACTCCTTCTTTCATTCTGTGGTCTATTCATTTGGCCTATTTAGACGGAAATAAATTTTTAACTCGGGTTTGAGAACTCGGAAGAATTTTAACTATTAGGTGGCATATCTTCCTTACGTGTAAAGTTCACACCGATAGTCCTTGTGAAATTAAAGTGACGAAAATATGTATGGGAAAATTTGTCTTTTCGCTTCCTTACAGCACGGATTCCTGAATTTTTTAAAATGACATAACTTCTTTACAAAAAATAGCACAGAAACCGTAGTCCACTTATTTTAAATCAAATTGTTAGTACAAAGAAACTATTGTTTACATTACTTATATTTTTTATTTGAGGAGACGCTTGAATTGTCAAAAACGGTAATTATTCCAGCTAGAATTTGACCAATTGCCAGGCTTTGCCCACTTTCAGTTTTTTGATTTTTCTTAAAGTTTGTTATATTTGCTTAATATAATAAAAGTTTTAGAATTTTCTTAATTTTTCTTCTTTTTTTTAAGACATTTTCGACTCTTGCCCCTTTTTTTTGTGAAGGTTTTATGTAGTTTGTTATGCATTTATAAAGGTACCACACTATGCTTTAGTATTTAAGTGTAATTGATATATTTTAACACGTTTCACTTCATGTATGTATGTATGTCCCGTACAAATTTTTGAATCCATTTTTAAGCAACTTCCAGATGAACTAGGGTTTTGAAATTTAAAATTTAGCTCAGATCTAGATGGCAACACAAATAATTTAGGAAAAAAATCAATAAAAATGCTATATCTCAAAAACTACCAAGCTGATTTAGCTGAAGTTGTGGCAGTAAATTTCTCTCAAGTAGAAGATGGTTTAGGAAAAAATTTTGCCACTACTCCTTTTACCGCCCTAAAAAAAATATATATGCTACATCTCAAAAACTACCGGGCCTAGTC
Organism: Dichetophora obliterata; assembly: GCA_963920525.1. Lineage (NCBI taxonomy): Eukaryota > Metazoa > Arthropoda > Insecta > Diptera > Sciomyzidae > Dichetophora > Dichetophora obliterata. The sequence goes on from OY986438.1 coordinate 106,356,571, forward strand.
AGTTTATTCAGCTGGAATTTTGGCAGTAAATTTCCTTCCAGTAGAAGTGGGTTGCGGAAAAAATTTGTCCACTCGTCCTTTTACCGCTTACAAATCAATTAAAATCCTATATCTCCAACACTACTGGCCCGATTGAGCTAAAATTGTATCAATACATTTATTTCGAGTTAGAGGTGGGTTAGGAAAATATCACAGATTGATTGAATGAAATTTTATAAACAAACAAAATGAGTAATAATATAACTAAATAAAGACTAAAAAGTAAAAAATAAATATTTAAGAAAAAAATTTCAATATAACACGTTTTAAAAACGAACTAAAAAGTATAAAATAATTTCTCCTAGAGTGGGGCTTTTAGTTCAACTAAAAACGTGAGGCGCATGCTATAAAGAATATTAACCCTGCATCACTAACCTTAGGGTGGAATCCACCCAGTCACTGTTTCTATGAAAGATTTCTAATGCAATACATTCCAAGTATAACTTACTGGACTGAACACAATAAATGTCTGCAAACTTGAATCTATCATCCATTCAAAGACTTCTATTCTGACAATCAAGGCACTTGGGTTAAGAAATCATTCGTTCCCTAACGTATTCCAATTGTTAATAACACTTCTTACTATTCTCTATAGCATGCGCCCACGTTTTTAGTTGAACTAAAAGCCCCACTCTAGGAGAAATAATTTTATACTTTTTAGTTCGTTTTTAAAACGTGTTATATTAAAAAACTTTTTTACTTAAATATTTATTTTTTATTTTTTTTTTTTTTAAACATGTATAGTATTATTATTAGTGTTGTTGTTCTGTTGTTACTTTTTGTAATGGAAATGCATTAGGCAGCATAAGGTTATTGCACTTGAGAGATGTTTATAATTTTCGCAAATTAAATGCCACTTAATTGTTGTTATTTTTTTAAGCAAATGTTTTTGCTTATTGACACAATACAATCTGTGATTATTTCTTCTGTTGAGATGAATGAGTAAACCTTCGTTTTGAAATAATGTAAATTTTTTTAAGTGCTTGTTAATGAAAGCTTATTTGAAATGGAATGAAAAAAGATGGTTTTATCTCGAAATGAGTTCTTTGAAGTATGTTCCGCTGTTCCTAAAAGTGAAAGACTGTTCAAATTGGTACAGCATAGGGGCCGTTCAAGTGTTACGTAAGCAGAAAGAAAAAATTCAAAGTGTTTCTCAAGTCTTAACGATAAATTTTAATAAGCCGGAAATTGTTAGAATAGGTATGGCTAACGCTCCCATCTCTTTTTTCACTTAAAACAGGACAAATTGACAAAATGTTTAAGATTTTACAGGATTTACAGGACGTCTCGCAAAAAAAACAGGACGTTTTCGCAGGACGCAATTTAAAATCGAAAAATTATTATTACTTGTATGTTCTAAGAATTAAAATTAGCATTTTCATTGACAAAATTATCAAATTTATTATTTAATGTAAGAATTGTAGCATAAGCTTCAAATATCAATTAATATTAGGTATTTGTATTTAATATGTAATTTTGTTAAAACAAAAATAAAATTCAATCTTATATAAATATCAAATATTTTTTAAAACAACAAAAACATAACAAAAATAACAAAAATCCAAATTGATCTTATAAAAATGGCACGTTAATTAGATTTTCCAGGTATTACTTTGCACTTTGTGCAGAACACCTCACTATAAATATTTGTTTTTTCCAGGAATGAATATTTTTTAAGTTGATTGCTTAGCACACTTTTTCGCTTCGAAATTTCGACAAGTTTAAGAAAAAATTTGCACAGAAACTTTTAACAAGTTAGTAAAAAAAGGAAAGTGTACTAAGGGAAAATTTTGACATATTACTAAAAATAGTCGACTAAATTGCAAGCATGGGAGGAAATAAAAAAAACAGGACAATATAATAAAAAGCAGGATTTTGAGCCCGTTACACAGGACGCAGGACATTGCTCGAAAAAACAGGACTGTCCTGCGAAATACAGGACGGATGGGAGCGTTAGATATGACTTATATTTGACATACACATTTTCATTTTTGGTTGTGATCAACTGCAATGTATGTTTGTTACGGGTTTATAAGACATTGTCAAAATTGGTTTAACTGCCCGATATGATTATCATCTTAGAGGAGGATGTTGATAATATTCTAGAGGAGCAACCTACTTGTTCCAAAAGAGAAAGACCGTTGAAAAATTACGATATGCTGCTGAAATGTCTGAACTCGCTGATATAAAGCAGATCTGATGGAAATGGTTTCTGAATCTTCTGAATGGCCAAGAAATTCAAGCAATATTTAGAAAAGCAGGATAAACAATGTATGCTATCACCCGAAGAAGTTCTTGCTTCTTAAGTACACAGAGAAAACAACATTTTCAAAAGTGGCAGAAACGAGCTACTTTTAAAAACGTTTAACCCAGATTTTGCACTTCTAACGTTTATTTTTATTTTAAAAGCGAACATTTTAAAATGAAATAGTAACACGTTTATTTTCATTTTAAAAACTTAAATTTTAAAATGAAATTCTAAAATATTCGTTTGATTTTTAACAATGGATATTTTAAAATGCTGTAGTAAAACGTTTATTTTCATTTTAAATACGAAAATTTAAAAACGAGATTCTAAAATGTTCGTTTGATTTTTAATAATACATATTCTCAATTTCATTTTAAGAACGAACATTTTAAAAGTAGATTTTAAAATATTCGTTTGATTTGAAACAATAAACATTTTCAAATGCAAAGGTACAACAATTATTTATATTTTATGAACGAAAATGCTCATTATTTCCCATTAATTCAAAAAAGAAATTCGCATTTCCTCTATTAATTAAAAAAAGCTTTATTGGTTTTCAAAATTACAGTTTTATTTTAGTTATTTTATCATCAGCTATGTTCATCTCGTTTAAAATTTTTATATAATTATACTATATCCCAGCGTCTATAAAAAAATAGGAATTTGTCAGATAATATTAATTTTATTTAAAATACTTACCTTTTTAGTTGTGGCAGCAAATGTTCCAACTCAAACTCTTTCATTATTCGCTTGCAGGCAAACTGCAGAGTGATGAATCGAGAATTATAAATATTTTATTTTCTTAACAAATATCAAATACATAAGTCAATGAAACATATATAACAAACAATTCGTTATTAACAAGTGTTTTGAAACAAAGTATGTGAATTTACTATATCATGGTAAAACGTTCGTAGTTGTTTTGAAAACGTTTCGTTTCACTTTTCTATTTAAAAATGTGCATTTTCATTTTTGTGTGGCGTAAAATGTTTTTAAAAATATTAATTTTAGCCTAATATATTATAGTAAAACATTTGTAGTTGTTTTAAAAACGTTTCGTTTTACTTTTTTATTTGAAAATGTGTGTTTTCATTTTTGTATGTAGTAAAATGTTTTTAAAAATATTACTTTTATCTTACTTTATCATAGTAAAATATTCGTGGTGGTTTTAAAAATGTTTCGTTCTACTTTTGTATTTAAAAATGTGCGTTTTCATTTTTGTATGGCGTAAAATATTTTAAAAATATTAATTTTACTAAATTTTTTAAAAATGTGCGTTTTTGATTTTTTGTTTTCTCAGTGTAGATAATAAAATGGCAAAACGTATATCGTCTGGTAATTAAATTACCATGCCTGGTAGTGCATCCTCAAAATTCTTTGCCATGGCTCAGAAGTTATAAAGCAATGTGTTGTGCCTATTGGTTAATTGGTCGGAGGAGGTTCAGGAAGCCTGTTATTCAGATCCTTTAATAAACTCACATTGCAAAAATTCCGTAAGAAACCATAAAGCAATAACTCCAGAGATGCAAAAATTTCTTATGCAGCAGAAATATACACTTGAGGTAAACAGTTCATCTAATGATTTATCTTCACATCACAACTCAGAATCATTGGATTAATAAAACAAGGCCAAAATATCAAGTTACCATAATTGTACTGTATTTCTTTAAAATCCATGTTAAATTGAAATGTAAGTGCATATATATTTTGCTAATTTTTTTAATAAAAATTTGAAATAAAGTTAAGAAAAGTAATATCATTTTTAAATAAATCTTTGAGAGAAATAGTAGTATTAAATAAAAAATACATTTTTACAGAGTATTCTGTTGACAAAATGCACTTTGAACATAAAAATATTGTATTTTTTTCCAAAGTTTTCTGGTTTGACCGCCAAAAAATCTTGTTTTTGGTACAAATTTTTGCAAGTGGTACAAGTGTCGCATATCGTTTCAAATGCCTTTAACTTATATTTCCAAAACTAATTTGCAAAAATATCCACATAAAAATATATTACTGTAGGAGTGTGTTATGTGAAACAACTTTCAGAAAACTCAAAATACCCCATAGCTGCGCTGGGGTTCAAAATAGACCTCCACTCTTACATTTTTTTTACTTGTTTTTGCGTTCCCTATCATTTAAAAATCATAAAATATTTTTTTCCGTCTAACTTAAGCACTCCTAGTATTTCTTAAGATTCAAAACTTTCCAACTTGACAAATCACTTTCAAAGAATAGAGAATTTTAATACAGAAATACAGTTTATTTAATATAGATATAGATATGAAAATAGCTTTTTAACCATAACTGTTGATTGGAAAGAGAATCGAAATGGAGTAATTTTTCACATAAATTATTTTGGAGTCTCAACTATTTTGTCAAACAACATTTTGAAAACAATAAATTTCGCCAAAAAGTAAAGCCCTTATTGGTTTGATGACAAAAAAATTTTAACATTTTTTGAAACTGAAAGTTTTTTTTACAAATTTACCCGTTTTTATTTTTGCAACAAAAACCTTTTCAGCCATTTTTTTGTAAACTGAATTGCCCAGTTCAGTTTTATTTAATGCTTTTATTGAATTCTTCAACATAAAAAAATTTCTTGAAATATGCATATTCAAAAACAACGGAGATATTTGCATCTGAAGCCAAATCTTTGATTTTCTTATCTTTTTTATATTCTTTTACAAAATTGTTTTATGAAATAATCGTCATATTAAAATCTTCTACAGTTTCAATGATATAGTTTGTAAAAATCTAATTAATCTACAATGCTGTGCAGCAGTTTAGGTTTTTATTTCGTTAAAAAAAAATCAAGAGTTATTAAAAGAAATTAACTAATACTTTAAGTGAATGCCCTCAACATTGAGAACTTCCTTAAAGGAATGAATATTATCTACATCTATTTTATATTGTTACGTTTACATTTTATCCTTCTCTTGGCCAGATGTTTCATCTTGACACATAAGCTAATCAAACAAATGCTATTGATTTTCCTATTGGCGCTTTATTGTTTTACAAATTGACTTTGCTTGTTTAATTAATATTCATATCACTTCAACCTGTATGCCAAAACCGCAACAGAATTCAATTAAAGCCCATGTCAAGCTCACAGACAAACGACTCACAGCATCACTCACAGACAACTGAAGTATCATTATAATTACAATAAAAACAAAAACAATATTGCAAGCTCCTGTGGAAGTATCGATTTTGTGGCTTCCTCTTGATTAAATATCACGAAAAACCACAGTAGTTTTTGCACGTTTCTCACTTTAATGAAGCAATAAGCTTTTGGTTAGACTCCACGTGTTCCCAAACAAACATAATCACCTAAAGTAAATAAAATTTACATATGTATTCAATAGAGTTTTGTGTTATAAACCTGTTAATACAATTTACGAGAACAATTTGAGAAGTCATTAACTATTTGAATTTCCTGCGTAGTAACTTTAAATGCAATACTGGTCCTGTCAACTACCTTCTGTTTATAGAGTACTGTCAAATTTCGGGTTAGTTGCATCATTTACTTTGTGTTTGACAGTCATTTAAGCAGAGAACCTCGTGAATTTCAACGAAAATGGAAAAAGTGAATTTCGTGTACTCATCAAGCATTATTTTTTGGATAGAAAACCATCACCGAAATCTAGTAAAGGCTTGATAAATACTAAAGGTACTTTGCACCAACATTTCCAATGGTTTAGAAGTAGTTTACTGAGGTCCATTATCGAGCCGTTCCGTTGGACGATCGGAGAATGAAATTGCGTAAAGGTACTTGAGACAAGTTCTCAAAAGTGTCTCAACTAAGCAATAACATTACATTTTACATGAATATTTGGTCATTAAAAAGCTTCCCGCGCGACGAGTTCCGCGATTGCTATGACTCGACCAAAACCGCAGCCGTGTGACTACTTCAAAGGAGTGTTTGGCGATGTTCAACCACAATCCAAAGGAGTTTAGGCGCCGTAGACGAAACATGGCTGCATCACTTCACACCAGAGATGAAAAACATTCAAAACAGTGGATTTCTCTGGATGAACTAAGGTCATTTCTCCTAAGGTCATGACGACAGATTTTTTGGATTCATGCGGATTCGCATCGATTACCTTAAAAAGGGTAAACTATCACCGTCGAATACTGTTCTCACTTTTGGACAAATTTGACATTGATTTGAAGCAAAAAAGACCGCATTTGGTGAACTAAAAAGTACTCTTCCACCATGAAAACGCACACGTCTGAAGTCACCAAAATTCATAAATTGTGATACAAACTGCTACCGGATTCCTCCATATGCCATATACTCCAGATTTATCTCCCTGTGACTATTTCCGATCCTGGAAAAATGGCTCGGCGTTTAGAGAGTTGGGTCGAATAAAGAGGTCATCACTGAAACAAACGCCTATTGAAAAAACGCTGTACTAAATGTATCGATCTTAAAATGGCTATGTTGAAAAATAAAACGCATTTTTTCCAAATAAAATTCTTTTATTCAAAAAGTCACTGACTTATCAAATTGCTATGTTACATTCATGAAATATTACGTTTAACCCTTTTAGGTTTATAACTAATCCAAGAGAGTAAAAATGATTTTGTGTATTTATATCTATGTGTATTTATTTCGGTCAAATTTTTTTATAATTTTTTGTTTAAGTCTTGTAATAATATTTTCTACATTTCGCGCGTATAATTTTTTGGTAGATAATAGTTTTATTTTAGTGTTGCCATTGCGTAAACTAGAAAAGGTAGTGTAAAAATGGTTTTACTTAGCCAGTATTAAGAGCTAAACACAATGACGACGACTGCAACAGTGCGTCAAATGTACAATTCTTTTAATATTATTTTCTTATAGAGGTGAATGTGGTGAAAATGTTGCAACAACAATGCGTGATTACAACGAAATCGCTGTCGTCGGTTTAGAATTGTTTCAAATTTGACGTGCGACAACAGTGCAAATACAAGGGTTTGTGTATGCGTGAATGAAAAATGGTATGATATTTCCAGATTGTTGACTCTTTCTTCATGTCGTTTCGCAATGTTGCAGTCGCCGTCAATGTGTCCAAGCTATTACTGTAAATTGTTAAAATTATGTGGGGACAGATGTGTCCCTTATGCATGATAGAGAATGTGAAGATTGTCCTTTAAATTTCAAATGGCAAACAGCTGTTGGCCATTCGATGTTTTTTTAACATCTAAAATTTGTTTATACTATTGTGCATTCGTTTCACACAAGAAATCATTAATTAACAGCTTTATTGAAGAATGATAGAATAATCTTCTAATAATTAATAATTATCTATTTTCACTTCACAGCAAAACTTCAGCAACAATTAACAATTTGCAGCCATGTTTTTTAGCTGTCAAAATGAAAAGAGCATAAGCAGCTCAACCAAAGTAGCATACAATTTTTTCGATACCTAAGATGGCGACCGCTCGGGTTATGATACCATTCAGCCCGAAAGTTGTGGAACAGCTACGTAGTAAATTTTCTGCTGAATGGGGCCAATGAAAACTTGTGATCATGAAAGTAACCATGCTTTATAATATCAACAAATATTTATTTAATTACACTGTAGGGAAAACTGGGGTACATTTCATTTTGGGGCTCATTTGACTTTAGCGTTTTCGGTGTGGTCGTATCATAATATTAATAAATTTTATTTGTGCAATTTGACAGCATGTGATTTTACGAAGTGTGACAAAGTTTGACACTTTTTACATAACTAAAAAAAAAAAACAACTCGTGTTTTTGTGTGTTTTGTTGCGCTGATGTAATTTAATGGTATAGATACGTAAGGATTTTTCTTAGATCTTAGCCATTATATCAAAGTGTTTTATTAAAAAAGGTACGAATACCTTTTTATTTATATACATATTCAGATGAATCTTAATATAACTAAATAAAAAGGAAAAAAATGTATAAAAAGTCACCGAGGGCGCATGGGGCACAATTGACGTTTTTAAAAGGGGCACTTTTGACTAGATTGTTGGGGATATCGCTCTAACTTTACGCAACGAAATTGAACTAAAGCTGCAGTGTCCTGAAAATCGATCTTCCACATCACGCACGATACCGCACAAAATACATTTTAAGAATAAATTTTGGAAATTGTTATTCAAAATAAGTGCATATGATTGGTGATCCTAAGCCAATCAAGCTATGTGATAAATATGATCTCGTTAGCTTTACTTTTATTACATTTTTTTCATTACTAACATAAAAATACACAAATGTATTAAATTTTTTTTTTTTAATAATATGTAGTTTCAGTGCATACATTTTATAAGCTGGTATTTCGAGTTCTTAATGAGTAAAAAATAATAAACATACTTGTCAAATGCTCCCCTTCAAAAGTCAAGAGTGCCCCTTCGACGAGACGCATTCGACAAATTTCCTTTTTTAAAAAAATTGTTACACGATTTTTGATAGGTTATTGGTTACTCAATTACTGAGATCAAAAATGAATGTGTGCGACAAATTAATAAACTCTCAATTTTTTCCCAAAAATATCCAATTAATCAGACCTCGTAAAAAATGTGTCAAATCTGCCCCACTTTCGCCTAGGTAAATTTTCAACTTTTGAAATGACACAAAAAACGCCGATACACGTAAACTTAATTTTTGGTCGTAGAATTTAGTGGCATACTCAGTTTTTCCAAATCAGATTAAAATCTCGAAATATTCAGATTTTTGTTATATGACCTAAAAAATATTTAATAGTTTTTAACAATTACTTTTTATTGCCTTTTCAAAAATACTAACGTGAAAAATCGAGTTAGCCTTGTTGAATTTATGATTTTTCAAAAGTTAAGCAATTTCACCAAAAAATAAGTTTGCGTGTCTCGGCATTTTCGTAAGTCTTTTTGACGACCCTACAGTGTTATCTAACACCTCTAATTAAAATTAATTTTATCCCGGAATACAATTCCTTTACCTTGTTTTTGAAGTGCATGTATGGAGTGATTTGCATCGCTGAATAAACTATAAAACGGGAAACTTATTTTCTCTTTTAAAAGTTTTAATCTATTTGCACTTAAAAGTTTTCCAACTTTCGCCCTCCAACTTGCTAATTGCTTTATAATTAAACAAATTTTAATAAAACTCCAAAAACAAATATCTAAAAGTTTGAAGAATCCTTTGTTCAACATCAACAAGACCGATTGACGTTCAGTTAGTTAGACTAACAGGCTGTCCTTTGTGTTGGAAAGAATTCGTCTGCCATATTTGTTATGTGTGGGGTGAGTTTGTGTACACGATTTACATTTCCAAATTATATTGAATGTTGATATTTTCGTGTCAGTCAGATAAGTCAGAAAGAAAATTAAGCTGTGTTGCAGTTTTTTTTTTAGAAATAAGTTTGAACATGAAAATATTGCTGTTATATTGTTGTATGTAAAATATTTCGTCTTACTCTATCGAAAAATAGGAAGTTGCAGTTAAAAAATAAAACCAACAATACACTTTAGTGCACTTTTTTATTATGTTTAAGAAAAATAACATCATAAAAAATGTTTTATATATGGGTCAGAATTCGTGAAACGTATCACTGCTTTTCGACTATTTTTATTTTTCAGTAGCACTATTCCGTTCACTAGCACTAAAATATATTGAAAGAAATTATATGTTTCACTATTTTTTACTAGCTTAGTGATAGTAAATCATCTCTTCACTATCACTAGGGATTTTAGTGATAGTGTTATATTTATATACTCAAATACTGCAAAATTTGAGCAGTCACCACATAAAAGCTGCAATTGAAAGTGTTTCCACTCAACTTTCAAATATGACTGATTTTGAAACTATTTCAGCCAGACTCGAATTAAAAAAAAATCTATAATTAAGAAGAACTATTTTTCGAGCTTTAAGTCAGATATGTTTATGAAGAAAACAATGAGCAATACTAAAAATAAACTGTTCCCATTTTCTTTCAATTAGTGAAAACTTTCTGTGTTTTACTGCTGTTAGTGCAGGTATTTTTTTTTTTGCACTATGAATTTAGTGAAAAAAAAAGTTGCGCTAGCTGTAGAAATTTTTTTTCCACTATTCTTTTATGAATTTGAGTGAGAAATTTTTCACTATCACTATCACTCATGCATAGTGAGGCTTATATTTTTCAATTCATCATTAAAAACTAATAGAAGATAGATAATAATTTTACGCTATCAGTACATGTAAGCTAAAACTGCAAAATTAGTGCTATTTTTCTAGCATAATCATTTTTTTAAAAATTTTGAGTCGAAGAATCTTTTATTTTTAAAGTTATTGGTATATGTACATGCCTACTATGCACATGCCCCACCCTACTTAGATCGAGACTAAAATACCTAGGCTCATCGACGTTCCCGTCGCTTAAAGATGTGACCAAAGTATCTCTGGAATCCCTCCTAAGGTTTGCGAATTCAACGCAAATCTTTAAAGACTTTAACTAAACACAAAGGTTCCTTTTGTTCTCTATCCGTACCACAAAGGACCAGAATTGGTCTATGTGAGTCTTCACGAAGGCATCCGGATTAACCTAACCTAACCTATTGGTATATGTAATTTAGAGGTTTTTTTTTTCTTTTCTCCGTATCTTAGTGACTGTTCGACCGATTTTTATAAAATTTGTATATGTTGTTAAGGGAAAATTATACTTATTAACATTTTTTTTTCATCGATTTGAATAATATTAATTTCAAATAATAGGCATTTCCACAGAATTAAAACTTATTAAAAACATATGTTCTTATGATTTTATCTAAGAGAAACATTTTAATATTATTAATTGAAGCAATTTATACATAAATTCATTAATCATGATTATCAAATCGTCTGCAATGTTTCACAAATGTAGCTTTTCTTTTTCGTAAATGTTTAGTAAATGTTTCGTAAACATTTTTTGTTTTATTAAAAATGGATGGCATTGGCTAAGGCGCACCTTACATGGCCAATCATTTGACGTCAATCAGTTATATGTGTTAGTAAATATTTGTTTGTATGCGTTACACAGACACGTTTATGGCTTGATTGATCAAAATCTAAATTTTTAGATATTTTGCAATGCTGTTCAAGCGGCTGGATGTGTGTAAGGGCTTGATTGATCAATTTTTCATCAGTTCGTTTGCTTTCGTCGTGCAGTAAACATGACTGCAGGAAAAAAAAGGTTCTGTAAATAATAAATTTAAGAGGACAAACACTTTTTAGCGAAGTTTATTGACTCTTTTTTTTATTGACACGTAAACATGCTGGACGTCAAATTATTGACCGTGTAAGGTGCGCATAAAGATAATGAAAAAATGGTTGTATCAAGGAAAGGACAACACATTAAATTTTTTTATTATTAAAATCCACTACTACTTAATTACTTAATTACTCAATTCGCCTACAACGGAAATTTAATTAACGTAACGTCAGTAATGTAACGCTAGATCAATAAGTCTAATAAAAAAAAACCAGAGAAGATTTTCAAATTTGATCACTTGGAAAATAAACTTAAGTTATTTTAAGCCCTTCTCAAAAAAGTTGTATACAAAAAATCTTGCCCAATTCAGAGAGTTTTGCAAATTGTGTAATCCAAGCCAAAAATCACTTCCGTTTTTTGTAACGTAACGCCAGCACATAATTTTGCTTATATCTTTAAATCCTTAGAGTCGCTTGTTGTCATGTTTGAACTTAATATAGTTCTACTTAATTACTACGCAAATATAAAAAACTTTTTAAAAATTTGACTTTTTCATTCTATTTATTTTTTTAATATTTCTTCGTACAAATCGTCGAGTAACGCCAATTTGGAAATGCCCGTATATCGAAATCCAATCCATAGAAATAAAATTTTATTGCGATTTTCGTGTTTTGCAGGCCAAAGTCTATCAGAAAAGTTTAGTGGCATATCAATCACAAAAATGGTAGCGCATAGTGTTATTCTCTAACGACTATACAGCAAAATTGTGCCTTGGGCTGGAAGTTGTGATTTGAGTCACAACACAATCTTAAAGGAACTATTTTCTAAAATACATTTATTAAAAAAAAATATACCTTCTCTTCTTCGACATCGTGAAATCTTAAAACTAAAATATTATTCCTTTTTCAACTATTAGGCAGATTGCAATCACTTTAAGTTTGCAAAAGGAGTTCCTTTTGTCAGAGACAAGGCTTGTGTCTAAGCCCACACGGTAAAAAATCATGGACTAAATTTTAGTACACCTAAAATATTACTGCATTTTTTTAAACCTTGCGGTAAAAAATTTTAAAAACCAAACCAAATAAACCAAAAGCAATATTACAGCTTGCCTTTTAGATGTTTGGTTTCAATTGAAGTATAATTCTTTGTGTATGTATTATTATTTTTTATGCAATTTAGACTATATTCTAGTACATTTAGATACTAATTTTAAATTTGGACCCGTAAGTTAGCGTGGCAATGCTAAGGCTAAATATAAGGTAATTTGGTTCAAATGTGTATTTACGCTCAGAGAAAAAACAGAGAGATTAACAGTGAAAACTGTTAAATCCCATCCAACAGATGAGTTTTTTAAAATTAACAGTCTGGACTGTCAATAAAATAACTATTTTACTCAGTTCCTAACTGAATTTTCTTTTCTTTTATGTAAATATGTATTCATATCAGCCATCCTAGTGCAGAATAATTAAAAATTCAAATAAGAATTGAGTAAAACAGTTATTTTATCAACAGTCCCGACTGTAAATTTCAAAAACTCATCTGTTGGATGGGATTTAACAGTTTCACTGTTGATTTTTTTTTCTGCTTGAAGTCTTAATAGCTACTGAAAGCTTTTTTATTTGTATGTCAACAAACGCGTGTGAAAGCTCTTCGCACATGGGCGGCAAGGTTGCCAGTCTTAATTCGGAACAATTCTCACGAAAATTACCTTTTTCCCACAGTAACATAAATTAAATACCACCATAATTCCCATGGTAAAGGTTAACAAAAAGAATTTTCACCGCAATTAAAAAATACCACAAAAATCCAACGATCATTAAAAATTACCACGAAAATACCACTCGTTTTAAAAATACCACCAAAAATTTCATGCGTATTAAAAAATCCCACAAAAAAATCGCGTACGCATTGAAAAATACCACAATAAATCCCATATGCATAAAAAACAAAAAAAAAATTAGAAATACCACAAAGAAATAATAGTGGTAAGGGCGATATATTCAGCCTGATTCTGAACAATTTTTCCAGGGGAATTAGAAAAGAGAGTTTACATTTTTAAGATAAAGTTCAAGAACATTTTGGAAATTTCTAATGCAAAATTGTTCATCAACCGTCGATATTCATGATTGTAAACAAAAAAATTGTGATGTCTTTCTCTGCTATCTTAAAAATTAAAACTCCTTTTTTCGATTCCCCGGGAAAAATTATTCAGAATCGGGCTGATTAACTGAAGCGTATTTTGCAACAACAAAAATATAAGTGATTTTACATACGCAGCTTACGATAATGCAGTGCAAGTAGATCATATAATGGCAACTGTGATTTCATTTTAATTTTAAAAGATAATTGAAAACCAGTGGATTTGATTAGTAAACTTGCAAATCTTTTTTATTATTGTTTTGGTAGTAATTATATTTTTATTATTTTTGGCATTTAAAAATAATTTTTGTAAACTTTACGCTTGCAAAAAATCAAAAATTCAGGACAGTATTGCCATATGTCAAAAAATATTTTCTTAGTTTTCATGATGGCAACTTGTTCTTAAAACATATATGCTTTTTAATCGTTGTTATTGAGGGCAAGTTCGAGAAAACGTACAGCGTAAACTTATAGCTTTACGCTTCTGTATATATACTTGCAGTTCATCGAATATTATTATTAAATTTTTGCTTAATAAAAGTGAAAAATAAATTTTTAAGAAGAAAATTCCCGAAATCCCATGTAATTAAAAAATACCACGCTGAATTCCCACGCCAATTAAAAAATACCACGCTGGATTAAAAAATACCATGGGAGTTCCCAAAAACAAAATTTCCCAAGACCAATTAAAAATTACCAAGAATGGGATTTTTCCCACATTACTGGCAACCTTGATGGGCGGCCTTTTGCGCAATCCTGATTGATCACTTTAATGGTCCAGTTAGCCTCGCATGGCATAGCAGTGCATGGCTTAACAAGCGTCACATCGAAATCTGTTTAATAGGATTTGCGTGTATCTGATTAAGCACAACATGACAACGCATGGCAATGCTCAGATAAAAACAGAAATGCATCTCTGACTACATAGATGAACATGGAAGATCTATTTCATTTTAATATCTGTGTATTCTTCTATGCATTTGACGTTTTGGCAAAACAGATGTGAAGTTGTAAAATTGTTTGATCAAGTGCGGTTAATTTATTAAAATAAAATCGTTGTATTCTTTTTTTTATTGTTTTATTTTGACCATGTGACTATGCTTTGCTGTGTGCTAGCTGCTTATCTGCGTTGCATGCGCTGCTGTGCCATGCGAGGCTAACTGGACCATAAGATATTTATCGCAGATATATCTTATGTTCTCAATGAGATTCAGAAGGCAATTAAGTTTTTTACAGAACAAGCTTTTATCTCTTCAACAATGGTGTAGTATAAATAAGCTTTCCTTCAAAGTAAAGAAATGCCACGTTATAAGGTTCTTCCTTAAATTATAAAAGTTATGTGCTTAATGGGGTTGAACTAAACAGAGCCAACCATATTTCAGATCTTAGTGTTTTTCTGGATAGCAGGCTGCGTTTTAACCTTCATTACGACCACATTAAATCAAGGGCAAATAAACTACTCGGATTTATAAAAAGGCGTGCCAAAGAATTGAAGAATTTATGCGTGCCAAAAATCTTATACTGCACATTAGAGCGACCAATTCTTGAATATTGTCTTTAATATATTATTAAAGACAATTTTAGCTCTTTGCTCAGAGAGACTTGTATGACCCCAGGGACTACAGAAATTTGCCACCGTATGAACATAGATTGAAAGTCTTTAATTTAATGCCACTACCATCACGAAAAGCATTGGTTTGCTCATGTCTTACATTCGATGTTATCACTAGAAACATCGATAGCGAATATATTTCCAACAAAATTGTACGTAATGAGCCACTAAGGAAGAAGGTATACAGGATTTTTGAATCAATCTCAGCAACACACTATTAAAGCACACAACGAACCTTTTAATAGATATTGCAGAATATTTGATAACAATAATCAGCACTTTTCACCGCCCACGTCAAAATCTACATTCAAGCGGTACCTCTCCATAATAACCCTGCTTAAATAGTATTTAAGGTATAAACGTAATTTTTTTTTATTTTAACACAGTAGTGATCATAAGTTTTTTTCTACTACTATGCATAAAATATGCTAGTATGTAAGTTTCTTTTATTTTTGCTTTTCTCTTCTCCCCTTTTCTTTCTTACGTGTTCTTGAATTCATGTCACTCAGGTGGGCGGATTACACGCACTTCGATTTGCATATCTTTGATTACCAAAACAAGGAAAGGGGTGAAGGGGAAAAAAAACAAAAAACCTGTTGAACAAGTAAATTGCCTTGCTTGGCCTTGTAGTTTCTTTCGTTCTCCAATATATTCCAATTACATCTTTGAAGGACATCAGCTCCTATTCTTAGGCAGGTACTCGGAATGAAATCACAGTTTATTCCAACTAAGCGATGTCTGCTTGACCTTTTGTACTGTTGTGGAATTTTTCAATATCTTTAAATTTGTCTACACTCCTCAACATTAATTTGCATTGTTTTAGCTTGACTCTTCTAACATCCTTCCGCTACATAGAAAACACTTTGTTCCCTACCACTCACAGCACTCAGATAGTGGTGCTCTTAATAACCACTTTTGCTTTTAGCCAACAATTATTGTCACAATAAATTATCTCGGAATAAATTGCTTTAACTGCTTCTCCTCTGATTCTTGTTCCCGGTGCCACTCGTTTAACAGCATAAATGTCAAGGAATTTACTTTATGGTGCTATTGTTGTTGTTGTTGTTTCATTTTGTTGTGGGTTGTTCCATTCTAATTCCTTGTCACTTTGATTATTTGTTCTAACGCCAAGCCATAAACTGGGAATTTAACAGAACACCAGCGAAAACACATCATGATAAATTTATTAAAATTTATTAGTCTTAGTTTTGAATGCACAAACATTCTCATAATTATTGTTGTGGTTTCTTTATGATCAGTTTCCTGATTTTAATTATTTAAAATTAAAGTTTTTTCTAAATAACCTTGTTATTTATTATGTTGATATTATATGATATAAATACAAATTCTAAATGTTTGATAGTTTAAATCATACCTGATTTTAAATACAAATTCTAGTTGTTTGATAGTTTAAAATCGTTTATTGAGCTTTAGGTCAACGTTAAAACAATTAATTGTTCCAACGAAACTTTCCAAAGAAACAACAAGAACTTTTTCCAATATGAAAAGGAAAAAATCACTAGCTGATTTTATTGCAATTTCGGCCCTGCTAAAGGCTTCATCAGAAATCTTTGTGATACGCCATGCAAGCTCGCACTAGCAGACTGTTGGACTCCATAATAATAACATAAGCACAAAGACTAAAGTAAAGCAAAAATACAACAACGAATGTGAAAATATGAAATGGGAGAAAAACTGAGAAATTGACACTTAAAATCTAATCGCCCCGGTGGTGCAGTGCGTTAGTATACGCGATTGCACTGGTATCACAAAGATTTCTGATGAAGCCTATAGCAGGACTGAAATTGCAATAAAATCAGCTAGTGATTTTTTCCTTTTCATATTGAAAAAACGTTGTTGTTGTTGTTGTTGTTGTTGTTTCTTTGGAAAGATTCGTTAGAACAATTAATTGTTCTTACTTTGACCTAAAGCTCAATAAACGATTTTAAACTGTCAAACAACTAGAATTTGTATTTAAAATCAAGTATGATTTAAACTATCAAACATTTAGAATTTGTATTTAAATCATATAAAATCAACATAATAAGAAAAAAATGTAATATGTTAGTGGCGGCGCTAATGTCGGGCTTAGGGCGCTAGAATGCCTAAATCCGCCACTGCTTGAATGTACAATAATGTTGTCATATATGAAAAAAATATGCCCAAATTTCAAATAGTAGGTGTATCCACAAACTAACAGAATTTCCAGATGTATGCGGAGATATCCAGTAATTGTACAATAATATTGCCATATATGAAGATATATGCACAAATGTTAAAATATGCATAAACCATCCATGATATATGCAAAATACAAATTTTTAAGCATTTGCTTAGAATTCCCAGCCCTGCTTATAAAGTAAAGAAATTATTTTGAATTTCAGCCTTTATCCTTTACTGTCTATTCAATGTATTTATTTAGCTATTTTTACATATTAAAGCACTATCAGCGCCATAGATTTTTTCAAGTTTTTTAATGTTTTCCTACTCTGATTAGCTTTACAAAACCTTTTAACTCTTTTAAATGCGGGCACAAAGTTTCTTTGGTATTCTGATAATAGTTTGGCTTTTTTCGTACGGTTACTTTTAAAATATGTGCAAGAGCAAAATTTTGCACAACTATCTGAATGTGACAGCTCTGGAAATTGTTTGATTTGCTCGTATTTAAGCTCTTTTTCTTATTTTCCATTTCAATAAAGTACTGTCTAACTGTTCTTCCATTTGCTCTTTCTTCCTTAGATGTCTTGCTTGGCAGCACCGAATATTCAACGTCGCTAGATATGTGGGGAGTTGGCTGCATATTCGTTGAAATGGTCACCGGAATGCCAACATTCCCCGGTATACGTGATACATATGATCAGCTAGACAAGATATTCAAAATACTTGGCACGCCCACTGAGGAAACGTGGCAGGGTGTAACACATTTTCCTGGCTATAAACCGCATAAGTTGGGTAAGTTTTAGCATTATTAATATTTATACAACACTGCTTTACCCCATTTTCATATCTGCAGGTTTTTATCGACCACGAAAATTGGGTCACAATTTTCCTAGACTCTACGATATTGTCGAAGGAGAGACGATAGCGAATGCCTTCCTGCAATTAAATCCTGAAGAACGCGTTGGTGCCGAGGAGGCGCTGCACCATTCATATTTTGCACAGTTGCCAAAAAAATTATACGAACTACCGGATGGTAAGTTACCATTTCTTTTTACACGACTTTAACAAATATTTTGGGTAAACAGGAAAAGTTTTTGCAGAAGCGAGATGGAATGTTGGTATTTATTTATGTAACAATGTTTGTTTTTATTGCTACTGTTTTGTATTAATAAATTGCCAACATAGCTTGTCTAACTGTCGTTGCATGCAATTTAAATTTAATGAAAGAATTGTTGTTAGTTGCAACAAACTTCTTGTTTGTTCAAAAATAGGGAAGAATAAAAAACTTAGGAGAAACATTTTGTGCGCAAGCAGATGCAGCTGCTGCCAGCTAGCTATGCTGTATTTTTGGCATAAAACGCAAAGAAGTTGTTACATTTATAAATTTGTCACAATCTTTGTCGGAGCGAAAAAGTAGATTGACTAGAAAGCCTTGTACAAGTTTTCTCAAAGTTTTAATAGCAAAGTAATTTAATTAAAATCTTAAAACATTTACTCAAATTAATTTTCAAGTATTGTTGACGCCGAAAATTTGTCTACTCCTGTCTTTACCTACAACAGCTTTGAGTTTGTTAAGAATTCCAACATGGTATAAAATATTTTTTGACAAAGTTGCCAATTTGTGTGTGGGCTCTTGAGTCGTTTAAGAAAAATGAAAATATTTTAAAAGTACATAAAAGTTCAAAGAAGCAAGAACTCAATATACGAAATGCTATTTATTAAGTTTGGATGACTCAAACACAGAGGTTAAGACTTTTATGACTTTTTTCCAAAAAGTCTCTGAAATAAGAGTCTTAACAAACTTTTATTATATAAAAGTTATTATTGATAGTCGAAAATAGTAGTTATCAAATAAGTAGTAGTTATTTGTAAATAAACATATTTTGTATAAGGAAATATGTATAAGGAATTGTTAATTTTTAATTCAGTGATACTAAAAACACTAGTGTCGAATAAAAACAAATAATCCTGCGACAACTTATTCTACTTTATTCCAGCTTTTAAATGCTTTGCCACATTTATGTTAAAATTTTTAAAAAACAAGTATAGGTGAGAACTTTTTATGGGAGGTAGGCGTGGCATAAGTTATTTTTAGTTACTCTATATATCACGTATTCCGTAAAAAAGTAAACTGCAAAGTGAAAAATCAACTTTTTTGCAAACTAAAAATTTGTTGTACTATTCTTCAGCACATACTATTTGCGGTAAGAAATAAACATATCGGAGCATGCACACTTGCTAAAAACGGCGAAGCAAGAAAGCGGTTTCGAATTCGAGACTTACTTCTTCGTATTTTTTATCCCAAATGGATCGTGTTTCGCATCTGGAACTGATCCTTTTTCTTATGAAATTCAACTCAAAAATAGGAAGCTCTTCATCCACTTTTTCGGATTCGTCACGGACTCGAAACGGACTTATATACGAATCTGTTTCGGACTTCATATACGAATACGTTTCGATCTTCATATACTAATCCGTTTCGAACTCTTTTTTTTAAAAAATGTGAATTCGCAACTGACTTGTTTTTTCTTTAATAGTTCGGTTTCTAGGATGATTGAGGTGAGTTCAAGGATGACCCATGCTTGTTTCTTCAAACAGTTGAACAATATTTTTTCTTAAAGCATCCCAAAAACTTTGACAGCTATAATGACAAACCGTACAAAATTAATGCAATTAAAAAAATTTCCGGAAAATATCTTGTGTACAGCTATACTATAGTCACATGTAACATTAGGGTATTCTCTATTTGTATGGGATTTTTAGTATATTCGAAAAAGGTAGGTTTAACCCCCCAAAAATTTGTCAAATGATCTCAGAATTAAGCTGGAAAAATTTAACGCCCCTACGACCCCACCTTCCCATGCCGCCGTTCGATTGAAAAAAAAAAATTATCACTCATACACCTTTCTTTCTCATTTTGAAAATTATTTTTTTTTATAGTGCATAAACTGTGAAAATCAGTTCAAAGTTATTATACAATATGGAAATGTATTATTTTTAACATCTATCATATTGTCATACGCAATATTATATAAGTTTCATTTATATTATTCATATGCGAACATCACAATAACATTTTATAAAGCAATGTATAGCCATACAAGTGGCGACGGCGCGCCGCTTGATTTTCATCGGACGGCTTGGGGCTCTGACACTTTTGACAATTACTGGATGCTTGACAACTACTAAAAACAACATTTTACAAATGGCCTTCTTGCAGCCAATTTTATACTTACACTACGATAGTTGCATTAAAGTTTATTTTATCGGTCATAGTGACAATCAAGTGTGTGAAAATGTCATTGCGAAATGAAAATATTATTTATTTAGTTGGTCCAATTAATTTTAGTATTACTGGTTCAAAATTGCCATCCAATAAACTAGTGTTACAGGTATTATTTTACAATACTAGAAACGTTAAATTAAACCTTAAAGAAAGTGCAAGTTTGGTGATTCGTGAAGTGATGATATTCTGGGAAAAGGCGCGCAGTTACAGCATTGTGTTACAAAACTTTTATCATTGTTCCTTAAAGCAGAAAGTGAAAGCGATTTCAAAATACGGCAACCAGGAGCAATGCACCATGCGAGATGGATGTCGAAAGCAATTTACTGCTTGAAAATATTTCTTCTCCGTGAGGACTACCCATTGCCCAAAGAAGAATTGAATGCTTTAGGAGATGTCTGCTGCTTCATTGTCCGTTTTTATATTAAGGCTTGGTACAAATGCTCAAACGCGGCAACAGCATGCCAAACAGATATCGACCTCTTTTGCCAAATGGTGAAATATCAAGATATTGACCAAATGACAGCAAGACCTGCATTGAAGAAACTTATGAGTCGTTCTTGGTATTTACATCACGAAATATCTGCTCTCGCGTTTTTTGACGAAACTTTGGAACTCGACACTAAAAGGAAAATGGTACAAGCTTTCTTTACATATTGAGGATATCAGGAACTGGGAAGGTAATAATGCGATTAAATAACTTTTAAATTTTAAACTAATAATTAAAAACGTGCTAACAGGTAAGACGGTTGACGAATTTATAAATGAGAAAAGTGCGGAAATGTTTCGTCGATTTAAAATCGATGACAGTTTTCTCAGTTGTGACCCGGAAAATTAAAGTAGCCATGAAGCTTATATTGATGGGGAAAAAAATTGTAAAGTCGTTGCGTGTTGTCAATGATACTGCTGAGAGAGCAGTTAAGCTGATGGAAGACTATCATGGCCTTCTCACCAAAGAAGAGAATAAAAAAAAAATACATTCTGCAGTGCGTTCAGGAGCACAGAAAAATTTACACAAATTGTTCGAAAACTGTTTTGAGTAAAAATTATTAATAAATATTGGGGGTTGGAATTAATTTTAAAGGTTTTTTTCGGTTTTTGACCATTTATTTAGAAACAACGGTACAATGTATATTATTCAAAGTATTGTCCATCGTTAGCTACAACATTTTCCCATCTTTCTGGCAGCATATGGATTCCGTGCCGGAAGAACGATTCGTCTTTTGAGGCAATCCACGAATCGACCCATTTTTTGGTATCCTCGTAAGAAGTGAAGCGCTGCTCAGCCAAGCCATGCGTCATGGATCTGAATAGGTGGTAGTCGGAAGGGGCTATGTCTGGGCTATAAGGCGGGTGGGGTAGCACATCCCAATTCAGCGCCTCCAACGTTTCCTTGACGGTTCTTGCAACATGTGGCAGTGCGTTGTCATGTTGAAAAACTACTTTGTCGTGTCTTTTGGCAAATTCCGGCCGTTTAACCTTTAATGCTCGGCTCAATTGCATCAATTGTTGTTGGTAGCGTTCCCCAGTGATGGTTTCGTTAGGTTTTAGCAGCTCATAGTACACGACACCCTTCTGATCCCACCAAATACACAGCATAAGCTTGGCGCCATGAATATTCGGCTTGGCCCTCGATGTTGATGCATGGCCGGGTGGTCCCCACGATTTTTTCCCTTAGGATTATCGTAATGGATCCACTTTTCATCGCCAGTGACAATACGATGCAAAAAACTCTTCCTTTTATGCCGTTGAAGCAGTTGTTCGCACATGCAAAATCGCCGTTCAACGTCTCTCGGCTTCAACTGGTACGGCACCCAATTTCCTTGCTTTTGAATCATTCCCATGGCCTTCAAGCGTTTGCCGACCGTTGATAAGTCGACTCCCAATGATTCTGACAATTCTTGAAGGGTTTGACACGGGTCTTCATCGAGCAAAGCCTCCAATTCCTCATCTTCAAACTTTTTCTGCTGGCCCGGACGCTCTTTGTCTTCCGTATCAAAATCACCACTTTTAAACCGATGGAACCAGTACTCACAAGTAGAAATCGATGGAGCATAGTCCCCGTAAGCCTCAGTAAGCGTACGTTGTGCTTCAACCGCTTTTTTCTTCAAATGGAAGCACAAAAGTAAACCTTCCCGCAAATTGCGTTTTATTGGAACGAAAGTCGACATGTTCACAGAGAAAAAAAATATATGTTGTTTACACTTCAGTGGAATGACACATACTAAAAAATGAAGCTTAGACAATGTGCTTTCAAATGAATATAGTCACAGGTGTGCCCGATGCGATCTATTGATAGTTACGCCATCTCTTAGAAAACCTTTAAAACTAATTCCAACCCCCAATACATATTTTATAATAACTTTGAACTGATTTTCACAGTTTATGCACTATAAAACAAAATAATTTTCAAAATGAGAAAGCAAGGCAAGCAAGGAAAGCAAGTATGAGTGATAATCAATTTTTTTTCAATCGAACGGCGGCATGGGAATGGCGGGGTCGTAGGGGCGTTAAATTTTTCCTGCTTACTTTTGAGATCATTTGACAACTTCTTGGGGGGCTAGACCTACCTTTTTCATAAAAATTAAAACAGAGAACACGCTAATGTAACATGTTTACTCATGATAATTATTCAAAAATTTTGACAAGTAGTTTTATTCGATTTGAAAGAGAGTTTGAGGAGCACGTGTTAATGATATAAAAGTTATTTAAAATAAAAATAAGTATAAATTATATTTCGTATTCCTAATCCACTGAAAAATATTTTATTACAAATTTAACCCTCCGTTACTAACGCAGGGTGGATTACACCCATAAGTTATGAAATATGGAGAAAATTTACTGATAGTTTAATAGTGCGAACATTGTACCAAATGATATCTTTTTTGTATATTTTGCTATATTTTAAAACAAAATTTAGTACTGTTTTTTAAGCTAAATTATAAAAATTACTCATTTCAAAAAGTTTCTGGGTGTTTAACACCCACGATAGTAATGGTGGAACAAGAATATCGGGTGGCTTACACCCACGTTAGTAATCATGTTATTTATTACTATAAACGTGTGATTTGTTTCTCAAGTAAATTAAAAAAGGTTTTAAATGACAAACCTCTCCTGAGTAGCACAGGAAATTCAAGTTTAAGATTTAAACCTTTGCTCGACTTAAACAGCTTCGACGATTTCATCACGTTACGTAAATCAATAGAAAAATATTTTAAGAATGTGGACGTGTTTGTGCTTGCAAGATCTCAACTCATCTTTCTCAACACTGTGAATTTAGATTTAACCCAGTGGAAATGGTCGAATTTCTCGTTGTAATTTTAACGGAACATTCAATATTGTTCTATTGGGTCATGTGAATAAAAATCAGCAAATGCTTTTACTGAATTTTTCTAGTAAAAAGTATGGATTTAGTGAATAAAAAAAGCTATATCTATATAGCTTTTTTTATATCTATATCTATATAGCTTTAAGCTTTTTAAGCTATATCTATATAGCTTTTTTTATTCACTAAATCCATACTTTTTTCTAGAAAAATTAAGTAAAAGCATTTGCTGATTTTTTATTCACATGACCCATTGTATTTGACTAGCCATTTGACCAAAAATTTAAACATTTGAAGAGGGTTTTTGTCATAATATGCAATTATTCCATCATTCAATTACTATTGTAATGGTCCAATTAGACATGGCTTAGCAAGTGTAACAAAGAAATCTGTTTAAAGGGATTTACGTGTATCTGATTATGCACAACATGGCAATGCATGGCAATGCATGGAAATGCTCTGATAAAAACAGAAATGCATTTCTAGATAGATAAACATAGAAGTTCTATTTAATTTTGATTTCAGCGTATTCTTCAATGCATTTGACGATTTGGCAAAACAAATGTGAAATTGTACAATTCTTTGACCAAGAATTCCTTTGATTGTTTTAGTTTGACTGTGTGACTAAGGTTTGCATAATCGACATTTATTCTATGTGCTAGCCGCTTATTTACGATGCTTGCGCTGCTGTGCCATGAGAGGCTAATGTTTCAATTATAACAAATAATTAGAGGTCATTATTTTAAAAAAATTTCAACGTTAAAAAAATTTTATAGATAATTCTTTTTTCATACATCTTTTAGCTTTTCAAATTAACCCTCTCGAAGAACGTGGCAAATAATTTGACCTCGGAATGCGAAATTATTCAAACCATTATGAAATTTGTTTTATTTTTTAGTTCTCTAACGTTACTTTGATATATTTTTATTAAAATTAAATATTAAATTGGACGAATTTTATGCTTAATAGAATAACAAAATATACGAAATTAATAAAAGCAGAACCGTTTTACTGTTTAAGCGTCCTTTTTTGCAAATTAATGAATTAAAATTTATGGGTGGATTACACCCAGGTTAGTAATGACGTTACTCCGAATCAGTAGCGTAACTATATTTTATGCGCCCGCCCGCAGTTTTCGAAAAGCGCCCTGCTATTTACTTTTAGAGTAAAACTATGTTAGGTTACTAGAAGCGTAGGAGAAAACAAGAGAACTCTTAACAAAAAAAAAAAAAGAGAACAAGAAGTGACTTTTTTAATTCAATAGTCATCATTAGGTTAGGTTAAACCGGATGCCTTCGTGAAGGCTCACATAGACTAATTCAGGTCCTTAGTGGTACCGGTAGCGAACAAAAGGAACCTTTGTGTTTATTTAAAAGTCTTTAAAGATTTGCGTTGAATTCGCAAACCTTAGGAGGGATTCCAGAGACACCCTGGCTACATCTTTAAGCGACGGGAATGTCGATGAGCCTAGGTATTTTAGTCTCGATCTAAATCATCATTAGAGAGTATAAAAATATGCACGATAAAACTTGATTTATGTCTTAAAACTTGATTTCCTCGAGCGAAAGTTTGCTCGCATACTCACTAAAAACTCGTTTGTTTTTAAACAAAATTTTTCGTGGACTTTATGTCCTTAAATCCTACATTACGATGCAATATGCAAATCCATATTTTTATCCTCTCTAGTCATAATTTATTACAACAGTTATATATTATAAATATCTTATTTTATAAATAAATTTATATATTATTTAAAAATTCTATTAAAAAATTCATTCTGTTTAAAAAAAGTAATAATGTAAAAAACATTTTTTTATAATATCAAATATTATACAATTTATAATCTAATATATAAAATTCTTCTGTCACGGGGTGCGTAATCGAACTCCTCCGAAACGGCTCGACCGATTTTCATGAAATTTTGTATGTATATTTTGTAGGTATGAGAATAGGTCGTAAAGTATATTTCAACCTCCTACTAACAGTGGGCGTGGCACCTCCCATACAACCCAAATTTGCGATATCGAATATCTTTGGAGTTATAAGCCGCTTAGCCTCGGAATTCGGTATTCGACAATTTACACGTGCCGCTTCGCAGATAAAATGTTGTGAGAGTTGGACAAGGGGGCGTGGCACCTCCCATACAACCCAAATTTGCGATATCGAATAGCTTTGGAGTTATAGGCCGCACATCCTTGGAATTCGAAATTCGACCACAATTTACACGTGGCGTTTTACTGATAAAATTTTATGGGAGTTGGACAAATGGGCGTGGCACCTCTTATACAACCCAAATTTGCGATATCGAATAGCTTTTGAGTCAATCAAACAAAGCAAACAAAGCCTCGGAATTCAGAATTCGAACTCAATTTACACATGCAGTTTTACTGATAACTTTGTATGGCGTTGGACAAGGGGGCGTGTCACCTCCCATGCAACCACAATTTGAGAAATTCTACAGCTTTTGAGTTATAGGTCGCACAGCCATGGAATTGAGTATTCGACCACAATTTACATATACAGTTTCACTGATAACATTTTATTCGCGTTTGGCAACGGGGCCGCGGCAGCAACGCGCCGGGTTTCAGCTAGTAAATATTATAAGATTTGATCACAAATTAGGTAAAAAGAAAACATATATAAATTTTTTAAAAATGTTAAACTAACTTAAAGTTTGAAAAATGAGATTAATAATTTTCTTGTTGGTGAAATGATAATTTTAAGATGTTAAGTTTAAGGTACTATTACAGTGTGTAGCTATAAAAAACATCTTTTTTTACCTAGTATTATTAACTTTAATGATTCAAATTTTTTACATGATGAAGAATTTTTCATGAGGAAATCAAAAAAAAATTTCCTACATCAAATTTCCTACAGGGCGTTGAAGTTAGCGTGTTTAAAGAATTGTTGCACATAACAACATTGGTTTATCGTCTCCAGCATTTACAAGCGTCTGAAAGTAAAAAATCAAAGTGCATTCTTGAGTTAAGGGTTGTAGTTGAGCACTCAACCTCCGCAAATAAAAAAAAAATAAAAAATGGCATGTGTTGAAAAAAAAAATGTACAAAAAACTCTCTTTTTTGCCGAAACTTCCAGCCATACAAAAACAGTAAAATTTTTGGGGTTTTTATTGGTCTAGTGCTTAACAGAGTCTATAAAAATCACAATGAATCAAGATTCGTTGCAATCGATTAAGTAGAATTCCAGATATCTTAGAAGCCAATTCGAAAAACCTTGTTTCGAGAAAAACGCGATTAAAGATTACAAGGTTCTTGAATATTATGCGACATGCGAATATAATATATGTTATAACTTTTTTCTATTTGATATTTTTTCTAAAATTTTGTATACGTATTCTTAAGACCTTACAGAATCATATTGTATCGAAAAACTAAAATGGATTTGAAATTTTTTACACACTGTAATAGTACCTTAAATGTTTTGTATTTGACGTTACCTGTTAACTAAAGAATTTAACTAATGTCACAAAATATGACCAACTGAATGATTAAAATAACATCAGCAGCTGACTTGCTGAAAATATGAAAGCTAACGGGTAAATCGACTTCGACCATAATCAAGTTTTGCCAAAGAAAGGTGACTTTTGCTCAAAAAAATCGGCTTTTTTCACGTCGATTATTGCACCCTGAGAAATCGTCTGTACATGACTTATATTTTATTTAAGCACATATTATTAAATTATTTTTCATTTATTGTTGTTTATTTTAAACAATAATAATTTATGAAGAAAATAAATATTTTGGTATATCGTAATTTTTTTGGAAACAAACGTCGCACAGTCTAACGTCCCCATTCTTTGCCAAAAAGAGAAGGAGTGATCGTGAAGCTATGAGAATTGGCACGAATATCTTTCTTGGTAAAATTAAGCTATGTTGAAAAAGTTATACAAATCCGCCTTCTGCCACACCCACCTCACATATAAACGAAACCCATTTTTGCCTGAAACTTCATTAAGTCTTCTTTCAAAACAGCGAAATTTGCTTCATCAATTTCTTTTGTGATTATAGATAAATGGAAAATTTTAAAGGCGAATGCCACTCCCATTAATCATATTTTAGTAACTCAGCCTTGAAAAATACTACCAACACAAGCTAACTACGTTTATGTTTAAATTTGTAAGCTTTTTTGATTAAAGCAAGGATATTTTAAAAATTGAGTTGTTTTGTGTTTGTATATCTTCCATTTTAGTAAGTATTAGCTACAAATTTTGGTATAAGACTTGGTGTAACGTAGTTTGATTAATTTTTTCGTAAAAAACTATAGTCAATCTTTCTCAAAATTATTTTTTAAACATTTTTAAAAATTTGTATCCCGCTTTTAGTGTTTACTTTTATGATAAGATTCAAACCATGTGTTAAAAATGTAAACAAACACAGTAATTTGCCAGATATAAGAAATTCAAACTTTATTTTGATATATATATAAAAAAAATAGGTTAAATAATATGTGAACAACAAGAAAAATTTCATTTTTAAAAAATGTAACTTTGACTGCTTGTCATAACGAAACGGTTGCAACTATTAAAAAAATTCATTTTGATTTTTTCACCCAGGATATTTTCTATTGAAAGCTATAAAAAATTGGAAAAAATTAAAACATCGATATACCATATTTTCGGCCGCATATTTTACACTGTGTGTCGTTCTCCACTTCATTTATAATTTTCATCAAGGGACTTGAGGGCGCCCTTGGCTTAGTTGCGCCCGCCCGCAATGCGGGCTCTGCGGCCCCGCGTTTTACGCCACTGCTCCGAATAGCGTTAGTAACGGAGGGTTAAGACTGTGACCATTTTTTGACGGATATTTAACGGGTCCGTCGAAACATAAGAAAACGAAATGCGTTCTGACGGACTCAAAATGGGTTGGAAACGGATTTTATTATCCGTGGCAAAAAACAATACTTTATATAAAATTAAAGTAACAGTAAATAGCGAATTGGTGTATTAACTGAGATATGACATAAATAATATAACATAATAATATGACATAATATTAAACAGAAAATTTTGTCCACCGTGCGCAACAAAAAAGACATTTTCTAAATTTTGTAATGCCTCCTTAGAACAAGTCAAGAAGAATAATTGCGAATGAAATTTTCCGAGTTGCTTTACCTGATGCAATCAGAGTTTTTCACATAAAAGTATGTTTTTTTGCTGTTATTGGTTGCGTACTGGAGACACTTTATTGAATTTTGATACGATGGTCCAAGTGCGAAACTCTTCACAATGTACATTTTGGCTTTTATCAGTTAAATTTTCTATATTATGAGCCACTAAAGCCTCAAAAAATGTAAAAGTGTTTCACATCGACAAACACTCGAAACAAATTTGCAGCTGAATACCTAACCAAAAGAATACCTAAACGTATCGACTGATGGCAACATATTGTCATCGCCTACTAAAGGTTCTAAATACATAAAAAATTGTTTTGTAATCAAACAGTGTGAAAAAGTATGCATTTTTTTTGTACATGTCCAAATTCGCAACCACTTGGACACCGTATGCAACCGGAGTTTTCATTTTTATAATTTCTGTTTATAGCTATGAATCAATTAAAAATATTATATTGAACTATATACCTACAATTAACACTTTTTATACAAATAAAATGTTTCTTGAAATTTCAGCACATTTCGCTGATTTATTGTTTTCTTTTTTTTAAATGAACTATTTTTGGTGTTCTCCGTACTCAACCTAGTAGATACTTTATATTTAGATTAATGTTTTAGCAAATGTTTTAAAAATTGTCCGCGTACGCAACACGGAATGCGGGATACATATATATTAATATAGCTAAAAAAATTTTTTTTCGACACTCATGTTGTGAAAGCAGTATTCGAAAAGATCTTAAATCCAAAAGGATTTCAAAATACCATCTGCTTCTAAAGATTACAATGACTTTGATTTACAGCAGCATGTATTGTGTCCGGATTAAATGATTCGCATAGTAGTATTGAAACTAATATATTGGCACGTTTGAAGCCGGATAATTTTTGCAAAATCAATATATTACATCAAGCCTTCTTTAAAAATTCAAAATTTTCTAAAAAAAATACAGGACTTATAGCGATTGTGAAACATACACAAACGTTTTGTACGAAATCTGAACACTGTTGCACTAAAAAATTCCAGATTCTAATTATCTTCTTATTCACAAATTTGGGGCTTCGGTGACCTTTAATTTGCACCCTAGTTTTGTAAATTATTTTGCCTTAATAAAAAGTTACGACGAAAAAACATGATTTTGATCTTCAAATCAAAATAGCTGGCAGAAGATTTTTTTCCGCCTGAATAAAACGAGCCACCTTCTTCATACTTCAGATTTGTGATGTTGTTCTTTGAATGTAGGGTTAATACAAAAGAAACTTGCAAACATGGTTGTGAACTAGAGCACCCACAATATATATGAAAAATACAAAGTAGTTTTTTTTTCGTTCCACCAGCATTTTCTAATATCATGGTGTTAAGCAATAAGATCAGCATCAAAAGATTGGTATCGTTAGTAGAAAATAGCCACCCGGTTTCATTCAATGCATAAAAACGGGATTAAAATTGCTAGAAAATAGCTTAAACAATTTTTGACCTCTAACTTTTTAAAAAAAAGTGGAGGCTTTAAATTTTTTTAACTACAGACAATTACACAGGTTAGACTGTTATTATTTAATTTATTAGACTGTTAGAATGTGTTATTTAATGGTGTTTTTTAAAACTTAATTTCTATGTTCTATTTTGGTCTAAGAAATTTATTAAATTCCTATTATATGTTTTGGTTTCACTCATGAACTAACGTCTTATAAGCAAACAAATAATTTTAATTTTTATTGCGTTCAATGAAAATCCCTCAAATTTTAACAAAGTAATTGTTTTACTCACCTTAATGATTGGTAATGATCCATTTATATATTGTGAGAGCGTTTGGGCTCTGTTTTAATTCAATTTAACTCAAACGCCTCGTTGCTAAAAAAATATGAAATCGTTTTGTTTTTTAAGGTGGATTTAAAATCAGTGCTCTCGATTGACCCCAATTCGGGCTTTTGCTACCACTTGACTGAGAAACCATAATTTTAAATAAATTCGCAAAGTAAAAATATTGTATCAACGGACATTTGTCAATAATTTCGCTTAAATATAAGAATAGGCATTTTTTTCGACCCCAAAAAAATCCACCACCTATCGAGGTCACCTAAAAAATCCACCTTGGTTTTTTTATATTTTTTTGTAACATAAAATGCGTGGAAAGGAATAAGAAAAATAACATTTTTGTTTTTTAAAGACATGTGCTAAGCAAACCTAACTTAAGTCTAAAGAATTGGGCTGGAATGGATGAAATCTTTTTTGACAATTAAGAAGTATAAGTAATTTGTAAAAACTTCAAAGAAAAAATCAAAATAAATTTTTGTCGAAAAGAAATACAATAATAAATACACTTGAGCAACTCAAATACTTTTAAAAACTTTGTGTTCGAAAAGTTAATTTTTCATTTAAAATTGCATGGAAAAAGTTGTATGTTATTAGTCCCGAAGTCATACAATTCTGTCATCATTGCATCATCAGCTTCTAAGATGACTTTTGGTTTTGTCAGGATGTTAATTTATTTTTAAATTTGCCAACAGTTTTTATTTTGTTTCTAATGTAAAAAAATGCTGATGCAATATTAGATTCGCTCAAATGCCATAAGTGATTGAGCATTTTGATTTTGCACAGTTTCTCCGATTTTGGCGCCAATTAATTTAAACATTTTGAATTCTTTTTGCAATATTCAATTTGCAATCAATATTTCATTAAATGGTGCTTTTGCTGCCACTCGACAAATAAATCAAAATTTGAAATAAATTTTATTGATTTTATTTAGGGGATTTTTTTTTGTCAACTGTGAACTGATTCCCATTTTATATTTTAGCTTTATTATTGAAAAATATCCGGTAATTCAATATTTTCACTGTAAAAATTTAAGTGGAATTTCGGTTTTTTAGTCAAGTGGCAGCAAAAGCCCGAATTGGGGTCGATTGGGGCCACCCAATATAAATCCACCTTAAAAAACCAAAACATTTAATATTTTTTTTATAAACGAGGCGTATGAGTTACGCTCTCACAACATATAAATGGATGATTACCAATGATTTAGTTGAGAAAAACAAGTACTTTGTTAAAATTTGGAAGATTTCCATTGAAACAAAAATGAAAATAATTTCTTTGCTTTTAAGACGTAAGGTAATAAGTGAAATCAAATAAAAAAATAGTAAAAAGCAATAAATTTCTTAGACCTTATTAAATTTCCTTCATGATGATGTAATGCTACCACCTAGCAGATTTATCTATGATTTTTGGAAAAATTTTTGAAAAAAAAGAACATATAAATTGAGTAAAAAATTGAGTTTGATATTCAAAAACACCATTAAATAATACACCTACATAAAAATATTTACTTTGACCGTCTAACCTGTGTAATTTGCCGTTGATAGCAAAAAAAAAGGTAACTTTTACCTCTTTTTAAAAATGTTATAGGTCAAAAATGGTTTGAGCTATTTTCTATTAATCTGATGAAGCCCGTTCGATCCACTAACGATACCAATATTTTGATGCAGATCTTATTATTTAACCTCAATCTATTAGAAAATGCTAGTGGAGTGAAAAGGAAAACACCTTTGCATTTTTGGGTGATCTATTGTGGGCGGATTTGAGAAAATGTTGTCTGTAATCTAATACAGTACATGCCAACTCATATACCAAACGTTATTGGTCCACGACGACTAATTTAACTTTATTCCAAGTTTTGTAGGGGAATACATCATCGCACCATTGCGGCTTAAAAAAGCATCTTAATTTTTTAGAATATTTAAGCTGTTTGCATACCCTACCCTTAAATTCTCAATTAACTATCAGAAACTAAAAGCTATTACAGCTTATATTTACGTCAACTTACAGAGGGAAAAAATGCACTACTAGCAGCACAAAAACTAATTTAAAACCATTTCATAATGCATTGCATTTGTTCTATTAACTATCAGAAACTTAAAGCCATTACAGCTTATATTAACGTCAACTTACAGAGGGAAAAAATGCACTACTAGCAGCAAAAAAACTAATTTAAAACCATTTCACAATGCATTGCATTTGTTGACTTGTATACATACATGGCAACACCAACATGAATGCATTCACATAAATAGACAAAAACAGGATAAAAGGATTGTTTTCCGTTCATACTCCAAAACATGCTGAACACATTCATGCCCTCGAGCAAACTAAGACAAAATCAACGAAATTCCGTAAATGAATTGAAAACGAATTTCGTACGCAACCGAAATGCAACAATGAATGTAAATTACTTGAGTACAATAAACAAATAATGGGCGTATTATTAGTGGTTGATACGTGGTAGAGTGCTAAGAATTTAGCATCATTTTCCGAAGCACGAACCGGCTGCAACAAAAAGCAATACGACGAACAAAATGCATTTTAAGCAAGAGTAGAACAAGGACGTTGCTGTTGAGTACTGGGCTGTGGTGTGAGTGGGGAAGGTGGAAGGACTAGTAAATGGCTTTGAGTTGGATTTCAGAAAACAATCGATGCAGCTGAGTATCGAGAGCCATAAAAGCAGATTTGAAATGCATGTTTACGACAGTTGAAATGCTTTAAATTGCAAGCTTAGCAAAAGAAGCCAAAGAAAATCAGAGTGGAAATATATTAACTGAAACAACAACAACAACAACATAAATTCTGGTAAAATGCAAGTGTGTTTCAAAGGATTCCATGGTAAAGCGCTTACACAATCCAAACAAATGAGTTGTAATATATGCATAGTACTTGTTGTTGTTTCGGCCGTATTGCAAATTTTAAACACACATTTTAACATTTAAGAGTTTTCCGTAAAATAATTGTGTGAGCTCTGCGAACGACATTTAAAAGTCAGATTTCTCATTATTTTAATTAAAATTTAAAAATCTATAACTGTTGGTTATTAACTAAAACCAATTTAATACTAAACTTGCAAATACATTAATTTTTCGCAATTCAATTCAGGCGAAAACAACAACTCATGCAGCTAACCAAAATGCCAAACATTTGCATAAAATCAATTAAAACCTTGACTAAACCAAAAACACCGAACACATCCACCCAATTGAACCGTGTTTGTCTTTTCTCCACTCTACTTTTATGAGTCTAAATATTTGTGTACTCATATGTGTGTACCAACATATGTATGTATGTCTGTTTGTCTGTTTGTTTATCTTTCAACCTGATGCTGGGTAGATATTTTAGAGTTATGCCATTAGTTTGCTAAGTTAGCTTAGTTTATGCCAACATATAACCACAATAAATTACGAATGTTGCTCCGGTGCTTTTTTTATGTGTCCGTTTTGTTAAAGCTATCCACCGACCAGCTAAACAAACTCCCACCCACTTTAATCTTTTCATCATCAGCAATGCGTTGTCATTCGGCTGCAGTCACGGTTACAGTCGCAAACGTGGCAAACCGCGACCTACTGCACACATACAAACCCCACGTTTTGCTGTTGCAGTTGCTGATGATGGTTGTGGGAATGTTTTATTAGATTATGTTATTGTGGTCAAAGTTGGACATCAGGATGCCATTTCTCACTCACTCTCTTGCTGGATTTCCACTTACTCCAACACTTTGAAAGCCCAGTCGAAGCCCAGTTTTGGAAAATATCGCCGTAAAAGTCACTTGCCATTTAATTGTTGCAATAAGTCAGCGCTGTGCTTTTCAATTCCATATATTTTGTTTTCTTTTCCCGTTTTAATTTGAAATATTTTTAAGCAAATTTATTCACATAATCGTAAATCATGTCTACGTAACATTATATTTACATAATTTCGTTTTAAATTATATTTTAAAAACTGTTTGTGATTTCAGTAGTTTCCAGTACAGGACAAAAAAAAAATAAAAATAAGTCTGAAAATATTTACATTATAAATTTAATTAAATGCTATTTGAATATACCATGTATAACCTTAGGCTTATAGAACTTTGCATTGTTATATTGAAAAAACAATTTCAATCGCAAAAATATTTCACAATTATAAAGCCAAATTTGATTCAAAAAATTTGTAAACTTTAAATAAAAGAGAGAGGTTCTTCTCAAAGTACCAAAACATTATTACAGTTCAACAATTTTTTCTTGCGGCAATGAAAATATATATGAAGTTTTGTATTTGGCGCTCGTAGTTTTAGCGCCGGATTAGTTATTGTAAAAAAAGTAACTCGATTTAATATAAATGTTAGATCACAGGGATATTTCTTGAAAATAACACACTCTTTGGAGTGACTTTCGTTAATAGCCCAATGGTTGTCAGACGTCACCAAGCAAGAGGGACAGGATTACCTTGTACATCGTCTCATTTTAGGAACGCACTCGTCTGATAAACACAACCTAGCGAGGATGCACAGTTTGACGGTTCCCGATACTATTATATTTAAAAACTTATTTATAGCAAACAAGTTAATTTTTACAAGAAATGTGTTTTTATTTTTCGGTAAACATAAAATGTTGTGCGGAAATAAATTATGTTCACTTTAATGTTCACTGCAAATAAGCTGATTTGTTGCAATAAATATAACCAGCCCTATTCCAGAATCCGTCGTAGCGTAAATTTTCTTTCGGATTCGTAATGAAGTATTCTACAATCCGAATCGAATTCGAACATTCTTACATTCGTAGGATTACAATTACACATTCCGAAAGTATCAATTTTTGACAGCAGTTTTTCGGATTTTTTTACGACAAAAGAAAAGAATTGAATTTTTATAGAGTTAGGTCGTAAAACAAAACTTATAATTAATTTTTGGTTAATAAAGTTAAATTATTTTTATATAAACCTGTGAATATGTTAGTTGAAATTTATTTAGTGCATTTCCTATGTTTCGTAATCCATTTCCAGGGTTGATGTAATCTTGCAATGTTCTTCGACGAATTTTCATAGATTCTCTATGTGAGAAATCTTCCTTTTATTGTGCGAAAATTGCAATTGCAATGAAATCCATTAAAAATCACAGCTAAAAATACAATGTTGAGCAAAAACACTTCAGTTTTTCAATTTTTCCTTTTATTTATTTGTCTGCTATTGAAACCAGTTGTTATCGAACTCCCGAAAGTAAATTCGAAAAGGGGAAGTTTCGTTCGGATTTTGGATTATCAAGTTTGTCGTATTCGTAGCGTAGCTTTACGTTCGGAAATTCATTACGGCGGATTCTGGAATAGGGCTGAATATGTTTGCTGAAACATAAAATTATTTTTGGGGCAAGTAAGCTTATTATTTTAATTATTTATTATTACTTAATTTATTCTTTTTTAGTTGTTGCTCTTTGCGGTTTGCCATTGTTTGCGGACGTTCTGTCCGGACTGGGATTGAACTGCGGCTCTTTGGCTTACGAGCCAAGCACACTACCAGTAGGCTACGGCCACCACCAATTGCCTTAAGCCACTGATAAGCCTGATATTACTTTCAGAAGCATAAAATATGAACATTGTGGACTTATTTTTCCGCAAAAATATATTTTTGTCACATCAATCAAAATATGTTTACCTAGAATTGTAAACAAACTTTGAAATCCTTGTCACGAAAACAGCAATATGTATGATAAACAAAATATGGTCAGAATTGCGAAATATATTTACGGTAAATGCAAATATGTTTGCTACAATCAATGTCAAAAATTTAATTTTTCTGCGTGTGACTGTCAAAAGAGCGAGTTTGGAGGGCTTGGATCGTCTTGTGGTAAAATTGAGATTGAAACAAAAATCTTTTTTTGAGGGAGAAGTAAATCGGGCACAAAATATGCCGCGAAATTACGTCATTATACGTTGGCTGCTACATATATTTAGGGATCTGGCAATGCTGTCATACTGACGTTTTCATTGGAAAGTTTGACATTTTTAAGCTTTTATGTTTATGTACTCACAACTTTTTGGTGTATGTACGCTTATTGTGTTGCTTACAGTGGCTTCGTGCAATTTTTTTCAACTTTCTTCGGGAATTATCTCAACAAGAGTGCATGACTCAATTCAACATTTGGTGATGAAGCACCATAAAAAAAAATTGTATATCGGATAGGGTATTCCAAAAATATTTTTTTTTATTTTGACAAATGTCCACGGCTTTAATGCTGCTACTTGACTTAGAAACACCCTCTGTGAAGGGCATCTCAATTGGTAAAGGTTTTAAGGTCGTAAAAATCATTTTCTAATTTTCCCAAACGATTTGTATGGGGAAAATCAGTTTTGCTGGTAAATTGAATTTAGAGCCATTATCTTTTAAGCAAAATGATTTTAAAAAAATGCGTTCCCCCAAATTTTGTCTATCATGACATATCCAAATTTCATTTACATCTGATTATTATTTGGTGGTCTGTGGTTCACTTCTTAGAACTACCTATTTAAATGAATACTTATGCTTAGAATTACTTCATTAAAAATCAATATCTCTTAGAGTACTCCATTTGTATTATTGTTATTGGTCTTAAATTTTCGATAATGATAGTTGGAATTAAGGCTGCCAGGTCCCGATCTCCACGTGGGTTGTCCCGATTTTCAGCCTAAAAATGTGCGTCCCGCGAAGACCTCACGCGGGACGCCAAATGTCCCGATTTCTTGAAAAACAATTTTATTTTGTAATATTTTCACTATTTTTTAAAAATATTTCCTACGTTTTTATTTCTTCATGACTAAATTTGTACAGATTTTTTTGTACGCCACTAATTAGTTAATTGCACCGAATCGCATACTTTTCAAGCAACCGAACAGTGCGTGAAATAAAGAAAAAGGGAGGGAAAAACAATAACATCATTCTTTGTGGATATTGTTAATTTTGCTTTGCTCATTATCACCCACGATGTTCGTTATGTTCAACATATCGCATCCTTTTCTAGCAATCAAACAAGGCATGAACGAAAGAAAACAAAACGAAAAAAACAATAACTGCATTATGTAAAATAATTTTGAATTTTCAGATATTAATAAGAGTTAGTAAAAATATAAGTTTATTTTGTTTCTATATTCATTTATTTGAGTGCTCTCTCACTGACTTTTGTTTAAAATATAAAATTTCTTTTTTAAAGTTACATACAACTCGAAAAAATCGATTTTAAATAAACGTATTTAAAGTTTTTTTTTTGTTATTCTAAGCGTACTTGACGATTGAGTCTCTGTCCCGATTTTTTTGCTTATGTCTAAGTTAAGTTGTTATGTTGTTAAGTTTTTTTTTTGTTATTCTAAGCGTACTTGACGATTGAGTCTCTGTCCCGATTTTTTTGCTTATGTCCCGATTTTTTTTTTTGTAAAATTCCGATTTTTTTAAAAAAAAACCTGGCAGCCCTAGTTGGAATGCACAATTATGAAAAAATTCATAGGGTTTTTATATGTTTTTGGATAAAAAGTTACAAGTAGTTTTTTTGTTTTTATATTTTTATTTTTTAATCATTTTAGGCAACCACCAAATAATAATCCGATGAAAGTGAAATTTGCATGTGTCATAAGAGACAAAATTTGCCATTTTGCTTTAAAGATAATGGCTCTAAATTCGATTTACCAGCAAAACTGATTTTTTCCCATACAAATCGTATGGGACTTTATCCTAAACCTTTACCAATTGAGATGCTCTTCACAGAGGGTGTTTCTAAGGTCAAATGGAAGTGAATAGCCGCGGTCATCAAACACAATTTTATTGGGACACCCTAAGATCGGTGGTACACAAAATTCAAGTGGGGTCGTACTTCGCACAGTGATCAAGAAATAAATATAAAGAAAAATAAATGTTAGTTTTGTTTTTATTTTATTTTTTTTTACATGTAACGGTCCAAAATTTGCAGCATGTTATATCGCAAGCTTAAGTTTTGTCCAAAAATACAAAATCAAAAACATAATATCGCTGGAACAAAATAAGAAAGAAATTTTATGTGGAAGAACGATAATTTTGATTTACGGGTTAAATTGCATATTTAAAGCTCCGCTAAAAAATATCAGATTCACATTTAAAAAATAGAAAAAATGTATTAATATATTCCATATGTTATTATGTGGGCAACACATTATTCAAAATGGTTGAATTTGTAAATTACTCCAAAATGCCCTTAAAACGATTTGCGCAATATTTTAAGGTCAAATTTGTTAGGGTCTTAAAGAATTTTCGTTCTCATTAAGAATGGGAACATTCCGACAACCGACGAAAAAGAGACCTATAATTTGCCTCATATAGTTTTGTACTGGTCTAATGTATATCCATCTATACATCCTCAGGGCAATCAGCCCTCAGGATGTTGCGAAATGCTACGTGGCACGGGGCAACGGCGCTGCATGGTCATATTCGCATCCTTGATATTGTACAGAGAGATGTCAGAGAGGCGTTTATGCCTATGGACGGAAGGCAGAGAGTAAAAATAACAGAAAAATGTTATAAAACTCTTATAACGGATGGAGCCGTTTGTGAAGAAATCGCTGGTAGCGATATCAGTATATTCACAGACGGCTCTCTGATGAATGGCCGGGCCGGGGCAGGCGTGTACTCAAAAGAGTTAAGCCTATCCTGTGTACTGAGGTTGGGGAGGTTTGTGTCTGTATACCAGGCAGAAATGCTTGGCGTAGTGCATGCGCTGGACCACCTGATAGATGGCCGGATCAGTGGCAAGAAAATTGTCATCGCTCTCGACAATCAGTCTGTGATTAGGTGTATGCAACGGACAGACATCACCTCCAGGTTGGCCATAGAATGTCTTACAAAACTCAATAGGTGCGCCAGACGAATGAGCTCACACTTATGTGGGTGAGAGGACACTCTGGCATAGAACAGAATAAAGAAGCTGATTCTTTAGCAAGAGCAGGATCAGCAGAAGAATTCTGTGGACCAGAACCACGTATCGCCATAGGCGACAATATGGTGGCAGGCCTTATTAAACAATGGACGGACTCGGAACACAGTAAAAGGTGGGAAGAAGCTGTTAATTGCAGGCAATCAAAGGCGGCCGTGAAGTGGTCTCGTAGTGAGGCAGCAAAAGTTATCCGACACAATCGAAGGACTTTAAGCTGGCTTACTGCACTGGTCACAGGACACGGTCCCTTCATGTACCATCTCGGGAAGATGACTCTGACCGAGGACGATGCGTGTAGGTTATGCCTAGAGGAGCCGGAAACAGCAGTACACATTCTGTGCCAGTGTCCGGCGCTGGCAAGCATAAGATTGACCACTCTGGGACGCCCATTTATTGGCAAAGCCGAGATTGGTCAACTAACCTATAAGGATATGCTTGAGGTGACAAAGGATGCTTACACAAGGAGCATGCTCACATACAAGTACTCCGAGCAGTAGTACCCTTTGTCCAATGGGGGACGAAAAGGGACCCACTGTGGTCTGGTTCGGCAAATCCCCAACTAATTATATATATAATGTATATCCATCAATAGGAATACGTACTTTGGCTTATCTTTTGTAGTCACAACTTTAGTCGATACACGACTACGACATCTCGCTTGTAAAAATTTGTGATGACATTGTAATGCAGAACTGTAGGCGGAAACAATATCTTGTTTGTGCTCACATTATTTTCGTTTTATTGGATTGTTTAAACAACAGTTTCACTTTATTCGTCTGAGTAGCAACATCGTGCTTTTTAACAAGAAGTTTTGCAGTGAAATATGTTTGTGAAAATTATTAATCTTGAGATTTAAGCTAGAATAAAATTTATGCATAAAATAACTTCGTGTTATTAAACATTTTTTCTGAAATGCTCTATAAAAGTTAATAAATTCGTTTATTATATTGTAAAAAGTACGCCAAAATATTTCGTGGCGTCATTTTCTTTTGTTTGTTTAATTTTGGTGTGTTCTCTTTCGTTTTCGTTGCGTTTAGTAGTAGCATAGAGAGGATTTTAGTTCAATTTTTTTTTGTTCTCTCAAATTTTGTGCGTACATTTTTTATCTTGTGCATACCTACTCTTATCGTCGCTTACTGTGTAAGATAGATGTCTTCAGTGTTTTAGCGGCCATGTCCGAACAAATATTATTCAGAACTGTATACATGTGTTAGAGCCTTCGCAGCTACTTTGTATTTAAGAAATAATTCGTTGCGTCATGTATCCATTTACTACTGGAATGTGCGACGAACACCAATTGTCAAGATATAACGCATGTAGATGTATTTTTTGAAGACAACACTACAAAGAGAGAACACGACGACAATTGTTGCCGCAGGCTTCAAACTATTGCTAATTTGGCAGACGAAAAAAGCGAACATATCATTATAATCAAGTCGTCGAGAATACTGTGATATTTCTCTCTGACGACAATTTTTCGTTCTGTCGTTGGACGCATCCCAGTGGTAAATGGACACATGACGTATCCAATTTTTTCTTAAATACAATGTAGCTGCGAGGCCTCCAAAGCCTGTATACAGTTCTGAATTACATTTGTTCAGTCATGGCCGATAAAACACTATGACATCTACCTTTTACAGCAAGCGACGATGGGAGTAGGTTGTTCAAGATAGGAGAGAACAAAAAAATAACGCTCAGAATTGGAGAGAACAAAAAATTCAACGAAATTTCTCTACTCCTAAACCACAACAAAAACGAAAGATAACACACCGAAAAGAAGCAAACAAAAGCAAATGACGTCACAAAGTATTTTGACAATAATTTTTACAATTTAATGAACGAATTTATTAACTTTTATAGAGCATTTCAGAATTAATATTTAATAACATTTAGTTATTAAATGAATGATATTTTGTTCTGGTTTAAACATAAAAATTTATAATTTTCACAAACAAAGGAATAGAAGGCTTATTACAGGTATAATCAGGACAAATTCTGATCAAATAATATAATATCATGCGATTCAATATACAATCAGGGGCTATTTCCCACATTATTACCATGTCCATAAAAAACAGCAATTAATATTGTAATGATAGATATTGTTATGGTAGACTCATGCGATTATAGTAGCGATGCTATATAATCTGAATACATCTGTGTCTAGAAACTATTTTTTTTAATTTTATTACAAATGTTTTGATAAGTTTACATTATTTTTTTTCTCTGCATGCATTTAAACAAATTTACAATGGTTATCAAATAATATAATATTTAGTGTTCAAGATAGAACTAGTTTAAAACATAAAGAATTTTTAAAACTAATCCGATGTGCAGTTTAATAGTTTCTTTCAGTTTTTTTTAGAAATTTGTACTTCAGTGCCCTCTGGTGCTAAAGTTATAGCAAAACAAACTAATAACTGAAAACACCTTTACTCACAAATTTGAATGCTAATCGGATGGGTTGTTTAGGAGTTCTTCACGGTTTCTTAAGAGATTCGTACTACAACGCCCTCTGGTTTGCATGATATTGTAAAAAATATAGCACCAAAAGAATTATTGTGCCCTAAAACGCATCTATACAAATTTTCATGCGAATCGGAAAAGCGGCTTAGAAGATTTCGCGGTTTTTTTCATATATTTGTACTGTAATGTCCTCTTGTGTTCCACTTATCGAATCCTTAATATTTTGCAAATATGGCCTCCATCGGTCATGTTGTTCAGAAATTATGCGATTATAAACAGCCGCACCAACGCTTTTATCTATTAATATTGTATCCTGTTTCTATTAAAATTTCAACTTTTTATTCTTCTTCTTTCAGAAACATCAATATTCACCGTCGAAGGAGTGCACTTGTATCCAGAGCCGAATCGGCAAAGTAAATGAAAATTAAAGCAAGTCCTGTCGCTGGATGGTGTGCGTCTTTATTGTTAGCAGCAGCCATAATAAACGAAGAAAAAAAACTAGGGAACGTAATTTAATTAAATTTAATTTAATAATACAAAAAAAAAGAGCAAAAACAAACAAAAAAATCACAACCGGAAAGAATGAGTCGAACACTCAACTAAAGTTAAAAAACATCAAAAAACGACAACAACACAATGTGC
The DNA here is from genome assembly GCA_963920525.1 of Dichetophora obliterata. NCBI lineage: Eukaryota > Metazoa > Arthropoda > Insecta > Diptera > Sciomyzidae > Dichetophora > Dichetophora obliterata. The sequence continues at coordinate 106,399,485 of OY986438.1, forward strand.
ATAAAATACAATTTATTTAATTGATTTTCTTTTAGTTTTAAATCAAACACTAGTTTTAAAGATATGAAAAACTAAAAGAAAAATTCATATTTCAAGCCAGAATAAAAGTTAGAATAAAATATTTTAATCCTTAAACTTAGAAGAAAACATTTTTAAACGAAAAAAAGTAAAACGCCAAAAAACCATGTGAAAAAATTAAAACTGTTTAATAAAAAGTCGATAAAATAATTTAAGCATAACTAAATTTTAACTCAGACTTTGATATAACAAAAGAACAAACAAAGCGTGCCTCAGGGTCCTCAGGTCCTCGAAGAGCGATTAAAAACACGGAATAAAAATTTAATATTGAAAATTTTTAAAAAAAAACTAGCAAAAGGATACTCAAATCGGGCCATGAAATAAATCGAGTTAGAAATTTATTAAAGTTACGAAATTTTAACAAAATAAATAGATAAAAGTTTGCGTTGTTTGCATGAAGGCAGAAATGCAGGTCTTCTTTGCACTCAACTAAATGTTGAAAAATTGCCAATATTTATAGTTTGTATTATAAAATTCATCAATTTACATATATAGTTATATATATATAATTTAATTTTACTGTTTTTTGTAATATGTTCTGTTATTCTTATCAACATTACTCGCTGGTTTTTTTACTTTTAATTAATTGTTTCCTATAAATTTAAATTTGTTTTCAACTATTTAATAGTAAAACTATTTGCTACAAAAAAGCAAAATCACAATCTATGTAAACATATCTTATGCAATTATTATAGGACTATAATTTTTTGTATTTTTTTTTTGTTTTTGTAATATTGCATTATACTTTACAAATCTATGTTTTATTTTTAATTATCATCTATGTATTCTTTTATTCTAATTTTTTGCAATATTTGTTAATATGTTTTTCTTTTATATCTTTGTTTTATATAAAAGCTCATTATTTGTGTAGAAAAAAAAACAGCATAAACAAAGTCCAATGCAAATTTATAAGAATTTACTTTTTTTATTTAGTTATTAAAAATAAAACTAAAGTAATACGAAAAATATTTACACTTTCTATTTGTTTGAATTAGAAAAAAAGTCACATAAGAACTTCTTTATCTTGAGTTAAAATATAGCGCTCTATTGAGTTCTGAGATTTGTAAAAATGCATTTCACAACTCTCTTTCACAAAATAAAATCAATTCTTTTTCTTTCAGTTTTTTTAAATAACAGAAACAATTTAAAACTTTCGTTTTTTAAAAATGGTACTTATTTCACATAATAAATATCCATTGTAGATTCAAATAAGGGTCTTATATTTAATAGCATTTTTATTATTTTTGCATTTAGAGAAAAAAATATATATATTGTAATTTCTTTCAACATTTTCCTATGTCATAGGATCTTTTCGGTCCCAGACCAAGCTATTCTTAGTACTAGAATTCGTAATAAACACGTTTTACAAAAAATTCACGTGCTACTAAAATCCAAGTACGCCATCTTCTTAAGCATTGCAATTTATATAAGCCAATTTTTTAGAACATTTGCATTTACTTGAGAAAGCAGATATCTCTGAGAGGAATCTAATTCAAGGTTACATACACAAAATGTGGATGTATAAAATAAGTAGCTCACTATAAATAGATGAAACAAATTTTTTAGCTTTTTCGACCTTTGAATTTTGTAGTTGGTATTGCGGTGGTTATTTCTTTGTTATGGTTTTTTTTTTAATTGCATATGGTTTGGTAGTTACATTAGATCGCTAATTTTAAATATCTTTATCTGTTTTGCTAGGAAAAAAACTTGTTTTTAAAGCTTATGAAACAGAATCGCGGAAAGTACATTAACTATAACATTAACATTAACTATACTTGTGTACTGATTTTTCTAAAGGGTCAATTTCTGCTCTTGAAAGTATTTTAATCGAGGTCGTTACAATCAATTGACGAGAACATGATAAGCCGCATGATTTCCAAAATCGATATCTTATGTTCGTTCTATTAAGTCCCATGCACACTTTGAGATAAATCTCATAAGAGTCAAACGAAAAACTTTATGTTTCGAGAAAAACTCGTTCAAACGTACTCTGGTTAGTTAAAGGTACTCTGGCTTACTGAATTCTAAGTGGTGTAGAATCTGTAATATAAGCGGGATATATTTAGAATTTTTTAATAGCCTTACAACAATGAATAATTAAAAAAAATTCGTTAATCAAATGTATCAATAAATACTTATGTTTTGTGAAAATATAATTTGTATTTATTTTACAGTATAAAGGTATTAAAACTATTGTTTTTTTTTCTTGGCTTTCCTTATTTGCCAAAGTGTCTTTTTTATATCGATCCCCTTAAAAATATGCGCATAGATGAGAAATTATTAAATATGAAATTTCAGATATATCCGAAGTGATTTAGAGGTTTGGTAGTTTAAGGAAAAAAAATCCCAAAAATTCAAAAATGTAATGTTTTAAAAAACTATACCACAGACGAATGTGGCATAGTGTTTGAGACATTTTTTGCCTTAAGACAAAATTAAATAAACCAAAATTAGGAAAAAACTTATAGCTGTTTAAACTTTATTTTTTTTTAAATCCTTTAAGTACCTATTTTCTTAATTAAAGCAAGCAAACTTAACTGAAATGATGATGAAATTGCGAAAAAGCTGTAGTAGCTGATCTCTATTGTTATTGCATGAAATATGAAATGTTTGTGCATATTTCAGTGGATAGAATATACGAAAAATGTGATTTTATTTTATTTTTTGCCTTTTACTCACTCGTGAAATATAATGAACATAAAAATAATATAAATACATGTGCTATAATAGATTACCTTTTTAACAAATTGAAAATATAATGAAATTACAAATTTTATAAAAATCGGTTGACAAAAAAAGAAATTATGGCAATTTATAATTTTTAAAATCAATCTACAGATCAAGTGTCCATATAATATGTTGACAAAAGCTTTCACTAAATTTAAGGCAGAGTTTTCGTTTGCTTATGATCATTAAGACGCCTTACGCTCCATAGAAAAAAAAAAGTTGTTTGGCACAAATGCTCAAAATTATCCTAGGTTTATGTAATGATGAGTACCTTTGTTAACAACTGTAAAGTGTTTGATGTTAACTTGTCGAAAGGTCAACTCATAAGTAGATTGAAAACTAATGAAGGATAAGATCTATGTAAACGCATGGTTAGTTGTTATGTCTTGTGTTGTCCCTGAGCCCAACCCATATTATGGTGGGTAAATTTTTCTCCCTTTTGGTTTTTTTTTGACCACTTCTATCGATATCTTTGAGATATTTCAATGATATTTGGATTGGTTCTTAAAATGATCTATTGCGGAGAAAGTGTGAAAAAGCTGTAGTAGCTGAACTCTATTGTTATTGCATGTATGATTCCCCAAAAATTTATTTCGACTCTAGCTATAGCCAGCCGTGAGCTGGAATGGTTTTAACTGCATTATTCTGTATCACGAAGAAGCACACCAACGATGAGAAAGACACGAGAAGCAATACTTTCTTCCATACAAAATTGTATTGCTTCTCGTGTCTTTCTCATCGTTGGTGTGCTTGTTCGTGATACAAAATAATGCACTGAATAACCTAGTTAATAATTGTAAAAAAAATTAACTGTCAGAAATTATAAGCCGGAAACAGCTCTTCCAATCTGTATCAAAAAGTTGTAAAAAAGCGTAAATCAAAAAGATAACGCTTTTTTTCATGCATATTTTTAATATTTTTTATTTTATTTGCATAAAAAAACTTTCAAAATTCAAAAACTTCATTACTTTATTTTTTTTTTTTTAATTTTTAACGATATTTTTTCAGTAACTGTTTATTTTATAAATAATATTTTTGTTTTAATTTAAATCATTTTAAGCAATTCTGACTAGGAATCAATGCGAGCACTCAAAACCTTTCCAACGATTTCTTGAAAGAGAGGATCGCATTAGAAATTTATTGTTTATCAACCATAAATGAATAAATTTGCATTAAAAATTTTACAAATGTTCTTGAACTTTATCTTAAAAATGAAAACTCTATTTTCCAATTCCTGATTAAGTTTTTTGAATTTTAGTGAAAATACATTTTTAAAAAATGCATGAAAACAGCATTATCTTTAATCCGAATATTAATTTTTTGATGTAGGTTGGGGCGAGCTCTTTCAAGGTTGTAATTTCTGACAGTTTTTTTTAACAACGATTATACAAGGCAATATGGTTATAAAAAACTCGATTTTTAGAAGTTATTTCAAACCATTCCAACTCACGGATGGCCTTCGCTAGAGTCAAAATATTTTCATCATTCAAAATATTAAATCATTATAACATAAGCCAAGGATTATATTAAGCAACTGTGCCAAACAAATTTTTTTCGTGAGGCGCCTTAATGATCATGCGCCATCGAATGAACGAATTATTCGAGTGAATTGTTGATATCAATAATCAAGTTAAATATCAATAATTGATTACTTTCGATAGTGCCCAACACTACAAAAAAGTTTATTACCGATTTTTTTTTTCTATCAAATGTGTAATCACGTTCAGGTTATGGCATGTAAACAAAAAACAGATGTTTTGTGTTCTGAAAAAGAAGAATTGATGAAAATAGTTATAGTATTTTGCAGGCGCGTACCCAGAAAAAATTTCGGGGGTTTTAATTTTTTGTTGCTAAAGCATAGTCCTCTGCTCAGTTTCATGTGAAATTCCACTCAAATCTCCATACAAAAAGTGGCAGCTGCGAAACGAGTGTGGAAATTTTCACTACATGTTCGTCAGAGCAGTACTTTGTTCCGCTGCGTGAAATTATCGCAACATGTTTCTGAGCAACATTTTTTCACGACAATTTAATTGTATTGCCTATTTATTTTGAAGTGAAAAGAGAGAGATCATATGAAATCTCCCAACTTATTCTGAGTCTCTCTGAGAAACGTTGCCATAGGAATTCCTCGCAACAAACTTTAAGCAGAGAGTATATAAGGAGTGCGCACGTAAAAATTGTTACATTAAAAAATCCAAAAATTAAGTACACCATGGAGAAATCTTTAAAAATTAAAATTTTTTTTTTAACTTTATTTCATGTTGGTTGTTGGTATATAAAAAAAAGTTTCAAAAACCGTTGTTAAAAGCAAAATTTTTAACTTTAACAGGAACTCCTTCCATTAAGGCCCTTATGGTACTTTCAGGGATTTTTTTTGATGCTGAAGTCCACTTCCTTTTGAAATCCTGCAGGTCCTTAGAAGCTCCTTTTGTCTCCTTCATTTTTCTTTTGATAAGGGCCCAATACCTTTCCACTGGTCTTAACTCTGGACAGTTTGGTGGAATTGCCTCTCTAGGTACAATATTTATATTATTCTTTGTGTACCACTCTTGAGCTTTCTTTCCATAGTGGCATGACGCAAGATCTGGCCAGAAGTAGTTGGACACCTTGTGTTGAGTCAGAAATGGTCGCAATCTTTTTTGCAAGCATTCATTAACATAGATTTCCGCATTTATCGACCCAGAAGTTACGTATGGCTGACTTTTTTTGCCACAACTACAAATGGCCTGCCACACAAGAAATTTCTTCGGAAACTTTGTTTTTTTTTGGGTCCTGTACGTCTCTGATACATTTCCCCGATGATCTGCTACATAATAGTCCTGACCTGGAAGCTGCGAGAAGTCTGCTAGAACATACGTTTCGTCATCCATGATGCAACATGAAATTTTTTTATGAAATTTGTATAGAGTTTTCTCGCTCGAGTTCTAGCCTCGATTTTACTTTTCGGACAAATGCCTCCGAACAATTTGCAATAACAGCTGCTTTCCGTCCTGATGTGTTTGGAGCCTTCACTAATATTCGAGAAACTTGTTTTGCCTTCTTAACATCTCCAGATCCATATTTTCTTCCAGATCCAAGCTTTCGGTCAACACTGATGGTTTGCTTGAAGTTTTTCAAGACGCGGGAAACAGTTTGTCGGGACACTTTTACGGTTTTTGCAATTTTTTTAAAACTCCACTTGGGATTTTCTTGTGAAATTTGAACTATCGTTTTTCTAACTTCTTTTTGATTATCCATTTTGCACTTAGATGTTCACTAAAACGAAAAGAAATGATATCATTAAAAACTGACATAAAATACGGTGGTTTTGGCGTATTTAAAATTTAATTCGTACGCTTGTAAAGCAAGTAGTGAAGCCAAATGTATGTTACAATTTTTACGTGCGCACTCCTTATATATGTAAAAGTTCCACCGGACGCACGGGAACTGTAATTTAAGTTCCAAAATGTATCTGAGAGTATTGAGACCTCTATCTATATACATACTCTCTGTGCTATGCCAAATAAGTTCATGAAGCAACTAGTTTAATTTATAAGGTTGTTGCACTTGAGAGAAATCCGCTCTTTTTCCGCCTTTGCTTGAGCTGTCAACTGTGCTTTTCTTTGTTCTATGCATTCATTTTCTTGATTTCTTTTCATCCATTCTGACAGTTTGACCGAGCTTGCTCTCAAGTGCCACAGCCTTATAAATGAGCCTTGATGAAGCAACATGTTGCCACAACAACAAGTTCTTGACAGAAGAGAGTTAAATAAGGAATTTCAGAAGATCCGCTATTTTATTCTAGAAGATCCGAAAATCAGTTGTTCAAAAATTTTTAATAAGAAAGCGAAAATCGATTATTGTCATTATTTTATTGTTTAATTCTAAAAAAAAATTTTTTTAGAAATATATTTGAGCTTAATGCTAAATAAGTGCATGAAGCAACAGGTTGCAACAACAACAAGTTCTTTGCAGAACAAACCACCAAGCAGACTAGACAGACTGTTTCATTGATAGCTACATCAACTCATCAGTAGATCTTCAACGAAAAATATCAATAGAGGCCGCTTTAACTACATTGTTCCACATCAACTCATCAGTAGATCTTCAACGAAAAATATCAATAGAGGCCGCTTTAACTACATTGTTCCACTGTGTGTTACGATATGTGAGAAAGAAAGTATAATCGAATTTCATCTTACTGTTATTTTTAATTTTTGTTTGAAGAAATTAATGTTTCCCTTTTAGACTATCTCACAGAGTCGCATCACACTTTTATAATTTACTAAAACTTGAAAATGTGTGTAATGCATCAGTTGTACATGCATTCAAAGTCCAATAGACTGTAAAATCGCTTTCTTCTGCTTATTCCACCTGAAATTACATTACGAGTTTAAAATTTTCTTACTTAAATAATAAATTCCAAGTAAATTTATGGTAAAATGCATCTCTGGTGGGACAAAATGTGTAATAAAATTAGAAACAAACCTAAAAATTAAATGTAATACGATATGCCAAAAAAATTAAAACAGATTCGAACACACTTTGTTTTCCGTTGCTTACACCATCTCACATTCTGTCACACGTGCAAATTTTGACTTGTCGTAACACACAGTAGGACAATGTAAAGCGGCCTTAAGCATTTAAATCAAATAAAAAGTATTTGTTAAAAGTTTTAGCGAGTTCACAAGAGTTGTTTTTTTAAAACAAAGAATTTTTGTTTTCTTACATTTAATTTTAATGTTGCTTTTTATTTTCAATATTTTGAGTTAAGGAAAACTGAAAAAACAAAACATAATAAAAATATTTAAGTTACAAAAATTTACAAAATATGAAAAGCGACAAATAGAACAATTCTTTCATTTGAAATTAATACGTTAAATAACGTATTTAAAACTAAATCCTAAAAATGCTACTATTGCATTATTGCGTATGTCGCTTGGAGTATTTGCTATATGGAGCATCTCAAGAGTGAGTTTTTAAGAGTAATTGTTCTCTCGTTGTAAAATTTCCACTTTGTCGAAGCAGGAAATGTGACCCTATTTTAAACAGTACAAAGCTAGTGCTGTTTTTTGGTTATTATTGAGGCCTGCCTTATTATCCAATTTATGAGATGAAATCCGCATCCTTAATTTTGATTTAGTTGTTCCAATATATACCTAAGAAAACTCTTTGTTTTATATTCTGGAGATCTAAAGCCAGTCAAAAACAACTTTATAACATTGGTTTGCTTAAATCGAGAATATATTGCTCTTTGGTTCCTTATAAAGTTAACGATGTTTTGTTGCGCTGTGCTAGTTTATTGAAGCTCTAGCAACACAAACGGCGTTAAATGAAAACGATCAAGCAATTCGTGACAACTGGGATGATTTCTTAAAAAACCTAACGCTTTACTATACATGAAATCGAATCTTAAGGATTAAACCCCAAAATATGCTACCAAATGCTTTCATCAGGCAGGTTCTGCATTTCACTTCCGAGTGAAAGTGAAATTGAATCTTAGTTGACTTCGATATTTGATGGACTGCATATTTTTTTTTCGTTTTGTATTAATTCATTTGTTTAATTTATTAATATAATTAATTGTTCTATTCAGACCACCAAATATCAATTAAGATTCCATTTCACTTTCACTCGGAAGTGAAGTGTAGAAACTGCCCGAATTAGTTTTTCGAATATTTCATGTGCATTACTACAGGGTTTTTCAATTGAAGTGTCCCATAGAAAAAACACTGTAAAATTAATATTTTTCCATATTTGTCTTCAAAATTTAATTTTATTATTTGAAAATAAACAAAGGAACAAATTTATATTAAAAGTTTTCAGTGTAACCTCCATTGGCTTTTATTACATAAAAAATGAGTTGCACGCTTCCCACCGCTGATCTTGGGGTATTTCATCCCATTTTCGCGTAAGCGCTCGCTTAAGAGACTGCAGGCTTTCGTATTTTTTTTGTGGAGACCTTACTCTCTAGTATACCCCACACAGAGAAGTCCATTGGATTTAAATCAGGTGAATTCGGGGGCCATTGTTTTGCGTTGATAAAATGCGGAATGTTGTCCCGCAACCAAGTTTGGTTCACGTTGGCCTTGTGCGATGGTGCCGAGTCTTGTTGAAAGGTGTAGAGGTTATTTTTGCAGGCTTTGTTAGCCCATGGTTTTAATACAGCTTCTAAAATTTCCCGACGGTACACTTCAGCGTTAATTTTAACTCCTTTTTCAATGAAAACCAAGGGAGAACGAAAATCTGCGCTAACTGCGACCCATACCATAACGTACGCAGGTGCTTGGTTTTTAGTGGCCGATCTGACATTAAAATTTTCATTATACTTGTTTTTGTACTTATACTTGTTTGAGCCAAACTCGGTCGTTCTGTTTGTTTACAAACTGCTCAACAGTAAAAATTTTTTCATCAGAAAAGATGATGTTTGGCAATTCGCCAGCAGCGGCCAATCGTTTCAACTCTTTGGCTCTCAGAAGCAAGCGCGTCGGAAGGGAATTTCATCTGGGGGGGGCAGTACAAATGATGGTGCAAAAAAAGTTCACCAAAATTTCTTCACATGAAACATGAAGAAGAGAGAAAGAAGAGGAAAATATATAATACAAAAATATTATCGTTGTAAAAAAACTGATATTTTGAATAACTTTTCCTTTTAAATTGTTTATCTAGCTAAAAAAGTGGGGAGGGGCAACTGCCCACCTTGTCCCCCCGCTTCCGACGCCAATGCTCAGAAGTCTTTCTTTTATCTGTTTTTCATTAAGCCCATGAAACTTTTGAAATTAGTATGGCTTGAGTTTAAGCTCATTTTTTAATATTCGATGCATACTTGCGCATGACACGTGCATTGCTTTAGCCATTTTTGGAATACTTCTTCGTGGATTTCGGGAAATGCACTTCTCTACCTTCCTCACAATTTCTTAGGCAGTTGCAGTTTTACGTCTTCCACCTCCATATCGTTTTTTTACACTACCGGTCTCCCTGTATCGCTTTATAGTACGATAAACAAATTTTCTATTCACTCTTAAATGCTTGAGCTCTGTAACAATAGCATTGTTTGATTTTCTTGCTAAATGAAGTGCAATAACGGCGTTATGTCTTAGCTCCACGTTTAATAATTTCAGACTAATTGATCATATTTGAAAGTGCTTTTGCAGTAACAGTATTGCCATACCAAAAAATTAATTCATAAAATATCACACATGTATGTCAAACTGTTTGGGATATACAGCGAGCTAAAGTTGTGGGACACTTCAATTGAAAAACCCTGTAAAGTCCATTTGGCAAACATTGAGAATTGTTCATTTTATTTGTATTTGTAAATGCGACAACGTTGCTGTTTTTGTGCACAGCATCCCACTATATTTTTTTTTTAATATTTTGGATACCACTTTTGAAACAATTTATGCCTTATAAAATATCCTTTATGTTTGTTCAATAAATTTTTTATTTGGATGAGTAGTTTTTTCGCTATTAAAAGAAATATTTTGAAAAAATTATTTGATCTTAAATTTATCTTAAACATACATTTTAAATAGAGAAAATAAGATATCGATGAAAGAAATTCATTCAAAAATAAGGGCATGACATGTATTTGAGTGAAGGTATGAAAATTCCACATTTACTGTTTTTTACATTTTTGGTCATTTCATACTTAGGCCGTGTTTATAGTGGCGACTTGTTGCTTTGCCTAGCAGAGCTGAAACTAGAGTTGGGTCGTTCCGGACCTGCATAGTTCATGGAACTATGTTCAGTCTCGGACATAGTTCCAATCATTCCATCTGTACGATTTAAGCATGTTCAAACAGTTCCGATTGCAATAAAATTTTTTTAATTGAGCAACATCTCTTTCGCACTTACATAAATTAATCGAATTGTTTGAGCGACGACAAGTAAGCCAATTATGCTTGTGAGAGTGAAAGAAATAATAGATAAAATTAAAAATGATATATCGTCATTCCAGTTGTGTGCATTGTTCAGCATTGCTGTTTATTTTTGCTTTTAACATATGAAACAGAACAATCACGAAATGACATTGAGCATGCTTCTGTTACTTTCATTCTTATAAAGAGAACTGCTGGAACTATATAGTTCCGCGAACATGCTTAAAGCTGATGAACTATATAGTTCCGCGAACATGCTTAAAGCTGATGAACTATAAGATGCAACTGCAAATGATTTTCAGCAACATTATAAATTTACAACATGAACTTTATTTACTAAATGAAATTATTTACTAAATGATAGAAGTTCATTTTTTATATAAACTAAAGAAATGTTTTTCTTTAATTAAAAATATAGAAATAAAAAATATTGAACTGTTCTGCAGTTCAAATAAACAAAGGAACTAAATAGTTCCGCGGACATGCTTCAAATTCCCTCTGTAGTTCAACAAGCAGACAAGCCAAATAGTCTATACAGTTCAAATAAGCAAAGGAACTAGATAGTTCCGCGGACATGTTTCCGTGAACTAGTTCCTTTCTTAAAAAGAATCGTTCCATGTCCGTTCCGTCTCTGGAACTGTTAAGCACAAGCCTAGCTGAAACTCAAAAATACATTGGGGGCAAAAGAGATGCATGTCTTGCGTTCTCTATTGCTTCCATAGCTCGGTTCGGTCGTAAGTCGGCACTATAAACGCTGCCTTAGAAAGGTCGATCCAAAAATATCTATGACTTAAGACAGGTGGCACATCTGAGAGAAGGCTTTTATTTTAGTTTTTATTCGTTTGAACCATGTTTTCACATGCTGTCGATATGTTTGGGACAGTCAAGCTTCTGCCGAGCATATTGTAAGGAAGGACTGGCCAGAAAGGGAGGACATGCAATTTCGAAGACACAACATTAAATATGTTGCAATAAGAATGAAGGAGAAGCGTTAATTTTCTAAAAAAAAAATTTCCAAAACTGTCATTGGGAAAAATCACGGAAAAGTCGGTTCAATTCAATCTTACTTATAATGCAGATTCTACAGCGCTTAAAACCCGGTGCGAAAGAATAATTTTAACCAACTAGAGTGACTTTACACACGTTTTTCTCGAAACATACTTTTTCAACAGAGGCCACATTACTGCAAACAAACTAATTGACCGATATAAATAAATTTTTTTTATCTGTTTTTATTGTAATTCTTCACATCTGTTATCAAAATTAGCATCTTTGGAAAATTTTTCTAGTTTTTATACGCAACAATATGATCAAAAGTAATGTTAGTTTTTCAATTTTTTATCCTCGCTTCATAATTTTCTTTATTTTCCGTATTTTTATTCCATTTTGTTAAAAGATGTGCATTCAAGTGTTTATTTTCGAATGAATTTTTGTTTTTAATTTTCAGACGATGTGAAGCCGAGCTATGGTTGGCCTACACCTTTTTTAAGCACACAAACTTCAGCGCAATCTTTATATAAAAACAATTTTTTGCTAGCGAAAAAATTTATTTATAGCGTAAGTCACACGAGGAATCAAGCACTTTTGAGATCTTGCAAAAAATGTAATTTAAATAGTGTTTTGCGTGTTGTTAATTTGTGTTTGAAACACCTTATTTTTGTTACTGCCTAAAAGCAAACAACGAAATGTATTTTAATTCAAATCAACGCAAACTTTTATGCAGAAAAAAATTTTGTTTTTACGGATTGAACTAAAATATTCAATAATTTTTAAAGTACACAATACTAATACATACTTTAAATAAATCGAACACTTGTAACACCAAACTCAACGTATACGTAGCCAATTGACCATATTTTGGAGGAAGATTATAAAAAAATTACCAATAACAAAAATGATAACAATATATAACTTAAATTCAAGTATTCGGTCAAGCCGAAGTTGAAGTGCCCTATTGACATGAAATAAATACACAATTGACAAAAAATTTATGAAAACCAAAAAGCGGTTTTTGTAATTTCACTCCTGCACTTAGGTAATTCATTTATGTTTTTGTTCAATTCCTAATTTTATTTTCAATTTCGACGCTGTGACATTAAAAGATTCCCTGTGCACATTACTTAGGTAAGGCGTTCTATAATAAGATTATTGTATTTAGGGCATTACAGAATTCCTTACTCATGCAGGGCTAAAATATTAACTCCAATTAAAAATAGAAAAATAACCGAAATAATTACACCGAACGAAAAAACGTTGTTTTAAGCAGTAAATTTATAAACAAACAAACAAAAAAAAAAATAATCAAAATGAAATTAAAATACTACAAATATTAGCGAAACTTTTAAACAGAAATTTTAATATGAATACCAATAAAAGTTCTCTCACAATTTACAAAACAAATAGAAAAAAAAAACAGTAATGAAATTATTGCTATTCACATCGATAAAGAAAATAACAAATAACAGTATTCGTAAATAGTTGACGAGGGCGTTAAAATGGGAGTGTACATTTTATAAGGAAGAGTTGTGAACAGTTCATGTTTTGAAAATCAAAAGAACTAAAGTTTTACCTTAAAGTGAATAAAATCAAAATGTTAATAAGAATATAGTAGAAAAAATCACTAGCAATAAATAGATAAACTTTCGGAAAATTAAATTTTTTTTCTTAATATTTTGAATAGCAAACAAACGAAAATTTAGAAGCGATATGAAAAAGTATTTTCAAAGTATTACAAAAAATGGCTTAAGTTAGAGTTTATTTCTTCCAATTAAAAGCTTGAAGTTTATTTCCAATTAAAATTTTATATAAGTACAATAAGTTTTGGGCTTATACAAAAAACAATTATCAATTATTCACACAAATTTATTGAGACTATTTAAAAACTTCTTCCACCAAACAATTCATGCATACCCATAATTTAGTGAGTTTAACGGAACTTTAAACTTTACTTTTAAAAGCACTTTAGTTGCGGTAACCACATTTTTTTAATCAATTTAACTATTTAATTATGAATGAATTGAATCAATATAAACAACAAAAAAATAAACAAAAAAAAAAATTAATAATATTGTTTAAAGTTTAATTTAAAATGTCTTCAGGATCCTTTAGTAAACATACAATTTCTTCAATATGAAGAAAAACACTTTGAAAATCTGATTTTTCAAAGGAAAACAATTAGAATAAAATATCTGAACATAAAATTACATTATCTTCCGTAGTTTTGAAGATATCAGCCTTCAAATTTAAATAATAATTAACATTTTTTTTTAGTACGCATTTTTGACACAGCTTATCTTTTTTATCATCTCACTAGCTGACCCAGCCAATCATAGTCAACATAATTTTGATATTCGGAAAAACATATTTTTGATATATTTTTAAAGTTGCAAAAATTCGGTGGAAATTCAATCAGACCGGTGACTAAGCCCATCGCCAACGATTGCCTGGAGAACTCTGCTCACTGTTAATTCCGGAAAGCAACTCGAATAATCGTTTGATGAAAATTGTCTGACAGCAAAATGATTGCGTCACCGAAACGTGACGATTCAGGGCTTCTAATGCGCGTTTGTGAGCCTTTGAGCACTCGTCCCAAATGATAATCGTACATTGATGCAATTATTTCACTATCGTAAAGTTCTTTGAAAAGTTACATGAAGGTTCTTCATCCACTTGTAGATTCAATGGCAATATCAATGCAGAAAGGCTGTTCGACCGCCTTCCAACAACGTTGCCGCTATCACAGAAGAGCCGAGTGTCAAAGCAATCTCAGATCTTGAACGGAGCGTAATCAAAATCTGTAATGTTTTTCCAGTTCCACCGGGCACATCAAGGAAGAAAAAGTCGAAATTTCCGTTATCGACTGCTTGCATCAATTCATCGCACACATCAATAAATGTCAAAGTTGTTTGGCAGCGCCATTTGTTTTCGAACAAATGTACTAAAAGATTAACCTGGACTTCTAATTTTCCTGGAAATTTTCTGAGTATTTTCTTCCATAGTGTCCTTCCTTGGGCCAATACGAAGCCATCAAGCCGAAAATCGTGAAAATCGAACGAGGTATGAGTGCACACACGGACGGCAGGCTCTTTTATATACAGTTGTGGGCAAAACAATAGCATTGCTCTTATATTCAGACATGTTTGGATAAATAATACCACGGGCAGTCTACAAATTTTGGATCCGGAAAACCTATTATCATTCCTCTATCGTCACCTAAAATGCAAGAAGGCGTAACAACACTTTTTATGATTTTACAGAAGAAGCCAAAAACTTTTTAAATTTCTCAAGCGCTTGAACTGAGGTCTTTTTGAATTTTGTAAACCTAAAAATACTACGAGAATACACACCCGTAGTACAAATGTACCAACTCAACGAGTATTTAAAGGTGCAACTTGTTAATATTTTATGCCTCCTATTAAAAATAATATCCAAAATTATTCTGCGCCTTTTTCTGAGAAAAACAAGAAATTCATGCCTTTCGTGCAAGAAACCAATATGTTACAACATTAAACAAACACTGTTTTGTGCTTTTGCTGTTAAAATTACCAATAATCCTGTCAAGGTTAAGCTTTTTTTAACAGCATGTTTGAAATTTAACAAGAAAAAAAATTTTACATTTCTTAATAAACCACTTTATTTCAGCATAAAAACCATGCTTTTTTTGGGTACTTTTGTAAAAATGTCGTTTTTAGTTGTAGGAGTGTAAAATTTTGTAGGAACTTGTATTTTGATACAGTGCATCATAATCAATCAAAAAGTCGAATTTCAATTTTTTGTTGTTACGCCTTCTTGCATTTTAGGTGACGATATATACTTTAAAAACTGGTTCAAAATCTGAACTTAGTTCTCCTATATCGTAAAATTTTCAAGATACAGGGTGTTTTACGTTTTTGGCACGTTCCTACACTGAGGGAAATATGTGTTAAAATTAAATGAAATTGTATTCATATTAAATTAATTTTTTTTTAAACAGAGCTTCAAACAATTTCATTTAAGTTAAATATAAATGTTTTTAAAGTTTAATTTAAAACAAAAGTTTTTGTTTTCAAAACAGTTTTTTTAAATATACTTTCATTGTAAACATTTTAATTTTAAACACATTTATCTAAACAAAAATTTTAATGCAAAAAATTTAATATTTAAATCAATTATTTTTAAACATAATTTAAAAATATTGTTATTAAATTAAAAACAAATAAGTTAAACCACCATTTTTTCGATGCCACTTTTTTAACTTCTTCGAGTTTTCGAAGTAAGATTCGTGATCAGCGACCCCTGGGACCACCAAATGACAAATTTTTTGACTTCATTTGATGAAGTTTGCGTTTTATTGTGGCTTGAAATATTTTAAGTAAATAAATAATTAATACGTTTTTATATCATCTTATGTTATGTGTGGCTTGAAGTATTTTAAATAATAAAATAATTAATAGGTTTTTATTTTATCTCATGATCAATATTTGTAAGTTCAATTCAAAAATATTTTCAATCAATTAAATGTAAAATTGGGGTCTCAGTAGGCTGGCAATATTTTTCAATGATTCCACTGCACATAATTTTTTAATTGAATCTCTGATAGCGACGTATTTTTTGTTATTAAAAGGAAATAATCAGAGAAAATTATACAAAAAACAGAAAAGAGTTTAGTTTATAGTTGAAAATTAAACACGCTTGTCTTAAATTTTGTTTTGCAGAAAAGCAAATTAGGTAAATTTCTATTTTACAATTTTTTGTTTAATATTAAAGTATGCTTTTTTTCTCAGTGTAGTATAATTAATTTAGAATCTTAACTACTCACTATAAAATAAAAAAGAATATTTTGTATCTTAGAATAATGCCCTTATTTTGTATGCCTATCCGAACACTCGTTTCGTGCAAAACACTATTCGTTAGTGGTTTTGAAATTTGCAATTCGAACAGATAACAGCTGTTGAACTGGCGAACGACGCCGTAACAGAGTAACATTTGTGCAGTTTGCATCCCTAACGATCAATGAAATGGCGAACTCAAACGTCAAAATCACACGAATACTCAAATGCTATCGTTGTGTTGTGTTCGTTGAATTAGATTGTTCAAACAATGGATAGTTCTGCAAGAAAAAGTCGCAAAAAATCTCGCAATCTGCGCCTGTGCACCCTCAATTCGCGTTCACCAGCCTGCTCAAAATCAAAAATTGCTAAAGCTGCATACATTTTTTTTAAACACTTAACACTTCAATGTCACTTTATTATTGAACACTTGCTCAATAGTTATAGTTTATTTAAAACACAATCACAATGAAAACAAATAAGCAAATTACTTTATTGTTCAAAATAAATTGACTGAATAAAAACAAAACAGCTGTTCACATAATTAAACCAAACAACGGCGTTGCCAGCAAACAATAAACGAAGCAAAATTCTTAAAAAATCTTTAAATTAAGTAGACAAAAACAGAAAACTTCTGAAATGTTTGATCTGGCATTGCCGCATTTGACAACTGCTTCTGTATAACAGTTTGAATTACATAAGGAACGTAAGCATGTCGTAAGAGTTACCGAGTAGCTTCGTTATGGATACAAATTTCCATTTGCTTACAGCATCGTTCGCATAGCATTCGATTGTTGAATGCTTCGTTAGGCATACAAAATAAGGCCATTAATCTCTACTTTTTCATCAATATATCAACCACTTTCGTGTCATGTGCTGCAGTGCACAGTAGTTCAGCCCCTATGAAGAAGCGATCAAAAGTCTATAACTTGAAAAGTATAGTAGATTTCACCACTTTGAAATTTAGTGGTGTTATTTATGAATATAAGATTTTAAACTAAACCAATTAAGTAAACCCGTGCATTTTAGTTACTTGAAATAAATACAACAAGGCTAAGAAGTTACACATAAAAAGTCACATTTTGAAATCTTCGGCTTGACAATTGCAGTTAGTTTATTTTAACCATAAAATTTGATGAATTCCTGAAAAACATAATATTTAGAATTCAAATAGTTTAGTAATTATTAAATTTAAACCATACGTAACACAATATTTACTTGCATGTAAACTACGCTGGAGCGAATTTCAAAAGTGCATAGCATAGATTTGGCTCAGGGCGTAATCGACAGGTATTGTAACAAGCATGTAAAATACAAAATTTAATTTCGATCTGATTGCATCTTCCTGCTCTGGTTTGTCCTTAAAATAAGGACATTTTTTAAAAAATAATTGTATGAAAAACCTTAAGAAGTGGTTCAGTTAGTACAAAAAATAAATGGAGCTACACAAAATCTCGTCCTGTTCTGTTCACATCTTCCTGCTCTAAGACATCTTCAATAATAAGATAAAGTAAAAAAAATTGTACTGCAAAGTTTTAATATGAAGTTATAGGTGCTAACCCAAATATTGATTACATGAAATTTTTTCCCATATAACGTCATTTTCTTACTAAAGAATGTCCTTGAAAATGGCATCTCTTTTTAAAATTATAAAAATCATTTAAAATAAGGATCGAATCAACTGATAATAGTATAAACTATAAATATACAAAATTTCATTACTATCTGACCCAAAATGCCTACTTCAAAGTGTCCTTAAAAATAACACATTGATAAAAATTATTTATATCGCAGTTAACATGATAAGGATCAAAAACTATAAGATAAAAATTGTATATTCAAAATTTGATCTCAATATAATTATATTTTCCTTTTCCAAAATATCTTTAAACATCACGGTGTGCAAGAAACTTTTATGTCTTTTCATTATTATAAGTAGTCAATCTCAATAGATTTATGATCGCTGATTCCAAATCTGGAAACGAATTTTTTCTATCTTTTTTAGATCTGAGGATATATAATGTTGAATGAGTTTTAGTCATGATTTAAAATTAATGGGTTGTAGTAAAATTTTCAAACCAGACTTGAAAGACAGAGTAGATTATATTTTCCAATCTTATAATGTTTGATAGCATAATTGTATGTTTTTAGAGGCTGACTCAGAACAAAGTTTTTGTTGATGACCTCGTTTCTGATCATTGTTTGATTCCTTATCCTCACATAGAATTACAACTTATTCAATACAAGCTTTCCAATAAGTGTAAATAATTACGCAAAGGTTTTCTATCTTTTTATCTAAATTTTCAAAATTACATTTAGAATTTGAGCTAACATTTTCAGTTATTGAAAAATTGCTGACATTGTTCAGGTATTGGGCCAGTTGCAGACAACCAATCTTCAAAAACAAAGTTTCTTGAAAAACTTCACATTAACGAAGAGCCTGTCGTTTTAATGAGCACGACATTTCAATAACAATTTTTAAGAACTTTGATATTTAAATACAACAAGGGCAAAAACGAATAAGAACAAAACATTTTTTTTAAACAAAGAACTCTCTCAACGAAGAACGATTGACAAGTATATTTCACATCACGAAGAATGTTCATTTAAGCGGAGATTACTGTACTGACGATGTCGTAAAAGCCGATGGGCAGAGAGGAGCAGTGAATTTTTTATCTTCTGAAAACCTAAAATGAATACCTTTAAACGTATATATTTGTCAATATCAGACGAAGCCGATCACATTACTAAAAGTCTAAGTGAAAAACGAACAACAACAAAAAATACTTTTTTTTCACACGTATTATTGCTAAATTTTTCTAACACAAAAACTAGTTTCATTTAAAATTAAAGAAAATAACTTGTTGTTGAAAATCCATAACAAAGTTTTTATAAAAGTTTTTCTATATGACCTTGTTATTTATTATGTTGATTTTATATGATATAAATACAAATTCTTTCAAATTAAAATCAAGTATGATTTAAACTATTAAACATTAAGAATTTGTATTTAAATCATATAAAATCAACATAAGTTTTTTTATATATACAATTTAATTAAAATACTTGTTTAGCAATTCACTGTGGTTTAGCGATTTGAAAACGCGAATATCGCAGCTATTTCAATGCCTATACTTTTAACGCAAATAAAGAACGACTGACCGAAGCATAACTGAAAAGTTGTTGTTTTTTTAACCATTTGTGTTTATAAGAATAAGAGAAAGTGAAAAAAACGGAGAAAAACAAAACGGAGATTTTTTTTTGATTTTTGGCCTATGCGCTGAAGCGGAGCAAAAATTTTTAAAATATCCAACGAAATATCATCAAATTTTTAATCTTATCGGAGCTATTATCATACAAAGCTAGAATTTGGAAAAAAACATGAAAAACAGACATTTTAGATTTGGACGATTACAGCTCTGCTAAAACAAAACATACAAAATTTGTTGCTATATGCATATTCTTAAAATTTTAGCTCTCCTACAGTACATGACACGACAGTAGTTGATATGTTGATGGAAAACTTGAAATTTATTCTAAAATAGTTTAGATTCTAGACCAATAACACTAGGCACATGCCAAAAACGAAAAACACCCTGGATCTTGAAAATTTTACGATATAGGCGGAAACTGAGTACAGATTTGGAACCTGTGTTAAAAGTACATATAGGAATGATAATGGGCTTACAGGATCCGAAATTTGTAGACTAGTATTATTTATCCAAAAATGTCTGAATATAAGAGCACTACTTTTATTTTGCTCACAGCTGTATGTAGACTAGTCTTTATGTATCTGCCGCTGCGCTGGCGTTGGTTTTGTAAAAAAGAGGACTCCCCTAGTCATAAGCGTGTCAAACAAAATCACAAAACCTTTGTTTTTTGCATGCAGCACTGCAAGTACCTTACTTTTCGCATGCTCGAAGCTCAAAGCTTTATAACTTATTTGTTTATAAGAAAAATACACCTGATCTGTAAGTTAGCATAAATATGATAATTCAAAACATATTTCATAAAAATCGATCCAGTACATTTTGAGTTTACCTGGAAGAAAAAATGTTCACATCAATTTTATATAATAGTGTAGAAATATTAATAAAATTATTTCTTTTCGCTTATTTCGCTAAACTCTGAAAGTTTAATAAAAGCTAATTTTTCTCCAATATTTTTAGCAGGCTTCGAGATTAGAAAAAAACAAGTAAGAGCCCTGCAGAAAATGGGACCAACTTATAAATAGTTCTGAACTAATTCCAAAAAGCACCAGTACTGGTCCCTTTACAATACTCTTTTACATTGATCGAGCTGACGCTTTTTTCGTTTTAATGTCATAGGAAAAGACAATTGTACCCAAAAACATTCCTTTTTCCCTATATTTGTACTATTTAGTTTCAATATGAACATTGCCAAACTGGTACTTTTTGCTAAAATCTTAAAGTAGATCTTAAACTGGTTTTAAAGTATTTAAACGTTAGAGGCATTTATTTCACCTCACTTGCATGTATTATAAAAAAGAAGTGCATCACGTAAAAGATTATGCATTTCTTTTCTATTATGTAGTTATTTGTTTTTATAAAATACAAAAACTTATCTTTGTTGAATTTTTTAAACTTATTTCTCAAACAGTTTGATAATTAAAAAAAATTGACAAAACACGTGTTTTGATTTAGTTTATTTTTGTGAGAAAAAATTTTGACAAGAAAACAAAATAAAATCAAATTTAACTAGTCTACGCTGAAAGTTTCTTGTACTATTTCATAGCAAGTACAAATTGCGCTAGAAATGAACTGCAGTGTAGTCTGGGTAGCGTGATCTAATTTTTGCAAGGGCTGTTCACATTATCGAGGCTGTTCATACTATTGAGATTGGTATTCAGCTAAGAAAAATATAACTTTTATTCAGTTAAAATACATGCCTTTGTTATTATAAACTAAAAATACGATACAAGATAATCTTGAATGCAAGAAGCTTTATGGCGTTCATTTAGTGATCTCTGAACTCTGATCGCAGAGACTCTGTGTATTCTGTATATGAAACGACTCAATAAAGCGGGGATTTTTTGAAGTATCAACGGCTTGGCTCTCTGTAATCCAGTGGCGTTGGATCGGCCAAAAGCAGTTTTTTTCTGCGCTGGACGCAAGAGTTTTCGAACAGCATCTTCTTAAATAACCCCGAGTTGTCTGCGTTATAAATTGGATCTTTACACACTTTAAGCTCATTTATAATGTGTTTCGATTTTATCTGGAACGTTTTAACTCCTTCATAATCAGATGAAACCTTTTCTCCGCATACTTTAAGAGTCCAAGAAATATCATAGCGTGGTTGGAGTCCATTCAACGAACCAGAGCTTGCGTTGAAACAACTTTCTTTTTCTTGGAAAGCACTATTTTTTTGCTTTTTTGCATTCTCTTTAAGAATGTCCCCGCTTACAGAAACGTTTTTCTTAAGCTTCCTATAGACGAGCAAACAATCGATAAACTTGTTGTTGGTTGGTTGGTGTAGTGTTATCATAATTGAGGTATAATTTTTAGTTTTTCAACCAATTCAATCAGTTGCTAAAAAATAAACATTTTTGATCTTTGCTCAAATGGTTGATGTGTTTGCACTAGCTGATCAACTGGTTTAAGTGTTTGAAGCAAAAACAGCAACCAACCGAAAAATACAGTCTGTTTTACGAATAATATATTTTAATTTCAATACACTCGTCTTCCAAACACTCGCCTATAAACAGTAGCACGGAAGTTTGAATTTGCATTATTTTGGCAAACGTGTCTGTAAGAAAATTATCAACCTGTTTTGAAATCAGCTTAGCAGTTCATAGTGAAGGCTTTTTGCTAAGCCAAGCCGAAAAATACATTAGAGCGATAGAGAATGCAAATTATGTGTTTCTTTTGCCCAATGCGTTTTTGAGTTTCAGTTCAGCTCGACTCAGCAAAAAGTGTTCATTATGAACCCAACCTAAGGGTAGCTTTCGCTGCTCTACAAACCTGTTGTGAAAGTCTTCTCCATTCTTTAACATTTTTCTCTTCTGGGATTTGCATTTCGCAAAAACATTTAAGATTCCGTTCTTTCTATAAATGACACATATTGTGTATTTTGTCACAGTATTGCTTGGACAAGCTTGTAACTTTATCGCCTTTTTCAAGCTTTTCATAAATTAAACTTATTTTTAAATAAAAATTTGACTGCCTTAAGTAATTTTTGTTATAGTCCATTGCATTTATTCAAGCACGAATTGGAATGATTTCTATTTGTGCTTTCATTTCTCCAAAAATGAGATGCAGAAGATCCGGTAAATAGAGTTAGCCTTTATTTTCTTCTTACGCTTTAATTTTCGTCTTATTTTGATTATTTAATTGTTGGAATTTACTTAAGGAACTATGTTTACGTTACAGAGGTGTACACTGTTTACGCTGTAGAGTACTCAATATAAAAAATTTGGCGTTCACCCCAGCGAGGTGTTCACAGCACCGAGGGTTCACCCCACGCAGACTTCACTGTAGTTGGTTTTTCCAGTTTACTCCAAAATAAGTACTGGAAAATTATTTTCGACTACGCCGAAGTCAAAATATTTCCGCAGCTGTTTTTTTATATATTCAATCTTTTGAATATTGTTTTTTTTATGACGTTACTTTTTGGGGTAGTGGTCTTTATTCAAATTTTTCAAAGGGAGATAAGCGAAGTTTTTATGCGATTTATCCAAATTTAAAATGCAGAGCTTGAAATCAAAGCTTAAGGCAAAATTTTAAGTAAAGTAGATAATTTTTATGGTTTTTAAAAAATCTTACCATCTCATTGTATCCCCCTTACAATTTAGGCGAGGTTTCAATTATATTTCACCAAATTGTAAGCCCAGCGTTCATGTTTGAAAACAAGGTTTTTGTAGAGAATTTCAAGTGAATGGTCACTTTGGGAGGTTGTCGTGGTTTTGATTGGATTTGGCTCATTTTTATACTTGATCTTAATTTTTTAGATATTAACTGAAATATAGAATGTCATAACGATAACTCTGAAACTATGGACAAAAAAATGGTTCTGAACCTATCACGTGATAGGTCGGGATAGGGACCTGTCCCAATTTTGCCACCATCATGCGAAACTGACCGGTTACTTTTACATGGCGTTGCCATTGACAGGGGTCAATTGTCACCTGCTGCATCTCTTTGGATCGGTCCAGAAGAGTAGATTGGAAAAAGCAACCGGTTCAGAACCTATAGCGTGATAGGTTCCCAAGGGATAGTGACCTTTCCCAATTCTGCCACAAACATATGAAACCGACCGGTCACTTTTACATGGCTTTGTCATTAACAGGGTCAATTGAAACCTGCAGCATCACTTAAGACTTGTCCAGTGACCGGCCCCAAAAAATGAAAATGAAATCTGTCATAACAGGCGCAAAAAACATGTTCTACGACGATTTATTTCAGACATGTTCTGTGATAGCTGTCATTTGGAGCTGTCACAGGACCAGTCATTTTTGGGCAATTAACTTTACTTTCTCCGTAAGGATGTTCGTCTCTACACACCTAAACGCAACCGAATGAAAATTCATGCCATGTGAGGCACATTAAAATATCGTTCGATTTATTTTCGTTCACTGGTTAATTTATTGGTATTGTTATTTATACCAATTTTTCCGAAGAAAGTAAGTTAGCGGTAAAAATCATTTGAAACCAAGTGTACGTTAAAATTTCAACCGAGAATCATAAGGATTTTATCTTCACATCTACCAAAAGCATCAGCACCTGTATGGCTGTAAACGATTGAAAAAAAAGGACTCACTAATTTACACTAAACTGACAAATTTTAATTTTACACATTTTACAAGTGACAGTTTTACATCAATTAATGGCAATTTTTACAGATTTTTATTCACTGCAACAGTGAACTATAGCAACTATTGTTTTAAACACCGTGATAAATCAACATCAAAACAGCTGTTGTCTCTCTTACACAACAGCCCAAGCCACACTGCTAATTGACAGAAAACTTCAACTTATAGGCACTACTGGTTCTTGCTTTCGCTCTGTCCCTTAGCAATATACAATTATATCTTTTTATATATAGCTTTATCCGTTTGACCGTAATCGTTATTTCAACATACTACAGAAAAACGGACGAACAAGGGTGACTCAGGGCTCAACATATTCAATAAGCAGATGGTCAGGCAGAGGAACAAATATACGAATACGACGTAGCCGACTTAGAAAGTGACGCTGATAAAAAAATATAACGGGACTGTGACGTCAACATGGAAACATTTATTTTAAGTCCAACCGTCACTCTGTTGGCAAGTCGTTTTTTTTTCTTAATAAAAATAAGCTTTTTGTTTTAATTCATACGAGTTTTTAAATCTTTCTATTTATGTAAAATAACATCATGGCATCAAGCTCAGAAACGATTAAAAACATATTTTTAATAGGCGATATTAAATCTTCGATTGATGGGGATCAACTTCCTTCAAACGGGCAAGTTTTACAAGTGTTGTTTTATAACATTAAGATTATAAATCCTCGGAAAAAATTAAGAGTGAATTGTAAGTCTGTCATAGAACAAGTTAAAGTGTTTTGGGAAAGAGTTCGTTTGCCTGTTAAATATGAAGCAAGGTGCATTGACAAATTGTTAGACCTTCATTCACAGTGGTCGAACATACATAAAAATGCAGGAAAACCATATAATCTGGAGAAAGAACAAACGTTTTCTGCTGACCTTGAAAATTTATTTGATATTGCTGACAATTCTGCTATAGAGTCGACAACAATTGATAAAAGAAGCAAAGATTTTCTCATGAGTCAGCGAAGAGATGGTACCGTGGGTTCTATTATTCAGATCGAGAGATATTATGAACAAATCGATCGTGTAGAGAACAAAAAAAAAGAGCTAATTGATCGAAGGATAAAAAAGAGCAATAAGGAAATCGATCAAACATTAGGTAAGATAATTTTCTATGTTATGAAACAAAACTAAATCTAAACTAAGTAAATTAAATTTTAAAATAAATTTTTTTTTCTAAGTTGAGACTGTGTTATGAATGAAAATTTCATTGATATAAAAATTCTTATGTCCGTTCCAGATGATTTAATAGAACTAGCATCTAGTGAGGACTCATCTTTTCCACCATTCAGTCAGAGAAGCATCAGAAGTTTCTCAGAATTTACTTCAGAAAACGATAGTGAAGCAGGACCATCGGCTCCAAAAAAAACTCGAGGAATCATTAACATTTTCCGTAACCCTAAAGTTATTGCAGCTCTTGATAAGTGTAAAGTGAGTGACAGAGATGCTGTTCACCTTGTTGGTGCTATAGCAGAAGCACTGGATGTTGATCTGGATTCGCTTGTTCTTAATAGGTCATCCATTAAAATTCAACGACAGAAAATACGCGAAGAACAGGCAACGCAAATCAAAAAAGTTTTTAAGGAAACTGAACTAAAGGCCCTTGTTCTCCATTGGGATGGAAAACTTTTTTACAATTCGCTCAAAATGGAAATGCTTGATAGATTACCGGTCATCGTTTCAAATGGTAGGACTGAGAAACTTCTTGGGGTACCCGTGGCAGAAAATGGCAAAGGAGTTAGTCAAGCGAATGCAGTTTATGAAGTACTTTACAGTTGGGGTCTTCAAGATTCTGTCAAAGCTCTTTGCTGCGATACGACTGCATCAAATTTAGGCATCAAAAAATGGTGCTGCCGTTCTTTTAGAGCGACTGCTGGGAACAAATATTCTCTTCTTGCCCTGCAGGCATCATATTTTTGAATTAGTTCTTCGATGTGTATTTGAAAGGAAGATGCCTGCAACGACTGGACCTAATGTTCCACTTTTCCTGAAGTTCCGAAATTCTTGGAAAAATATTGATAAATTGAAGTATCAAACTGGATTAGAAGATGAAATAGTTCTACGTCATCTTTCATTGGAGAGAATCGAAGAATTAAGATCATTTGTACAAGATTCATTAGAATATCTCCAACCCAGAGCCGATTATAAAGAGTTTCTTAATCTCACTCTCATTTTTCTTGGTTCAGTTCAACCAAATAATATTTATTTTCACCAACCCGGAGCTTTTCATCATGCCCGATGGATGGCAAAAGCAATATATTGCTTAAAAATTTTTATTTTTCGATCTGAGTTTGAAATGACTAGTGACGAAATCGAGGCAATTCGTAGTACATCACTCTTCATCGTAATGCTCTATGTCAAGGCTTGGTTCACTTGCACAGTCACTACAAAAGCACCAAATCTCGATATGAGCTTTCTAAAAAAGCTGCATGATTATCGTTTGATTGACGAAGAGGTTTCAACAGTTACCCTCCAGAAGTTCTGCAATCACTTATAGTATTTGAATCCAGAATGTGCTGCAATTTCGTTCTTCGACGAATCATTGCCGCTCGAAGTTAAGAGAAAAATGGTATTAAAATTGAGTCCTTTAGAAGATATTGATAGTTGCTATCCAAAACGTATACAAATAAGTGGGGACGATATTAGCAGTTTATGTGAAAAACAGATGAATTATTTTATTACCCCTCAATCAAGAAATTTGTTTCTCAGATTCGAGATTGATGACCAGTTTTTGAAGATAGATCCAGCTCTTTGGGATCAGAATAAAAATTATCAACGAGGCTTAAATATTATAAAAAATTTAAAGGTAGTAAATGATGTTGCAGAAAGAGGAGTTCATTTGTTTTCGGAATACAACGATATTTTGACGCGAAACGAAGAACAAAAAATATTTGTGTTGCAAATTGTCTCTGAATACAGAAAAATATTTCCTGATTTCAAAAAAGAGACGATCATGAAACAATATATATTTTGAATGATCGACTTCCTGTTATACTTTGAACTAATACTAATAAAAGAAATAATACTTTAAAGATTGAATTGTGTGCACTATTCATTTACTAAATATTCGCTACAGCCTGACTTCAATTTAAAAAAATTAGTTACCAACAGGATGACTGAGGGCTCAGGGTGTTTTCGATTTGTCCGTAAGTTTGTAACGCAGGGAAGGATCAGCGTCACTTAAGCCGTATTCTTATATTTGTTCCTCTGCCTGACCATCTGCTTATTGAATATGTTGAGCCCTGAGTCACCCTGTTCGTCCGTTTTTCTGTAGTATGTTGAAATAACGATTACGGTCAAACGGATAAAGCTAGGTTCATGAAATTTGGTACAGATAACTTAAATATAATTAAGCTGTTTGGGACGAAAAATGAGCCTAAGTGATTATTGTTAACGCCTACCTCCCATACAATGTTTAAAAATGCTTATATGGGAGATAGGAGAAATCATTATTCGATTGTGCCCATTTTTTCCCCCAGTCAGACTATGACTCTAGATATTGTGTGTACCAAATTTTATCTATCTAGCTGTATCCGTTTGGCCGTAATCGTAATTTGAACAGAATACAGAAAGATCAACGTACAGGGTGACTAAAGAGTCAATTTAAAAATCTGAAAAAATTCGAAAATTTTTTTTTTGACATTTGGAGCCGATCTAAAACAATCCATCTTGGAAATTCCAAAAAAAGCCATATAAGGACCACTCTAATATACATACTTTCGAAAAATGTTAAAAAAGTGAATTTTTTTAAAATTACAATACAGAATAATCCCTTTATTCACATTCGGACTACTTTCTTAATTCACATACTTGTTAACTGATGTAATGTTGTTTTTAAATGTTGTATTTGTGATCTCTGTTTTATTGTTTACGCAATATGCTGCATCAATAAGAACATTCTTCACAAAAAGTTTCACATCACTACTCACTTCTTTACTTCCAGCCTGTAAGTGGTATCGCAGCAGACCAACCATCTAGTTCAAGTGGGTTTGTCTAGAGACCATCCGCCACCTTAACCTAAACTTTCCTATGCTATGCCACGTAGAGCTATTTGAAAAATTTAGACTTTAACTTAAGCCAGTTTGACAAGGTATCTTCAAGTTTTATTTAAGTTATTTTTTTTAAATTCTTCAGCCAAAAATCAGCAGCAGCAGCAGCTTGTTTGAATTTCTTAAGCACTTCAGGCACAGTTTAGTCATTAGTTAAATGCGCTAGCTATAAATAATTAATTTTTCACCTCTTTGAAAAGGCAAATAAATTGATTATGCACAAAATAAGAGAAAAATATGTATTTAAAAATACACACTAAAAAATATGTACTATAAAAATTAAAATGCTTTCTGTGATTAGTAACAAACAAAAACAACAACAAGGTAAATGCGAGGGTCGATTTAAAATCGAAAATTCGCAGAACCACTCATTTTCATATAATCAAAGGAAAAACATTAAGAAGATATACAAACGTAGAAGAATCAAACCGGCAATTTTACAGCACTCACCCACCTTTGCACATGAAATTTTTCACCACAAAAATTGAAATAGAAATAAGAAAAAATACGAAACACAAAAATTGTTTTTGTTTTTTTGCAACAAAATTTCTACTTTCAATTGGAATTGGTGCTCTGGAATTTATTGCCCAAGCTAATTCAGGCCAAACTATTAATTAGCCATAATTTTAACGCTTCGCAATGAGTTGAAATTCTTTTGCGAAAAGCAATTAAAATTATATAAAAATTTACATTTAACAAAAAAAAAAAAACAAAAACGAATGATATCGCAGCAACGCACTTTGCACTCTCCCATCCCGGTATTACGTCCATAGTTTTTAAGAAAATCGCCAAATTTTGTGATTTTTCTGTTTGTGTTTTTATACAGTATAATTTTGGCTTTTTAATCGCGTACTCGTACATACATATTTATGTGTTTTTCTATGCATAGCACTAAAGTTAAAGTGAAAACCATTAAAAAAGTAACAAAAATAATAATAAATCTACAGAGCGAAAAATTATGTAACATTTTTCATAAAACGTAAACTAATTGTAGTAGAAATTTGTCAAAGATTAATGTGCGGTTTAATAACTAAACCACCAACTTTAGAAAAAGTTTAACGGATCAAAGAATCTTTGAAAATCAGTTTGGTTTTCTTCTAATAGATATTAAATATTTTATAGTCTAAAAATACCGAGCATAGAAACTTGAATTTCTACAACTTCTCTAGTAGCAGCATTTGTTATGTAGTGCAAAGACAGCAACAAATTAAAATTAAACGATATGAAAAATACAAAACCAATATCTAAAATTCAAAACTAAAACTTAGATTTTGTCACAAAATAATTTCTTGTACCTTTGTTAACAGGTTAAATGGTTTTTTTTAACAAAAAAACTCAAGCAACAAAGTATATATTTTATAAAAAATATTTATATTTTCTATAGCAAAAAAAGAAATGTATGGCATAAATGAAATTATTTCGAAAATATTTTAACAATATATTGAATATTTAAAGAAATTTGTAAATATTATTTTGAAATGAAAATTTAGTAAATATTTAAAATTATTGAAAATAAATTTGTGTAGATACCTACTTGAAAAGTTTAGTTTGTGTAGCTTTAAGTTTTTCTGCTGTACAATAAACAATTCTTTATTAAGTATCTAAGAAAGTTTCAAAAGAAACAAAGCCTAAAAAGCTATTTGCAATAAAATGAACAAATTTTCAAATTGTTTATATAGAACATGTTCGATAACACAAAACATTTCTTAACTACTTATGTTCGAAGCTTTGAAATTTTGTATTCAACTGTTTATAAATGTATATGTATGAAATAATTTTTCTTAGTTTAGTATCTATAAACTAAAATTTAGCACTTAGTAAAGAAAAACCAACAACTTTAATTGAGGTTCTTTATAATTATTAGTTGTAATTGTAATTGATTGATAAATAGTAGTTTATTGTAATTGGAATAAGAACTACGATTGAAAAATATTCCACAGTGTTGGGAAAATCTATTATTATTATTATTATTATATTGATAATAAAAAAAAATTTAAGAATGGAAACATTTTAAAAACGAATTACTTTTATTCAGTATTTCTGTTTTAAGCCATCAAGATTTCAAGCGAAGATGTTTTAGAAATACAAATCATCGCATAAAAAATGTATGTTCTACAAAAAGTAAGCATCGATAAAACTTTTAATATTGAAATGAATACTAAAGATTTGACCCTTCAGAAGTGTTCAATGTACCTGCATTCGTTGATGTCGTGCTTTAAGATGTTTGGAAAAATAAAAAGTAAAAATACGCGACTCAGGTGGTTGAAGTAAAGTTTTACAAATTAAGTACGGCATGCAGCATCCATACAAACACTGTTCTTATAAAATTTTGAGTAATTTAAGGACAATTTTGCTCCGACACAGATTTCCTCCTGAACAGTTGTTAATACTGGTCATACAAAGATCGTCAAGCACCAGAAAAATAAATATAAACCTTCCTTACAAGCCACTTCCTATGAAGAACTGGAAATTATATAGGATATTGAAGAGTTGGTTGAGTTTTCAGATATTCACTAAGTCAATTCAACTTAAATGCATTGAATGATCGTAATTCAGATGAAAGATACAATTTAAACCTGTCTCCTTGCCCTAATGGTAGTTGAAAAGCTGATAATTCCACATAGTATATAATCTATGGGAATAGCAAGTACCCCCGATAATAAGATTGTTAAGTATATTACACAACTTCTCTGTTGAAAACACTTATTGACAAAACTATGATATACATTTCGGTATATTCTGAGCTCAAAAATTGCATGAAATATTTTTCCATCACTCTGTTTGGCCAAAGGTATAATCTTTGATTTAATTTTTGTATGTTATTTTTTTGAGGACTTTAAAAACGTCATTTTGGGTAAAACAGAACCGATCTGAACACTAATTACCAAGGCTAGGATTTCGATGACATGTCATCTTTTTTCTGCTGCTTCTAAGGCATTTCCTGCTTATTTAAAACATCTGTGTATGTTTCCTAAATTCCAAATATGAAAAGTTTTTAGGTCTTTTAACGGTTCTAGTCTCGTCTTTTAACGGTTTTAGTTTTGAGGTCATTTTTAGTAGATTTATTGAACTTTTTGGTCATCTTTAGATATTTTTGATATTTTTAACTTGTTTTATTGTCATTTTTGGACATTTTTAATTTTGGAGCATTTTCGGGTTCTTAGGTCATGTTAGTGTAATTTTAATTAGTGTCCGACCGAAACTGGAATTAGGTCCGAAACCGAATATTCGGCCATTTTATAATATTCGGCCAAAGCCGGTTATTAATATTAAAATTTAAGTTTTTACAAATGATTTTTTTTTATTAAAAGGAAAAAAAAGTGCTACACTGAGAAAATAAGGAATATTAAAACTATTCACGCCCGTGTATAAATTAATTTAAATACTTACGTGGATGAATAAAATATTTTATCCACAACACGTTGTTTTTGCGTATTTGAATTTAAGTTGAGTTTGTTTTTCTGATCTCACCTTTCACTTTCAAACGAAGTTTATAATTTCGTATATATTTTCGAAAAAGGTGACCTGTCGTTATTCGTTATAAATTCTGTTTGAATTAACAGATTTGACCAAAATTACAATTTTATAAGATTAAACAATTTTAAAAATAATAATTCATAGCTCCATAACTCTTCTTCAGATGAGGTATAAAAAAGTTATTGCGAATTTAAAGATGATAAAATGCAGTTTTGCAATGTTTAGAGGTTTAAAACAAATTTTTTATTTATGGGTTGCAAAAATTTTCATTAGAAGCTGATAAAATGAAAAATTTGAAAAAAATTAAAAATGGGTGATCTCACTTTAATGTCTGTAGCTTTTTTACTAGTCCATAGATTTTGTTTATTTTAGGCTTAAAAGTCTTGCAAAAGTTTATGCTGTACAAAAAAATAACACATAACATAATAATAACCATAAAAATGTTGTGGTCAGTTGTCAAATTGTTTACTTTTCAGGTGCTTAAATGAGTTTTCGACCAAAGATTTCCACGAAAAAAAAAAATGTTTTATTAAATATTAATTTATAACTCCATAATTATTCTTCAGATGAGGTCAATATGTCTGAAAAAGTTATTGCGAATTTAATTGTCTTATATAAAAATGTAATTTTGGTCAAATCCGTCAGTCCAAACAGAATTTATTACGAATAATGACAAGTCACCTTTTTCGAAAAAGCAAACAAATTCTTTGGTCGATATGTCAAAAATCTATCCATAGATAATTTTTTTTTTTTTTATTTTAGATCTAGGGACTATACCGTACATGAATTTTACAAAGAAGTCTTGGTCACAGAGATTTTTCTGGATTTTCTAAAGTAATGTACTTAATTGAAGTTTACTATAATAATAAATGAGATAACTTTTTATTTTATTTTGTATTACATACTTTCGTATACACCAAAAATGTACCTACATTTTTTTAGAACTACAAAACAAAGTATTTCTGTTTTTTAAAGGCTTAGTGTTATAAAAATAGAAATATGTATTTAGATTTCTTTTCCTTTATTCCACACACTCAGAATTCGTTCGGAAGTTTAATTATCAATTTTTGGCTTCAGGCATTTTTATTTTTGGCATAAAATTAACCAAAACGTTTTGCGTTAACACGATAAATCAAATCACACGAATTCATAATTTTTGTTTTGTACAATGCGTTGTAAATATTTTTAATAAACCAAATTTACATATTTGAATTAAATGACTGATGCAAGATATTTTGGTATAATTCAAGAATAGCGACAACTTTCATTTTTTAATATTTTTTTGGTTGGATTATACGGATTATTTTGTAATATTATCTTTAAGGGTTTTATATTCATGGAGAAATTTATATATTTATGATAATAAAACAAAATAGAAAAAAATTATAATAATAACATTTCCAATTTAATAATATATATAAATAAATTTTCAAATTTGACCAAGAATTAATTTGAAAAGGAAACTTAAAATTTTTTTTACTATGTAGTGGTTTTGAAGCTGGTTTTTTTTTTTTTTGTTAAAAAGTTGTTATTCTTTCCTTTGTAGAGATAATGAAAACAATTTTGCCCATTCTTATAGTGAATTTTGGTACCCTAGTGTCAACATTAACTTTGAAAAAGTATTTTTCTTACATTGCCAGGCCCTTTTCTCCAACAACTCCCACTTTCTTGACCATACATTTTAAAAATTATGCCTACCCCTGTATCTTATTTAAAATACCCCTTTATATTATTTAGTATCGATAATGTTTATATGATTATTAAGGCAATAACATTAAAAGCAATTTGACATTGTAAAATATTTCATTTACATTTAAATAGGCTGGCGGGAGGGGTTCTATCGCCTCTACTCTGGATTTTAGCAGTGAATGAACTGCTAGGCAAACTAGAACTAGAGGGGTGCAGGGTGATAGCTTATGCCGATGACGTTGCTATTGTTACCTCTGGAAAATATATATCTACTCTCCGAGACATTATGCAAAACTGCCTAAATACTCTTGTCAACTGGACTATCAGCTGTGGGCTCAGCGTTAATCCTAATAAAACTGAGTTAGTAGTTTTCACAAGAAAACACAATGTACCTCAAATTAGCCCTCCAAAACTGCGAAATACAAGTCTTATCTTCTCAGATCAAGCAAAATACCTGGGCCTTATACTGGATAGGAAACTAAACTGGAAGCCCAATCTGCTCGAAAGAGCCAAAAAAGCGAACATTGCCCTATACTCTTGCAAAAAGGCGGTGGGTAGCAAATGGGGTTTACAGCCAAGTGTTACTCACTGGCTTTATACAGCAGTTGTAAGGCCAATATTGCTATATGGTGCTATTGTCTGGTGGCATGCACTCGAAAAACAGACTCACCATAACCTTCTCCGTAAAGTTCAAAGATCAGCTGAACTGTGCATTAGCGGAGCCCTAAGAACCACTCCGACAGACGCATTAGACACAATGCTCCATCTTACACCACTTGATATCCTAGCTAAACAGATGGCCGCTAATACAGCCATCCGCCTAGTAGCCACCTCCCAGTGGAAAGAAGGTACACTAGGACATTCTTGTATCAGAAAATTTCTCCCTCCTTTACCTAGGTCCATTGACTACATCACACAAAAACTACTCTTTGAGAGGAAGTTCGATGTATCCATTCCCTCTCGAGAAGAGTGGGAACAAGAAAACCGTTCACCTCACAATGTCATTGAGATCTTTACGGATGGATCAAAACTTGATGGCAAAGTAGGTGGAGGAGTCTACTCAGAAACATTAAACATCAATATAGCCTTCAGGCTCCCTGACCATTGCAGTGTATTTCAAGCTGAAATCGCTGCTATACATGAAGCGTTAACTTGGCTTCAGAAAAATGATATATCTTCCATGGATATATGCATACTTTCTGACAGTCAAGCCGCTCTGAAAGCCCTAGGAACTGTTGAAATAACATCTGAAACAGTTTTCAACTGCCGCAGATCTCTAAACGAGATGGCAGAGCAGCTTAAAATTATCCTATGCTGGATTCCTGGACATAGGGATTTTCTAGGTAACTGCAGAGCAGATGAACTCGCTCGCACAGGTACTACCAAACAACTATCTTCAGACAAGACAAACCTTGGTATTCCTCTCACTCCTTACACATGAGTTATCCTGTATTAACACCAACAAAAGATGGTCAGCAGGTAACACTTGTAATATGGCACGGCAAATTTGGCCCAAACTCAATCTGAAGCGTTCAAAAGAACTCATATCTCTTAGTAGAGATCACATTGACACCATGATAGGGATCCTGACAGGGCACTGCCTTATTGGCAGGCACGCTCAAAGATTAAACATACCCCACAACGACTTCTGCAGAAGCTGTAGAGATGAGGAGGAGGTGGAATCTACAGAACACCTTCTCTGCACCTGCCCAGCGCTGGCTCAAAAACGTTTTCTTCACCTAAACAACTGGTTTTTCAGAGACCTCGAAGAACTCTCGGAAATATCGATATACCGAATCCTAAGCTTTGTGAACAGCTCAAGCTGGTTTGAATAGAGAAGGGAGATCAACCCCTGTGGTACCACAATGGGCCTTATTGGCCTAAGTGCGTCTCAATTTGAGGCAGCCACTTTAACCTAACCTAACCTACATTTAAATAAAGAATCATTAAATGGTCATTAAATAACATGTTTTAAAAAAAATTGCAATCATTTTTGCATTTGAGATCATTTGATATATCTCACACCAAATTTCAAAAAGGACATCTCAAAATTGTTAGATTTTCATAAGGAGCACAAAACAATTTTTTTCTTTAAGTGACTTAATAACTAAGAATATGTATAAAAATTAAGACGGCCGATGTAGATGATCACTACGACCAGTTTTACACGAAAAAGTACAAATTTAAAAATTTTGAGTTGGGTCACTTTTGAAGAGGGTGTGCGATATTATCATTTAAGGTAATTACATTACAGGTAATTACATTACAGGTAATTTGGCATTATAAAACATTTCATTTACATTTAATTAAAATTTTATTTATATTTATATTATTTAGTATTGATATTATTTCTTTCTTTCCTGAACTTATTTCTTAGACATGTTTGTCTGTGAAATGAGGACATTGGCTTTAATGAGGACATTGGATTTTATGGCTTCTGTAAAAAAAATGTATTTTAAAAAAATATAGAAATTTAGGCTGGCGGCTGCTGAAGAGGTGATTGGCTACCACCACCCTCGCCAAAACCAGTGGTACGACCAGGAGTGTCGAGTGTCGCGACGCCACTGCAGAGAAAGACGCCGCCTGCAAAGCCACCCTGCTGTCGGTTGTAACGCGCGCTGCTAAGGAGCGATACAAAGAAAAGAGGAGGGAAGAGAGACGTATTTTCAGGCGGAAAAAGAGAGACATAAAAGCATGAGCAGACGAAGATTGAGATGTATCGTGACAGAAATGAGACCCGAAAATTTTTCGAAAAAATAAGACGCCTTGCCGATGGTCTCAAAACCGGGGCCTCTTACTGCAAGGATGAAAATGGGAATCTAGTGACAGATGTCCAGAGTACACTGACGTTATGGAGGGAAAACTTCTATAAGCTTTTAAATGGCGACGCTGACAACAATCCCGCCAATAGAGTTGATATTCCGGAAACACCAATTGTGGATGACAGCGTCGAGGTTCCGCTGCCCGACTATGATGAAGTTCTGACAGCTATAGGCTAGGTTAGGTTAAACCGGATGCCTTCGTGAAGGCTCACATAGACCAATTCAGGTCCTTAGTGGTACCGGTAGCGAACAAAAGGATCCTTTGTGTTTTTTTAAAAGTCTTTAAAGATTTGCGTTGAGTTCGAAAACTTTAGGAGGGATTCTAGAGACACCCTTGCTACATCTTTAAGCGACGGGAATGTCGATGAGCCTAGGTATTTTAGTCTAGATCTAAGTAGGGCGGGGCATGTGCATAGTTGGTGCTCCAGGGTCTCCACTGTGCCCGGTTCCTTGCACTTCCTGCAGTTGTCATCCGTGGTGATGCCAAGCTTCCTCGCATGGGCTGCCGTCATGCTGTGACCAGTGAGCATGCCATCTAGTGTCCTGAAATCTTTGCGCGGGAGTGCCAAGATGAACAGAGTTCGTTTTTCGCATTGTGCATTGCACATGATTTTCGAGATTTTGCACGATGTCGTATCTCTCCATCTACGATTCACTGCTAGTGTGGCTCTTCTTTCGAGGTTCCTGTATAACTCTTGTAGCGGAGTAAGTACATGTTCTGCGAGTTCTGATTCCAGCCCGGCGCCTTCCTTTGCTAAACCATCTGCCATCTCGTTTCCCTCAATGCCCTGGTGGCTAGGGATCCAGTAGATGCGCACTCTTTTTGAAGCGCATAGTGCATCTAGTGCATCTCTGCCAGCCAAGACACTTTTGGACTTGATGCTAGCGGAGCGCATGGATTTGATCGCCGCTTGACTGTCAACGAAAATGTTGATGTTAGAGTGTTGTGTGTCCATGCTGAGGGCTATCTCAGCAGCCTTCCTTATGGCAAATATTTCCGCCTGGAAGATACTGCAGTGGTTCGGCAGTTTATATGGCTGCCTTATATTAGGCTCTGCGCAATACACCGCCGCACCTACCCCCGTAGGCATTTTGAAGCCGTCGGTAAATATGTTGACCGCCTGCTGTGCTTGTTCTATACCTTTGCACCAGTCATTTGGTCCCAGAAGAGTTCGTGCTTTGGAATTGACTATCGTGCGAGGCACCATGTAGTCCGTGCTACTAGGTAGATCCTTTCCGATTGTACAATGTCAAAAATTTTGAATGTGCATGTTGCCTGCTGCCGTAAGGCGTTGTGCCGTTTTTCCGGCTATTAGTTTTGCGTGTATGTCCAGGGGGTCCATACTTAGAATGGTTTCAAGCGCTTTAGTTGGAGTTGACTTCAGTGCCCCCGTGATGCATAGCGCTGCCTGCCGCTGAGTTTTCTACAAGTGCATGAGAAATGTTGATTTGTTCACAGCCGGCCACCACACAATAATCCCATAGAGTAGAATAGGACTCACTAGCGTTACATAGATCCAGTGCATCAGAAAGGGTGAGAGACCCCAAGTACTGCCTAGCATCTTTTTGGATGTGTATAGCGCAATGGTGGATTTCTTCACCCTTTCTTCCACGTTGGTTTTCCATGACAGCTTGCTGTCCAGAACGACTCTTAGATATTTTGTGTGAGTTTTCGGTATGAGACGTATATCGTTCAATTTCGGTGGTATCCACTGTGGTATCTTGTACCTTTTCGTAAACAGAGCCAGATCCGTTTTCTCAGCATTAATACTAAGCCCGACTGAATTTGACCATCTAAGTACATCTTTGAGTGTTGTTTATGGAGCTTACAGTTGATAGACATTTCCCTACTATTATAATGCTTATGTCGTCTGCATAGGCAGTTATCCTTGGAGCTCTACCTGCGAACTTTAGTAGTTCATTAACTACAAGATTCCGTCGTAGTGGCGAGAGGACCCCTGCCTGGGGTGACCCACTACGAGCTTCCCTTACCATGGATTTAGTGCCCCACTCAGCCCGCACCTTTCTGCAGCTTAGCTCTGACAGCTATAGCTCGGCTTAAAAATAACAAAGCCGCGGGAGCTGATGGCTTACCTGCTGAGCTGTTTAAGAACGGAGGCGAAACTCTATTCAAATGCATTCACGAGCTTCTATGCAGAATATGGTCGGAAGAATGCATTTCGAATGATTGGAATCTCAGTGTGCTCTGCCCAATCCACAAGAAAGGCGATCCCACTATTTGTGCCAATTACCGTGGGATAAGGCTTCTTAATATCGCATATAAGGTCCTGTCGAGCGCTTTAAGTGAAGGATTGAAGCCCATTGTAAACGAACTGATCAGTGTGGCTTCAGACCTGGAAAGTCCACCTTCGACCAGATTTCCACGCTACGACAAATCGTGGAGAAGAGTCAAGAAAAACAAGTCGACACCCACCATCTTTTTGCCGACTACAAAGTCGCCTTCGACAGCCCAATAAGGAAGCACCTGTACTCCACCATGTCTAAGTTTGGTATTCCTGCAAAACTAATACGGCTTTGCAGGATGACACTGAGCAACACCAGCAGCGCAGTTAAAATCGAGAAGGCTCCCCACCATTTGTTACCAAACGAGGTTTCAGACAAGGTGATTCCTTATCGTGCGACTCTTTCAACCTAATGATGGAAAATATCATCTGAGCTGCTGGTCTGAGACGTAGTGGCACAATATTCTACAAGAGTGTTATGC
Organism: Dichetophora obliterata; assembly: GCA_963920525.1. NCBI lineage: Eukaryota > Metazoa > Arthropoda > Insecta > Diptera > Sciomyzidae > Dichetophora > Dichetophora obliterata. Next base: position 106,438,545 of record OY986438.1, read on the forward strand.
TGATGAGAGTCAAGTCGAATGGGTCTGGCAGTGAATGCAGATAAGGAGAAATACTTAGTATCAACAAACAAACAGTCCCAGCGTCTTAGAACCAACGTTACAGTTGACAATACCTCCTTGGAGGATGTGAAGGACTTCGTCTATATGGGATATCAACCAACGACATCAGCATTGAGATCAAACGAAGAACAGGTGTTACTTTGGGCTCAGTAGGCAATTGAGAAGCAGAGCCCTCTCTCGACGAACGAAAATCACTCTCTATAAATCGCTACTGTACGAATATTTTTGAACAAAATCTTATTTTGTCTTTCTTAACTAAATCCTGTAACTAAACCCTCAAAACAAAATTAGGGTTAAACTATGCCTCGAAATGAGTGAAAAAATAGCTTTGACGAAATCGTAATAGTAGACACGTAACGTATGCAAAAGTGTACACAGGGAGGGTTTACTTTACGATATTTTTTTTAGTGTTTTTTACGTCCAAAGTGGACACCTGAAAAAAGGGTGTGTGGCTGGCCAAGGTAATTGAGGCAATTGAAGTCATCAGCAATAAAAAATTTATGTTAGGTAGTATATTTAAAGATTTGCATTTAAAAACTACCAGGCCGCAGTTTTCTTTTATCAATCTCCCTAAGACAATACATGTCAAACGATATACAAACTTTACTTCTTTTGTTGTTTTTTTAAAGCGCAGCACTGCACTAATATGTATCATAGTTTTCACGTTGCTTATGGCTCATCTCAGTTTTTTTTGTTGCGCTATGCTAGTTCAGCAAAAGAAGGGATTAGTAAAGAGCAGCATGAAATTTATTGAAACTCTCGCAACACAAACGCGTGAAAAGAAACGAGAAAAAGCTTAAAAATGAATCTTGCTCTATGTATTTTTAAATTGAAGTAAATTTTTAACAGCAATTAATCGCATTTTTTGATATTTTAAAAACATATTTTGTTCAAATGGTTCGAAAATTTCATTCTTATTTCTCATATTTTTATAGTTCTGATATAGTTAAGGGTTTACTTAACTTCCGTCGATATTCCGTTTGATAATTTATTTGAGAAATTTCAAAACGTTCATAACGATTTGAGGATCTTTTTAAAGCAAAACCAAATTAATGAAAAATAATTCTTTTTACACAACACAGTTACAGTGTTTAGCACAAAAAATATTAAAAAATAAAAACAAAAATTGATTTGAGGAGTTCAGTAACGTCTATAATAATATAACCTTTCTCTGTTTTAAAAATGTGAGTATGCATTCTATCGAAATTAAAAAGTTGCAAGCAAAAAATATGTTTTTATTTTCAGTAGAATCTAAACTCCTTTTTGATTCTACTTCGCTCTTATGGATTTACTTTAATTTGAGAGGAATTATAAGGTTCTTTTGAAGAGCTCCACTTATTTTTGAGGTTGTATGGTAGAGTTTTTCCCTTTTTAATTCGCTTCTGCTGTTTTTTTGTCGGATGTTTTTTAGAATATTATATCTCAAGTAAAGTATGTTTTTTATACTTTATAATTGGTTGATCTATATATTTTGCTAGAGATAAATGCACATTATCCATCCTATTGAAATTCAATTTAAAAGCGAGATTTTCAAAAATTTTTAGTTGGAAATTGTTAATTTTGGTTTTACGTACATTTTTTTAAACATTTTCTCGATTTGTCACATTTGGATTGATTTATTTTACACCTTCGGACCCTGTTTGGTCTGTCATGACGTATTCAGCAACATTACTGCCATATTAAAACTAACTTTATACATACCATATTAAAAATACTGATTTTGTTTCATTGAATCATCAATATGAGTTTTTATCGTGGGAAAAAGCTTAATTTCTGCATAAAAGATTAAAAAATCAATTTTTGAAACTGGTTTTGATTACTATTTACAGTGCCTACTTCACTTAAGAATGTTATTATTATGCAAGTGGATAACACAATTAATTATACATTTAAATCTGAAATTCAAAACGTACTTGTTTTTAATAGTGCCTTTTATTTATTTCGAATTGCATGTAGCTTAATATATTTCGAGCCACATTGATTAAACTACGCTTTAAATTAATAACAATTCTTTAAATAATTTCAGCATAAATTTATTTATGATTTCCAAATTTGATTTCAAAAGACTTAATAATAGTCAATAATATAAATGTCAAATTGTCAAATGAAATCATCAAAATTCACCTGGCAATGTTCATTGTTGCCTAGGCGAAAGACTAAAAAAAATCAGTACATCTTATTTTTGCATGTAGTTCTTTGAATTTGTTGCAAGATTAAGAACAATATGGTCGCTTTATGTAGGAGTAAGACTCACCTCACCGCTCCCGTAGCATCCTATGTCAAAATTTATGCAGGGCATTTGTTTATGTATACAGTGTTTTTATACACAGTATTTTTATATAGTATTTCCAGAAAATCTGTTGCCAGTATTGTTATTTTTTGTTTCGCATTTGTAACCTCTGACCGTTTTCTTTAGACTTAAGACAAAAGCAAAGATTTTATTATAATTAGTCAGTTAGGTTTATCTTGATCCATGTCTAAGTCTGAGTTTGTTGTGAATTACTATTATTTTAAATTTGATAATTTTTTTTTTTAAATAACTCTTTGTTAATCAATGAACTTCGTGTAGATGTTGTTAGATAAATCTACAGCTGCTGTAAGACTGTTTTTTTTTAAGCAAACAATTGCAAGTTCCGTTTGGTTTATCGTCGAGCGTAGAAAAAAATACTGGCAAAAATATAATTTTATAATGGTGATACTTTATTATAAATCCTCAATAAAGACATTATGTTAGCTTTGTACTCTAACGCAATTGATAGAGCAGCAAAAGAGACATTAAATAATTGATGGCACCGGAATATAGTTAGGTCGTTCACTGACATATTTTTTTTTTATTATTAAGTCTTTTGAAATCATTGAAATTGGAAATCATAAATAAATTTATGCTGAAATTATTTAAAGAATTGGTATTCATTTAAAGCGTAGTTAATTCAATGTGGCTCGAAATATATTAAGCTACATACAATTCGATATAAATAAAAGGTACTATTAAAAACAAGTACGTTTTGAATTTAAGATTAAAATGTATAATTAATGTATAAATAACTTTCTTAAGTGAAGTAAGCACTGTAAATAGTAATCAATACCAGTTTCGAAAATTAATTTTTTAGTCTTTTATGCAGAACTTAAGCCTTTTTCCCACGATAAAAATTCAGATTGATGAATCAATGAAACAAAATCAGTATTTTTAATATGGTATGTATGTAGTTATTTTTAATATGGCAGTTATGTTGCTGAATACGTCATGACAGACCAAACAGGGTCCAAAGAATCCGAAATAGGATTTTTTTCGCATGTTTTTGGCTGCTGCAGGTTTTTGAAAATAACATCAAAAAATCACGGCGGGAGTGATTTTGGCTCACTGGAACGTCTGAAAAAAAACGGGGTTTTAATCAGCATCAAAGCCGCTATAGATTGAACTAAAAGAATTTTTTTGGCAAAAAATGACAAAATTGCGGCGTTCTTAGAAATTAGCTGATTTTTTGGACCAAAAAATCCCTTGACAACCAAAAATACTATACTGATTTTTCTATCCGTAGTTCAATCTATAGACTTATATGTGTACAATAACATATTAAAATTTCAGAACTATCAGTGTAGTTTTTTTTTATCACGCCCGCCATCTAAAAAATGAGATTTCTAGTTTTTAACACCGATTATACGGCCTTGACGCTCTGCGTTTAAGACTTTCGCCATTTGACATAGAAATTAATTTATAATTTTTAGTCTTTAAAAATAGATTTTTTGAGGTTTTTTGAACAAAAATCAATCATAAAAAAATTTAATTTTTTGAAAATTCAGGTGTGTACTGTCCCCTTAAGAAGTTAATTTCGGAGTTCGCGTTGGTTACATTTGTTTTGCGGTTATGGCTCGATACCTCCGATTACTAGTCGTCAAACATAATTTAATGATCGGTAGATGAGTTGCCTTTACTTTGTCGATTTAGTCTTTAACCCTTTTAGTGGATTTAGTGGATACTTTACACGTCAGAAAGTAATTTTTATTTTTATTTTGCAACATTTTTTTGTAACTCAAATAATTTTGTTTTATGAAAAAAAGATGAACCGACATGATTAAAATAAATTTAGAGAGATATTTGACATAAAAGCCAGTTGGATTTTCGATTTAGTAACGAAGAAGAGCAAAAAAAAAAATATTTTTTGGCCTATTTTATAAGAAGAAATCAAACAGAAAAAAAATCAAATTTATGTTTTTGTATCTTTTTATGGCTTTAATGATATTTATATTAAGAGGATGCACAAAACAAAGATCTAAAGGGTCGAAAAACATTCAAGGGATTAAAAAGAATTTTGTGGCCAACAGAAGCAAAACAATTTTTCCTTTGTACAAGCTTGCAAAACATAAGTAGCACAGGTTAAAATCAAAACGGCTTGAAGAGCATCCATTAATTAAAAATTTTTTTTTCTTAAGAAATATGTACATAAAAACCAACAATAGCGTAGATAAAATAAAACTTTTTCATTTCTTACAGAAAACATCTGCAATATTTAAAAAATTTTCGTTGAAGTGTTTTTGAAATCAGAGTATTTAAAAATATTTTTGAATATCTTGCATATATTCGCAAATAAAAGAATTTATTGCAAATAATAGAATTTATTGCAAATAAAAGAATTTATTGCGAATATATGCGAATATATGCAAGAATAGATTGCACACGGCATGATCAAAAACTTAAAAAAACATGAGATTGATATTGTTTATACATAACTTTAACACTTCATTTCTTTTCGTCTTAAAAATGTTTATAATAAATGGATGGAAATCACACAAAAAATTATCTTACGCGAAAAAGGCAGAGCTGGTGTTTAAATAAAATGCGTGTTCAAAGTGAATAAAAGCAATAATTATAAATAACCCAAGCATTGAAAAGCTTCAATGATTGAAATATTGTTAGTTGGTATTTAAGAATAGAGATATAGAGAACCACTTTTAAATGTGGCAAAGCAGCGATTTGCGTTGAGTGTTTTCATAAATTCTATGATAATTCGTATTCTCAAGAAATTCTATTGATAATTACCCAGAACAATACTTTTTTATGGATAGCTTTTATTGTTATGGATAGCTTTTATCAAGGTCTAAATATATTACAACCATCCACAGCTTGCCTCTTTAGAGCATTAAATGGCAAACAGCATCTGAGGTCACAAAGTGTTGTCAAACCTATCTTCAAGTATCTGCCAGCTGACACTTTTCTGTTTAGGAATATTGCATACCTTCAATTTACTCTCAAAATATTTATTTAATTCTATAAAGTGGAAAATTATCCGTTGCAAAAATGTGGGTGTGCGCATAACGTCATCGCCTTTTTATTACTCCTCACTTAAGTTAAAATAAAAATTGTTACTATCCATCGGCATTGGTTCAATGTAATTGCATTGTTTTTTGTGTCATTTATTTATCTATATTTTAAATAGTTAAAATCTTACCAATGTTCTGTCTAGCCACGAAATGCATGACAAAGTCATGAATAATTTTTTTATTTGCTTTAATGAGTACCAGTACAGTCAATGGCGTAGCCAGCCTTGGACCTGGGGGCAAGGAAGGCTTGATAATTTTATCTGAAATAATATTACCTGAACATTTTACGGCGTAAGAGAGTTTTTAAAGTTTTTCGGCGACCAAAAATTATTTTTTCGTAAAAATACATTTTCGAATACATAACATCGTTATAATATGCTTAGAGAGTTTAAGGTCAATCGCGTCGGAAGCGAATTTCATCGGGGGGGGGCAGTACAAATGGGGGGCAGTACAAATGGTGGTGCAAAAAAAGTTCACCAAAATTTCTTCACATGAAACATGAAGAAGAGAGAAAGAAGAGGAAAATATATAATACAAAAATATTATCGTTGTAAAAAAACTGATATTTTGAATAACTTTTCCTTTTAAATTGTTTATCTAGCTAAAAAAGTGGGGGGGGCAACTGCCCACCTTTCCCCCCCGCTTCCGACGCCAATGTTTAAGGTCAATTAAATAACAATTACTATAGTTATAAGCACAAACGTCCGATGAAATATATACTGTACATTACTACTTCTACAACTTTAAAGACGTTTTTCTCGAAAAGTGCTGCTTGAAGCCGGTGCACAGCATTACTCGAAAACTATGCTAAGGATCGCTTCTAATTTTATGCACTTGTTAGACAAATACAAATGGTACTCTTAATTGTTCGACTTTTATTTTAAAGTAATACTTTTTTTAAAACCTAAAACAAATAACTTTTTATTAAAAAATCGGTATTTCAAGTATAATTTTAGTAAAAATCAAAATTTTTCCAAAAATCTTCGATCAAAAGCTCAAAAAGCTTCAGCAGAACCGAAGTTAATTTATTTTTTAGATGAACAAGCTCCGAAAAATCGTGTCCACCGCATATTTTAGGTGATTCACTAAAATACTGATTTCTGCTTTAGTAATTTATATTTTAGCCAAAAATTCGAAAATTTTTCTGCAAAAGTTATATAACTATAATGTAGAAAAAATTACCTAAAATAAAAAGTAGCTTTAAAAAAAGTTTAATGCAGGCTTTTTTTAGCTTAAAAAACTTTAATGGGCCCTTAATTCGTTGAAAAAGGTCAGATTTGTGGAAAGAAAACTCATTAGCCCTCTACTGCATGCATTATGATCCAGACAGAAAAAATAAATTGTTTTGTTGGATTTATGTTTAAAATGGAATAATTAAAAACGCAAATAAAATTATTTTCAAAAAAGTTGTTCCGTTTCCGTCAGAAACTCATTTATGGCTATTTGAAGGAATGTGTGATTTCATGAGTTTTACATGTATAATTGAAAAGCAATCACATAAACATAAATCAGTAGGCTATGAACTCTTTAAAAAAAATTATATAAGTAAACTTACTTACACGTAACTGAGAAGAAGCAGTGTTTTATTTTCTGAATTCTCTGTTTTTCTGAATTAAAAATAAAAAACCACATACACTGATACACCAAACTGAGATTTTCTTAGCAGTTGTGTGAAAAAAACATTCACCACACATTTACAAGCGTCTACTAATGCATTTTAATAACTGTTATTTTTCGTAACTTCTAATATCCGTTGAAAACTAGAATTTGAAAATGAAAAGCCATATATGGCTTCGTGTGAAGTAGAGCGTAAATTCTTGCTACGATAAAGCGTTATTTCACCAAACTCAACAAATAAAGGGTGATCTTTTAAGAGCTTGATAATTTTTTTTTTTTAAAAAACGCATAAAATTTGCAAAATCTCATCGGTTCTTTATTTGAAACGTTAGATTGGTCCATGACATTTACTTTTTTAAGATAATTTCATTTAAATGTTGACCGCGGCTGCGTCTTAGGTGGTCCATTCGGAAAGTCCAATTTTGGGCAACTTTTTCGAGCATTTCGGCCGGAATAGCCCGAATTTCTTCGGAAATGTTGTCTTCCAAAGCTGGAATAGTTGCTGGCTTATTTCTGTAGACTTTAGACTTGACGTAGCCCCACAAAAAATAGTCTAAAGGCGTCAAATCGCATGATCTTGGTGGCCAACTTACCGGTCCATTTCTTGAGATTAATTGTTCTCCGAAGTTTTCCCTCAAAATGGCCATAGAATCGCGAGCTGTGTGGCATGTAGCGCCATCTTGTTGAAACCACATGTCAACCAAGTTCAGTTCTTCCATTTTTGGCAACAAAAAGTTTGTTAGCATCGAACGATAGCGATCGCCATTCACCGTAACGTTGCGTCCAACAGCATCTTTGAAAAAATACGGTCCAATGATTCCACCAGCGTACAAACCACACCAAACAGTGCATTTTTCGGGATGCATGGCCAGTTCTTGAACGGCTTCTGGTTGCTCTTCACTCCAAATGCGGCAATTTTGCTTATTTACGTAGCCATTCAACCAGAAATGAGCCTCATCGCTGAACAAAATTTGTCGATAAAAAAGCGGATTTTCTGCCAACTTTTCTAGGGCCCATTCACTGAAAATTCGACGTTGTGGCAGATCGTTTGGCTTCAGTTCTTGCACGAGCTGTATTTTATACGGTTTTACACCAAGATCTTTGCGTAAAACCTTCCATGTGGTCGAATAACACAAACCCAATTGCTGCGAACGGCGACGAATCGACATTTCACGGTCTTCAGCAACACTCTCAGAAACAGACGCAATATTCTCTTCTGTACGCACTGTACGCATTCGTGTGGTTGGTTTAATGTCCAATAAAGTAAACTGAGTGCGAAACTTGGTCACAATCGCATTAATTGTTTGCTCACTTGGTCGATTATGTAGACCATAAATCGGACGTAAAGCGCGAAACACATTTCGAACCGAACACTGATTTTGGTAATAAAATTCAATGATTTGCAAGCGTTGCTCGTTAGTAAGTCTATTCATGATGAAATGTCAAAGCATACTGAGCATCTTTCTCTTTGACACCATGTCTGAAATCCCACGTGATCTGTCAAATACTAATGCATGAAAATCATAACCTCAAAAAAATCACCCTTTACCATCGAACAACTAGCGTATTCAACTGATGTGGCTGCAGGTCTGTACCCAGGGTGGGGAAGGGGGCAATGTCCCCCCTACTACAACCATTTGCCCCCCCTGGCCAAATTAGACCATGAAAAACTTTAAATGAATAATTAATATGAATTTTTTTGATATATTTGCTTATTGCTTTAAAATTAGTTTAGTTTAAAATAACAAAAAAAAATACACATTCACCTTATTCATTACTTGAGTATGTATGTATATGAAATTTGTGAAACAAAACATTTCAGACAAATTGTTACAATTGTTCAATCTTTGTTCAACCTTTGCTACCAAAAAATAAGATTTGAATTTATATAAGTTTTTAACCCGCATCGATACACGCAGAGAAAAAACATAATTGAAACAACCATGTTTTAAGAGGATCATAGTATGATTCGGATTATGATTGTTGCTAACATGTTCTTAAACATAAAATATTTTCTTTGATCATGATACTATGATTACAACAACTATATTTAGAAAAGGAGCTTTTTGTAGGAACCAAATTATTATTGAAACAATTATTATTCTCTTATTGGGCCGAAAATAGAATGATTGCAACAACTGTATTATGAATTTATTTTTAGGATCCAGAATATTATTGAAACAATAATTTTATTTCTTTATTTTCATGCACTCCAATTTCCATTGTCTGGGCTGAACAGAAATATTCGCCCTTATTCTTGAACCCGCGCTCGCTCTCAAAGCGACGTCGAAACAAAATTGTTGTATGTATTCTGTAAACTTTCAATTTCGACGTTGAGATCTGCAGTGATTGTTCGTGTCAATTGTTGAGCAAACGTCGTCAAATAAATATTTAAATTGTTGATCGTCGCAATGATCTTGGACGACAATTTATTGGTGAAAGTGCGCTCTCGACGACGATATTTACTCTACGCGTATTCAAGAATAGCTTTTGAATAATTCAATTGAAAAACAATTTGATAAAACTTTCTGTCCGAGCTGGGGTTTGAACCGCGGCTTGTTCGCTTACGAGCCACGCACACTACCAGTAGACCACAGCCGCTACTATCGCTCGCCTGACTAATGTCATTTATAAGCATGGTACATTAAATGCATTGTCACAAAAATAGCTATATGTGTGACAAACAAAATATGGTCAGAATTGCGAAATATATTTACGGTAAATAGAAATATGTTTGCTACAATTAAAGTCGAAAATGTAATTTTTCTGCGTGCTGTTTTTAGGATAAGGCGATTAAAAACAAAACACAATAATTGAACGTTGACAAACGAGACGGCACATTTCCTTCGATTTTTGGTTATGTTCTGCTTCGTTTGCCAACAATCAAAGAAGAGTTCAGAAAAACATTCAAAATTCTTACATGTTTGTTTCTATAATAATATTCACATTTATCATGATTGACAGAACTACAACATTTTTGTTGCAACTAATAGTTGAGGCAATCATAGTATGTTGACGATTTCAATAATGTTATGATTTCAACTATTGTTATTTTTGGTACCATTATTAGTAAATAATGACTTTATTAAGGAAAAAAATTTGTGTTTGCAGAAATAATACAATAATTTTAGTAAAAAAATTATTATTGCAGATATCATGTCTGAACCATGTATTTTCTCTGCATGTAGGAACTTTCTAGAAACGAAAAGCACGTTGTGCATCAATTTATACATTATTTTTTATGTATTAATTCTAAGTATAAAAAGATCTACATATCCATGTATACGTATTATAAAATTAACTGTTTTTTAATAAATATGTGTAATGTATTCATTTCACACGTTAAAAAATTGTTTTTTTTTTATTTTAATGAAAAAACAAAAAAAATTTCTCCCCCCAAGATTCATGCCTGCCCCCTCTGTCTTCTTGGTCTAGCAACAGGCCTGTGTGGCTGCGTCTGGCGTTTCCCAAAACTCAAATTCCAGGCACCCATTTTATTTATGTATTTATTTAAAATTCACAGTCACAGATAGGACGTGAGTTTAATCCCCCACATCGGCAGGTTATCTAGAGTTCTGCGCAACTGATTTGATCGTTAAGTCAGTCATTAGAGCATATTCAAAAAATTTTAAGCTAAAATTTGCCAAATTAAAATAAGGGGGGTCTCCACCAGTGGTCTAAATGATAAAAAATATCGAGGTTTTTGAAAATATTTCGCAAAATGTTTGTTTTTTAGCACAATGGTTATAACCTAGACTATGGGCGCGTTCTGCAGACAAACCTGTTGCATAACTGTTAACTAAAAGTCTGCTGAACGAGCTGGTACATGCAACGTGTTCGGTGGGCGCTCGCCATTTTTGGTAGCGAACAATTTCAATGCTACGTGCGCTCACTTATCATAAATTCAGCTGTTTTTGTTCGTCAATTCTTTGAAGAAAAGACTAAAAATGTAATTAAATATTTCATTTAGTTTCTAGCGAAAAAGAAATGAACTAATTATTATTATTTATTTGAACATAAATTAGTACAGTAAGATACAAAAGGATCTTTAATTAGTACAACGCATAAGAATCTAAAATCAGCTAATGAAAAACTTATATTAATTTATAATTTATTTTAATTTATTCAAATAAATAAATATATGTATTTACATTGTCACTATGAAAAGTATGAACAAAAATCAGATATGTATTAAGAAACTGGGGCAGAATTAAAACGATTTACAGCGTAAATTTTATAGATTTCACTCGTTCAAGGATGCAGTAATTAGATCCATGGACGGACAAGGCTTCTTTAGGTCAAAGAATTAACCAAATTTGTCTAGAAATTGTTGAAGCAAATCAATTCGTTCCTTTTGGATTTTGTTTGCTTCATCTTTTCTGACATTTAAACCACCAAAAGCCTCTGTCCGCTGTTGCTCCATCTCAATAATTTTTTTTCTTTGATGTTAACTTTCAATGGCCATAGAAGCCTTTTTCTCTTTTCGAGAAATTGAACAGCTACCAACTGACTTCGTCAAGCAGAACACTGCCCAAATTGGTTGACTGTTGAAAAGCACATGCGTCTTCCGAAATCAGATTTTCATGCAATATTTCGCTACCATCTTGCATGCCAAATGACGAAATAGTATACCCAATGTTGATGGTTCTATCGTCAGAAAAATGTATTCCATTGTTGCAAAATACTCCCAGGACGCGTGACCTCGGCCAGTTTTAGTGTTGTTGTCTTTAATTTTCCTATATGTTTTCTTCATATTTCTCATCTTTCTATCCAATATATCGTCTGCCATCCCATGGCACCCTACATTTGTCATCTCCTTCGAAATCTCTTTCCATAAAGCTTTCCTTTTTTACTTGGGATCGCGAAACTTTTCTTTACGTGCAAAATACAATTGCAGCATCATTTTTTATCAATTATTAGCATCAATTATTTACATTTACTAAATTTACCAAGATTTTCTTTAATTCTTACCATATGATTTTCCTGTTGTCATTTGTTAAGTTTAGTTTTCGAAGTTGGCCGTTTTTCTTTAGAACACTGCGCTGTTACATTTTACGCCAACGATTTTAATCGGCATAGAACTCTAAACAGCTGTTTCTGTTTTTAACAGCACAGCATTCAGCAGAATTGATCGCTTCGTAAAGAGCGCTCACTAATCGCTCAGTTAGTGATTACTTCTGCAGAACGCGCTTTATGTGTTGAGTAAAATACATTTACTGATATGTAGGTACTCAGATTTTTTTGTTTCAGATAATTTAGAATCAAAATATCTTGACGCTTAAACCAGTATTTTTTTAAGCCACCTAACGAGAAGAATTGTCATAAACACAAAATTGTTTTTTTGTGTTATATCCGAGACAGCATTTTGTTTCGCGGAAGAGCAAAAAGTGATTATCTTTAAAGAACAATTTTCCACCAGCGAGTTCCCTTTCTGCTTTCCTGTAGGAGAAAAAAGTCTGTCGTGGCGAAATCCTCAGGTAGATAAGAATATAATTCTTTCTATTATCTTAGTATATTCTTACTATTACTAGCGAGGAGAAGTTAAAATTCTCCTCAATCCTACACCCCAGTTCGAAACAAAATATATTTTATATACTAGCTGACCCGGCAGATGTTGTTCTTCTGCCATTTCCATAGTTACCGCGAAGAGTTTAATTTGGTGAAGGTCTCTGTTTAAAAATTGTTTACCAATAGAGGTTTAGGAATTTTCTGCGGTTTTGTAAAAGATATGTACTACAGCGCCTTCTTATGTTAAAGACAGATTAACAGTCCTATTCTGGCAAAGTAACAATTGTTACCCAGTATTTTTAATATTTCTATATGTTTGTTGTAATTTTTTGATTTGGAAACAAAATTTTAAGTTCAATAATAACAAATATTGATAAAAATTGTCACCTGCTTTTTAGATAGTCACAATTTCATGAAACATATATCGTGCCCAGGAATGATAGAATAAGAGATTGCGCTTTGCGCAGGACCGTTACTTCTGCTAATCGAGTTTGACAATCAGCTGTTGAGTTGAGTACGTCACAATATTTAATTTCTTTGAGAAACGTATTGCGACCGGTTGTGTTTTATTTAATTCTGTATTTATCGAAGTATATTTGCAAGTTTTTAACTTGAAATGAAAAAAATGAAGTGTGCAGTTGCTAATTGCGCTAACAGTAGCAAAAATCGGCATCAGAATGCAGCTTGTTTACTTTCCCAGAGGATTTGTAAAAAAAAAAAAGGATGCTTAAAGTAGGTGCCGTGCCATCAGTTTATAAGCCAGGTGATGAAAATCCGGAGCGTTCCGAAAGAGTTCAGCGTCGTTAACAGAAAAAAATCGTTTATGAACTTCTTCGGCAAAGTGATGCTTCTGTATCACAAAAAGGTAATGGTTGTTAACAATTGTTCAAGATGATATTTAGCTAAATTCAAATTTCAGTTGAATTTATTTTTGATGAAGCGATGGAGGATGCTGGAAAAGAGACTGACCTTCCACAGGCATTCGAGGGAAATGAGGAGAATTGTGTTCTTGAAGCCAACAGACTTTCTAATGCGTCAGCATTACACGTCCGTCTTGCAAATCGGTCCATATCAGTAGAAGAAATTGAAAATTTGCAAGCAAAGCTGTAAGTTTAGTTTTCATAAATTTGTAAATTTAAAACTTATGCATGTATGTATGCAGAGAAACGTTACAAAAAGAGAAAACATATCTCCAAAAATACGAAAATTAAATCAAGACATTGTAGAAAATGCATACAAACGAAAACGAAAATACAAAAATATATTGACTTGGCAAAATTTGTTTCATAATTTCAAAAGTTGGAACTATCATTTTTTTGTCTTTATATTTACAGGTAAATTAATGGAAATAAAATGGGAATGTTGAAACTACAACCATTCAACTCATCATAAAAAGTTTAATTTATTAAAACAAAACTCACTTATTTTAAATTACTGGTTAAATCTGTATTTTTTATACGCAACATAAATTATAAAATTACAACAAAATGTGGCTAAGATGCGAATTTTTTTACTAGCTTTTGTTTTATAATGCAAGCCAATTGCTTTATAAATGACTTGCAAATCCTCACTTGTAGAATTTGAAGTTATCTAAATCATTGTCATTCTCACGCACCTTTCATGATTTCATTAAGTTATTATTTTATTAATATCCATATAAAATTTTGTTTTTTGACGAAATTCTAGAACACTTAGTTTTTCAATAACATACTTTTTCTATATTTTGATTAAATACAAATTTTAACTTCTTTATTTACAGGGTTGCCAATATTCGAAGCGCCCATTTTATTTTTAAATAAATCAAAGAAACCACAATTTTTTTCTCTGTTCGTCATAAATATCATTTAATTGGGTTCAAGTAGATTTGCTTCCATTATTTCTTGAATATGATATCTCGTAAATGGTCGCCATTGGCCTCTACGACATATTGTGCCCGTTTGGCAGCATTTTCCATGGTTTTCTTCAACATTTCGATGGGAATGGCGGTTATTTCTTGACGGATGTTGGTTTTCAGCTCTTCTAGGGTCTTTGGCTTGTTGACGTAAACCTTTGATTTCAAATAACCCCACAAAAAGAAGTCTGGAGGCGTTAAATCTGGTGATCTTGGCGGCCAATCGAAATCACCATTTTTTGACATCAAACGGCCAGGGAACAATTGCTTAAAAAAATCGATTGTAGTGCGGCTTGTGTGTGGTGGCGCGCCATCTTGTTGAAACCAGTAGTGCCTGATACGCTTTCGACGAACGATTGGCATGAAAAAATTGTTTATCATATCGCGATAACGCTCCTGATTGACAGTAACTCTGTGGCCATTATCATCTTCGAAAAAGAACGGCCCAATGAGCATTTTAGCACAAACGCCGCACCAAACAGCGACTTTTGCATAGTGAAGAGGTACCTCTTGAATCTCTTGTGGATTTTCAGTGGCATAAATACGGCAATTTTGTTTGTTTACCGTTCCGTTCAACTGAAAATGAGCTTCATCGCTCATTGAGTTGAGTTTTCACTATTGACTTGTTTTGTTGAATGTAAATTTCAACAATTTTAGAGCGTTCGCGTGGCGTGTACTGTTCCATTGTAAACATTTGCTTGGAATGACGCTTCAAACGCGGTATGTCCAAAGAAGTAAAATATAAGGAAATGGTGTTGCTTACACAAACACTGTACGTGAACTGTCGCACCATTCGTAAATTGTGCGAGCGAGAAAGAGTGTGTTTTTTGACATTTTTGAGAACCCTGGCATCTGATTGGAAGACTCCTCAGCAAAATAGTTGAAAATAATATAATTTTAAGCATTTTTCACTGCTTAAAAAGCAACAAAATTAAAGAAAAAACCACTAAAACAAATGCAATATGAGTTGTGCGGTTAAGAATTGTAATAGTTCCCGAAAACTTAAAAACAATGAGCATTCGTTCTACAGGTAAATATGTCCATACGGTTTAAATTCTTTTAACAAAAGTGCTTTATTTAGTTTCTAACGATATTTATTTAACTTATTTGTTTTAGAAATGTATATATTTCTTATTAGAAATGGTTTAAAAATGCAATTTAGACCCCGTTGATTTTCCGACAGTTTGATCAAACCACATCTGTCAAAACACAAACACTGCTTCAGGGGCGCCGTCATTTTTCGCAGTTGAATACATGTTTGGGGCGCTCTTGTTTTCAGCATAGGGAATCAGATTTAGTTCCTGTTTGTTAAATTTTTCTGATTTTTACACAACAACTAGGCAGAAACACCCAAAAAAATAAGGATTTAAAAAAATTAACCTAATATAATTTGTAATTAAAGTTGAAGTTTAGAATTTATAGGCCTTCAAATATAGAAAAATTACCTAAAAATCTTGCAGTTTTTCTAGTTTTTCAACAAAACTAAGCTTTATGGGTATTAAAACAAAGGTAATGTGCGTATCTATTCAACGAGGTGTCAAATTTAGAATTCCATAAGAATTCATTAAGATATAATTTTTTATAATTACAATTTGTAAGACTAGTGGTCTTTTACGAAAGCAATACATTAAAAAGAGAATTATTAAAAAGATAACTACATTCAGAACTGCTGTAGACAGAGAAGCCTGTGTGGTACTTACTGAGGTTTGTAAACCCTAAGCAGCATCCGAAGGCCTCCTTTTGATACATTTATTTTTTTTTTATTAAATTTGGAAAAATCTCGCGATTTTAAGTAAAAAAAGGGTTGTATCTTAAATGCATGTATTTTTATGTTTGATATCTTGTTGAATAGATACTTGTATTATCTCTCTTTTGATACCCATAAAGTTTAGTTTTGTTGGAAAACTTAAAAAATCAGCTAAATTTTTAGTCCACTTTTTCCAATGTTGGATGCCTATAACTTCTGAGCCAAATGCGAGCGATCAAAAATTTTTTTAAATAATTAGAGTAGTTGCTATTCTTGAAATGTTTCTAAAATTTTAATGCATAAGAACAAATTTTAACAGTTTGGGCCTTCTTTTACGATACAACCGAATACGGCCCTTTGTGATTGTTTCTGTATTTGTGTATCCAACACCAATATAAAAAATACCACACTTTCCTGCTATTACACCACTTCCTTATATTTTACTTCTTTGGGTATGTCATTAGTCGATTTGGCATCACTGCGGAAAGTTACAGTGTTGCCAGATGGGCGCTTCGAATATTGACAACCCTGTATGTATCTTTTATATAAATTTTTTTTATCTTGATTCAATGCATATATTTTTAATGCATAATATTTTAAAAGTTATCATGCAATTAGAAAAGTATTATAGAAAAATAATTACCAAGATAGGTATTTAAGATATAAACGATGGAACAAAGGCAATGTGATGTGCAATCTGACAACAAATGAACTTCAAACCACTGATCTGGCTGATGTTTGTTGCAATTGTTGTCTTTAATGATTCGTGGTAGAGGAAACTACAATTTCTTCATTGCCATTGTTACTGTATGTACTGCTAAAGGAGGAGGATTCATCGGTGTCACGACTGTAACTAGGCGTTTGGTGGCCATGCTAATACCACTGTCGGTTGTTTGCAATTAAATATCAGATGAGCTGTCGAGCTCATTGTTGTGATCGGGAATATTAGATTCAGTGAATAGCTGACGAGTGTAATAATTGTTGGCATATTCTTGCTTCTGAGTTGTTCGGTTTCATTATTGCTTGCAACAGTTGTTTCAGCTAAATGATTGTCATCGTCATCCTTATCGGAGCCATCATTATTTTGCTCTTGTTGACGCTTTCATCATCGGAGACGATCAGCAATTGGACGATATAGTGTTTTACATTAGCGATTGGAGTTGTCCACTAGGCTAGTGTGCGATGCAAGTATTTGTAAATCATATATAGAATTGGTTACGGCTGTCTAAACGGTGCAATTAATTTCATTGCGATACGAATTAATCTTTTAAGACCTGCGCTGGCTCGCTTGACCTACCTCCACCATAGCAAACATATCATCAACCAAACTAGCTATCCAATGGCGGTAGCACTGTATTTCTTGCAGCTGGCACAAGTTTCTTCAGTATATTCTCAGAGTAACGCGTGCGATAATAGCCTACAGTGCCAGAATTAATCTTAATCCAATCGTCTACGCTTACATCATCCAGCACTTCTTCTTATGATTTCTTAACAAACAAGAAAGTTTTTTTTAATTTTTGTTAGATGCTCTGAAGTAGGTCAGCTCGAAATATAATGCAAATCATAACGAATCTCTTACAAATTTTTTGTGACTAAGCTGCTTACTGGTTGCAATAAAATAAAAGTAAAAACAATGTTTGCAAAGGAGTAATAAATAAATTTAACTTTTTCTCGTTCCAATAAATTGCTTCTCAATTCTTTTATTTTAATTATATAAACTAAAATTTGTATAATACATACAAACCGTATGCACATTGACAGCTTGCCAGATCAGAATTGATATTGCCTGCATTCAGCGGAAAGAACTGTTCCACAACTTTCGGGCTGAATGGTATGCTCTCACAGAACATGTTCCTTGAGATGTCACAATTTATATAGCGAAAATATTTTATGCTACTTCGCTACTTGAGCACTTTTTCGGCTAGAATGCGGCCATTATGACGTACATGTGCAGAACGACAATTTTGTTGTACACTTTTTTTTTTCTTCAGCGCAATCTTTGTACTCTATCATTCTTGTATCGCGCCGTGTTGCAAATCTGCAACACTTAGGAATTGCTCTAGAATGATAGCTCAAAGAAAAAAAAATTAAGTCGGAATTCTTATAAATGACTCATAAACATTCTAAACAAGTCTAGCTTTTCAATTAGAGAGTAAATCAATCAACAGTTATTTTTTCTTTTTAGTTGCAACAGCGTGATTTTGAATTTGGCAGCAGCTTGTGTTTTGCAAAATTTTTAATATATTTGTAAATGACTAAAACTGTTATAAACAGTGTTTATAATTAAAATAAAAGTTTAAGTTCTGTTTTTACTATTCATTAATGATCTTCCTTCGATAATAAAACACTGTAACGTCTTAATGTACGCTGACGACGTGAAACTTTTTCTTTGTTACGAAAAATTTAAAGATTTTAACTCGTAAGAAGTGATCGTTAAACAAAAAATGCCTAAAATCATACTAAAGAAAATGACTATAGTAATAAACCTTGAGACTAAACATATCTATATTTTCTTCTAAACGCATTTACCAAATGTTGTTCAAGGACGCAAAAAATTCTGTCAGTTTTTTTAATCGCTCAACTTAAAGTCCAATAAAAGTATTTCTTTATTTAAAATATCGTCGACATCTATAGATCGTTACGTTTTATTCTGCAAAAAAATAAATTTACGTTTTTTTGTCATATCAACTTTGCATAAGAAATTTATTGCAATAAAAAAATATATTTCAAGAATGCAAAAAACTTTTTCAATAATGCTTTTTGTACTTAAAAAAACCAGAGTGCAATACGTTTTCTCAATTGTCTGTAATAACTCTTGAAAAATATCAATATTTTACGAAATTTTTTCAACATTTTTACATCAATCGTATTTTAAGGCGTCTACACAGAAAACCTATATATATTAGGGCGGGTCAAATTCTGGCTCAGCGAAATTCGAAAAAAACCAGTAATTTCAAGACTTTTTCTCCACTACAGCATATACAAATTCTGAAAAAAAGCTGTGCGGACTTTCGTAAATAGATTCATACACATACATTCATACATTCATATTTTATAATTGAGAACAAAATCTATTTACGAAAGTCCGCACAGCTTTTTTTCAGAATTTGTATATGCTGTAGTGGAGAAAAAGTCTTGAAATTACATGTATTTTACGAATTTCGCTGAGCCAGACCACCAAAAAATTCGTCCATACAAATTGACCCGCCCTAATATATATATATACATTTTTGATAAATATTTTGGAATCATGCGAGTTTGAATATTCTAAAACAACGCAAAGAAAAAAAAATCACAAAAAGAGATCATCAGTTTTGGTATTTATTTCCAACTTTTAACCACTGTGCGCCGGCCTATTGGTTTTGTTGTATTTTTGTTTATGTCTAACAAACCAAAATCACAAGCGTTGTTATTGTTTCTTTCTCCATAGAGTGCAACAATAAAATACCAAAAACTCGTTTTCGAGAAAAAACAAACAAAAAATGAGAGCTCACATGGCCTGCAGACAAATACTTACGAAAAGTGCATACGCAAAAAAAAAAAAACTAATTAACGCTAAGAGACGTTGGCAGAGAAGGAGCAGTACTCAGAGTACACTAAAAATACATTCGGATCGAGCGCTTTTGTAATAAACTGACTCAACGCACTCATTGAAAACGGCTCGAAGTGGATCGGATCACGCCGCTCTCGGATATGAGAATGTACTTATAACCGAAAAAATGCTAATGAGCCGAATGCCTATAAGTATTTTACACATATTATTAAGTATGGATAGAGTTCAGAACAGCACGACACTCGGTTATGATTTGAGTATCCGAATTCTGACGGATACTCATTGCAGTTCTCTGATATAGACTAGTGGACTTGTGTAGCTTAAATATATTAAATCTTAACTTAAAAAAATGTAAGCAAATGACATTCTCGCGTAAATCTGCTAATAACATAAATTACACTATAAATAACACTTACTTAGAAATAGTTTACAGTTTTCTCAATCTTGGTGTTATTATGGATTCAAAACTTCGCTTCAATCTCCACGTTAATATAGTGATAAATAAGGCAAGAGGAGTCCTTGGTTTCATTAAAAGATGGACTAAAGAATTCAGTGATCTCTTTATTACTAAATTATTATATACCCGTCTCGTAAGGCCAATTCTTGAATATGCATCAGTTATATGAAACCCACAATAAAATGTCTACATCGACGCCATAGAATCCGTTCAAAAACAGTTTTTACTTTTTGCTTTACGTCATAGTCGTTGGAATCCCAATATTATGCTTCCATCGTATGAAATACGCCTTAAGATTATTTTACTATCTTCCCTAAGAAGCAGAAGAATGATGCTTAATGTCATGTTTCTGTATAAATTACTTCGTGGCGGCATTAATTTAGAATATCTCATCTCAGCTCTAAATTTTAACATCCCAAGGAGAGGAACTAGACATTTTCTGTTTTTCAAGTTGAGTCAGTGCAGTTCTAATTACGCTCTTCATGAACCTTTACGATGTATGTGCAGTGATTTCAATGATAACTTCAACATGATTAATTTTTCTGTTTCGGTAGACGTCCTAAAACGGAAAATTATATTACATTTAAATAATTAAATCAATTTAACTTCATCCTATTATATCTAACGCAGCTATATAATTATGTATTATCGGTAATTGAGATTGTTCTGTTTCTCTTTTTTGACTCGATATTATATTTTATAAAGTAAGCACCATCAAATATGAATCGTTTATAAAATTTGCTTTTTAATTATTCAATATTTTCATTTTAAATCAAATTGTGATTTACGTGCTCACGTGGCTTCCTGATTTGAAATTAGACCGAACTCACACTATCACCTGGATTGGTGTGCCAGAGTATATTTCTTTTCCACACAAGTTTATGCCTGTGTTGGCCCAAATGCATATCCAACTAATTGGGATTTTGATTTGGCGGATATGAGATTTATCTCATTTCCACGTAGGTCCTTGGGTCGGACAATGGCCACAAACCAGTTCGAATGAGTGTAGTGTTTCGGATTGTTTTTGAAATCAGGATTGTTTTTTGAGTAAATTAAATTGATAATCAGTATCATTTAATTCGATGTTGCTTATTTATATCAAATTAAATATACTTAAATACTCGTTTTATGTATTTTAAATTCCGCTGAAAGGCCAATTAATGTGCTAAGTGGAAAATCCTTATTGTTAATAGGGGGTATGTTTTAGTATGTAGGTGCATTCTGTCTGTCCCGGCTGATCCGGGCAGGATCTAGAATGAAAATCGTGCATGCGTATAGGACCGGTATACGTATCTTTGGAAGATTCCATACCTCCGGGCGAATAAAAAAAAAGAGCTTTTTGGTGAATTACTATTTTAAAAGCAATGTTATATTCCCTGAAATATGTTAATGCTTTAAACTGTAAAAAAATTTGTTTGCAAATAACGTAAGTTGCCCTAATTACGACCACCTCGGCACTTTCTGACTATGTCTGTTTAGAAAAATGTTTATATAAATTTTTTTAAAAAAAAAAAACATTTTCTGGCTTAGAATATATTCTAAATTCATTAAAACTTTTTAAAATACCAGAATAGTGCAATCAATATTTTTAAAATAGTTTTTTTTTACATCGCAATGTAAAATCATCGAATTGCCTTAATTGCGTCCAGCAAAACCAGCTTTTCCTTGATCCGACCACTCGTTAACCGAATTCCGTCCATGTTTACTTAACACACATAATGGTTCAGATATTAATTTTCAAGATGAACACGATTATTATTTTATAATGGTTTTATTATAAAATGAATCAAGAAAAAAATTTTAAAACAAATATTTTTTTTAGTTAATCCTTAAAAATTTTTCATTTTTATATTTTTTCCAATTTCATTTTATCAAACATTTTTTTTTAAAAAGAAAAATAAAAATGAAGAATTGGTAAAATTGCATGTTAAAAAGTAAATATATTTTTAAATTATTAAAAATTTAATTACTCTACAAATACTTTGGGTAAATAAAAAAAATTAAAAATAGGAACTGTATTCATTTAATGATTAATTTTTAAAACTATTGATAAGAAGGAAAGACACATTTTTGCACTAAGATACAAAAATTTTATAGATTATTTAGTTTTTCGGAGATGAGTTACTGCTGGAACATTATATGTTCCTAGATTTTTATTAAGATTGGTTTTCTAATTGTTTTAATAATATTATCAGTTGAGAAGTCATGAATGTCGTCCTTGTCTGGCTAATTCCAGTTTGTGCCACTCATTTGCATGGATTTAATTTTTACTATTTTATTTTCCTCATTTACATCGAGTACGATGCCAGGAAAATATTCTTCTTCATATTTTACAATAACGGTTTAATATTTTGGTTACTTTCTAATTTTTTCAATTCTTTCTCTTTTTGTTTTCGAAGTTTTTGTTCTAGCATTTTTTTCTTTTTTCATCATAGATCCTTTTCTGGTGTTCTAAAAATTCCTCATTTACAGCAACTGTTGGAGTTATTTTCTGCGTATTTTTTTCTGATATTTGGGGGTTTGTCACTTGGTTCTGGCCAGTATAGAGCTTTTTTAAACGGTGATTAGCACTGATAACGAAAATCATTTTCAGGTTGAGTGAAATTTACATTTTGAGTAGTGTTATCCTTCAGCACACTCTTGTAAGGTGTTGATTCAACTACAGTAATTGCCTGTTCTAGAGAAGGTGATATCTCTAAAGAATTTGTATATCCTTTTGTGCTAAGGTTGATGGTAGGCTTAATAGGTGTTGCTCGGAGCATTTGAATAGCCTGTGCTGAAGCCTTAGGTCCAAAAGCTTAACGCTTCCATCTGCATCGACTAATCCATCTATGGAATTATTGTGTAAGCTCCAAATACTCTCATCTATGTAAATTGCTGCGGCTGTTAAGTTACAATTAGGGGTCGGATTTTCTTTATTATTCATTCTGTAGAGAACTCCAAAATTCAAAAAGGGCTTGATATTGGATGTCACCAAGCCATTTGCCCTTTGCCTCTATAAAGTTTTTTATAACAGTTGGACTTAATCTATTTTCGATTTTTAGTAACAATTGTGAGTCTGTTAATCATTTTTTGTTCTGTTCGGTTATGTTATGCGCTTCAACTGTATTTGTGCCTTTGGGTATTTCCTTTAAAAGCTTTGAAAAATCTATATTGCTTTCATTAAACGGAAATAAACCACATGCTTTAAATGCACTGCTTACTACTTTTGGTGTAACAGCTTCTTTGAGAGATATTTCCAAGATCTTAGCAAAATCTTCGCGTGGCAATTTTTGACCTGCGTTTTTCATACGCCAATCACGAACATTTTTGCGCCAAATATTTTTTAATGGAGAAAATATACCAACATCAAAAGGCTATAAGCGGTGAGTGGCGTTTGGATAAAATGCTATAAATATATCTCTTTTTCCTTTGGAAGTGGAATGTGATTGTTCCCTAGCCATGGGTAAAAAACATTTGGTATGAATTCAAAAAATTCCTCACCAGTCAACCTGATTCGGTGCGACCTATTCTCTAATTTTCCGGATATTTGGCATGAATACAACCGGGTATTCTATTTTTATAGGGGTATAATACCATGGGTGATTGCAAAATACCATCAGCACTTACAGTCAAAAGAACAATTCCTTTTAAATGAACGAGAGTAAACTTTTTTCGACCAATTGCGAACAATAACATTTTTTTCCTTAGACTTAAATAAAAACCACTCTCGTCTGTGTTATATATTCGCGTTGGGTCATTAAGAACTTCCAATAAAATGATGTTAGTTAAATACGACCGGACTCGGGAAAACCAATCCCGTAGGTCCCTCTCCGTTACTTGGGCTCTTCTGAGTGTTAGACTCTGTGGAACTCTAGTAGAAATAACGGGGTGGCGTGACAGAAAAGACTTATACCACTTGTACCCTAGTACACCCCCTTTAAATGGGGTTTCCCGCTTTAAATTTTTCACTAGCTTTGCAACAGATTCTAATAGCTGAGTTTTTGTTACCGGAAATCCTATCTCACCCATTTCAACTACCCATTTTACTAAAATTTCTTCTTCATCTTGGGATAAAATCGTTGGTGCTCCTACATTTCTGTTTGTCTCATATTTTCCTTTAAGTTTATCAATGAGGGTTGACTTGGGTATGTTTAATGTCTTTGAAGTCTGTCTAATTGATATTGACTTGTAATTTAGAAATTTAAGAACAAAATATAATACTTATTATATTTTATATAATAAATATTGACTTATTGTTAAGAACTCTCAAAGCCTCATTCAATTTATCTTGGGTATATGTGCGACCTTTTGCAGGCGCCATCGTGAATCTCTGAAGAAAAATGTGTAGTTATTTTAATCAAAATCATATATATTTGAGCTCAATGTACAAGGAAAACAAAAAAAAAAAAATTATCTTTTAGTGTTAAAATAAAAGATGGAAATTAACTTTTCCAATAATTTTTCTGGGTAAACGGTCATAATTTTAGTAGGTCGTAATTAGGACAGATTACACTATAGACTATTTGGAAGTCAATCAAATTTATTTGATTTAATTTAAAGCATTTACTACATATTATTAAGCAATTTTTTATTGCCTTCTTATAACCCCTATTACGACCAGTGGTCGTAATAAGGCAATTCTTCAAAAAGTAGTTGCCATAATTACGACCACTACAATTAATGATTTACAACCTATAATTAACAACTTTATAAAAAATTTTTATTTTTTGCGTTTGGCTAATAAATATAGCATACGTATAAAATGAGAAACTTGACGTAAATATGCTTGCTTCTATGCTTATCACCTTTATTTAAAAATGAGAAATTAAGCTTTTCGTCACATAAAACTCGTCCGTTCGCTACACTTTCATTTAACTAACTAACCGAACATGCCTGCAATTAGATGTTTCCAAGAAAGTAAAGTGGTCGGAATAAGGCAAGCGGTCGTAATTAGGACAACGTACGTTATTTATATAAATAAACTATTAATTTTAAAACAAAAGTCGTTTTTCCTTATTTTTTATACAGTTTGAGAGATTTTTAGGTAAACAATTGAAATTGACGTTATTGCGCGATAAAGGGTTAAACAATTTTTGTTTATGTGCTTAAAATTTTCTTTCGAAAACAGAAATTACAACAAACACATAGAAATATGAAAAATACTGGATAACAATTGTTACTTTGCCAGAAGAGAGCTGCAAAATAAATAGTGCCAAAATACTCATAGTACTTGAAAACCTCTATATACAAATGTTAAGGCTTATCACATGTGCGGTTTAGGAGTTTTTGGTGGGATTTTTACTACAGCGCCCTTTGGTGTTAAATGTAGAGCCAAAAACTCATCGCACCAAAAAACTACTTTATACAAAATTTTATACTAATCGTATGAGCGGTTTAGGGGTTTTTGGAGGTTTTGTAAAATATTTGTACTGCAGCACACTCTGGTGTTCTACACAGAGAAAAATACTGCCACATATTTTCAATAAGATTTCTTCTCAAAATGTATTAAGAACAAGAGGTATGAAAGACGCAGGAAGAGAGGTATTTTTATACAGGGTATTTTTTAAGATGAAAACTTCTTAAATTTTAATAAAAAATCTTCTAAGATTTATTTAAAAAAAAATTTTTCTTAATTTTTTATAAAATTAATTTTTTCGAGACTTACGTGTTTATTAGGAATTTCTTCTTAATAAAATTTAAGTAGGTGCCACAGTAAATCTACAAGATTTCTTCCTAAAATATATTGAGAACAAGAGGTATGAAGGACGCAGGAAGAGAGGTATTTTTAAAGGATAAAACTTCTTACATTTTCTTAAAAAATCTTCTTAAATTTTTTAAAAAGATTCGTTCTTAATTTATTTTAAAATAATTAGTAGGTGCATTAGATTTCTTCTTAAACAATATTTATGAAGACATTGCTAATAACTTTAAGAAAAAAAAGCTTTTTGGTGAAGAACCATAGAGAAAACTTCTCAGCGATTTTTCTCTGTGTAGATGGATAAAAATAGCTAACCTATTCGCACAAATTTAAATGATAATAGAATGACCGGCTTGGGATTTTGTTGCTGTTTTTTTTTTTAATTGGTGTTACAGTGGTCTCTAGTGTTCAAGATGTATCAAATTCAATAGCTCTAAAGCACTCATCGTACCTAAAAACTCCTACACAAAAATTTTCATGTTATTCTTGTAAACGGTTTAGGAGTTTTCTCTTATTTACCCGATCGCAGTGCCACCTACCGGGTCCAATTGTAAATGTTAACAACAAAACAGTTGAAATTATATACTAAAAAATTAATAGATCTACACGAGGGAAAGAAATAAAAATATAAACAAAAAGTATGTACAGGGTTGTCCATATTCGTAGCGCCCATTTTATTTTTAAATAAATCAAAGAAACCACAATTTTTTGTCTGTTCGTTATGAATATCATTTAATTGGGTTCAAGTAGATTTGCTTACATTATTTCTTGAATATGATATCTCGTAAATGGTCGCCATTGGCCTCTACGACATATTGTGCCCGTTTTGCAGCATTTTCCATGGTTTTCTTCAACATTTCGATGGGAATGGCGGTTATTTCTTGACGGATGTTGGTTTTCAGCTCTTCTAGGGTCTTTGGCTTGTTGACGTAAACCTTTGATTTCAAATAACCCCACAAAAAGAAGTCTGGAGGCGTTAAATCTGGTGATCTTGGCGGCCAATAGAAATCACCATTTTTTGACATCAAACGGCCAGGGAACAATTGCTTCAAAAAATCGATTGTAGTGCGGCTTGTGTGTTGTGGCGCGCCGTCTGAAGACTACTTTGTAGATATATATAATTTAATACATAATTGTCATTGAGGTTGACACCATAAACAATTTCTCGTGTTATAATTAATTGTTCTAAAGAATCTTTCCAAAGAAACAACAACAAAAATAACAACAAAGTATTCACTATGAAAAGGAAAAATCACTAGCTGATTGTATTGCAATTTCGGCAGGCCTAAGGGTTTCATCAGAAATCTTTGTGATACCCGCGCAAGCGCGCACTAACGCACTGCCCACAGGGGCGATGAGATTTGAATTGTCAAAAATTTTTAATCAAATGGTAGAGCTCGACCAAACGGAAACAGCTGAAAACAAAATCAGCAAAAATCTAAAAACAACTTCAGTAACCATGCTTTGTTAGTGGAGACTTCCAGCAGGCTGTTGGACTCCATATAATAACGAAATTGACACTTCAAATCTTTTTTTTAAATTCTCCTCTTCAATAAAAGACTGCATATTTTTTTTATATAGTATTAAAATTGCTGATTTTGTGAAGTTAAACAAAATTTTTCACTTGTTCCACAGCTGTCAAACTGTCAAAAATCGTAACATTGCGTTGAAATCTATTTTCTACAGACTTCTACTCTGCATCCCGCCACGTTACGATTTCGGTAACGACTTGTACACATATATTATTAAAAAGATTTTAACTTGACAGTTGGTAACGTCGCGCTACGTTACCTTACGCCTGGGTAATCAAGCCTTAACTCTTCACACTCAACACACGTTCAATCTTAAATCGAGTTTGCAATGCCAGCTGCAAGGATTCATTACAATTAATTTAGCTAGATGTGTGATAGATTTCGCATTTTAGACAGAGTTTCCGCGTGCTGATCTACAGTCTTATTTGAAGACATTGGTTTTACCGATGAAAATGGGAAACCAATTATTATAGATAAATCTAGAGTAGCTCGTGAAAAAATTTAAAGTCGCGAGTCCGTTCGTCGTATGCAGTAGAATGAGTCAGCTTTACTGGCTTTTTCTTTTGATTGCAGAAAAAAATTTGCAATGACACGGGAAAAAATTAGTGGAAAATACCATCCGAACGTAGAAAAAGGGTAGTAGAAAAATGGGACTTCTTTCATATAGTTATTCCACTACCAAACAGCCGTTTCGCACTAACAGATTTAATAACTTTCTTTAATGGATTTTAGCACGCTGATTCCAAAAGTCTTTACCAGAAAAAAATGGCAGTTTTTGAGATAATTGCATTTGCAATTTTTGCCATTTTCATTAAAAGATTATGTTACCTGAGCGACTCTAGCGTCTGACCTAATTGGCCGATATAAATAAGCCTCTAATCATACTAAAGAGGAATGTTGTGCGCATACTTTAGCTACTTAATAGTGAAAATCAGATGGATAAAATCGGTGCAAATTACAAGAATGTAGCTTGCACACTTGGATTTTATGCGAAAAAAAAATCAAGAAAGTCTCGATTTAACTGTGCGTAACGGTATTTTCCAAAAATATATATTAAAATATCAATTTTACTCTTCATTTGTATGAATTAAACCTTAAAGCACATTTTATGACAAATTTCAAATAAATCTAACGAACACATAATTTTTGACAGTTATTAAAGTAAATTTTCCCATTTTTATTGAAATTGGATGAATATTGGAAAAAGGCAATTTTAGTTAAAGAATGCAGTGCATAGCTCTACAATTATTTACAGTAGTAGTTATGTATCGATATGAGTCCATTTGAGTTACCGTACATCATCGTCACCGTTGGTCTCGAAAAAAAATAATTTTCCCATCGCTGCATATAAACGGAGTACCATGATGTACTTAGCCACCTGCCTTAGCCTTATTCCTTATACTATTTTACTACAACTTCAAGACTTTTCATGATTGTTTCAATTCGACGAATCGTTCACAGGCGTAGCTGCACCGCAACAAAACAGCAATTTTCTTATGGGATGGACATTAAGGCGCCTCACGAAAAAAAATTTTCAGGTCAGTTCTTTAAAATAATTATTGGTTTATGTTATGATGATTCTCTAAATATTTTGACACTAACGATAGCTATTCGCAAGCTGGAATGATTTAAAATAACCGCTAAAAATTGAGTTTTTTGTAAAAATTTTGTAGGTAAAAAAATATAATAGTTATAAAAAAGTTCTTCCAATCTGCATAGACAGATTGAAAATTTTTGCATTCGGATTAAAGATAACACTGTTTTTCGTGCATTTTTATGAATTTGAAAAGTTGTTTTCACTAAAATTCAAAAAAGTTTATTATTTCTATTGTGATCCCTACTTTCAAGATATCGTTGGAAAGTTTTTAAATGCTTGCATTGATTCCTGGCCAGAATTGCTTAAATTGATGATAAAATTAGGATGTGATGATTATGAATTATGATTTAAACTAAAATATTAATTATAAAATATATACCAAAAAAAATATTGTAAAATAAACATAAAAATGATGAAGTTGTTTGAATTTTGTAAGCTTTTGTATGAAAATAAAATATCAAAAATTTGCTTGATAAGCAGCATTATCTTTAATCCGATTACAAACATTTATAATTTCTTAATGCAAATTGGAAGCGCTTTTTCGGTCAATAATTCCTGATAATTTATTTTTTACTACTATTACACCAGCCAATATTTTTAAAAAAATTTGGATTTTAGAGGTTGCTCCAAACCATTTCAGCTCACGGATGGCTATCTCTAGTGTCGAAATATTTCGGGATCAACTTTATTTTCTATGGAGTATGAGGCGCCTTAATGTATATATGATGGGTGACTATTGTTGGTTCCTCATACGATAAACTTCAACCGACACACATCGAAGAAGGAGCAATAAATTTCACCATGTCCGAGATTTATTCTAAATCCAGACCGACATGAATAAAAAGATCGTTTTTTCATAAAATGGCTTATTTTCAAAATTTAACGAAAATCAGGAAAATTTGTTAAATGCCTGCCAAAATTAATTTTTCGTCTAATTCATTTTAAATTGAATTCTTACTGAGCGCAATGATCTGACTATCCCAATAAAATACAAAACTTGAACAAATATTTTTGCAACGATGCGGAGGTAATTCAAGATTTTCCTTACTTTTTTTCGCATAAATTACAGGGCTGCATGCTACGTTTTTTTACTTACTCCAAAGTTACCTGTCCAATCATTATTTCTTATATGAAAGATAGATGAGCATAACTTTTTTTCTTCATTTAGTGAAGCTACTTTGAAACTTTGACGGAAACTTTGACGGAAACTTTGACGAAATTAATGCCATTTGCTATAACAACGATTTAGTGTAAAACAAAATAAACATTTCGTTGTTGGCTCTACCGGATTTTGGAACAATTTCATTGAGGAATATGCCAGCACTTATGGATTATGGACAGAAGAGATAAAAAAATGTATTTCTACTGACGCTTTATAAAAAAAAATAAACTGGCCATTTCAGCCCTTGGAAGGACTTTGACCTAGCTTCTAATGATAAATTGTGTTGTGCGTGTTATTAAATGTTTGATCACAAATGATCGAGAACTGGACCTACGTATTTTATGCCGACTCCGAACGGCTTATGTTTCTCAGGAAGCTTTGCATGGCAATTTTTACTCTCTGAGGTTTGCCATTGTCTGCAGAGAGGTGACGACCGAACAGAAAAATTAATTCAATTGAAAAACTTTCTGTCTGAGCTGGAATTGAATCTGGGCTACCGCGGTTCTTTAGCTTAGGGGCACGCACTCTACCCACTAGGCTACGGCCGCCACTGATGCTTTAAAGCTCTATCAAATATCAAAAGCTGTATCGAAAGATTAGTGTCCGGGAGTAGGCACCATGAAACGGGGACAAATTGTTCATTCTCGCTGGTCAACAAAAGCCAGCAGACTTTTGCGCCTTTATGTTGCAACTATCTACTGTACCTTCAACAAATTTAAAAATATTATCTAATTTCATTATAAAAGTTTATGCACCGATGTGTTTTAATGTAAGATTTTATAATTCAGTGGCATATGGCAGTGCACTTTTAAATACATTTACAAGGTCAACGCAATTTCTACCATTAAATCTTTTAGAAATTGTAAACAAAACAATCCAAAACAATGCATTTTTCACCCATCCAGAAAATATTTTGTTAACAATGCTTTTCGATGAAGGTTAAACTGTTCGCGAAAGAGCCATTAAAAAATTCTGCATTATCGTGAACAATTAAATGACTCATCTACACTCAGAACCTTGAAGAAGGATCCCATTAACTTCGATTGCACTGATTATATGGATTAAGTCGACTTAGATAATCGACAATAATTTACTGCCGCCACTAGCACTTCTTGGAGTACATAAATTTTGAAGAAATGCCAATGCCAGATCCAGGAACTCAATCGCACATTCAGGGAACCGAGCGATGTGTGTAGTAGCTAACGCATGTCTAACAACGTGTAATTTCAAAAAATCGAGACAATGTTATGGTAGTGACTCTAGAAAGTCGTACCCGAACACATCGAATGGACCTTTTTCAATACTTAAACAAATAAATCCAGCTTTTTTTACTTAAGGCTTTCTGTTGTTTGAATTTACAAAATAAAACATGAATTTAACCCTGGATAACTAACGTTTGTCGTTTTGACTAACACTGCTCACTTTTTTGCTTACAACCAGAGTTGCCGTTTGGATCCATTTGGATACTTTTTTCCTTCAAAAATTGATGGATACTTTTTTAAGCCTCAGTGTAAGTTTGGATACTTTTTTAAAAAATCTGTTTTAATATGAATGTATGTTTTTGTTTGCAAAATATAAAAAATAAGCAGTCCTTTAAATTTGACAAAAACGTTAAGATAAATTATGACATTGAGACATTTTTGGGCAATATTTTCTTATCAAAAAAAGTAATCTATTTATAAAGAACTTACAAATTTTGTGAAAAGTATTTCAAGTCTGCCATACCCAAGCGAATTTTTAAACCCTTAGGTTAATAAATAATAAAAAAAATGCACTTTGATTTTTTTGTTTCCGATAAATTGGGACCAAAACATCTTGACCCTGTCTGAAAACAACTATTTGGTTTTCCGCCACCTAGCGAGAAAAAGATAAATTAAAAACTTATTTGGAATATGTTTTTTGTATAATGTATGTAAGTGAAATTTCAAGTCATTAAGATAAATATTTTAAATTAATTAAATTAACTAAATGTCAATAGCAACCCATATAATATATTTTACACTAAACTAATCAACTTAATTATTTTTTTTTATGCAATTATATACCGTTTTGTATACTGCTTTTGTCAAAATATTAGACATACAAAATAATTTTAATTAAAGGGCAATAGCAACATATATGAAAGTCAGAAGTACTAAAATTTATGTTGCTTTTTAATTTCATTATACATGTTGTTTTCTAATATTATATTTTAATAAAAATATTTGTTAAACTTAAAATAAATAAATAAAATTGTTATAGAAGCTTGAAAAATTGGGTTTCATTATTTAAAAATAGTAAAGTTGTATATTTGTGTTAAAAAAATGAATATATTATTGGTTTTTGGATTTTGATACGTGGATACAATTTCTTTTAAAAGTGAATACTTTGTTGGATACAAAAGTTGGATACTTTTTTGACCTTTTCATGGATACTTTTTTCAGAATCGTCGCTGCAACACTGCTTACAACCTTTTTCTCTCTCATCTGATCGTGTTTTCTGTCCATATCGTAGTAACCATATTAGTTGTTAAGCTGCCCTCGTTGTGTTCGGATGTCATTGGCTTTTTAATTGGATGGTGTGAATTTTTTATAAATGTAGTGTACGTCGAAGCGACTAACATTGGCTTTAACGTAACTTTTTATACCCCCACGCGTACTGCGTAAGGGATATAGTAACTTTGTCACTCCGATCGGAACGCTAATAAGAAGACGTGGTAGGTATAAAAAAGTACATATATTTTTGATCAATATCAATTCCTGAGTCTATTAAGCCATGTCCGTCTATCCATCTGTCTGTCTGCCGGCACGATTACAGTCACAATTTTAAGCTATGTAATAAAATAAAAAAAATATGCTTATATTCAAAAAACGAAGATAAAATAAGGGACTTGGCAAAATCGGAAGAAACCACGCCTAAAATGGTATCTCTTAAAATGCCACAAAAATAAATATATGAACTTGGAATTTCGCACATTAGCTTTGGAGTAAAGCATTTACCACATATTTGAAATTTGTCAAAATTGGATGAAAAACACGCCCACCTTACACGCAAAGTGGCGTCGTTATAATACAAAACCTTCATAAATTAAAAAAAATTACGGTTTTAACTTGATATTTTACACATAAGCTTTGATAATTAGGATGAACTCTGAGTTTAAAATTTTATATAAAATAATAAAATTTTATATATTTGTATCAAAACCACGCCCAATAAAAGTGGGGTCATCAAAATTATACAACATTGACACCTTCGTATATACTGAAATACGGATGTGAGGGGTATTTTAACTTCGGCTCAGTCGAAGTTATTTCCTTTGTTGTAGGAATATAGTGTTTTGGTTATAAGTTTTTTATAGTCGTGCAGCGAATTGTGTCTCTTGTGCTAGACAATCGATTTAAACTTTTTTATTTTTATTTATAATTTTTTTTATATAATTTGATGTGATATATCTCGAACTGATGAAATTAATAGCTTATAAAAATATGTAAAAAAGGGAAACAAAAACAAAGATCAATATTAATTTCTTTTTATTCATAATGCATATACAGAATATACATAGTTTTCCATTTTCAACAGCTTTTAATGTATTTTATGTACCAACAGCTCCTCTAAAACGAATTTTGGACCGTGTTAGTCGAATCGACTAACATTGGTTATAACGTATTAGGAATATGATTGGTTATCCAGTGTTTTTACTGATTGTTACAAATTTAGCATTTTGGGTAAATTTTACAAATCGGTTTCTAAAATTTGGCTTGAAAAGATGAAGCAGAAAGAAGCCCAACATTAATAAAAAATGTCGAATTTTATATAGCAACATTATATAGCAAAATATAGCAACATTTCTTAATAAAAATACGCTATTTTAAAAAAATTTTTAAATGCGTATTTTTATGTCTCTCGGCGGGAGCAAGCTTTTGATTTTAGACCCATAGTTTCAGGGGGAAGTTTTCTTAGAATTTTTCGTAGATAACGTTTTTGCTAAACACCTTTCGACAAAAACAATTAACCCACCCTAGTGAATATATTATAGTTTTTTCAGAATAAAGTCTATTTTTGAAATTCCAACTATACAGTACACCTTAACTCGTTTCCAAACAAGACAAGATATATTTTTGAGTCCTACGAATGGTTCATAAAAGTTCATTTCTGATTGCTTAAAACGTACTTTTCTGCCCAAAAATGTATATAAATGAATTTAAAAACCATAGTTTTGATTTTCTTGTTGCCTTCTGATTTAGTGCAGCTCCAATAAAATTGTAAAAGTTTTTAAAATAGACATATGTACATAGTTTTAAGTGAAACCATAAGGGTTCTCATCTAAGCATGGAACTGACCCGTAAACATTGTACACCTTGTGAACTTTCATCCGCGTAAACTGAAAATTTGTATGGGCGTGAGCTAACATCATTTCCGAGCCTATTTTGTAGTGTAATCTAGTTTAAGTAAACACAAATCTTATTTATTTTTCTATGTTAACAAAGGTTTTTAAAAGATTTAAAATTGAATAAGGTGAATAAAGGTGAATAAAGGTGATTCCGCAACTCAACCGCAGCTGTCGACATTTACGCTTTTTATTCTTCATCAATCATCAAAAGTTTATATTTTTACATGTTAACATACTTAGATGAGAACCTTTAATATGTATTTTGACTGATGATAAAGTTTTATCATATCGTATGAAAAAATACCGATAGAAAAAATAATTTTATTATTAATTAGTTGTAAAAAATATTTTTATTAAATTCTGTAACTTTTTAAGAAACGAAAACCACATATCAAAATCTTAATGTCCCCCAAATTTTCTCAATAGCGTTGTGCTAAAATCTGTTAGTAAGGCCACTAGTTTCGATATCAAAATAAACTCTTCTTTGGCCTGTGAAGACCACGTAAACTCTAGCGTGAGTAAAATCTACTATGTGCTTAGAATACTCCGAATGACAGTATCGTTCGTACCTGTCGAAACTAGAAAAAAGCTTTTTCTACAGCTGCTTATGCCAATATTCTCTTATGCAGAATTCGTTTACAGCGAACTCGACTCGAGAGCAACACAAAAAATGCAAATGGCTTTCAATTATTTTACTCGTTATGTCTACTGTCTTCGGAGATTTGATCACATTTCACCTTTTATGAGTACCAACAAGTTATTAGGTCGTAGCTTTCTCAGATATCTCGAGGCAAGAAATTGCATTTTCTTACATAAGACCATCCGCTCGCGCTATCTAGTCTATCTTTCTGAAAAGTTAAAGTTTTGTAGGTCAAGCAGAAGCATGGATCTTGTTATTCCGAAGTATAACTTTCACAACTCAAGCCGTTTATTTGTTGTTAGCTATATAAGACTTTCTAATTCGCTTCCAAACTACATTAATGGCGTTTTCTTTTCTGGCAAAAAGTGCTGCCCTTTGAGAATCCATAATTTTTTAAATTTTAACCTGAACGCAAAAAATGTTGACCTGTTATTAGTCCTAGCATTTGAGGGCGGAATTTAAAAACCGTCGATCTTGAGAGTGCACAAATTCTGCATTTTTTCTAATTGTGAGGTCAACATTTTCGGAGAAAAGAACACGGTTCCATTTTAGAGGTCAAATTTTTTTCGAGAAAAGAACGACAAAAATGCAGAATTCTCAAAGAGAGCAGAAAATATGTAAAATTTTTTGAGAAAAGAAAACGCTATAAAAGTATCTCCAATGCTAAGTATTTTAAGGATTTAATTTTCGTATACTTCTCTTAACACGATTACTCTTTCCTTTTTTTTCTATCTTTCTTTTCTTTATACATACAAATCTTAATTCTATCTAAGCTTCTCTTTTTAAGTTTTTCTTAATTATTGTTATTCATATTTTGAGTTGGAATTTTTTTGTTATTTATGATAATAATCATAGCTTTACAATTTAAAATAGTTCATTACATAAGTAATATTCTGTTGTTATCTATTCTAAATATAAGGCACGTAAAATACTTAAGTCGCAAATGCCAACACTATTTGCAAATAAATCTAATCTAATCTAAATATAACAAATTCTTTAATTTGTATTAATTTTATTAAGCTTAATTTGGGGGAGAGCAGATGCACTACTTGTCTCCCCTGCATACGCTCATGAGTACAGATTTTATCAAAAGTACACGAACCGTGATGCAAATAAAAAAATCTATCAATTAACAATACATTTTAAGTTTTCTTATTGTTTTCATAATTTATTTAAACAATTCCAAACAATCTCCTTTAATCCCTGAAGTAATGGGATTTTAATTTAACCATCGCTGTTTATGCATACCAAATTTTGTTTATGTTTGATATGCATAAAGTAATAATTGTTATCTTTCAATATAATTTTCAATGTGAGCCAGTGCTTCTACTTCTTAAAATATTTTAACAATTTTTCTGTGTATATTATTCTGTACACATCGTTCAAAGACTTTTCTTAGCAACATTCTAATTTTCAAGGTTGTCGTATTTTTTTACGTGATATGCCAATAGATGAGAGATGTGCAAAAAATCTTCAATATTTTTTCATAAAATTGAAATTAATGTCAGAGTAATGCCAGTTATAATGCATTTTTTAGTTATCGATTTGAGTCACAGCACGACTGTACGAATATACTAACATTTTTAATTGTTTACTGTATTATGGCAGGGGTGCCCAGACTTTAAAAGCCTTTGATATGAGTATCTTCAGTCGTCGTAAAAACTTACTGTGAACAGAAGAGTCTTCTGTGGTAAAACTTTTCAATAAAAACCCATAAAAATTTTATTTAGGCTTTCTACTATTTGCCCGGTTCAGCTCCCTGCCGCTCAGTTTTATGGTGGCCAAGGCTTCAGGTCTTGAGCTCAACATGATTGTGTTAAACTGGCAGGTTGGTGATCACTTGAAGCCCGCTTTGGTTGGTAAAGGCTATGCACTATGAGAATAACGTGCCATTTTGTCTGTCTGATTGAGTACGGCAAGAACGACCTTGACCTTTAGGTACTCTGTACCAAGAATAATATACATAGAAGATTCAGATATGCGCATGTCCACTATCTTTGTGAGAATGTGACAATGAAGAGAGTGTTAACTGACTGAAAAAAAGTAGTAAACATTTTTTATAGGGGGATTTGATTTCAAAATATCCTCATATCCTTATGCGATCTTAGCTTTTTTAAATAAAATAAACTTATATAAAAAACAACGCTTATCCAGAAAATATAGAAATATTTTTCATTACTATCTTTGATAAAAATTTCATATATTATATGGGTATTAACTTCCGTGTGTACCCCTTCACAGAAAAAAGCAGCTATGTTGCTCGATTTGTTTTGAAAGCTGTTTGACTGTTTCTTTGTTTGTATTTCGTTTGATTCCCAATAAGCCAATCAGATTCATTTGATTACCCAGTAGTTCGCGGCATCATTGACGAAATACATGACTTTAACAAAATGCATACAAAATATAGTATTCAAGATATTCATGATTGTTGTTATTCGCTGAATCGTTCAGAGGCTAAACAGTAGAGTTCGCAAACTATCGATGACACTATCGATACTATCGCTAATTTCACACTATTGTGACTATCGATAGTATTGGACTTTCTATCGATGGTTTTCGATAGTATTTAAATATTCATTGACACCACTGTTCAGGTGCCATTGCCATTGATGTCGAGTTTATTTGATTTGACAATTTGGTATAATTTTTTTCTGTGTAGAAAGAAAGCGCAGGCGATGTTTCTTTTAAATGTATGAGCATTGTGTTGATTTGGAAGATGGGTGATAGTTAGAGGTTGAAAAGATGGAGTAGTTTCGGTGAAGAATTGTTTTTGCAAGAATTTGCACAGCTCAAAACTGACGGGAAACACGCTCGCAGGGAGACTATTCCACAACTTTACCGTACGACTAAAGAACGAATTATCACTACAACGTGAGGTTCTGTGTGGCATCATGGAAATGGTAAAGGAGTGGGCTTGGACAGCTGCCCGAGTATACCTGGAAAACATACTGTGTGGTGGCTTCAGGCCATAACGAAACCAACATTACGTCGATTTCCAAAAATAATGAAATATTTTTATCCCCTATCAAATATATAGCACGACGTTGAAGTCGGACCAGAAGCACGTTTCGACTTTAATTCCTTGACGAATTTTCTTTATTTTTCTGTCTCCTTTTCGTTAACGAAACTTCCTCAACATTTCAATATTGGGTTTGCGCATGATAAATCCCAACGTTTCTGCATTGCGTTTTGCACGAATTTGGAACATTTATATGAAATTTTCGTCAATGAAATGTATGGCCAAACCAGCATGTTTCGTCAAGGATCAAGAAAAATCGTACATGGTTCATTAGAGATTTCTTCAAGACTGGAACTACTAGGTAGTTTTGTTTGTTGGGTAAGTGTTGTTTTTGTGTGGATGTATTTTCACATGTGACATAGGTTGGCAGTAGATTTCCATTTCTGCGCACTTATGGCGGTATCTTATATATATATTGAGGGCTCTCATCTAAGCATGTAACTGACCCGTAAACATTGTAAGCCTTGTGAACTTACATCCGCGTAAACTATCAGTCAAAATTTGTATGGGCGTGAGTTTACATCATTTCCGAGCCTATTTTGTAGTGTAAACTAGCATGTAAATCTACGTGTGTGAATGAGGGTTGCCTTTGGCGCTAATCAATACATATTATAAGGAGTTGGAGTAAATATGAACACGTTTTATTCATTTTTCTATAAAGGTCATAATGTTGTCGTAGCCGCAGCCGCCATTTTGTCGACATTTACGCTATTTACACTTTATCGCTCATCAAAAGTTTAAATGCTTTAAATGTTTACATGTTTACATGCTAAGATGAGAACCCTTATTGTTCTTGCTCTGTACAAGAGTTAATTTACCAGAACCAGTACCAGTGGTAAATTTACACAAGACGTAACCATTTATTTCTTCAATACAATGCAGCTACGAGGCCTCCAACGCCTATATAAAATTCTGAATTACATTTGTTCGGACATGGCTGCTAAAACACTGATGACATCTAACTTACACAGTAAGCGACGATGTGAGTTGGTATGCACAAGATAGAAAAGAACAAAAATTTACACATAAAATTCGAGAGAACAAAAAAAAATTTATGAAAATCCTCTCTACACTAAAAACACAACGAAAACGAAAGAGAACCTTAAATAAGCAATTTTTACAATTTGATGAACGAACTTATTACCAGCATTTCAGCATTTCAGAATTAATATTTAATAACACTTAGTTATTTTATGCATAAAACTGTGTTTTGGTTTAAACATAAAGGTTTATAATTTTCACACTGAGCCAAAAAATTAAAGGGGCTCTTTAGTGCGATTACCCTTGCACGGACATTTATGGCAAATGTATTTGATTTAATTATAATGAACTTTGTTTCAAATACGAAAGGACTTTGGCATGTAAGTTAAGTACATTTTAAATTAAGCAAAGCGCCCTCTAGAGGCCATAGCAAATGTAGTGAATATCATTTACTTAAATACATAATTCATATGAATTTTTATTCGCGTCTTTCTTCTTAACGTTCTAATTTTTAAAAAGCAAAAACAAAAAACTAGAGTTCAGTTTTAAAATAAGTTATCACAGCATTAGAAACAAAAAGGCCATAAAATTTAGGATTTTGTTCTTTAGCCACGCACCGAATTTAATTTCAGATTTGGCCTATTAAATCTGGTAATTGAGATATTGTTACCTAAAAAATTCAAACAATGCTGTTTTTGGTTATATGTTAGGGCATATTTAAGCGAGGGATCGAACTTTTCGAAATGACAATGAAGCATTAGCAAAGTATTTAAGTGCAATTTATTAACTTCAAAACTCATTTTGACTTTCTCAAAACCTTTTCTATCTTTGAGATAATTCTTGCAAGAATTTATGGTTTCAACGACCATTTTCATTGTATGTCTGATGAAAGGAAAGGAAAGTCATCAAAACTATAAATTCTTACAAGCGACATCTTGTAATTGATTTAGTTAGATTACTAAAATCGTACCAATTGTTGCACTTTTTCTTTTAAATAAAAAGTGCCTACAATGTTTTTTAATATCTTCACATTTAAATCAAATGCAGATGCGCTACATTTAAAGTATCCATAATATTTAAATTGAAAACGTACCCTATTTGCATCAAATACTTTTACATTTAATTACAATACAAGTGGATTACCCTTTATAATAAGAAATTAATAAAATAGAGCAAAATCGTTGTTGAAAATCATTAAATGAAATGCGTTTTCTTTGATTTCACTACCTTTTTTTCATCAGTGCACAAACACACTTTGTGATCCTGTTAGAAACCACAATATTGCTACACAGGCGAATAAAGTCAAAATGTTGTTTGAACAACGAAAACAAAAAAATGTGAGAACAATTAAGAAGTTAGAACAAACTGCATTTCGCTTACAGTTCTGCATTACAATGTCATCACCGACAAATTTTTATCTACCTCTACTCTTATCTTTTTGCGCTCAGTTAGTACAACGCAACAAGACACCTCTTGCATTATAAGGAACCAAACAGTAGTATATTCTCGAATAAAACAGACCAATATTATTAAATAATTTATATTTGATTGAAACGCTTATTGAAATTTTTTTCATTGAATGAAATATAACATAAAATAATAACAGTTTCTTTTTTAATTTTTTCTTTCTTATTTAAAAGTTTTTGAACAACTGATTTTCGGATCATCTAGAGTAAAAACGCGGATCTTCTGAAAATTCTTTATTTTCCTCTCTGCAACAAAGGCCATTTACAATTTTATTAAGTAAAAATTTGTTAATCTCCAGTTTGGAGAGCATTTTTGTAGTTAGGGTAAAGAATTTCTCCAGTGTTACTTAAGCGAGGTTACACAGCCAAGGGTTAATACTGGAAACACGTCATTTATTCAAGTGATGTGAGCAGCACGTCAGTCTTACTTATGAACGATCTATTTCAAGTTGTTAGCATAAAGCGTGCAGTCGACTTTAAGTATTTAGGCGTTTGAGTTTCTGATGCCAACACACTGCACTTTAACTATAAAAGTTACACAACACAAAATTTAAAATTTTAAGCCTATGCAAAAATGTTATTTTGTTAAGCTACTTTATAAGAAAAAATGAAGATATTATCATCCTTTAAAAGTCTAGAAATAAAAGTACATAAGTTAAACAGTCAGTAAAATTGAGCTCTTGAAATTGCTTTATACCAAAATATGAATTGGGAATTATGAGTTGGGCGCCTTTTATGCTTAGGGTGCAATATTTGCATACATTGTATAGAAAAAAAAATCCAAAGATAGGCACAAAACAAAAACATTTTATTTGCACAGCTAAACAATATGTTGCTCTAAATTTAGCCATAATGAATCAGCTTTTTGTATATTGAGCATTTTTTTTCTGTCAAAACGCCTTTTTAAGGCATAAAAATAATTAATTTCAGCTATTGTTGATTTTTTTATGCCCGTCTAAGAGACGCCTTTAAATGTTCCTCATACGAATCATAACTTTGTACACTGAAAAAATCGACGTGTTTTAAAATTGATCACAATGCCATTATGTTCACTGTTTTAATTTTAAAGTTAAGAAGTAGATATTCTGGTATTGCGACATTTATCAATTTTTTACATATGCTTAGGTTGTGAGAATTTACAAACAAAATGCACTATTTTTCAATGAAATTGAACGTAGAATGTTACTGCGCAAATAGATTTTTGAAAAAATTTACAAAGTGTGTTTATTACAATGGAAAAGTACATTTTTATAAAATTTTGCTCAAATGTTAGTGTTTCTTTATTTTTTTAAAAATGTTAACCAACCAAAATCCTTGTTTTTTTTAGAATTCATTAAAAATGTATTTTTAAAAACGTTAAGATAACTGAAATCAGTTGAAAATTGTAAATGTGGGTACAGTTGTGGACGTTTTTAGGTGTTTTTTAAATTGATAATCACCGACTTTTCTTATATGCGTTCTCAGCATATAAACTGCTGCAATTTAACCAAATGATAACGGATTTTGGTCATCTATGGCTTGTTAGAATGCTCAAACTAAATGCCACATTTTACCATTTTAATTTTTGTATAAAATGAAATAGGCAATATATATATTGACTGCGATTAATAAAAGTTTTATTTTTATTTTGGGATAAATGTTAAAATTTTGTTTGAATATATATATTCGTGTGTGTGTTGTGAATTGTGTTTATGTTGGTGCTCTTCACAACGTCTCATTCGTTGCCAAAATTTTTATTTTCAAAAATATTTTACCAAATTTTCCGTTTTTACGCATATATAACCCTAAATGCCGTTTTATAGAGCCAACATTTTAAAAGATACGTCATTGAAGTTATTTTATTTCCAAAATACATATCTTAGTTATGAAATGTGCCGGTTTCAACTTTTTTGGAAATTTTGAAAATATTTCAAAATTATAATTAAGTGTAACTACAAAATTCATGAACAAAAATGTAAAAAATATCTTTTTAGGGCCAACATTCAAGGATTTTTTGTAGAAAGCGAAGGTAAATAAAAAATTATTCCTGAAATCAATGAATATTTCCCAAGAATTCTAAATGCTCAGAATTAAAGAATTCGATTCCGAATTCACATCACTATGGTACCAAGTGATTCGGAAAATGATTTTCAAAAAGTGCATGGATTTGTCCAATTTTTCATAATTTTATTTTTATATTATAACCTGAATAAATTTTAAAGAACAAAATGTTAAGTTCTTAAATGCCAAATAAAAATTAGTCAAAATAATAAAATTTCAATTATTTCATTTTGGCAGCTGACAATATCAACCAATTTATCTCTCCCATCGTTTATTTTCGTTTTTGTTCGCAAACGCATACTACGAGTGTGCCAAAGCATCATCACGATCAAACCAACTTCATGGACTCAAGCTACTCATAATCTTTCCTGCAACCCCTTTCTCTAGCACATGCGTCTTATGTTCGCTTGCAACCCTTCGACTCATGTTCGATGTTCTACACAGCATGTTATGAATAGTTTTTGCATACCAAAATTTTATTCTGCGTTCTTGTTTTCACAAAAATTATTTATACCAGTAGTCAAAATTAAAAATGAGACTGTAAGTGGAAGTGAGACATAACCATTGCGTTTAATCCGAAACAATGCTGTTTCGCTACTCGTTTTTTGTCGAGTGAGCGAAAGAGCATAAGAATTCGTTTAGCTCTTGGCAAAACATGTGCTTCAGGAGTTCCGACCACTGATCTATACTATTATGTATAGAATTGTAGAGTAAATTTAATGTTGCCACTTTGCTCTAAAGGTACTGGGCCGATTTATATGAAAAAATTTTTAAAAATATGATATTTGTGCTACATCGTTATTTAGGGGTATTTTTCTTTCGAAATTTTAATAATGTGTATTTAATTAAAGTATTAAGTTTTTAAATAGATCATCCATCCCAGCTGCCTTTGCATTGCTTAATCGTTTTCTTTTCACTCTTTGTGTTGCCTTCAGTCTGACCGCCGAGCAAGCTGTTTGCCTGGCAACCAAGTCGGTCGGTAGGAGGTGAAGTAAGGTCTCTAAAGCCGCAGTCGGTGTTGTTGCAAATAGATGCCATTTTTTGGCTTTTTTTAGCTGGTTCAGATATGTGACCTTGTTCAAGGCTGGCCACCGTATCGTTGCTCCGTATCGAAGTATAGATCTAGTTACCCCTGTATATAGCCAGTGAACGATATTGGGGAAAAACCCCATCTTGTCCCTATAGCATTTTTGCAACTGTCGCTTTCTTCTTAAGTTCAGAAATATTAGGTTTCCAGCCCAGCTTCCTATCAAGAATGAGTTCTTGATATTTTTCACTTTCCGAGAAAGACAGTGCACACCCATTTAACATGATTGGACGAAAGGGACGAAAGGCAAGGGACGAAATTTTGTGTTTCCTTGTGTAAAAAAGGTTCGGCCCAATGCTCAAGTTTGCAAAGAGCTCTTTGCATAACGTCGCTTAGGGTAGTGGAAACTTTGCCTCTGACTGCGATTGCTAGGTCATAGGCGTAGGCTGCCACTACACAACCCTCCCTCTCTAGAGACAGTAATACGTTGTTCACTACCAGATTCCAGAGGAGTGGAGATAGCACACCACTTTGTGGCGTACATCTTGTCACCGATCTTGCAGCGCTATACGCACCTTGGTCTAATAAGATTACTCGGTAGTTGAGTAGCTTATCTATGAGATCAGTAATGATGTTATTCACACCTAACTTAAGCAACTCTAATCGTAAAGATTGTGATGTAACATTATTAATCGGTGTCTAGGAAAGCAACTAAAGTGAATTCATTATGAGGTAAGGATCTTTCGATGGTCCCGAACAGTGAATGCAAAGCCGTTTCCACTGATCTTTCCTTGCTATATGCATGCTGTAATGCTGATATGAGAGCAGAGTCGATATTGCTGCGTGGATACAGATCTAATAGCCGTTCCAACGTCTTCAAGAGGAATGACGTTAGATTTATTGGCCTGAAAGCTTTAGGAGTGGTATGTGATGTCTTCCCTGCCTTAGGTATTAAGACTACTCTTGCTTTATTCCAAGCATTGGGAATATATGTGAGGCTTATGCAGCCATTGAAAATAATACGAAGCCAAGGCAAAATATATTTCTTGATATAGGGCCTGAAGCTGCTTATCGCCCATTTAAGTTTCCTATCAAAGACAATGCCTTCAATGTCCTGCTTAAAAAAGCTAGGGTTAAGCAGTTGTGCACCAATAGGTGCGCTAATACCAGGGAAGTGCGTATCTAATAGGAATTTAAGAGTCTCCTCACTAGACCTTGTCCATGTGCCATCCGAC
Organism: Dichetophora obliterata; assembly: GCA_963920525.1. Lineage (NCBI taxonomy): Eukaryota > Metazoa > Arthropoda > Insecta > Diptera > Sciomyzidae > Dichetophora > Dichetophora obliterata. The sequence goes on from OY986438.1 coordinate 106,483,445, forward strand.
CTTTTGAGATAGCTAGGTGCACGTGATGTGCTAGCGAGAATCTTGTGTAGCCTAGAAGCCTCCGAGAATTCTTCAATTTCTTCACAGAATCGTTTCCAAGAGGATCTTTTAGCTTTCCTGGTTTTAGGTTTGAAATTTTTGCGGGCTACCTTGTAGGCTGCCCAATCAAGATCAGTTTTCGAGCGCTTAGCTGCTTTCAGTATTCAGAGCCTTCTGCATTCAGTCCTCAGTTCATCCAGTACGGAGGACCACCACTTTAGTTTTAGCTTCCCTCTTGTTGTCCTTTTAGGACATGAGGACGCAAGAGTGCAATTCATCATCTAGATCAGCTGCCGATTTAGGTTTGCTAACCGGACCTGATGTCAAATGTTTTGCCAAAGCCCTCCTATATAATCCCCAGTTTGTCTTGCGAATGTTAGTCGGGGGTATTATTTTGGGAGACGTTTTATGTAAATTATACTCAATCTAGCGGTGGTCAGAGTTAGAGTGTTCATTTGACACCCTCCAACCGCCAATTTTGTCGAAAACGGAGTCTGAGAATAGGGTTATGTGCAGAACTACGCTTCTATTTTTGATGTCACGGGCATCGTCCACAAATTTTCTGATGTTATCTGCAGGCGAACTACCAACCAGTACATGTCCTTGACTGACTCGAGGGTGGTTTCAACCACATCTCTAATGCAATAACTGAGCATACCTACAGTATTGGCTACCAACGTCTTTTAACCCTCCGTCCTCCGTTTCTCAGGTGGACTCGAAGATTCCCCGAAGTGAGCTTGGAGTGATGAAGGTTTACCTGAAGTACCTTTATCCGCTCAAGATTTCTGGCTAGCCACAGCCGTTGTGTCAGCCGCCTCTTCTTCAGATGTCTCTTTTGATGGCTGTTCCGTAACAGCCTGGCTTGACTGCGCTTCTGTTGTAGGGCCCCTGGACTGCTTGTCCTTGCCAAACAGCTTTAGGAAGACCTTGGAAAAGGAATACCAGAGGACTCCCTTTCTTTCTTCTAGCGTCTTCAGCGATTCCGCATTCATCAGCAGGAGGATTTACCTTGAGGGACTCACAGGCTCCTCTATCTTGCTGATCGTTCAGCCTTCCATATTTATGTCCGGATTGCAAGACCGGAATATTTTTAAAATTTAATCCGGCTTCGAGCAGTTGACCGGAAGCTACACTTTTCTCTGGGACAAAACGGTATTTCGCCCTTTTCAATTGCCTTCAACTTTGCCCCAGGCCAAACCTCGACGACTTTACTTATGGCCGCTTTGTACAACAAGGCAGACTTGTCGTCATCATACGCAATCAGTTCAATGTGGTCCGTTTTTTGCCTCCCAGCATCATGACACCGAGGGAGGGGACCAGGGTTCACTTCCAGGACCTGGAAGAAGGTGCAGACTAATGCGGCCTCCACCCACCTGCATTTGTTTCGGGGAAGTCCCCGTCCGCCTTCTATGTGCCAATGACACCGAGCACCCTGCCCTGCCCCTTGGACACATTGCTGTATGACCTGGCATCAGTGCTTTGGATGACCTTCTTTCTCCTTTTAGTTGCAGGTATTTCCTCCGTCGACCTCTGCCTTTTGTTTGCGATAGCAGATTTGGCCTTTTGAGTAGACCCATCTTTCTCTTGCTGGCTCTTCAACATTTTCGCTTTGGCACATCTGTCGTATGATACGTATATAATACGCTACGATGAGTGTTGTCAAGTATTTGAGAAAATGTAAAAACCGGTTTCTCGAATAACCTGAAAACTACAATTTTTTAAAAACCTTTTTTTTCGAATATATAAAAAAATAGCCGTTTTAAATCGGTTAACCTGTTTTCTACAAAATCATTTGGTTTATATAAATATTTTTTTTTAAATTTAATAAAAAATTTAAAGAGAAATAAAAGGCATCGTACATTTTTGTTTTTATAAATAAATAAAGAGTTTATTAAACTTATTTCATAATACATTAAGACAAAAATAAGAGTATTAATATTTAATCCATGTATATGAAAAAATGTTAATACATTTTTAATTTTTCTTTTAAATGTTTTCATGCTTACAATTACGTATTTTTTATTAGAAAAGTCCGTCCATTCGTCGACAATAATAAGATTTTCCCATAAATAATCGTTTATTTTTTAAATAGTTTTATACACTAAAAATTAACAACAACAATTTGAAAAAACTAAAAATTTTGAGTATTAGAAAATGTCGAATAAATCGACCAAAAAACCCATTTTTCCGAATAGTCCAACATTGTTAATTAATAAACCGGAACCGAAACATCAATAAAAATCCGGTTTCTCGAATAACCCGAAACCGGGAATCACAACACTAGTTACGATACATACGCTAAGATGCAGATTTTTCCCTTCAAAGAATTACATATTTTTTATAGTTTTATTTATTTAATTGAACTAGTAAAACATATAAAGTGTATTAAGGATCTTAAAATCGAAAACTGAAAAATATTGAATTAAACTTTTTATTATACAAGTATTATTTATACTTATAAATTTCAACATCCGTTAAAATTGTTCTACTTTTGTCACCATTTTTTTACTTTTGTTGCCATTCATCATGTTTGTTGCCATTTTAAAATAATTCAAATTGAGATCAGCTCTCACAATATAAATTTAAACATTTTTTCTGTATTATAGAGGCTTAAAATAATTGTAAGTACTATTTAAATACTTACATTTATTATTTAATAATGGGTGAAAATGCCCAGTTCGCTGAGCATAAGCGTGAGCGTAGTTTTATTAAATTTCTTTTTCGCTTTTTTAAAATGTTTTTGACTGTTTTTTTTGCCTATTGCCTTCGTACAATAGTCATCTACGTTTTGCACTAAAACAACTAAATTGGTTAAAAATTACGATCAGCAGAGGAAAACTGACGCTTTTTGCCGCTTTGTTTTATATATGGGGCATTCCATGCAAAATTTGCCACAAATTTTTTTTTAAATAAATTTTTTTTTATGTTTCATTAGTCAAATACATTTGATACCAATTTTCTTATTTCAATATAAAACGAAGAATTTTCGAAAACAATTTTTTTTTTATTTTAACGTTTTTATAAAAGGACCTTTTTGCAATCGCTTATACTGCAATAACTGATGAAGGTAGAAAAATTTGTCCCAAAGAAGAAATGTGCGCCCTTCTTAGCTTTAGAATAATGTGCTCTAAGACTTAATTATATTATTTTTTTTATTCCGAAAAATAGAGATTTCCAACATATTGGATTTTTTTATTTGGACCTAATTATTATTTTTGTCTAAATAAAAGCTAAAACATTTTTCTAAATACTGATGGAATTTGAGATTTGAAAAATTAATTTTAATGCCTTTATTTTAACTTCAGCTGATATAATAAGGTTAAATATTCACAAAACCCTGTCTCACGCAAGGAATAAAAAAATATCGTTACCAAAGTTACACAATTAAGAATAAATTGATAAATGTATTAATTCACATCACTTTTTTTGCAGTGCAATTATTTGAGTTGAGCTCAATAGATATCTCCACCAATTATGCCAGCAGTAAAATCGTTTTTGTTATTATTATTATTGTTGTAGCATAGAAGCGACAATAATTAAGATTTAGCACCACTTTTGGACAAATCAATTCGGCATGGAGTCATAACGGCAAAATATTTAAAGTTTCATGTGCTTGAATTAAAAGTAATTGTTTTTGTATCATTTTTTAAATGATAAATCATCAATTGTTGTAAAGATTTATTGTCTTTGTCTTTGTGTTAGTTTTGACTGCAAAAAGTTCGTGGGCACTCTTTGAGATCAGTGTTTTTCTTTAACTCTCAGTTCTCGGATGATACGAAGTAGCCTATGTAAAAGTATTAATGTCAATTTTAATATATTTTAGAAATTTTCGTACAAATAATAAAATAAATCTTCAGTCTTTTCTTTAGCCTTAATAAATCGGTTTTTTTAAATTTCAAGCTTAAAATTCATATTTTTTGTTCGAGTTTTTTTAAACATTTTTTATCTCAAGCTAAAGTTTCGACATTATCGAGATTTTAATTTTTACATAATTTATCTTTTTGAAACATGAAACCGGAATAAAGGATTGGTTATGAAAAATTTTAAATATATAATATAATTGAAATACACAAAAATTCAAAATAACTTATGCGGTAATATGTTAGACCTTCTTTTACATACATATATGTTAGATCTTGTTATGTATATTAGTTCCTTATCTTTTATGGTTGCAAACTAATTTTGTTTAATGATCTTTTTTCTATTTGGACAGTGATGCGCTTAAGTCTCATTCATTCTCTCTCATACAAAATATGAAGGCTTTTTCTAATGAGAGATTTACTTTAATGTAACTGAACTTTAATGTAAAAAAAAAAATAAAAACACAATTGACATTTTAAGAAATTGTCACAAAACAATGCTGCAGCATTAGACGAATAAAATTGCGCTTTTATTAACTCAGGTACAAACCTTAGAGACAAGATACTCAGCAATTTGGAAAAAAACAGAAAAGATAGGAATTGCATGAGCAGAGTGACTGGCATATACTCTCATTGGTGCTGCTTAGGACATAAAAAACAGACTCAAAAGATTCTCACACAATCCCAACATAAGGCAAACATTTAGCAATGCACATGGGGGTATTTTTCAAATTTAGGTGGCCAAAAGTTTGTTTTATAAAAGAGCGATTTGATTTAAATCAAATTTTTGCATTTGTGAGAGACAACTCGTAGTATCATCACCACGGCAACGCACCGATTAAGACTTCAGATATCCAGCAAGGCGTGTCAAGCGTCAACTAACCCAAAAAATAATCCAGTTTTTGAAATCTTTATTGCACTAAAACCCATTTTAAAGGGTTTCCAAATTAACAGCTCTATTCTGGCAAAGTAATAAATCCCTATCAACTAGTTGAAAAGTAATTGAAAAAGTAGTCTTTGGTCAACTACAACTGGTTAAAATTCGGACTTTTTTCATAGAACGAACTCACATAGTTTGAATGGTGATGTCCGTATTTAGCCCGCATATATTTTCAACTACTTGAAAGTTAGTTGATTTTAAATTAGTTTATAGTTGGTTTAAAATAAATCAATTAAAATCTTGATAATTTCACACTTATTGAAATCGAATTTGAAAGCATAAAAGTTGAAAATTTGTATTAATCAAAGAGATAACTCTCAAAAAATGGAAATGATTAAACCGAATATTATTTCATTTTTTTTTTTACTACTTTAACGCTAACAAACACTTTTAAAGAGATATTTTTAAATTTTATAAAATAAACGGAAAAGTTTTTAATGGTTTTTCGATATTAATTTATTTGATATTAAATAGTTTAAATTAAATATATGTTTTTGCCTAAAAATTTAAGTTTTTAATAAATTAAATACGAACAATTTTAAGTCTAAGTAGAAGAATTAAATAAAAAAAGTATTTAATCAAGGAATTATTATTTGACAAATTATCCAAATGTTTCTTCAAGATAAAAAAAAAATCAAAGTAGGTAATGTAATAAAAACAGCTCGGCAACGCAATCGCTATTTATAATCATGGTCGTTACCTGAAAAGTAAGAGACAATTTCTATCAAAATCTATTATTTTTGAGCTTCAAATTTTATTTTGAAATAAAAAAATCACAACAAACACATAGAAACATTAAAAATACTGGGTAACAATTGTTACTTTGCCAGAATAGGGCTGTTAGTTTTAAAGCATAATATTAATATAATAAAGCATTCCAATAACTTTTGAAAATTTGTAAAGAATTTCTGATAAAAATTGTGGAATAAAAGTTAAATATTTTTGGGAAAAAGTACATGACATCGTTTCAACAGAGTAGATTCAGGTTTGGAATTTCCTAAACTAACAGACTCTTTTTAACAGTAAGCTTGCTTGCTAACTCTTTTGCGAGCGTTGAAAGCATTTTTCACAAATAAATATCAATAAGTCAAAACGAAGAAGCAAATTAGAAACGCACACACTCTCTGGAATATTACTGATACAAAATTTTCTTAACCCATTTGCAGCCGCTGGTCAATTTTTGGGCCATCAATTTTGAAATTATTTTTTGGAAAACTAGCAAAGATTTTCTAAATTCTTTTTGCACATACACGATTTGGTTTAGTGGAAGTTTAGAAAAAAAAATTCTCGAATTTCCTGATTGCTATATATTTTATAAATGTTTCCTTTAATTTTTTTTAAACTTTTGATTAGTTATCTTCAAAAAACCATAAACCATTTTTTTACCTTTTCAGAAAAAATAATAAAAACCCTTTTTAAATATTTCAATATAATTACAAAGGCAATATCTGATACAGTTAAAAATTACATAAGGCAAGCACCACGAACCACCTTGAGAGTCGAACCCACGACGTTCAGTTTGTCAGTTTACTAGTCTAACCACTAGACTAATGCGCTATGCGTTACATAAGCAATATATGATATTGAAATATATGAATTCAATCGCCTTATATTGAGTCTTAGCATTGTCAGGCTAACATTTTACGGCTAACATGTACTAGAATTTTGTGTAAACTGTATTAAGAACAGAAACTGTAAAAATAATGCACAATTTTTCTCAAATTTAAACCAAAAAGCTAAAAGCTTTTATATTTACATATTTATATAAAAGGAAGCTTTTATATTTCTTTTGGTTTAAATTTTTGGTAGAGTTAACAGTAGAGTTTTAAGTTTGCCGTTTATTTTGAAAGTGCGGTAGGACCATTTTTTTAAAAAAATTGAGATAATGATAATTATATATAAAACTTCATATGATCTTTTTGTCTAAAAGCAATTCATAGTAAAAAAATCAGATTGCCTAATATTTAGGGGAAGGAAGTTTTAGGTATTAACGGTGTTGTAAATATGTTTATTTTGAAAGTGGTGCAAGTCCATCTCAGGTTTAAACTATTTTTAGCCGAATATATTATGGCAAAATTTAACATAATAATAATAAGAGTAACAGAACATAATAATAATAAGAAAAAAATAGACTTGCCCAACTTTCAAAATATTACTTTTAATTAATGATTACGATAATTCATTACCTTTGAAAGTGAGGTAAGTCTATTTAGCACAATAAAATCTTCAATTCTTATACCCAGCATTGAATATATAATTGGATAATAAACTTGCATTATCTAACACCACAAAATACAAAAAATATGTATACTAGAGTTTACCAGCATTTGTAAATTTGATAAAATGCAAACCTTTAAATATATCGCAATAACAAAAAATGGACTTGCCGCACTTTCAAAATAAACGGCTCAGTTATGAGTTAGTATTTGTAAAGTTTCAATTTTAAACTGCAAGATTTAAAAAAATTAAGTAGTATTTTAGCTGGACTAAAAGTTAGTCCAAGATTTTAAGCCGTGTAGACCAGAAAAAGGTGATTGTGTCTGTAGATAATGGTATAAGTTATTGCACTGATCCTCAAATTGAATTTATCAAATCCTTAAATTAAAACTAAATTTATAAAAACAAACAACTGAGAAAAAATTGTTTTAAATATATGCAAAAATTTTTTGCTCTAATAAGCTTAAGTAATTTCAGAATTTTAGAGAATCTAATAAAACTAAAGATAAAATATATATAGAACTTTAATAATAATATTTGGGGAATCATCATAACATAAACCAATGATTATTTTGAGTAACCGATCAGAAAAAATATGTTTTCTAAAGAGCATGAGGCGTCTTATGGAATAAAATATCTCTTAAAGCTGATAGATATTATTGATAATTCTTGAAAATGGTTTGGATAAATTCGCTTTTCACTTCTTTGAGAAATCACATACGCACTCTAAACAGTATGCCACGGTTGCCACATATTTAAAATTAAATTTATTTTTTTTATTGTTTCTCAAGAGATTTTTTTGTGACGAAATTAATTTATTTTTTATATACAAGAAGTCAACTTTATTGTGAAAAGTTATTATTGTATATTGTATAATATTATAAACATATTGTTTATTTTATGCGTTAAGTCATGTATTAAATGAAATGGTATACAAATATGAAGTAATAATATTAAAAATTTTGTTTGGTATTTACTATCATGCGGTAAAAACGGCTTTACTCAATTACATTTATCATCTATTACATATCTGATTGGAAATTGTTCAACTATTGAAACAACTATTTAACTAGAGTCCCATAAAATTTTTCACATTATTTTAAATTTCTTGTATATTATATTGTTGGTATAGATAATAGTTTTTGTTGTTTTTTTTTTTGCAATTGAATTATCATCTCTAAAGAAGCTAAATACTTCGATAAAAATTCGATGCTGTTTGTAGACTCTTGACGGCCACCAACGCCGTAAATAGGTATTTCATAAGGGGGACGTTTACTGAAGCAAACATTTTTTTCATTTCCATAGGTATTTCTGAAGATCTTTCCAAATTTCTTAACCGATTTCAATATTCGAAGTGAAAAGAGTTTATGAACTTTTATTTGTTTTAATTCTAAACACACAAAATTGAATCAATAGTTCAGTTTTGAGCAGGACGACAACTCGTTAGTTAATTAAAGCAACGAAAACAGATATTTTTAATAGATAAACATATTGATACATAGCTGTAGGAACGGAGCAAATTGTGTAAAGCGCGAAGCCAAATTGTTAATAACAGCTTCCTCGTTCACAGAAATATCCTTATGAGTATTTAATAGCGCTAAAGCAGTAATGCGTTCCGTTCCAGTGGCATTTAGAATCAAATTTTTCAAAAACTTTGATGTGCAAAAGGAACGTTTACTGGAAGCTGTACTGCAGGGCAAGGTAATAATCATTTCCAGAATTTTGTAAAATTGCTGAAACATCCATTTTTGACAGCTACATTAGTCGCCGCAAAATAAATTAAGTGTCTTAAGAACTGTTCTGCAACCCGCATTTCTATAGTTTATCCATTTAATTTTTGTTTAACTCAAGTTTGGTTCCTAACTTTTCTTTTATTTTAAAGGACTTTAGAAATTGGATATACTAAATGAGTAAAAAGCTTAATTCAATAGAAATCCTTTGCTATTTCTGCCATTACATTACATCTTAATAAACGAGGCTTATTTATTTCCATTCCAAGTAAATAAAAGCATATCTCAGTTGTTTTAAATATATCTTTAAATGCTTCTTTATCATTATTCCCAAAATTTTCCAAAGTTTCGACTACAAAATTTATATGTTCGCATAATTCTATTAGATCTTTATAAATTTTTTGCAACTGTATTGCCAGATTTGACGTAAATGAAAATATTTTATGTATTAAATGGATTGCATCCAAAAATTCTGAACTCGTAATTGTGCACATTTATTGATTTATGGATGTTATGGATTTTAGCGATTTTTTTGGTAAAAATACCCGAATTTGAAATTTAAATTTTTCATACAATGCATACAATTTTCAATTTATCTTCATGTTTTAGCAAAATTAAATAATTTGGAATATCTGTGTTTTTAATTCTATACATAAAAATATTCTTGATTGCTAAGGGGGGTTTTAACCTCCTTAACCCCCCTTATCTACGGCGTTGACGGCCAATGTATAGATTTCTGTCTTTAAAAAAAATTAAATATAAAAATGAGCTAAATTAGAATGCAACTACGCAAACTTCTCATATAAAGTGAATTCGTTTAAGATTCCACAAACATTTATCTAATGACTGAAACCTTAGCACATTAGCTTTCAAACCAAATATGCACTCAAAGTTTGAAATCTGAATCGAATGAAAACCACGCCATCCTCCCATACAAAGTGACTTGCATTCATCACATAAGAAACGTATAAGAGTTGAAGAAGTTAAGAAGTTCTTTTCACCTGGCATAATTTATAAGTGAACCATGGTCGAATAGGGTATTAAAAATGAAAATATAATGGAATTGTATAGAAAGTTTTCTTCTAATAAAATAATTTTGGCCAGCAAAATCGGTAAAATACCCAATGTGCGATGAATGGCTGTGGTGACTGTGAAGTAATTTCAATGTTATTACATCATATTTTCGATATGACTTCAAATTCAACTCAGTTGACTTTTGATATCGTCATGAGGCGTATGTGTATTAATAAATTTACTATTATTCATAGAGCCTTGGAAAACCTGCGATAAACTGATAATTTCTTTAAAGCTGTATTTTTAATTAGCTAATAAATGCCAGTAAAAACACAACAAATTGGATAGAACTTTGAAACAAATATACAAACAGTTTTTATATAATATGTTTATGCAATTTTTATTTTAATGAGTTTTTTATTTTTAATTCATAAAACTTTTTTTTTTTTTATTTTTGATATTTCGACTCACAAATGTCAGTAAGCTCTTTACCCTAGAATAAAATTTGTTGTATCCAAAAGGTTTAGCGACAATGTGACAATCAAAAGTCCAGTCATGACCGGTCCGGCGGTAATGTGTTAAATGTTGTTAAGATGGTCTGCTGATTCAGACATTTTGACTCTGTAATAGTGATTAATTAAACATTTGGTCGAAAAATTAACATGGTCATTTGTGAAAACTTTTTTGCATAATCTCATCATCACAAATAAGATGTTCATAATTAGTTGTTGGTGTTCACAGCATAATCGCATATAAAAAAAAATTCCATTTAAGTATAGCTTTTTATGCATTTGCTTATAAGCGTTACAAAATCATTAAAAATTAAACTGCTCAAAAAACTGACCATAAAAATAAGTTAACCTCAAAAATATTATTGTACTTCCCATCATAAAAAAACACAAACATATTTGACGACTACAGAAGTATGATCTGTTATGATAAATAGACTCATATTACCTTAGACTTATATTAAAATGTCGTAATTATTATAATCAGACAACGTTTTACCTTCGTCTAACAAAGTGATGGTTGACTACTAGCCACAACGCGTTTTTGGTAGGCCGATTTCAGAATAGCTTTTAGCTCTCTCTGCGAATTCTCTATGGTGACTTCAATCGCCTCAAAATGTTTTCCATGAAGTGACAATTTGAGTTTGGGGAATAGGAAAAAGTCACACGACTAATATGTGACGTGATATCTGGCGAATATGGTGCTTGTTGAATGATAATGACATTGCTTTTAGTCAAATATTTGCGTACAATGCGTGATGTGTGAGCTGAAGCATTATCGTGGTGCAAAAACCATAAATTGTCCTCGCATTATTATGGCTTCCTTCGCCAAATATTCTTTCGGAAACGTTTTTAAACACTCACATAATATTAAGCATTGACCGATTGATCTTGCGGAAGTAATTTCGAGTGGACGACACCTTGCGAATCGAAAAAAATAGTCAACATCACCTTAATTTCAACAGAAGGATGAAGGAAGTTTGTCACCTGATGTACGACTCTCTTTAAACTATTTATATTACTTAAATGCATGCGTACGTGATAGAAAAACTCCTATAGTAATAGGTTTTCATCAACATTTTCTATGCATCTGGACAAAAAAGTCCGTTGGTAAAACACAATTTCAAATATACTCTTTGCTCAACTTTTTTTTCCATTATGAAATCTGCAGGTCAGACTCGAGGTGAACTTGTTTACGAAGCAATAAGACAGAAATTACTTGACAGAATATGCTAAAAATTAACGCCGCACGGTGGGGCGAGCCCATACAAAGGGTTGGACATCGCATATTGCTTTAAATAATTGATTGTAACTCTGGAACCATTTGATGTATTTTGGCTAAATTTTAAACATGTCTTCTTAAAAGAATTTCTCATGAAATCCTTTAAACCCTATGAGCGTAGCGGGTCTAGGAAACCCAAAAATGCATGGTAAAAAAAAACTATTTTTTGTTGTGTTTAGCGTTATTTCGAACCTGTATTTTATTACACAATGTGTTTTTAAACAAGAATTTATTAGCTTATTACATTTAGATGTGATGTGTATCTCTATTTGAAACAAATTATATGTAATATTAAGAGCAAACAGTAATTTATTTATACCACACATAATTATACAATATGCTTAATTTTACACATTATCTGTAAAAGGTATGTTTTCAGTTTCCTCATCAAAACTATTTTGCTACAATCAGATATCTTTTTGGTGATTTTTTATTAAAACCAAGGATTGAAAGTACTGGTTCTGAATTGAGCAGAAGGGCATGCAAAAGATCTGAATTGCAAGCAATATTGAAAATTTTCCCGTGTTATGAAATCTGAAAAACCGAAATAGTTTGTGATTGGCCTCTTGCGCATCCTCGGATAACTGACCAATTGGTACTATCGCTATTTGAACTATATCCGCACTGTGCATTAATATTTTATGTACAGTAACAGGCATGTAGTACCAATCATAAATTTCAACGTATAATTTTGTTGTTTCTACACAAAACTTTTTTAATTTTGTGATATTAATTTTAAGACCAGATGATATGACCTGAAATATATTAAAATTTTTACACATTAATGTAAAACAAAATAATTCATATATGTAAATATTAAAATGTTTAACCTGCAATATAACATAAAATCGTTTAGTTAAATTTTCGTCTACTCCAGTGATTTCTGAACTTTTCTGGTAATTAGTAAAAAATCTGCGAGCAGTGTTACTGTCATGACTTTTACCAGCGCCTCGCAATACCACATCTATTAACAAACCTTAAACAATTTCAATTTCGTCGTCAGCAAAATAGTATAGTGGTGTTGATTCAAATGCTTTTATCATAATCTTTACATTTCGGTTATTATACACGCATTAATGTTTACTGGTAACATAATATGAGATGATATTAATGTATCTATTTAAAAACTTTTTTGTAGCAAACAAATTTATTTATATAAGAAACATATTATGTTTGCCATAAATATGTTATGTTTACTGCAAACAAGCTAATTTGTTGCACTGAATATATTATGTACACTGCATTGTCATATAAGCAATATGTTCCCAGCAAACATTTTTTGATTGTCACAAACATAATTATGTTCACTACTTTTAAAAGATATTTCATATAAATTATTGACGGTGAAAGATATAATAACTGTGTTTATTGGTAGATCACTTTTAAGTGGATTTCATACCCTTTATCTGTACTGTACCAGTTTATGTAATTTTTTACTGGAATTCTTGAAAATATTTGCATCGTGTCTTAAATATATCTCAAGAACCAGACGTCTCAGATAAATAAACAGTACATCAAAATATTTTCATTAAAATTGTCTACACTTATTTAGTACAATTAATTTACGTAACTTTACAAGTAAGGATGCTATGCCGCAATCAAAGCAAAAGATCTATTTTTTCCGTTTACAAAAGGTCATGGAGCCGGGCCAGATTGGGTTAAAACAATAAATGTATCCCAAACTTGTTTTTTTGTCCATTCGCAAGTTTTTATCGCTAATCAAACTGTATCAGTTCCTATAGTTATGCTGTAATAGGCAAACTTTGTGAAAATTCCTATAAAAAAACCCGAGGAATACAATTTTGATATTGAAATTCTCAGAAGGCGCTGGATGGCGCGCGCTAATTTTTTTTTAAACATTTCTTGCTATCATTATTTGTAATGTAAGATACATTGATCCTGGCCAACACTGGCCATATTTTTATTTTTCTTAAAAATAAAGAAACTGCCCAATTCAAATATATTTCTATCGAAATGTATCAAATTATTATAATAATTTGCAAGTTGCACTTTTTTCTGGATGTCCAACCCTTTGTATGGGATCGCCCCACCGTGCGCCCTAAACAAAATCATAAACTGTATGACAACTGTTGTTTTTTCAATCGCAGAGTCCGGTTCAATTTTGAACAGAAGGTATAAGTTTCAGAAGGATGACAGATAAAGTGTAGGTGTACGAGATAGTTTAGGAAAATTGTTGCCACATCCCCTTTAACAACCCACAAATCAATAAAAATGATTTATTTCAGACGGCTTTAATCGCATTAGACTAAAATCTGGTAATGTAGTTCATATGCTTACTTTTGGACACTGAATTAAGCTGAAATTTAGGCACTCGATTTGTTTCGAGTACAAAATGGTTTGAGGAAAAAAGTGTTGCCTCTTTTACCACCCAGGAGAAGGATCAGCAGAAGAATTCTTTGGACCAGAACCACGTATCGCCATAGGCAACAACATGGTGGCAGGCCTTGTTAATTTTTTTTGGTTAAAATTCTTTATTGGGATCGAAGAAAATTACAAATATTTATGATTTTTATGTATTAGAGTTAAGAAAATGGAAAAATTACTATTTTATTGAAAAAAATGTGAGAAATGGCAAGCTGCTCAATCATTCCGATTCGCAATGAACTTAAGTTTTCGAAAAGTTTTCAAAGGTTCCTAACAGATTTCATAATTATCTTATATTTTAAATATTTGTCAACTTCTCGAGTTGAAAACTATATTTTTCTTAAGGGGAAACACAGAGAAATAACCAAATTTTTTTAAAAAAACCTTGGAATTGCTCTAAACATTCTAATTCCTTACAAATAATGTGCAATACACATGTAAAATACGATTTCAGGTTGACCTCTGTCATATTTGTGGTGCTTCACATCTTCCCCTTGATGTGCTCCACTTCTCCCCATTCGCTACAATCTTAAAATTGCCACCGCGGCAGTAACACATCGAATGTTTTTACATAAATGCATTTGAACGTCGAAAGCCTAACCATTGCTGACTCACCTTTACGATTTGCTTGAAAATGTTTATGAAAATGCCACAAGCACGAATGTTCAAAAAAACTTTTCGAGCAAAATGTTGAACACACTGTCTGGAGAGATACGAAAAAAGTGTGCTATCGGGACTAGTGCCATTACAAAACTGAGATACTAGGTGAAAAAATGTTGACAGTAGGTAAGTGCTTTCAAAACCACTGCTAAGGGCGTTGTTATGGTGCTCGTCATATGATCCCTGGTCATGTCACTTTTAACTCTCTTTTTTCGTTTGATGAGTTGTGTGACGAAAGTATGTTATGCTGGCGGTCATATGATGCCTAAGCACCAGTACACTTTTTGCTACTTTTAGTATTTTTTCAACCGATGAGTGTTCTATTAAGCAGGCTTCATTACTGCAGGTTTCATACATTTCGTACTAAAAGTGTACTATTTTCGTACACAAATGTTGTGAATAATTCCACAACGCAACACTATTTTGATCCCATGATTTCATATTTTTGTCGAATCATTTGGTGACCGTGGTGGTGCTCTTGCTCTCGCTCTTAAATTTTTAATTTACATTGAAACAACAACAATGCATGACCATGATGAGCCCATGACCGCCACCGTAACATGGGACTAAGCAACATCTATGGCTGTGCTTCGCAACTCACCATGTTTCAAGTCTCCCCACTCTCCCCTACATATTAGACTAAAATTTTGTAATTTATTATCTATTTTTTGTGTGTTGTATGGGAACCCCAAAAAAAGGTGGCAGATAGACTGTAGATGTGTTTAGAAGTTAAGAAGTTCTACTTCTGTACTTTGTACAAGCTATATTGTAGGGATTTTTTTTTGTTCTCTTCTATTTTGTGCATACCTACTCCTATACCGCTTACTGTGTTAGTTAGATGTCATCAGTGATATAGCGGGAATGTCCGAACAACTGTAATTGATAATTGTAAAGAAGCTTTGGAGGCCTCGCAGCTACATTGTAATTAGGAAATATTTGGTTTCATCTCTGGGTAAATACATTATTTAAGCAAAATATCTCTCTGATATCTCTAAAACGTTGGTTTACTTGTCGTATTATGTAGGTATGTAATTGCAAAACTCTCTTATTATATTTGAAATGGATGCTTAATGTGATTGGTAAGAGGCATTGTTTCCAGCGAGTATCCAGCTTAATCCAGCGAGTATCGATAATCTATATTTTCTTCTACTATAGATATTCATAAAAGAAATATTCTTATACAAATACATCTGTATTTTAAGCACTTATTTTGCGTGAATTAATTTATCAAATAAAAGTCGGAATGGTTCTGTAGTTAAAAATAAAAGTGTTGCGTATTTGTTCTGTATTTCAAATAATAATGTATAAAAGTTAATGCAAAAGCATAAAAATTTGTTTTTCTTGGTATTGTCTTGCTATAAAGAAAGAAATAAATCAAATCGAAACGATATGGGATGATAATACGACAAGTAGTATTGATCTTTGACCAAAGAACCTTCAGGATTGGTAATCAAGGTATTTTAAAATTAAATATGAAATAATTATTTTGGCAACAGATAAGTTACAACGGTAATAAAAGTGACAGCACGCAAGTTCTTTTATTATCAGTACGTCAAAACAAAAACCACTACAAAACTAGGTTAATTGAAACAACCGCAAATTGTTGTTAACAAATAAATTTCAACAGACGCTTCTTCGTTTTCTGTTTATGGCTATGTATATTTATTTTGATTAAGTTCAGTGCGTTGAACGTACAACAAGCGAAGAAGCTAAGAATATAAATCTTGCGAATACAAAATACAATTTTGAATGTATCTGATTATTATTTGTTATATGTGCTCGCCGCAGCTAAGAGTTTATAAAGCATGTTTGATCCAAACCAGCCAACCAGCTCGATGACGTCTTCACAAAGTAAACAAAACATTTTTTTCGCTTTTATTTATGTTTTTTAATCGTTTTGTTTGCAAATATCTTTGGGATTTTTTTTAATTCTTATGGAATTCCTTTGTTGACGATTGCTTATAAAAAGATTCTGCAAAGCTTTAATGCTGGCGAACGTGGAAGCTTAAAGAAGCGCCAACAATTTTAGTTTGATCGTGGAAGTCGTCGTGCTCGGTTGGATTCTTCTCTGTTCATGGGACGGAAAGACTGTGTTGGACCGGTTTTTTTATGCGTTATTTTTTGTGTTTTTGTGATTTGTGTGCCTAAAGTTGAGAATAATTAAGTTTTTGGTGCTAAAATAAAAAAGCTTTAAAGCGACTAAAGTGATCTAAATTTATACATTTATCTTGCACATATTTTTTTTGTTGTTTATAAACGATCTTAAGTAATTTGTACTCAATACAACAAAATGAGCACGGATTTTAGCTACTTTGGCTTTTTCTTGACCAGTGTAATACTCGTTATTTCGAGTACTAATTACGTTCAATGTCAGTTCCAACAACAAAGAGATATACAGCATCAATACGGACATTTAAATGTTGGCGATCGTGGTAGTCGTAACGGTTATTCACGCTTTAATCGGGTGGGTTTAACTCAGATAACGCAAGCAAAAAATTTAAAGAACCAATGCCATTTTTGCTAAACAAAAACGTCATTTATGTTCATGAGTTCAACGATCCGCTTGTGGTTGAATCTGTTGTTGCTGTTGATTATCATTGATCGTGAAAATGAAATATTACATGTCAGACAACCTTTAAGTGTTTTCGTATTTAAATACGACTATACTAAAGATGATTTATTCTATTGTTCTGTTTTGATTCACAGACATCATCTCCTACTTCTACTGCCTGCGAATACAAGGAACTCATGACCAAACTGAACGATCGTGTCGGAGTTCTTGCCAGTTTGGATGAGGATCAACGCAATCGTTTGGAAACTATAGACAAGAAGTAAGTTGCCCTTAAAATTCCTTTTGGTTGCTATCGGAGACCGGTTTTGGTTATACGCATTGTATATTATGATATTGGTTTTGTGAATAATTTTCTGATGGCAAGACACAGGCGCGGATCTATGGGGGCGAAAAAGGTTGTAATTACCCCACCAAGAACTATTTACAATAATTTATCAGTTGACAATAATTGTATCTACAGCTTAACATAATTTGTTTTGTTTACAATTTTACTGTATTTCATAATTCTAAATTCGATTATTTTGATTTTTCCCAATGCCTCTGCGAAAGGATTTTTACGAAAAAGGGACGTTAGCACTACTAAACTTTGTTTTTACTACCGCAATTCTTCAGAGAACACTAAAAAAAGCCACATATTGTCCGTGTTATTACTATGCTCTAAATTTAACAGTTTCAAAAAGTTCGAATACTAAAACAATTCAAAAAGCTGTGGCGATCATGAAAAAAGTAGTGCTTATTTTTTGCTCATCCTATAAGCGCAGTAACATAATAGAACACTTTACAAATAAACAGAAGCTAAAAAGCATTTGTGAAACAACCAGGTGGCTAGAAAGACGCAAATCTATATATAAATTTAAAATAAACTTATACAACACTATAAGTGCATTGGAGAATATTTCACAATGGAATGATACATACTCTTCACACAAAGAATAATTGCTTTTAAATAGTCTGATGACATCAAACTATATTGTGTCCATATGCGTACCTTAAGATTTGTTGAGACCATCTCTCTCCATTAAAACTCCTAATAGAAAAATGAGAAAACGCAGAACCATATTTTTACACAATACATATAGAAGTACAGGAATTACACGAGAAGCTATATATGGTCATTTCCACAGTCGAGAACGCGACATTCGTACGCCTTAAAGGTGCAAAAATATAAAGAAAACTCAACAACAGTTTTTTATTTATTTTTTTCCGATAGAATTTTAGTAGCATTATGATAAGTACAAAAGATAGGTTCTGTAGATTTTATGTTTCCAATATATAAGCAATAGACATGGGATCTAGCACGCAACAAAAAATGGAACTCGTTTTCGACTGCAACTAGAAAAATGCAGAAATCCGCAAAACGGGACAAAAAATTTTAATGCGACTTACAGCCCTATTCTGGCAGCTAAACTAAGCTCACCACATTAACAAAATAGTTAATATTAACGGTTTGTTAAGGTTTCGTATTCTGCTGCAAATTTAAAAGCTCTTTTCCTTACAATTTTGTTAATAACAGAAAGAGTCTTAACAACGAATGAAATGTATGTGCTAAGGTAGAAAATTGTTGTATAAATAATAAAAAATACAAATTATAATATAATATTGAGTTAAAATACATTAAACTGAAAAATGGAAGAATTTTTTTCTTATTTTAAGTGTTGATAATGAAATCTTTCAGTAGCCGTGGCAAATTTTTCAAGCGCTTGCAAAGTCACAAGCTGCACTCGAAACATATGTTTATACAGCGCATCTCTTCTTTCAATAGGCATATCGATTTTCACCATGCATGGTGAGTTTTAAAAGCTTTTTAAGCTTTTATGTTGTTAATGATTTTTAAGAATACCATCACTTATATAACATAACAATCAGCTTAACAGGAGCTCCTTAACTATTTCTTGTTAAACTAACAACCAGAATAGGGCTGTTATTTTAAACTAAAATGTATTAATGTGGCTTCCAATTGATAGTTGTCATGTTGAAATACTTTTATTAGTTTTTTTGTTTTAAGCAATAGTTCAATTTCGCACGCGACATTTGTTCCGCGACATATTTTTCCGTTGCAGTTTTATTGGGTAATTAAGTAATTAGGTCGTTAAGTAATTATGTAATTAAGTTATTAAAAACCAATTTAATACATTTTCCTTTCCTTGCCTCAATCATTTTTGCATTATCCGTAGTCAATGCCTTCTATTTTTACTAAAACAAAAAAATTTATGAAACATTTACTTAACGCTTACAAAAAAGAAAAACTACATTTGTGAAACTGCGCAGACGCGATCGCGATTATTAATGAAATTATGTAGAAACTACTGAAATTAATAAAAATAAAATGTTTCTTTTAGATATTGTCATGAAATAATAAGTTTTCAATAAGTTTTAATTTTTTGGTCACGGTAGACTTTTGTGTGGAATTGCCCTTATGTCAATGAATATGCCTAGTATTGTTGGAAGAATAGTTAAAGTAGCAATGTCAGCGGGCGTTCTGAAAAATCACCCAATGAAAAATCGTAAAAAAAAAAATTTTAAAATACCCCAAAAATTCTTCAAACAAAATTGGGTCATATTTTATTTTTTTTTTTTTTGTAAATTTTCATTTTTTGTTTTTGGAAATTTTCAATTTTTTTGAGCGATTTTTAAATTTACTTTTGGGTAATTTTTCATTCTTTTGGGTACTTTTTCATTATTAAAATGAACTTGTTGCTTGTTTTCTGTAACTATTAATTGATTAATATATTAATTTTTGTTCAATTGTTCTTGTTAATAATAAAACATGGAACAATTGAAGATAATCATATGTATTAGGGACTTCTTAGTCAAATTTCGGAAAAAATCTGAACTAGCCTAGAGGTATGCAATGGAGGTTTAAAGTTGAAAAAAAATTACCATTTGAAGAATATGAAAACTGTTTTTTGTTAAATAAGCTGTGTAAAACTTTTCAATTAAAATTTAAAGTAAATGTTCAACTTTTTTTTAATAGGTGGCCTTCTGCCGCTCTTTAGGGATAACAACTCTCAGTAAGTCCAACACCAGTTTCGCTGTCTACAGTACTTCTGGATATAGGCTGGTGCGAATTGATCTAAATGCGACCTAAACTAAATTGTGTCGATAAGGCAGTGTTTCCTAAATAATTTAGAAAATTATCGAGCTACCTAAATACTTCCTAAATTATTGAGCACTGCCTTATCGACACTACTTAGTTTAGGTAGCATTTAGATCAATTCGCACACAGCCATAATTCTCATTTAAAAATAATATGTAGTCGGCTTTTGTAGTGGAGAGTGTGCTAGACTATCAACCCAGAGAACCCCGGTTTGAATCCGGGCTCGGGCATGGTTCTTTTAACTTTCTTTGTTCTTTCCTACATTTAAGAATTATGGAAAACTAAAAATCCACGGATAGATTGTGGAAAATGTGGAATTAATGGACAGAAACACAACCAAGGGCTGGGAATGCTTGCCGATGTTAAGGCATAACACTAGCCTCTGTTTAAAGCAATTCAAGTTGTCTTTCACGGTTGTTTCACGGTTGCAATCGATTTCTCTTAATAATCTATCCCTTTTCTTTCAGGTCAAAGACCAAATCTTGTTTGTTTTCTTTTTTTTTTAAAAAATATGAAAAATCACCCAAAAAAATTAAAAATTACCTAATTTTAAAATAATGTTTCAATGTTTGAGGCATTTTTGAAGATGAACGAAAATTCAAATTATAAATTCTATTGTTCAAAAAATTTCAGGGCGCTCTCGCGTCGTTTAGAAGTTATAGGGGTCCAAATTTGTAAAAATTGCCCTGAAAAGAGAATTATTAAAAAGATAATTGTATCCAAAAGTACTGTAGGCAGCAAAGCCGGTGTTGGTCTTACTGAGGATAAGGGAAAGGCGGCCGAATGCCGCCTATTAAAAAGAGAAAATTAAATACATTTAGTATAAGTCTTAAGACTATGTTCGAATTGATCTAAATGTGACCTAAACTAAATTGTGTCGATAAGGAAGTACTTCCTAATTTAGGAAATTAATAATCATATTAATTTTTGTTAAATTGTTTTTGTTAATAATAAAACATGGAAACATTAGGTCTGTTCCCGTACTGAAAAGTTTTAGTCCAATTTACCAGTTTTGCAGATTTTAGTCCGAAAAGCGTATCCGTACTTGAAAAAATGGTAAAAGAGAGTGTAGTCGAGAGAGTAAAAAATTTCCCCTCACTGTCAAAAGTTTCAAGTTTTAGTCCGAGAAATTTCTTCTGGTAAAAATAGTAAAAGTGTCAAACTGCTTAAAATCAGCTGTTTACAATTTAGCAAAGAAATTGCAAAACAAAAAGTTCTTTGAAATAAATAAAAACTATTGGAATGGAACCCAGAAGCATATTAAATTGTAAAAAACTAAATGTAAATGTTAATTTGAGAATTAATTTCAATATTGTAAAACATATGAATGTGACAATTTTCTTCATTTCGGCAAACGATTTTGTTTGACAGTTTGCTCAATTTTAGTCCGAAAAACGTTCCCGTACTTTTTTGTGTTTTATCTATTTTTGAGAGATTTTTTCTTACTCTCACGCTTTTGACAGTTTTAACATTTTTAGTCCAAAAATTACGGGAACAAACCTATTTTTGTAAAATTGGGTAATTTTTTAATTTTTTTTTAAAAATTTATATACATAATTTTCTTTAAAAAAGCTTTGGGTTATTTCTCATTTTTTTTGCGAATTTTATTGTTTGGACCATTTCTCATTTCATCTTGGGCCGTTTTTAATTTGGGTGATTTTTTTGGCTATTTTTCATAACGCTATGTCAGCGCTTCAACACCAGAAGACTACTTTCGAATCTCCATATGTGTAACCTTACTGGATGATATCACTGCTCGTATGGGGGTTCGTTTTAGCAAAAATAATTTCCAAAAGGGACATTTAATAATAACGTTAGCTCTACAGGGGAGCGGAAATCTTCGCTTTGCTTATTTTTGATGTCATTGGGGATGGGGTGGGGGTGATTTGGATGGTTATTACGTCAGCAGTATTATTTAGTCGATTTTTGTTTGAACACATATGGCACCCCTTCTTGTCTATGCTTGAAAACGAAACACATTTTCAAAGATTCTCGATGAATGTTCGTAAGCATAGGAGGTGGGTGAGAGCTTTGCTTACTCTTGCTGACGAGGGGGAATGGAGAGATTAATAATTGCAAAAAAACTGCTCACGTAAAACTTTAACGGCCCCAAAATTATATGTCAATGAAATTCTTCCAAACACAATTAAAAGACAAAACAATGAAAAATGCAATCATTTTACGGACTTTAAATTTGGCAGTGTAATTGGGAGAGTGAAACTCAGATAAATGATAACTATCTCCGTTTTCTCTATGTGATAATGACATTTTTCCACTGATTTCCAAAACGTTTGTTATCTTCGGTGCGCTTCCAATCAGTATAGCAACAGCTGAGCGAAGTGTTTCTACACTGCGATGATTAAAAACATGGTAACGTTCATCTATGCGAAAAGAACGCTTGAATGGACTTGCATTATTGCATATTCAGAGAGAAATTAAACTAAATATAAGTGAAGTTATTAATAACTTTGGCACAAAAGAAAAGCGCTATGATTTTGTCCTAAAATTTTGTTTTCTTCTATCTACTAGCACTCACAAGAATACATTTTGTTGAGTTCGTTTACTTTTCATAGTGTACTATATCATAGTCATACCATCAGAAATGCAAATAACAAGTTGCTTTAATTTTTTTGTAATAAAAAGACCACATTTTTTTCATTACACTTTATTAAAAATGTAATAGTTCAATGTTTAAAATCTGTGCAATTATAATAAATCCACCTTAATTTCAAACAATAAATTATTTTTGAAGTTTTCATTTACTTTGCGCTCATTGCTTATTTCAAAGAAAGGAAGAAATAAATAAATATGGTGTCTGCGCAAATTCATCTAAAACAATTGGTCTAATTAATTGTGAGTTACAATTCATTTAAATACAATTTATCTTTTGCAAGAAGAATTCTTAGATACTAATTATTTTAGATGCGAATAAGACTAATTGTAAAAAGACAAAAAGTAACCCCTCCCAAGATTTTTTCAGATCCGCCGCTGGCAAGAAACGTGTTTTTTTCCTTAATTCTTCCGGAAAAAAGGTTGGCTTTTGGTATTTGGGTTGTATGCTGGTTATGCATATTAGTTAAAAATTAATAACTAGATTTTAATGATTTAAAATTAACTAGTTTAATTTAAATGAGTATTAATAGATTTTTTTCAAGTATTTTTGAATATTGTATCAGCTTTATGCTATAAATGTTAAATGTATTGAGAAAGGACGAGCAGCCTCGGACGCTTAAGTGAATTGCCAATAAACATGAAATAAATTAAATTTTTGTCTGTAAGATACTCTTATTAAAAAATAGTTGACGTATAAAAGTTTTTTTTTATTGAAAATATTAAAAATAATTTTTACCTGTTTTTTTTTTTTTTGGTAAAACAAAAGGCAAAAATATGAAAAACATTTGTCGCAAAAATATGAAAAAAATAAGCAGAACCTAATTTGTAAAGATATATTTTGCTTCAAATACTTATTAGAGATAGATAAATTAAAAAAAATCGATGTAAATTTTTTAAAATGTGTTTTTAATTTGAAATTTTGACAAAAATATAACGTTATCACCGTTGATCCCTTATAGAAAGTTATTGGTTTCTTTATGGGGTATCTTATTATACGATTAATAAAAAATGTATTGCTTCAAATGCGCGCTAATCGAAAAATTTTGAGAAAAACTAAAATGGTTACGGAAACTAAATTTTTTTTTTTAATTAAACCATTTATTTTTATCTTTATTTATTTATTTTGTTATTAAACATACTAAATTATAGCCCTTTTCTGGCAAAGTATCAATTGTTATCAAGTATTATTAATATTTCTTTGTGTTTGTTGTAATTTTTTTTTATATTTCAAAACAAAATTTGAAACTCAAAAATAATAAATTGTGATAAAAGTTATCAACTGCTTTTCAGATAGTGACAATTTCATTAAAAAATTTGGTTTTTTAAGCATCAAATTTTGTTTTAAAATAAAAAAAAATTGCAGCAAACACATAGAAATATTCAAAATACTGAGTAACAATTGATACTTTGCCAGAATATGGCTGTTAGTCTTACTTTCTTTGTTTATTCCTATTAAAACATTAAAAATTACGCCTTGAGACAGGGTAGAGGAAAAACCACAAAATATCTTAATTTCATTATATTTTTGAAATATTCCATTGCTGTCTAGTTTTTGGCACTTCTTAAGAAACTTATCAAGAAGAGGGAAAAATTTCGAAAGAAAATTTTCATAAATGAGTATGCTTATCATAGGTGGCTTTATATTCAGACCCGGAAATCTCTTCGTTGGGAGATACACAAAAAAAAAATTAAAACATTTACCTCAAGACATTTTACTATTATTTGAAGAATAGTTTATAATAAGGGTATTCACTTCACTGTTGAAATTTCCGAAATGATGAAATTAACGAAAACTTTAGTGCAACTGTTGTTGTTTTGGTTTTCCGAAGTTTGCTTAAATTTAATCACCTATTAAGTTGATGAAAAATAATCGTCGGAAATTTGCAAAAAAAATATGTGTTCAGTAACCATAAGCAAATCTGTTTAATGAGTGTGAGTCGTTGTGAATATGATAGTTTCGATAAGAAGAAGAGCATTCTGTCAAATCCCTCCTAAAAGCTAATGCAAAGCATGCGAGCAAGAACAACATTATCATTAATTCTATTGAAGTTATTCAAATAATTTAGTTTTGCTACTTTTTTGGCATTATTTTTCTATTAAAAGGCAGAAATCACACGTATTTTAACATAATTGTTTGTTTTGGTAACAAGTTCACCAACGAAATGAAGCAATTGCGATTTTAAACTTGACAGGTGCATGCGAAAAAACACGAAACATCAGTGGCGTAAAACGCGGGCCCGCAGAGCCCGCATTGCGGGCGGGCGCAACTAAGCCAGGGGCGCCCTCAAATCCCTTGATAAAAATTATAAATGAAGTGGATAACGACACACAGTGTAAAATAAACGGCCGAAAATATGGTATATCGATGTTTTATTTTTTCCAATTTTTTATAGCTTTCAATAGAAAATATCTTGGGTGAAAAAATCAAAATGAATTTTTTGAATACTTGAAACCGTTTCGTTATGACAAGCCGTCAAAGTTGCATTTTTTCAAAATTTAATTTTTCTTGTTATTCACATTTTTTAAAATAAAGTTTAAATTTCTTATGTCTAGCAAATTACTGTTTTTGCTTAAATTTTTAATATATGGTCTGAATCTTATCATAAAAGTAAGCACTAAAAGCGGGATACAAATTTTTAAATATTCAATTTTTAAAAATGTTTAAAAAATAATTTTGAGATAGATTGACTATAGTTTTTTACGAAAAAATTATGAGAACTGCGTTACACCAAATCCAAAAAAATTTCTTGTTATTGCTTACTAAAACGGAAAATATACATTTTTTTTATAGTGACCTGTATAGTTAAAATGTGAGATTTATTTGATGTATGGCAGTTGATTACTTTTCAAAACTTCGACTTACACAAACACAAAACAACTCAATTTTTAAAATTTCCTTGCTATAATCAGAAAAGCTTACAAATTTAAACAAAAACTTTGTTAACTTGTGTTGGTAGTATTTTTCAAGGCTACGTTACTAACATATGATTAATGGGAGTGGCATTGGCCTATGAAATTTTCCATTTATCTATAATCACAAAAGAAATTGATGTAGCAAATTTCGCTATTTTGAAACAAGACTTAATGAAGTTTTATGCAAAAATGGGTTTCGTTTCAAACCACCATTTCTTAATTTTGCCAAAAAAGATATTCGTGCCAATTCTCATAGCTCTACGATCACTCCTTCTCTTTTTGACCAAGAATGGGGACATTACACTGTGCGACGTTTGTTTCCAAAGAAATTAAGATATACCAAAATATTTATTTCCTTCGCAAACTATTATTGTTTAAAATTAACAACAATACATGAAAAATAATTTAATAATATGTGCTTAAATAAAATTTAAGTCCCGTACAGACGATTTCTCCGGGTGCAATAATCGACGTGAAAAAGCCGATTTTTTTGAGCAAAACTCACCTTTCTTTGGCAAAACTTGATTATGGTCGAAGTCGATTTGCCCTTTAGCTTTCATATTTTCAGCAAGTCAGCTACTGATGTTATTTTAATCATTCAGTTGGTCATATTTTGGGAGTTTAGTTAAATTCCTTAGTTTACAGGTAACGTCAAATACAAAACATTTAAGGTACTATTACAGTGTGTAAAAAATTAAAAATCAATTTTTGTTTTTCGCTAGAATATGGTTCTGTAAGGACTTCAGAATACGTATACAAAATTTTAGAAAAAAAGATCAAATAGAAAAAAAGTAATAACATAAATTATATTCGTATGTCGCGTGATATTCAAGAACCTTTAAATCTTAAATCGCTTTTTTCTCGAAACAAAGATTTTCGAATCGGCTTCTAAGATATCTGGAGTTCTACTTGATCGATTTTGATGAATCTAGATTTATTGTGATTCTTATAGACTCTATTAAGCACTAGATCTATAAAAAGCCAAAAAACTTTTATTTTTTTTTGTATGGCTGAAAGTTTTGGAAAAAAGGGAGTTTTTTGTACATTTTTTTCAACGCATGCCATTTTTTATTTTTTTTTATTTGCGGAGGTTGAGTGCTCAACTACAACCCTTAACTCAAGAATGCACTTTGATTTTTTACTTTCAGACGCTTTGTAAATGCTGGAGACGAGAAGCTTTTTAAAACTCGCTAACTTTAACTTCAATTTCTTACTTCAATGTAGGAAATTTACAACATTTTTTTATTTCCTCATGAATTGTTCATTATATGAAAAATTTTAATCATTAAAGTTAATAATAATGGGTAAAAAAATTAATAAAAAATGTGTTTTTTTATAGCTATACACTGTTATAGTACCTTTAACTTAACATCTTAAAATTATCATTTCACCAATAAGAAAATTATTGATCTCATTTTTTCAAACTTTAAGTTGGTTTAACATTTTTATATAAATAATATATGTTTTCTTTTTACTTAATTGGTGATAAAATCTTAAAATATTTATAAATTGTATTACATTTGATATTATAAAAAGTATTTTTTACGTTATTGCTTTTTTTTAAACAAATTCTATTAAAATAAAATAGAAATTTATTTATAAAATAAGATATTTTTAATATATAACTGTTGTAATAAATGATGACTAGAGAGGATAAAAATATGCATTTGCATCGTAATGTAGGATTTAAGGACAAAAAAAGTCTTCGAAAAGATTTTGTTTAAAAACAAACAAGTTTTTAGTGAGTATGAGAGTAAACTTTTGCCCGAAAAATTATCAGACATAAGATATTGCCAGGCAACATTTTGCGATGTTGAACGTAGTTTCTCTGCATATTCATCGCTTTTAACTGAAAAACGTAGAAAAAGCAACACTTGGTAGTTTATTATCATTCTAAAATTTGAAAAATGTTTAACTGCATTTTATAATGTTTTTTTAAAAGTTAATTTAATAGTAACACAAAGACTGAAAACGAAGTTGCTCAGTATAAATTAATATTATTTTTAAGTTTTTACGTTTATTTAAAAAACATGTTTTATTCCAAACATTTATAAGATTGGAAATATATATTCCGTTCCAACATACGTACAATTTTGTTTTATTTTTCTCTTAAAGTATTTTTATCGAGCATATTCCTAAATTCATCGGGCATATTTTCGATTTTTCGTGTTTTTAATGCGCATAAATCAAGTTTTATCGTGCATATTTTAATCCTCACTAATGATGAATATTGAATTAAAAAAGTCTCTTCCTGTTCTCTGTTTTTTTTTTGTCAAGAGTTCTCTTGTTTTCTCCTACGCTTCTAGTAACCTAACATATTTTTATCAATAACATAGGTTTACTCTAAAAGTAAATAGCAGGGCGCTTTTTGAAAACTGCGGGCGGGAGCACAAAATATAGTTACGCTACTGCGAAACATTACAAACGGTCGCTCACTTCAACTCGTCTGAAATTTCCGATTTCTGACATTTCAGTAATAAAGTGAATACCCCTAATATAAATATTAAAAATAAACCAGTTTGCTGTGGCTTCCATAATTTTTTTATATTGTGGACCTCAGATTCGTTATGAAGCACATTAAAAAAATTATAAAATCTAAGTTTTAGAAAAGTCAGCTCAAAAGTTAATTCATGGCGGGGAAATGCATAATTAAGTTATTAGAAAATTTTGCATATTCTGGCCGCCATTTTGAATTTCGAAATTTTGACTTCAGAATTGTGATAAGCGATCCCAAAAACCAATACATCTTTTTTACGCAGATTAGAAAACTCCTTGAGGTTTTGGCCGCCTTTTTTCGATATTAAACCAATGTGTGTAGGGTAGCTCCGGACATAAATATAAATAGTAAAGTAATCAATGGCAGATCTATCTGTTAATAAATACTGACGTCACAGTGTTCCAAATTAAACAACTTTTGGTATTATTATAATAATGGATAAAGAAGAATTTCGCGCCTTGATTAAGCATTACTTTTTGCATAACAAAAGTGCGAAAGAAACAAAAACAAAGCTCGATAAATATTATGGTGAATCTGCACCGTAGTATTCAACCGTAAAATATTGGATTGCTGAGTTCAAAAGTGGTCGAATAGGCACAAAAGATGACCATGCCGGAGGATCACCAAAAACAGTGACCACTCTAGAATGTGTTGGAAATATCCACGACTTCGTAATGGACAATCCGAAAGTGAAAGTGCAGCCGTAGCCATCCCATGTTAAGTGGGTCGGTGGTTTGAATTTTACTTAAGATTTGGGTATGAGAAAGCTAACTGCAAAATGGGTGCCGCGTTTGTTAACAATCAATAAAAAAAGCTAGCGGCGACTCAACAAACGGCCAAAAAGCTGTTGGCGTTTGGGTTTTGGGATTCAATTGGCATTTCGTTCATCGACTATTTTAGAAAAGGATAAACAATCAACAGCGACTATTACTGCAAAATAATTGGACACATCGCAAACAAACGGTCCCATTTATCAAAGAATAAATCATGTTTTTGCAAGACAATGCTTCAGCTCACAAATCGATCGAAACCATGGTCAAATTGCACGAGTTATGCTTCGAAATGCTTCCTCATCCCCTTGATCTTGAGAAATCTTGTTAGAAAGTTGTTAGAATAAGTATATCAAACTGACAGGGGACTATGTGGAACAATAGGCCTTAGGCCTTGAACGCATCTTGAACGCCCTATATTTGTTCAGAGATAAATTTCTGTTCTTATCTGAGCATTACTATGTGTTGCCATGTTGTGCATAATCAGATACACGCAGATTTCTATATGACACTTGTTAAGCCATGCACTGCTATGCCATGCGAGACTAATTGAACCATTACTTCCAACGATAGCTGACAGCAGCGATGAAAAATTTATGCCAGAAACAAAACATATACTAATACTATTAATAAAAATTCGGAGCCCAAGTAAATCTAGAGTTGGATCGGTTTTTGCTCTGGATGGTGCTTATTTGAAATAAAGTTTCAACTACACAACGTGGTTGGTTTCTTAAAAATTGAAATGTTCGAGGTTACCTGGCTTCAGGGGCTAAACGTCCTTTTCCTATTAAACATTGAGGGACATTCTGGCGGGCAAAGAGCTTTCTTTTAACCATGCGTTGCTTATACCAGCATAGAAAACTTTCCTTGTGTGTTTGCTGGCTAGTGTTAGAATACCACTCATTGATATAAAAGAATCGATATTCAGTTTTGTACCGACATCGGATGAAAATATGAAAAAAATTGAGGAGAGCATTTAACAAGAACCAAAGCTTAATTTCAAATTTCCATATTCTTATTCAAAAGACTGAACAAAATTGTTTAAAACGACACTTCTCATTGCAAAGTATCCTACAAATTAAACTAAGCCAGATCTCCACATTATTGCTCGTTATACAATAATGGCATTCCATGCGAATCTATCTTCCACGCCATGATCTCATTATGTGTAATTAGTTGTTAATACAAACTCAAGTGAACACCGCTTGTTTGTTGTTCAGATTATTCCGCAACTTTTTGCAACATTTCTTTAACGTAACCTAAACTTCACAACAACATTAACCCTTTTGGCATAATTGCTGCCATGAGGCAACATCTTACTTTATGGCTCTGTTTCTCGTTTGCGACCCCCTGATTTATAACAGCAAATTTTTGGTAAAAGATTGCCTTGAATAAAAGGAAAACAAAATAAAATACCAACAAATTATTGTTATATCACGCTTTTTAAAGTATTTCTAAGTGAACCTCTGTGCTCAAGTATGCTACTTGAAACTTTATGAATAATTAAAGATTTTTTTAAAAATACTATTTTGTGTTCAATAATTGTAAGAAAGTTAAATTTTTTATTTGGCATAAAGCTTATATATAATCCTAAGAAAAATTATATTTTTAAATATTTCCGAGAAAGCTCTAAAGTACAATATTTTATTAACTTATCAGTTAGAAAAAATTTAATATTTTTAGAGCGGGAAATTTGTAATATTTATTTTTATTTAATTTTTACTTATTTTATATTTTTAAAAATATTTTGTGGGGTTTATTTGGAAGAAAATAACGCTTTTTAACTTAGTACTTTAAAAATCTAGCTTAGGTCATAAACTGATTACAAGCCATATTTGAAAGGTTTTTCGCAATCATGCTAGAAGCTGCTCTTGATGGGTTAAAAGAAAGATAGAGTAGAAGGAAAACAGAAACTGCTGGGACAAGATGATCAAGGCCACAACTTAAAAACAGTAGCACACAGATAGTGACTTAAAATGATTAACATATTTCATTGAAATTGTCTTTTATATTTTAGTTTTTGCAAATTATATTCAACACGTTGAACTCCATTACAATCACTTTTTGGCGTAGATTAAATATAATAAAAGAAGTCAACTATATAAATAAAAAATTGTTTGAACACACATAAGAAATGAGAGTTAATTGATTTTAAAAAAGAATCGTAAAACATCGCGATCGCGTTTGCGTGTGTTCTGAGTGCTGTGTCAACCAAAAATCTACTATGCAGCTCTGAGAATAATGCTTTAAGATAAGTGTCATTGATTTTGCGACACCTGTTTTTTTTCTGAATTTGTTTTAATCAGTAAGTTTGTATTTAAATTGCATTTGGTTGACTCCGGAAATCAGGTTATCAATAGTCAATAAGAATAATTTAAATACTGTCAAAGAAAAATGTTGGTTATAAATCTTAAAATTGTTGTATAGAATCAGGTTATCAGTAGTCAATAAGAATAATTTAAATACTGTCAAAGAAAAATGTTAGTTATAAATCTTAAAATTGTTGTACAGTTATGAATTTGCGGGAGAACACCTGTAAAGCTCAAGTTTTATTTAATAATTGGTATTGGGCAAAACTTCTAGAAGTGACTAGAAATAAGTTCGTTATATAGTTAATGCAATTTAAAGAAATGAAATAAGAATAAAACTATGGTCATAATATTAATTCATAATTAATAATTAAATTTTTATAAACTTTTCAAACGTTTTCTGCGTCTATGTGCTTTTGGCTAGTTTTAACAGACTTCGTTTTATTTTTGCTATTACTAAGTTTATATGCTTGCAAAATACTTGTCATGGTGGAAGAACACTTTTTTCATCATCAAAAGCAGTAAATTTTGCTTCAAATCAATGTCAAATCTGTCCAAAAGCTGTGAATAATATTCGCCGGTGATCGTTTTACCTTTTTTAAGGTAATCGATGTGAATGGCTTCACATGCATCCCAAAAAAAAAAAACTATCGCCATAACCTTGTTGTAGAGGTGGGTAATAGCACAATTTTTTGTGTGTTGACTCACCAGCTCATGTGCACCCTTGTGTGTCAGCACACTGTGCTAGCACAATTGTGCCACAATCGAACATAGCACTTATAAAAATGTCGATAGCAAATAGAGTGCTAACACCCTTCCCTATTGATTTGTTTACAATATTCACAAATTGCATATTGTCAATTATTGCAAGTAAACCATAGCAAAACAAAAAACAAATTTACAAAGCAAAAACTTACAAAATGTAAGTAATGCAGTGCACAATAGCAATTACCATGAGTATCATTGAAGTAGCTTTGCACAGCACTCTGCTATTCATCTCAATACTGCACACAAAAGTAACTTTACGTGCAAAAGTTCGTCTAAGCTCTGCTCTTTGCGTGCTATTGTGCCAATATGTGAGCCAACGTAGTGTGCTAGCACACATGGCACACTACAGAGAGTCAGCATAGTGCCATAGCACAGCACTGAGTTACCCACCTCTACCTTGAACATCGCCAAACACAATTCTTTTGAAGTGGTAACACGGCTGCGCTTAATATCGAGTGCTGGCAATCGGGGCACCCATCGCGCGGATATCTTTTTCATGTCCAAATCAAAATGTGATGTACCTTCTCAGGTGGCTACAGCCTCAGCCACCCCACGCACTTTCATTCCTCGATTGTCCAATATTATTCCATATATTTTATCGACGATTTCTGGCGTGACTTTTTTGGCGAACTGAACGTTTAGCGTCACATGTGCTGGTAAGTCCACTACGGAATTCAGTAAACCATTTCTTAACCTTTGTATCCCCATCATATTAATCAAGCTTTTCCTTGGTTTCAGTGATTTTTTTTTCAGCAAACGAATCAAATCTACGATTGTAAGAAGGACGAGATTGCACCCAAGCCTATGCTCAAAAAAATTAAAAGGTGCATTTTGGTTGTACTGTGTCCTTTTTTGTGTGCAAAAATTAAAATCAGCTTATCAATCATAAAGCAACATTAAATTTTAAATATGTGAAGGTGTCGCTGTTCATGCCATATCTCGACGCATTAAAATCATCCCAAGAACAACGTTTTTCTGCTTTTAACGCGTGTATAGAAATTTAGTGCAAGAGATAAAAGAGAAGCTGAATGATGAAATTTTAAACCGCCTTGCAGTTTCGATTAATTCAATGTTGCTTCGAATTTAATCTATATATATAAAAATTGATCGTGATTTGTTCGGATGCTTAAAACTTGCAAACGAATGGACCAAATTGGATACTTTCTCCTACGGGTTTTTTTTTAATTGCTACGTGAAGGTTTAGGAAAAAATAAAATGTTGCCACACCTCCTTTTGAAGACCTACAAATCAATAAAAATGCTATATTTAAGACGGGGTCGTATTAAACTAAAATTTGGTAATTAAATTCGATTTATAACTTTCGGTAACTATACTAAAAATGGGCGTGGTCACACTATAGCTACGCCTACTTTTATGAAAAGATCAAAAGACTTTGAAACTACTGGTCTCAATTGGACAATCAAATTTTGGCAATGGATTTGTTTGGAGTAAGAGTTGATTTAAGAAAAAAATTGCCAAACCACTTTTTACCGCACACAATTATATAAAAACTTTGTGATATCAAATTGCTTTGGAGTTATGGGTCACACAGCTTCGGAATTCGGTATTCGACCACAATTTACCCGTACCGTTTCACTGATGGCATTTTATGAGAGTTGGACAAGGGGGAGTGGCACCTCCAATACAACATAAATTTGCTATATTGAATAGCTTTGGAGTTATAGGTTGCACAGCGACAAAATTCAGTATTCGACCTAAATTTACAAATGCTGTTTTATTTATTTCATTTTATGAGCGTTGGACAAAGTGGCGTGGTCCCACACATACAACCCAAATTTGCGATATTGGATAGCTTTGGAGTTATATTGTGCGACATATCAATTCAGTATTCGACTTCAATTTATACATACAGTTTCACTGATACCATTTTGTGACGTTTTTCAAGGGGGTGCCACACCTTCTATAAAACCCAAATTTTTGATATCGTATAGCTTTAGAGTTATAAGTCGCACAGCGTCGGAATTCAGTATAAGCCCTCAATTTAGACAGGTAGTTTCATTGATTACATTATTTGGGCGTTAAAAAAGGGGCGTGCCACCTCATATACAACCCAAATTTGCGATATCGAAAGCTTTGGAGTTATAGGTCGAACAGCGTCTGAATTCAGTATTCGACCGAATATTCGGTTCCGGTTTCGGTTACAGCCAGTTTCGCCCTTTTTTGTCACTTTCGGCTTATTTTAAGGGGGCCATATTGAGGCCGAATAGCCGAAACTTTTGGTAAAAATTTCGGAAAATTTCAAGAATAGCGACAACTCTAATTTTTATTTTTTTTTTGCAGATTATAAGGAATTTGGCCTCCTAACTCCAAATCTGAAATTGGTTTAGAAGTTATAGCCTCCAAAGTTGGAAAAAATGGCCAACAAATCTTGCTATTTTTTTAATTTTTTCAACAAAACAAAACTTTATTGGTATCATAAGAAAGACAATTTAAGTACCTATTCAACAAGGTACTTATTCAAATATGAAAATCCATGCATAACTTTTAAAATTATAAACATTTTTAGTGTAGGGAAACCACTGTCTTTAAAGGGAAACCACTAGTTTTTCAGACAAATTGTGAATATAATAATAACTTAAAAAGTTAATTATGAATTTTCATGTTTGATACCTCGTTGAAGGGGTACTCGCATTACCTTTCCCATTGATACCCATAATGCGGAACACTAAAAAAACAGCAAGATTTGTAGCCTATTTTTGCAACTTTGGAGGCCTATAACTCCTAAACCAATTGCCAGCGGCCTGAAAATTGATTTTTGATTTAGGAGGTGAAAATCCGTATAATCCAATTCTTGAATTATACCAAAATTTCTTGCATCAGTCATTTAATTTAAATATATAAGTTTGGTTTAATAAAAATATTTACAACGCATTGTACAAAACAAAAATTATGAATTCGTCTAATATTTGATTTATTGTGTTAACGCAAAACATTTTGGTTAATTTTGTGCGTTTGATACTATCATTTTCGATTTTATCATCTCTATTGCAATTGACATTAAAGTTTTCTAAGCACTGAAGCCAAAAATTGATAAATAAACTTCCGAACGAATTCTGTGTGTGTGTGGAATAAAGGAAAAGAAAACGAAATACATATTTCTATTTTTATAATAATTAGCCTTTTAAAAAAAAGAAATACTTTGTTTTGTAGTTCTAAAAAAATGTACATTGTAGGTGCATACTATTTTGAAATAAAAATTAGCTCATTTATTATTAAAGTAAACTTCAATTAATTATTATAAACTTCAATATTCAAATAATACTTTTTTGTACTAGTAGTACTTTTGTTTCCTTTTAATAAAAAAAAATCATTTATAAAAACTTGAATTTTCATATTAATAACCAGTTTCGGTTTCGGTTTCGGACGAATATTATAAATATGGCTGAATATTCGGTTTTGGTTTCGGCTAAAATTCCGGTTTCGGTCGGACGCTACTTATAACATTTTATGGCTTTTGTTAAGGGGGCATTTCATCTCCCATACAACCCAAATTTTTGCTATCGTATGGCTTTGGAGTTATAGGTCGGACAGCGTTGGAATTCGCCTCACTTTACATATGCAGTTTTGTTCATTTCATTTTATGACAACGTGCTGGATTTCAGCTAGTTTTATAGTAAATATACTTTCAATAATAAACAATTTCGGTTTCCACATTGGACATTTTTCGCAATACAATCAAGAAGAAGAAGGAACAGGAAGTTAATATGTCAGGAAGATTCGTCGGATTTGCCATCAGTCTGACTCCTAGTCAGTCTCCTAGTGACGTATAAAGTATAACATTTATAACTATACTGAAAATAGATTACTCAAAAAACTCGAATTTCTAAAAAAAATATATAAAGTTAGTTATTTCAAAGAGATATCGCCAGATGATTTTAATTTTGAGCTTTTTATGATGATTAAGCATTGTGAAAAGGAATTTCGTCGGAAAATTTGCAATCATAGACCTTTTTCATTTAAACTCAGTTCAAGCTCGCAATGGTTACGATTTAATGACCGCCGATCAGACTTACACTACTATTAAATGATTTTAAACATTGCACTGTCTACGCAAAAAATGAGCCGATAAATATATGCTGTAGAGAATTCAATAATATTAGCGAGCCTAAATTCACTGTGAAGAAAAATCTTTTCAGGTCTCTATTTCTCTATTTGTTTTAAACACAACTAGGCTTCCAACATCTTAATCTAAGCTAAATTATATTTCATTTAAGATAACCTTGCCTGGGTTAATAGATAAATAAATACTTAGCTTGTTTATTTGAAATCTTAATCTACATTTAAGCATGCCCTTTCCAAATCCCTTTCAATACTAAAATCTCAATGATCCTGCGCTCTTCCTTTATTGTCCTTTTAGTCGCTAGAATTAAATGCTAAGATAATAAATACCCTGTTTGTTAAGCGTATCCTTTTCAATTCGCTATTCCCTTCTCAGATCTCTCCTATTCTTATTAAATAAAATTCTTAGCTATACTATTATGTATAAAATAAAATATGTTAGCATGTAAGTTCCTTTTATTTTTAATTTTCTTTTCTTCTCTCCTTTTCTTTTTGGCGTCCACTTCGATTTGCATATCTTCGATCACCAAAACAAGGAAGGAGATGAGGAGAAAAAATAACCTGCTAGAATAAGTAAATTGCTTTGGTTGGCCAATAAATAAATATATATTTTTTTTTTTTTAAATTAAAAGATATTATTTTTTTGCAAAAATTTACGTTTCATTAATAAAAATATTATATAATTTAAAAATATGTAAATAAAAAATATATTTCATTAAATTTTAATTAAAAAGAATTATTTTCCATAGTATAAATTTATAATAAGGTCACAGTGATCCGAGGCTTCGCCACGGACGTTTTCTCTTTATCAAAAACTGCAATTTCATATAAACTCCTTATAGAGTCTTGTAATGCTGAAATTAGATCCAAAGTAAACATAGTAATTTTAAAAATTTTTTGTATTGTTTAAAATCTAATGTTTTGTTTTAAATTGAATACGTACTAAAGAATGTTGTACAATGTACAATGTTGACGACTTTATTTTCATGAGACAACACAAACAGATTTTGTTTATAGTCACACGTAAAAGGACAACATAAAGCTGTCCATATAAAAAGCATTCAACGATCAAATTGATTCCCACAACACTCACTCCTGCCCTTTATTTATTGTCTTAGAAAAGGACAGTTTTACTGTAAATAAAGTCGTTTGAATTGAAATGGTTGATCCGTTGGTACAAATGGAATTCGCGGAATCAAAACCACTTCTTCAGTACACATCCGGTCAAAGTTCTGCATTCAATCAAAAATGTTTTAACCGTAGACCTACGTTGGTGTAGAAAACTACATATTTTTTAATTTTTATATATTTCCAAAAAAGTTTTGTTTTGGGATAAAAGCAAGCTTACATGTTTTTTATTTAATGCTAAGTGTTAATCATGTTCCTTGTAGTATCTTAATTATAAATTTTTTCAAAATATTTAAAAACTTCAATTCCTCATCTACAGCTCAAAGAGGAATTTAAAAGTTTTTCTCAACGTAGGACTACGGTTAAATGATTTTACTTGCAGGCGTGTATTATATTCTAGGCGGATTAAGATTCCGTAATAAAATAATAGGACACCCTACTTTTGACACCGGTTTGTGGGAGGAAGCGGGGGAGTCCAGAAGGTTGTAAGGCATTGAGAAATTCTGTTGGATAATGAATAGCTTCGTCGAGGTTGACACAAGTGTCCACAGAGCAGCATGCTTGTGTCGGTGCATTAAGCTTCGAGAGTAGCAGCTCATTCACTTGTCTTACTTGCTCGATGGTAGAAGATTAAATTGCTCTTTCCTTGAAAGATAACTCTTTTCAGACTTCTTGCCTTTGTAACTTTTTAAAGAATTGTTTTTATCTGTAGTATTTTATTGGGAATTCAGAAAAATCCTGTGTCGATAAGCAATAGTCGGCCTTTGCAGTCTAGTGAAGAGTGCGCTAGACTATCAACTCAGAAGTCCCCAATTCGAGTCCGGGTTCACTTTCTTTGTTCTTTACTACAATTAAAAATTATTGAAATAAAAACCCCACAGCTAAATGTTGAAAAGTATGGAATTATAGGACAGGAACAACTGAGAGATAGAAATGCTTGTCGAGTTTAAGGCATACCACTAGACTCGTTATAAGCAATTCAAATTGTCTTTTACTTTTGTTCCGCATAATCGATAATTCACGTATTGTGCCAATCAATTCTTCCTCTAATAATCTATCCCTTTCTTTGCAGGTCAAAGACCAAACGTTGTTTGTATAAGGTGCATGCCTTGGTTCTTTGATCTTTTAAAAAAAAAAAAAAACTTAAGTAAACTTAAGACAGAACTGAGTTATTGATTTAGCTGTGTTTAACGCATATTGCACTAGAAATGTACAAAATCTGAAGCTCCTAGCATGACTTTAGCAAAAGTTATGACACAAAAACAAAGGACTCTTTTATATAACTTATATGGCGACTGAAAACTTTAAGGGGGGTAGTTAGTCAGTTTATAGTGGGCCCATGTGCACCGCGACCCATAGGATCTATTGTGCATGCCCTTAATTGACACTCCATATTTAGGCTTTTTATATATTTTAGCACTGGTCTCTGGCTTGGTGTTCCAAATTGTTGACGGGGGCACTACTTCCCCTCCAAAATGAGGCGTCTTAGGCTGTGGATTGCCGGACATTCACATTGAATGTGTTCGGGGGTTTCTTTTTCCTCCTCGCATACTCTGCAGACGTCTTATTCAGAAAGACCCATCTTTTTAAGATGGTATCTGAGTGGTACCTGTGAAGAAACTGGTAAGAATTAAGGTCTGCTTTGTTAAGCTTAAGTAAATAATTGGATTTTGCTTTACTTGGAGTTAAAAATTTCTTAGCAAAGGCAATTTGTCCATTAGTGTTGTAGCAGTGGCACTGAAATTTCTTATCTTTCTATATTCTAATATTCCTAGAATGTAGCCTTTTGCTAAGCGACATAATGGTTCAGGTCCTATAAGAGTTCGAGACGCTCCTCTTTTGGCACGGCAGTCCGCCCTTTGATTTCCTGCGGAGACATTCTCTGACACAAACTTCAATGGCATATACCACCGCCTGGAATATTGTCGGCGTGTATCCCATTGGAAGAGCTTTTTGGAACTTGGGACCATATATCCCCGCACCCGTTACTCCATTTTCGAGTTTTGACCCATCAGTGTACCATATCTGTGAGCCAGGATCAACTGTGAAGCATTCATACCTCCATAGTTGCCTATTGGGTATAACGACCTTGTAGCGTTTTGTGAAGTCTACCTTCGGCAGAATCCTGTCGGGGATTTTTAAAAAGGGGTCGTTTTCGAAGGTTTTTAGTATCTTCATGTGACCCGTAAAATTATCTGCCTTGTAATCACCGATTTCCTCCATTCGTAGTGCACTTAGACATGCCTCTTTTTCGATAATGATCGTTAAAGGGGTAGCCCTATCATTACATTCAGAGGAGGGGGTAAGGTTTTAAAATTGCTTTTTTGTTTAATTTTAAACAAAATTTAAGTAAATCGGAGCAAACCTAACGAAGACACAGCGTTTCACGCTACCGGCCCACATACCGGGAGGTTCGAGTAAAAAAAACTTCGATTTTCCCGAAGATGTAATTTTTAAAGTCGTTGACCACCATTCCGCAAAAACTACTAAACCGAACTTTTAAAAATTTATTGCCAAAAATCGGCACTTTAACTTTAAAGTAATGCAAAAAATTTAAAAATTGATAAAATAAAAAACTTCGTCGTGAATTGAGAGAGAAACTAATTAGTTAATCTCTGAAGTAACTCTGAAGCTTTCCACGGAATCTAAATACCTTGGAATTTTCCTTAATAAGAAGCTGAGCTGACGCAACACAGAAGAAAGAAGGAAATAACCCTGTGCGCTCTATACGCATGTCAGAGAACTTTTGGCAGGAAATGGATGTATACAGCGATCGCGAGACCCATTCCTTCCTACGGCTATCTCGTATGGTGAACGGTAGCGCACAAAAAGAGCTTCCTTAGGTCCATAACAGGAGTTCAAAGGTTAGCGTGCATAGGAATAATAGGTGCCATGATATCTACGCCACAGGCTGGTCTGGAAATGATGCTAAATCTTCTCCCCATAGAAGAGGTCCTTAAGTGTTCGGCGGTTTAAAGCGCGATTCGCCTCAACGAATCACAAGCCTGGAGGAATCACACATTCGGACATGCATCTATTTGAAATCTCCTTGGAACCGAGGAATAAAAAAGAACAGCCGACTATATCATACCCATTTTAAACTATCATCTACCATACATAGATTTTAAACTATCAAATATTAAGAATTTGTATTTAAATCATAGGAAACCAACATAATTAATAACAAGGTCGTATAGAAAACTTTCAATACATAGAAATTTCATTTAAAAATCGAACTTGTTCAGAAAAAACAAAAACATATTCAGTATTACGACAAAAAGATAGCACAGTTTTATTCAAAAGCAAAAAATTATAAGAAATCAACTGTTAATTTTTATAATATAGGTATTTTCTATTAAGTGGAGCCTCCATTACTTTTTTATAACTTCAGTACCGCAATTTGGTAGTAATTAAAAAAGTTTTTTTAAAAATTTTCTCGGTATCGCTTCCCAATTCAAAATTATGCTACTTTTAAGTTCCTGAATGGTATTATATTGCCTATTATCGGCATAAACTTTCCTTGAAAGGCAATACCAACAGTTTTCCATAATGTTCAGGTCAGGTGATCGTGCGGGTCACTCCACTATTTCAATATCCTGTTCTCGAAAGAAGTTTTTTACTATTCTTGCTTACAGCAGGATTTTTTTGTTGAAATATTAATGAAGTTTTAGTTAATTGTGACTCACGATTAATTATCATCCGCGGAATCACAAAAAAAAAAATTTTCGAGGCACAAGCGGAGAACTGCAATACATCCGTTATTCTTTATTTTTTTGTAGCAAAATTTTTTTAAATATTCTTTAAATGTTGTATTATAACATACTAATTTTCAAAATAAATCTATAATGCCTATGTGTTATAAAAAAATTCTTGAAAATAGGTCTGTTTTTACCGAACAAACTTTACACTCTTAAAGCAAGATTTTTCGATACTTTGAAATCAGACTAACAGCCCTATTCTGGCAAACTAACAATTGTTAACTAGTATTTGTTTATATTTCTTTATGTTTGTTGTTTTCAAAACAAAATTTGAAATTCAAAAAACAAAATTTTTGTATGAAATTGTCAATAACTGAAAAGCAGTTGACAATTTTTATCAAAATTTATTATTTCTGAGCTTCAAATTTTGTTTTTAAATCAATAAATTACAACAAACACATAGAAATATTCAAAATACTGGTTAACAAACTACCAGAATAGGGCTAATAATCTGTTATTGCATATCGACACAGAATTATTGAATTTTCGTGTAAATTAAAAACGTACTTTGTTCATTGGATTGTAGACAATGATTTTTAAGAAAAATAAAAAAAATAATACGTGGATAAAAATTTATAAATACTATGACAATAATATGATTTTACATGTAAATTTCAAATTGATTTTGAATTTTAAGAAAAATAAAAAAAATAATACGTGGATAAAAATTTATAAATATTATGACAATAATATGATTTTGCATGTAAATCAAATAAAAAACACTGATTTGGCTACAAAACAATTAACACAAAATAAACGCGCACGAAATCCTCACTGGCAATTTGTAAATGACATATTGTACATATTGTTAACACTTTCAGTCACAATGTCAATTATCTTGAGAAATATATGTTCACATATTGCTGAACTTTTCTTTTAAGGTGACTTTTTTTAGAAATAGGGTAAAAATTTATACCCATGAAAATGTTATTGTCATTTGTGAGACTATTTTTTAGATAATATTAAGTTCTTACACAATGAAGTTTTATAAAAAGCTGTTTTAGTTTCGTGTTTCTTAAGACTGGACTTAGTAATCCGAATAAATGTGAGCTAGATGCTCATGTTGTTTATACACATTCATGTTAAAGATTTTTTGCTGTCAGTTGAAAGTTGTTGGAGTTAACGACCTTGTTGAATTTTTGTCAATAGCTATTGAAAAAAAACTGACAAGCAGTAAGACTTGTTAATGAAAAGAAGAATATGACTATCTGTTCGAATTTCTGTGTTACCAAGTTTAAAGTATCATATGTGTTATCATTGCATTATTGTATGTCTAGTTTGATGGGTGATTTACTCTATACAAAGTTCTTCTCGTTGTTGTTGGTTATTTTTATCAGAAAACATTCCTGACCTCGAGCTCAAAAAAAAATATTAGATTTCTGAAGCATAACATAAATAATTGTATGTTTTTGTAAATGTACGCATAAACAAAAAAAACTTCAACTTCTGAACTTTTAATGTGAGAGTTAAAATGTATATTGTGGACTTATTTTACATAAAGATTTTTAAAATTCTATTAACAAACGAAAAATAAAACAAATTGGCCATTTTAGCACTTGAAAGTACTTTTACCGAACTTCTATTGATCAATTGTGTTGTGCGAGTTATTAAATGTTAGAACACAAATTATCAAGAATTGAACCAACGAGTGTAATGCAGACTCCGAACTGTTCCTGTTCTTAAGAAGCTTTACATAACTGGTTTACACTTTCAGAGGTTTGTTATTGTCTGCAGAGGGGTAACGGCCAAACAAAAATAATAATTCTATTGAAGAATTGTTCTGTCTCAAACGGAATTTGAACTCGGCCTACTGTGGTTCTTTAGCATGTGTACCACTCACTCTCCCATTGACAAAACTCAACAACTTTATGACTCGAAACCTAACAATATTGGTATCAATGGACAGGCAATTGCATAGGTATGACAAAAACAAAATATTTAGGGGGAATAGTAAGT
Source organism: Dichetophora obliterata (assembly GCA_963920525.1). Lineage (NCBI taxonomy): Eukaryota > Metazoa > Arthropoda > Insecta > Diptera > Sciomyzidae > Dichetophora > Dichetophora obliterata. The sequence goes on from OY986438.1 coordinate 106,526,542, forward strand.
TTTGGCTACGCTGTGACACTTCAAAGTTTAGATATTTGTAAAAAAAATCATATTTTGTTCAATTTGTTTTGGTTCTCTTAAAGAAATAACTGTCAAAAATTTGTGTTTTGACCAAACTGAGCCAAGTATGTTTTTATTATAAAAATATTTAAGTAAATGAATAGAATTAAGAAAACTTAGAAAGTATAAAATTTGATACATATTTAAGTGTTTTTAATATATCGTCCCATTTATGCCAAAAACGCCAATGAGCATTTTTGTTTTTTGGGAAATCGGCTTTAAAGATTCAAATGGATCGGAAAAATCTAAAAATTAACTTTTTCTAAAATTTCTTTTTGGAACTGGATGGTGCATGCCTTCGTAATAAACAGTTAAATTTTTATTCCCATTGCACAACGAAGTTATTAAAAAAAATACTTTTTGTTCAACCATTTAACGTTTATTGCTAGAAAATTGGGTTAAAATAATTGTAAAAATTTTAAAAAAATCTATATCCTAAAAATGTTTACGTACATACACAGCTAATTATGTTCTTTGTCGAGAAAATCACTGAACTATCTCATCTGTAGTGGTAAGAAAATCTCTTTTAGTGAAAACATGTGCACATTGGCGTTTTTGGCATAAATAAAATTAACTGTTGTGAAAATTTTGTGCATACGACTCTGTAAAAACTTTGGTAATGAAGATAATTGCGAAATTCTTTTTGCAAGTTGTTTGTCGAAGCATTGCTAATGTTTTGAATAAATAATTAAATATATTGACTCGGAAATTATAGGGAAAAAACTGAATACATTACCAGAAAAATGCAATTATTGCGTTGTGTATTCAGCTTTTGGCCTATAACTTCTAGGCCAAAGGTTAATTCATTTTACTTTTCACATATACACAGCTCATTATGTCCCAGTGGGCAATTGCAGGAGTCCGAAGGCCTTTTAGCAGGCCTAAGTTAAGTTTTTATAGGCCTTCCACACTCCTTGCAAACACCGTTTCATTGCTTGTATGAAATGGGAAAATTTGTTAGTACTTCCGCACTCGCTTTGCTAAGAAGCCCTTCTAAAAGCGCTTTTTTGAGAGTGCATTCTTATAGTACTTTCTTCATAAGCCCTGAGTATTGCACTTCGTTCACTATTCCTGAAATCGGTGCTCTTCCGCAGGCCTTCGACATCATTAAATAAAAAAATCATTAGCCATTAAATAATGTATATTCGTACCTCTTAACAACAACGTTTTATTAATTATGAAGTAGCTGGAATAGCTGTTCAACTCCATTATTTAATAAAAGCAGAGTTCCTTTAAAGCATTGGCATTTTTATAAAGTTTTCAGTAAGTAATTAATAAACCTTTTAAGCATATTGAAAATAAAAAAGTTCCTAGATCTTAGAATAGATTTTTGTTTGTTTTTTCTATAAAACATTTAAACTGGAAGATCAATAAAAAAAAAACATAGGACTTTCAACTCACATACACTTACTTACTTACTTACTTAGTTGGCGCTACAACCGTATGTCGGTCTTGGCCTCATCTAAGAATTTTCCCCAGCCATTTCTGTCTTTCGCTTGCTGGCGCCAGTTGGAAATTCCAAGCTTCGTCAGGTTGTCCTCTACTTGGTCTTTCCAACGAGGATGCGGTCGTCCTCTTCTGCGTTGACTGCCGCTGGGTACCGAATCGAATGTTTTCTTCACTGGAGCATCGTCTTTCATGCGCTGAACATGACCAAGCCAGCGAAGCCGCTCGATTTTAATGCGCTTGACTATGTCGATGTCAGCGTACAGCTCATACAGTTCATCATTCCACCGTATTCAGTACTCGCCATTGACGGAGATTGGTCCGTGGATCTTACGAAGAATCTTTCTCTCGAATGCTCCTAAAGTCTTTTCATTTGAACTGCTCAGCGTCCAGGTTTGTGATGCATAAAGTAGGACGGGCATGATGAGCGATTTATAGAGCGTGATTTTCGTTCGTCGAGAGAGGGCTCTGCTTCTCAATTGCCTACTGAGCCCAAAGTAACACCTGTTGGCAAGAGTTATTCTTCGTTTGATCTCAATGCTGATGTCGTTGGTTGAATTAATGCTGGATCCCAGATAGACGAAGTTCTTCACAACCTCGAAGGAGGTATTGTCAACGGTAACGTGGGTTCCAAGACGCTGGGACTGTTTGTTTGTTGACACTAAGTATTTCGTCTTATCTGCATTCACTGACAGACACATTCGACTTGACTCTCTTTCTAATCTGGAAAATGCTGCACTGACTTCGCGCGTATTATGGCCAATGATATCTATGTCATCAGCATACGCAAGCAGCATAACACTCTTGCAGAATATTGTGCCACTACGTCTCAGATCAGCAGCTCGGATGATCTTTTCCATCATTAGGTTGAAAAAGTCGCACGATAAGGAATCACCTTGTCTGAAACCTCGTTTGGTAATAAATGGTGGGGAGAGGTCCTTCCCGATTTTAACTGCGCTGCTGGTGTTGCTCAGTGTCATCCTGCAAAGTCGTGTTAGTTTTGCAGGAATACCAAATTCAGACATGGTGGAGTACAGGTGCTTCCTTATTGGGCTGTCGAAGGCGGCTTTGTAGTCGACAAAAAGATGGTGGGTGTCGACTTGTTTTTCTTGAGTCTTCTCCAAGATTTGTCGTAGAGTGAAAATCTGGTCGATGGTGGACTTTCCAGGTCTGAAGCCACACTGATCAGTTCGTTTACAATGGGCTTCAATCTTTCACATAAAACGCTCGACAGGACCTTATATGCGATATTAAGAAGGCTTATCCCACGGTAATTGGCACAGACAGTGGGATCGCCTTTCTTGTGGATTGGGCAGAGCACACTGAGATTCCAATCGTTCGGAATGCATTCTTCCGACCATATTCTGCATAGAAGCTCCTGAATGCATTTAAGTAGAGCTTCGCCTCCGTTCTTAAACAGCTCAGCAGGTAAGCCATCAGCTCCCGCGGCTTTGTTATTTTTAAGCCGAGCTATAGCTGTCAGAACTTCATCATAGTCGGGCAGCGGAACCTCAACGCTGTCATCCAAAATTGGGGTTTCCGGAATATCATCTCTATTGGCGGGATTGTTGTTTAGAAGCTTAGAGAAGTGTTCCCTCCATAACGTCAGTGTACTCTGGACATCTGTCACTAGATTCCCGTTTTCATCCTTGCAGGAAGAGGCCCTGGTTTTAAAACCATCGGCAAGGCGTCTTATTTTTTGGAAAAATTTTCGGGCCTCATTCCTGTCACCATACATCTCAATCTTCTCTTGCTCGCGCTTTTCTGCCTCTCTTTTTTTTTCCGCCTCACATACACATCACAGAGAAATAACGAAAACTTCTTGCCTTCCTTTTAACAGGTAGGCATTATAGAAGCCCTCATCGATGCAGTGATATTGTGAGGTGTGTTGACGCCAAAAGAAGCACTTAATACGTGCCTTTTTTCTCAAGAGGCCAGACTGAAACGCCCACTGGAGTTCTTCGTCGAGAAAAAAAATTCACTTAGATAATAAGATCGTTATTACTCTAATTATTTAACTGAAAAAGAAAGATTTTAATAAAATTCTCATTTAAGCTTATGCGTTTTTTTTAATCTCAAAAATCGCGTTTTTCAGGTAGTGTATTAATTTTTCCCTCGTATAATTAACAGGTCAAAAGGTCAGTTTCTTTAATTATTGTTTGAAGACCTTGCCAATACTTCAACAAACACCTTGCCAAAAGAGTTTCGCAATTATCTTCATTTTTTTCTCGACAATTTTAGGATAAAGATTTTTTTTACATTTTTTTTAAATGACTTCGTTGAGCAACGGGAATTAAAATTTAACTTTTTATTACGAAGGCATGCAAAAAAGTTAATTTTTCGATTTTTCCGAGCCATTTGAATCTTTAAAGCCGATTTCCCAAAGAACATAAGAATGTACATTGGCGTTTTTGGCATGAAAAAATATTCAAAAAATCACATAGGTGGTTTTAGCATTGAATTTTATGATTTTTGCTAAACCGAATTGGATTTTCTTGTTTTGAAGGAAATTTCTTTGAACTAAAATGCATCAGATGCATTTAAAACTCAAACCCATTTATTTTCACACTGGCGGTTTGGGCATAAAGGGGACGATATGATATTATCAAACGAAAAATTTTAGGAATTGATTAATTTCGATAAAAAAACTAATGCTATGCAATTCTATATAACCAGGAACTGCAAATAACTTTTCTTACTTCGTCCTACAAAAATATAAATTTTTTTTAAATGCTTAAAATGAAAAATTTACATACAAAATCAAGTAAAAAATTAATATAGGTCCAGAGGAGATACCCCTACGGTCTAACCGATTTTGACTTTATTCAGTACACATCTTTTACTCTATTTGGCTACCCTTCTGATGAATTTTTGCAAAGATCGGCCAACTTTTGTGCGTACCTCCCATAAAAAATTAAATTGAAAATTAATATAGGTCCAAGGGAGGTACCCCTAGGGTCTTACCGATTTCGACCATTTTTGAAATTTTTCTAAATTGGCTCAAACTAATGAAGCATACTTATTGTATGCTTATCATAGGAGCACTCCTTCTATTTTTTTTTCATCGCTTATATGGAGACAGTTCACTGTGCGGTCTCCACTTCTAAATTCTATTAACTAATTCAGTAAATTTTAGGAAAATAAAAATAAATTGGTGTTGGAGTGCTAGAAAGGACTTTGATGGATTATTTTATTAATAATATTAATTGCATATACAAAAACTACCGAAAATTGAGCCCACAGTTTTTGACATAACTTTTTTTAAAGTCGTTGATTTCTCCATGGAGTTGCCAATGTCTGCAAAAAAAAAAATTTATGATAAAGATGATGCCGGTTAAATTATATGTTATGATTTTTAGATTCATTTTTTTTTGATAGCAACGTATTTAAATCCTTATGTAAGGTATTGTAAGTAAGACTTTTTATATTTTTGGCATCATACAAATATGTTTGTTTTGATATTTTCGAAAACATGTGCAGACAGTTCGAAGTTTCATTGATTTTTATAAAAACTGTATTTTTTGTTGTTTTTGTCTTTGAAAACGTCATCTGATTATATTTTCTCTAAGTTTCCTGTGTCTTTTAACTATTCTATTTTTCCTCCGACTCATATCTTGACACTATTCTGAATTGAAAACTTACATTGTTTTGATAACAACCATTTTTTTAATTTTTCATATAATTCAAGGATTTCAAGTTTTCCTGTATAAGAAAAGTGTACTTCAATCTAAATAAAACTTTGTTTGCGTAATAGTGAAGCAAGATAACAAAAGCTATTTATAAAGCATGATGACAGTACTTATTTTTCAACAATATCATTATTATTTCTCTCATCTGAATGAAAACAAATGTGACCTTATCTGACTGGCTTTGAGCTTTGGTTTTTCTTAATTTAATCAAAAACTATGTGAGTCACCAAGATAAGGAATTCAAAAATTCAAATGCAGAAACCTAGGTGTACTGCAGTAATGCAGTCTCAAAATAGCGTTAGATTCAGCCGATCATTAACATATTTTATTTTTTTTTACAGAGCTGCAAATTTATGACCTGGCAATCAAACTTATAATAAATCAGATTTTTTATATCGACTTACCTTTATTGAGGAAATAAAGTCAAATTAGCAATTGTCAAGATAATGTGTGGTAAATAAGGGTGAAGATGAAACTCTAAGGGCCAGTTTTTCAGTACGAGTTTAAACTTTAGTCAAATTAAACCTAGCTTATTTCACCAAAATTAGACGTTTAAACTCGGTTTAACTAGATATTTTAGCATTCGTTGAAGTTAAGTGTACTTAAATTATCATATAATGCGTTTCTTTTTTGCCTAAACCGAGTTTAAACATCCAATTTTGGTGAGTTAAACTAGGTTTAATTTGACTAGACTTTAAACTCGTACTAAAAAACTAGCCATAAGTTATCATCTACTCACGGAAACAAACTGTAAAGTGGTTTGGTTTGAAAGTTTTGAATCGTGAGAAGATTTCAACAACTTTATGCCAATACTAATGTGATCCAGTGTTGCAATACCTGCCGCGTCCTACGTGTGTGGTCAGCGTTGCCGAAAGAATAGCAATTTTAGTATTTTACTCCTTTGGGGTCGTAATTTGAACAGTACCTATTACTTATTAGAAGCACCTTCTTCATTGAAAAACCCAGTCTATTGTGAACTTACCTTAATTTTTACCTTTTGTTTTTTATCTTTTTTTTAAATTTTGTTTATGGTTTTGCTTTATTTTTACGAAACTGTATTATTTTAATAAACAAAATTAAGAGTGATTGTAATTATGAGCTATTAATCAAGTAAGTTTTTGAAGAAGGAAAAAAAACGACAACACACTCCGCATAGAGTCAATCACACAGAACAGACTATTTCGTAGGGCGCTACCCTTTTCATCTCCAGTAGTCTTAAGGTACATTTTACCTGATTTTGTCAAAATTTTAGGAGTCTTTCAAGTAAGGATTGTGAAAAACGGTTAGAGATATTTGAGTAAGTTTTTTATTGTTTAACATAAGTATTAATATTATCAAAAACATTTTCTTTTTGTGACGTTGAATAGAAAAAGCTGTGTGCTTTGGATATCTCGAGTTTGGCTTATCTGAAACAAAAAAAGAAAAATTTGTTTAGAGTTTAAACCTTATGTGAGGGGCAGACGAAGAGTTTTTCAAAAAAATTAATTAGAAACAAAATGGCGACTACGCAAACTTAAAAATAAAAAAAAGGCGTAACATTTAAGGACAAAAGTTGCTGTGAAAATTTTGGCTCAGTGTAAAAAACATGCCTAAATTTATATTTTACCAAAGAAAAAATTCCAATAGATGTCGTTGTTCAGCTGTACAAAAAATTTCCCTCAAACGACGTTCATTGGCAAATTGACAGTATTCTAAGAATATAACGCAAATAAAAAATAAAAACTATAGCGGTAAATTGCATGTCTGTATAAATCAAATGCAAATCTCCACAGAACGCGATGTGGTAACTGCGATTCCCGAGTTTGTCCATTTCATCTTTTTACCCTATGTAAAAAATGGGCCCAAACTTAGTATAGTTGGTGAATAAAATCAAATTTTGATTTTTAACATTATATGTATTATTTTAATTTTATTTTTCTTGTGTGGCAAACATTCTTAAACATTGCTTTTTGAGTTTTTTAAAACAAATATTTAAATATAATATGAATATAAGCCGAACAAATTGGGTTTTCAGTGGTATTTAACTCAAATCTGTAGTTGTTATGCTTAGTGTCAAATTAACACTAAACATCTTTTACGTTACAAGAAATCAAATGCGTTTGAAGATTAAGTAATTAAGCTGTGACCTTATTTACTGTAACAGTAACATGCAAAGAAACGAGATAGAGAAAACTTTTGTCTCGCTTGTTCACATAGTTTGCCTGCACCTGTCTGCCTGCCTGTCCGCTACGGCGTTCACTCTGTTTGCAACCTAAAACAAAAGTATTTTTAGCTCGCTTGTGCACACAGTGATATCTTTTAATTTAGCTGGTCCCGGAACAGAACAGCAAAACTGCTACAGCAAAATTGGGAACTGCGCTTTAATTTTGGGACCAGTGTTGCCGTTTTGGCTATTTAGTCATAAGTGGAGATTTTTTCTCGAAGTCAGTTTTTGGCTATTTGGCGATATTATTTTTCATTTGGCTCCTATATTTATTCGGTTGTGTTTTTTTTTTTCTGACTGTAATGAATATTTTGTTTTACACCTAAATGATTTCAAATTTGTTCGCGAGAGTGAATTTTCTCTTCTTGTAAACACGACCTATCAGTGATGTAAATCGTTCAGGACACGGCAAGAATATACAATAACTTTACATGTGGCAACTCAAATCACGTGTCACTAAAGTGTACGCAGCCATGTAGATAATTTTGTTCATGAAAAGTAAGTTGTGAGATATTTAATTTAAAAAAGCAAACTTAAGAACCAGCATGCAAAAGTAAGAATCTATTTGCAACTAGTTTGCAAATCCATTTTTTTTAAGGATCAAAGAACCAAGGCATGCACCTAATACAAACAAGGTTTGATCTTTATCCTGGAAGGAAAGGGATAGATTATTTAGAGGAATTGATTGGAACCATTTTATAAACAACCGTGAAAGAATTTGAATTGCTTTTAACCGAGGCTAGTGTTATTCCTTAACCTTTGCAAGCATTTCCAGCCCTTCACTTTCACTTTTCCAGCCCGTCACTTTCCCGCAGAGTGTCTTTAAAGAAAACAGCTCAACAGCTCATTTGAAAATACATTTTTTTTCATTTATTTTGAAGAAATCGTATGCACAAATGGAATGAAATAGCAAGTTAAATATTTTAATAAATCCACAATATAAATTTTTTAAAGTATTTAAGTAGAATAAAATTAACCAATTATAAATAATTTTAAAACAAGGCACTTTTAAATAAGTTGACTTTAAACTACTTTTAAGGTATTTGAAAATAAAGTAATTTTAAATTAGTTGAAAACACATGCACAGTGCGACAAATGACTTACTCCAATGACCACCCCATGTTAATAAAGTCAGTTGGTGACTAGAGAAAAAGTAAGAATTTCAACTAGTTGTAATTGAAATAATAGTAATTTTTAACTACTTTTAAATTGGTTTATTTTCACGCAGGGATTGCAGATATCTGGTATAGAGCCAGTACGTATTACTACTAAACAGGTTTGCGCATGCATTACTAAGCAAGCGTTGTGCTTTGAAAACCCTATTTATTTTTTAAATATCATAATAAATCCGAATTATTTATATTATGCACTATATTTTTTCCATATTAAAAATCTACTTTGTTAGCTAATATATAAACATACACAGTAAAACATTTTTCAGTTCATTGATTGCCAACTCAATTCTGCCCAGCAGCGGATTTGCCAGTGGCTACCATAGAACTAATACAGAATAAATTACCAGGTAAGGAAGCATTACTTTTTTCAAAAAGACGTGTATCGAAAACCTGACCTCTAGTACAACAGTTGCTTAAAAATGCACAGAAAACGCATTTCGGGTGACGCCAAAATTGGTTCAGACCAAAAAAAGTATACCAATCGAGAGGATTTTCTATACAAATTTTTCTTCACATACAAATCGATACACTCTAATATATATGCTCTTTAATACAGGAAAAATAAATAATTCATATATTTCCATTTATTAAACATAACTTTGAATTGCATTAAGGTTTAACCAACATAAAAATAAACAAGAACAATAAATTCATCATTTAGAATAGGGGTATCCAAAGTCGTCCCTACGGGCGTTCTGCCTGCCTGCAGCAAGCAGCACGGGCAACAGCATATGCTGGACAAGAATGATAGAATAAGAGATTACGCTTTGCGCAGGTCCGTTACTTCTGCTATTCGAGTTTGACAACCAGCTGTTCAGTTGACTACGTCACAATATTTTATTTCTTTGAGAAACGTACTGCGATCGGTTGTGTTTTATTTAATTGTGTATATATCGAAGTATATTTGCTAGTTTTTAACTTAAAATTTAATAAATGAAGTGTGCAGCTGCTAATTGTGGTAACAGTAGTAAACAAATATTTTTCAGAAACCTGATGTTTGCAATAAATACAAAAATTAAACCAAGAAATTGTAAAAAACGCACACAAACGAAAACAAAAATACAAATATATATTAACTTAACAAAATTTGTTTCATTATTTAAAAACTTGGAACTATCATTTATTTGTCCTTTCAATTCACAGGTAAATTAATGGAAATAAAATATCTGGAAATATTGAAACTACATCAATTAAGCTCTTAAGAAACAGTTTTATAAAATCCAAGTCAAAAAATAATGCTCACTGAAGTTGGTTTCTCAGACAAATTTTTTTTTTGACTAAGGTGCTTACTGGCTGTAATAAAATAATAGTAAAAATAATGTTTGCAAAGGAATACTTAATAAATTTACCTTCTTCTCGTTCCAATAAATTGCTTCTTACTTCTTTTATTTTAATTATACAAACTAAAATGTATGCAATTTTCATTTCTGTGTAGAAATCGTATGCAAAGTGAACGCTCTCCAAAACAGCATTGATATTATGACGTACATGCGCAGAACGACAATTTTGTTGTACTCATTTTCTTGTCTTCGGCGCAATCTTTGTATTCTATCATTCTTGGGTTGTACGTATTATTTCTATGTAATTGTATAAAATTTGACATTAGCTGCACCCAGCTCGAGCCTATTATGTTTCGGCCTTAACAATTAAAATTTATTTTCCAAGTTAGCAGTTCCAAAAAGAAATTTTTGACTGAACGCTTTAATTGCATTGTTCATATCAAAAATTTAATTTTTTTTACCTAAAGATCAAATTTTAAAAAGAATTTTTCTTTAATTCGTAATAAATCGTCATATTATAAATAATAGAATAATATTATGTTTTATAGAAGAAGTATCAATATATTGTATCATTTGTATTCTTAAAAAATAGTTGCATGGTAACCCTAGCATGAGCTCCAGCATTGCGAAAATTATAATTGCGCTCAGAGCCGCCTAAAATCAATGTTGCATCCTCAGTGATATAAAAATCGGGCGTTTTATAACTGTAATCGTGAAAATTATCCAGTAACCGTATCGAGTATATATTTTGTCATAAAACAAAAAATTTTAGTAATATTTTAACTGTTAAAATTTTTAGAAAAAAAGTATTTATTTTGTTTTTAATTATTTTACGCAAATGTAAAACCTAAGATTTATTATGTGAGAGGTTCTACAATTTTATTAATAAAGGTTATACAAGTTTATCAATATTCGCCACATAACTTATATTTTGTTATATATTTTATCTTTAAATGTCGAATATTAAAGGCTGTACGTTTACCCCAATGCTTAAACAAAAACAAATAAACAAATTTGCGTTGTAAGACGTAATTATACGTCAAAGCAACATCGCTTTTTGTAGCTATGTCCAGGGGTTGCAAATAAACTGTACGAAAAAACAAACTCTACATCTGCTAAATCTGCGAAAGCAAACAGTATTACTATCTGCTTAGGTTTGGATCTTTGCTACAAACAGAAATGCGTACCAAAGCGAACAGAAAATTAAGAGAGAAAGAAAACTATTGTTTTGTGTTCTAAGAAAACAACAAGTATTTCGTTTTTTAGATTTTGTTGTCACGATCACAACCACAACAAGTAACAAATGTTGTGTTCGTTTTGAAACGGAAATTCAAAAAGAATTTCGTCATGTTTTAAGCAGCATTTTTTTTTTGGAAGCTAAGATTTTTTAAGTCTCGTTCTGTTGATTTGCTTGCATGAAAATTTCAATAACTGATAGATTTGTACGACATGGTTTTAGTGACATGATTGTTTGTATGCGGACACCCAGAAGGGTGGCAGGTAGAATGTAGGTGTTTTCAGAAGAATTTTTGAGGGGTAAAAATTAATATGACCAGCTCATACATTTCACGCTCCTAGTTATCGAATTTTTGATATCTTTCTTATACTTTTAAACGAGCAATATTTATTTGTTTGTTTATTTGTTTATATATTTGTTTGTAAACGGCCCAAACGATTTTGATGAAACTTTCAGTATAGGGATTTACAGGGGCGAAAAAGGGATCTACCTTGGTCTCGTTTCTGAGAAAATTCGTTTAGCAGCGCACGTAGGGGTATATGACCGATTTAGGCAGCCAAAATTAATTTATTCGGTAAAAATTTTCTATTCAAGTCTGTTATTTGATTTTAACCCTGCACGACCATTTGGATATATGCAACACTATTCAACATTGCAAACAAATTTGTTAAGCAGTGCATATTGGGGTATTTGACCGATTTAGGTAGCCAAAATTAATTTATACGGTTATTAGTTTCAATTCTAGTCTACTTTTTGATTTTAACCCTGTACGACCATTGGAACATGTTAAAGCAAATGTTCCCTTAGGCAGGAGACAACTAAAAATTAAATTTTTTTACAATAACGCTAAGAAATGAAGCAGAACATTGATTTTGAGCTGTTAACATACATAATATCTTAAGCGAATAGGCAGCTAAGCGATTTAAACTGCATATATGTACATTTATTAGACGATGTGTTTGTTTGAAAAACAATGTTCGAAGTGAGAAAATAACAAACATACATTAAAATTCTGCTAATAAACTACTATTAATTAAAGTTAAAAAATTTGCTAATAGTAAGAAATCTATACTTTGCAGTGCTTAGCCATAATCAGCCTCATAGCGTAAAAACTGTGGCTTTTACGATAAAACTGTTAATGGTATTTTAGTTTTCAAAAATATATTAAGCCGGTGAAGTTAAAAATTCGTTCCACTCTAATGCACTTATTAAAATCATACTTTTTTATTCAAATAAAATAAGTTGAACAATTTTGTATTTATTCGTTTTCAATAAAGAACTAGGTATGTGACGGATGTCATTTTGCGGATGCGGATCTGTAAAGGGCCTTCTTTGAGGATGCGGATGCGGACAAGTGAATCTAAGAACCGCGGGTGGCGTATGCGGATGCTCTCAGTTAAATTTTAAATATTGATTTTTACATCATTTAAAAACAAATTCTAAATGTTTCATAGTTTAAATCATACTTAAGTAAATATTTTTTTATTATTGCTAATATTTATTTTTTTATGTAAACCTTTTTAAGGAATAAAATAACAAACTCATTAATTACAAAAAAAAAAGTATAAATATTAAATTTAAAAGACTTTTATAGTTATTTAGCTCAACTAGAAAAACTTAAAGCAGAACTTTAATTATTTTAATTATTTTAAAAATTATGTTAATACAGTACCTCAGAAGTTAGAAGCTGTTTTTATGTCGGGATTTTCTAATTTCTGAAATCTTATCATTTCGGAGTTAAAATTTGTAAAGTTGAATTTATAATAATATTGCTCAAGCAATAATTTAAAGATATAGTTACTGGATAAAAATAACACACTTATAATGTGTAGAAAATTATACACATTTTTATGTAAATGGCCTTATTTTGTAAAACGTCATTTTGTCTGGTAATTTTCGTTTTCATATGAAGCAAAACAAAATCTTTTTCTCTCACTGAAATTTTCTTATGAAAATTATTGCCACACAAAAGACTCCAAGTGAATTGATTGCGTACATTAAGCATAATAAGTAGTGTTCGACCGATACCATAATTTTCGCCGAAACCGAATATTCGGCCTAGCCGAAACCAGAACCGAAACTGGTTATTTATAATTTAAATTTTTTTTCAAATAATTTTTTTTTTAAAGAAAAAAAAGGAACTCTCATACACAAAAGAAAAAAATTTAATACAAAATAAAGTATTACTTGAATATTGCAGTTTATAATAAATAATTGAAGTTTTCTAAAATAATAAATGAGACTATTTTTTAATTTATTTTTTATTACTAAAGTATTGCCTACTTTATATCTTCCGTACACACTCAAAATAGTATGCACCTACAATGTACATTTTTATAGAACTACAAAGCAGTCTTTTTGTTTTTTAAAGGTTTAGTATTATAAAAACGGAAATATTTTATTTTCTTTTCCTTTATTCCACACACACAAAATTCGTTCGTAAGTTTAATTAACAATTTTGGCTTCAGTACCTATAAAACTTTAATATTAATTACAATAGGTATGATAAAATCGAAAATGATAAAATCGAACGCATTAAATTAACCAAAATATTTTGCGTTGACACGATAAATCAAATAATAGACTAATTCATAATTTTTGGTTAGTACAATGCGTTGTTAATATTTTTATTAAACCAAACATATGTATTTGAATTAAATAACTGATGCAAGAAATTTTTACCAAAAATACCTCAATATGGCCTCAAATTAGCAGAATAGCCAAAACAAACTAAAAGGGCCGAAACTGGCCGTAACCGAAACCGAAACCGAAACCGAATATTCTACACTATAATAAGGTCACAAGCTTCATTTTAAATTTTTCGTAGAAAACGCTGCACTGTTAAATATAAATTGCACAAACAATTACCTCGGAAATTAAAATACAATCTTCTAATTTCAGAAGCTTTAATGTTTTCAAAATTCAACTTCTAATTTCTAGATGATTATAATTTTATTAGCTTCTTATTTCTGAGGTTTACTGTATTTAATTTTTTATAAAGGGTAAATTGTATTTTATAAAAAGTAAAGTATATACTTGATGGCTTCTTAGTTTTTTAACTTCTTCTTTTTTTGTTGATAATAAAATACAGATCTTAGATGCGGATGCGGAGGCGGATATCAAAAAATTAATAAGGCAAAAAGTGCATATTATTCATAAATATAATAGTAATTTCCTTTTTAAACACTCCTTACTCGCAAAAAATTAGGATAGAAATTAAAAATGTCATTTCTAATATCTAGACCATTCCTTAAATTTGAAATAACCTATCTTCCCCGCTGTGCACTGTCCAATCGCCGAGACATTGTATTTTTCACGAACAAAACGTTACCTCATATACATATGCACAAAAGCACAACGCATCTATATAAAACAACAAATTCAATAAAAGCAACAAAACAAAGAAAAATTCCAACGCAATAACTTTTTCAACACAAAAAAAAGTCGCATCATAAACGAAACGAACAAACTTTGCAGATCTCTCTTCGGATTTTGGTGCTTCCAGCAACCTACAAGAGATCGCTAAAGATACTTTACTTTGATTGTTTTTGTGCACGCGATTCAAAAGCATAACAGTGAGAGGAAGTTTTTTCTATTCGAAAACAGAAACATTTCATTTTACTTTTCTCTCTCGTCTCTACTTGCTTCGGTTTGTGCTACTTTTTGAATCGGAGAGAAAAAGCTAAACAAACCAAAATACTTGTTGTGATCTTAAGAAGAAACAAACAGAACAGAAAAATACTTTTCTTTAGAGTTTGTTTGCGAGCCCTGGCTATGTCAAATAATAAAAACGCTTTTAAAGAAAAATATGCAGAATGTGCAACACTGCTTTTTCATTACAGCATGTTCTCGCCTCTCACGTGTTTTGTACATCTACGCTCTTCATCCTCTCAAAATTTTCCGCTCCTCTTTCCGCTTCACCTCCGAATTCATCCAGCAGACGACAAAAAGCACTGCCTGCCCTCTGTCGACGCACGGGCAACAATTCTGGGCGGCCCTAATTTAGAAGATGAAATGCTTTAAAATAGTTTTGAAAGATATAAATTGAAAAAACAGAATTTTTCTCTATTACTTTATAATAAGGAATTCTACGTCTATACTAGGTTATATATTATAGGTTATAACGGTTGGTCCAAGTTTTCGATGACGCTGAAGCATAATTGAGGTTCTATGTCGTTAATGTGCTGAATTATCTCATCCTTTAGCTCTTGCATTGTTGCTGGCTTATCGACGTACACTTTTTCTTTCAAATAACCCCAAAGAAAGAAGTCCAACGGTATTAAATCACATGATCTTGGCGGCCAATTGACATCGCCACCACGTGAGATAACACGGCCATTGAATTTGTCGCGCAAAAAAGTCATTGTTTCGAGCTGTGTGGCATGTGGCACCATCCTGTTGAAACCACATATCGTCCACATCTATATCTTCCAATGCAGGCCATAAAAAGTTCGTTATCATCTCACGATAGCGAACACCATTTTGGAATGGTTTCTGGCCCGATTATGCCGCCAGCCCATAAACCGCACCAAACAGTCACTCTTTGTGGGTGCATTGGTTTTTTGACAATCACTCTTGGATTATCATTCGCCCAAATATGACAATTCTGCTTATTGACTGACGAATCCACTGAGGTGAAAATGTGCCTCATCACTGAAGATGATTTTCTTCGAAAATTGATCATCCACTGTTGCCATTTCTTACCACCATTCTGACCATTGACGACGCTTGAAATGGTCAAGAGGCTTTAGTTCTTGAGTCAATTGTACTTTGTAAACGTGTATATTCAAGTCTGTACGCATAATGTTCATCAACGACGAGCATGAGAGGTGCAATTGTTGGGCACGACGACGAGTTTGCTCAAATTTTTGCACGATTTTTCCGATTGTACGCACATTTGGACGATGAAATTGACCGAAAAAATCACGCAGTGCACGATATGCATTTTAATTTGAACGTCCATTTTCATAATAAACCAGAATAACTTTTACACGTTGCTCGATTGTGTATCTTTCCATGGTTCAAATTGAATTAGTCTGAAATTTAGAATTGTCAAATGAAATGCAGAAAAAAACTTGACGTTTAGGTGTGGTTCACATTCAACATCGGCCCTTAAAATTTACTTACTTACTACAACCGTATGTCGGTCTTGGCCTCATCTAAGAATTTGCGCCAGCCATTTCTGTCTTTCGCTTGCTGGCGCCAGTTGGAAATTCCAAGCTTCGTCAGGTTGTCCTCTACTTGGTCTTTCCAACGAAGATGCGGTCGTCCTCTATTGCGTTAACCGCCGCTGGGTACCGAATCGAACATATTCTTCACTGGAGCATCGTCTTTCATGCGCTGAACATGACCAAGCCAACGAAGCCGCTCGATTTTAATGCGCTTGACTATGTCGATGTCAGAGCACAGCTCATACAGTTCATGAATCACCGTATTCGGTACTCGCCATTGACGCAGATTGGTCCGTAGATCTTACGAAGAATCTTTAAACCTTTAAATTTAACCACCCTTTATATTATAGGTAGTACACGCTCAGAAATCTTGGAATTAATTTTAAGCCAAGCGTTGGAATCATGCATTTTTTAATATATTTTTGATTAAAACTTATACTTTCAAGTATATTAAAAAATTGATTTAATGTTATCTGTATTAAAGTATAATAAAAATTGTATTATATACAAGTTATAATACAATTTGTCTTAAAATATAATACAAATATCTATCAAGCATCTGTCAAATTGTCATTCTGATTCTGAAATCTGACATTGCCAAAATAAAACGTAAAGAAATAGTTTTTGTTAACGAAAAACCGTATGCTATAAATGAAACTTTAAATGAATAAATATTTTGTTATTGGTTGACCAAATATTATCTTTTTATTTCACTTGGAATTTTAAAAGTAAGTAAACATATAAAAGATTTATAGCTTTATTCCATAAATGTTCCATAAATTTATTTCATAAATGTTGATTTTTCCTTTCACCTTTTCAGGACAATATGTATTAAATGTTATACATCTTGTATTACTGTTTAATACAATCTGTATTACTATTTAATACAATTTGATACAATTTGTATTACTATTTAATACAATTTGTATTAATATTTAATAAAAATTTTTTATTCGTATTACTTTTTAATAACTGAAGTATTACACTTGATTACAAATGCATTAAAATATAAACCAGAATAGTATTGTTCTAAACTTAGTTTCTATTCTAATTCTGTATTAGAATTTAGTATTATGGGATTAGAAATAAATTTTAATATTTGACATATATTAGATTCTAATGCAATTCTGGTGTGGTCATATATACAATACAGTTTTTATTAAAATTTAATCCAAGATTTCTGAGCGTGTACATATATAAGGTATATATTAAAGTACATGTTATAGGTTAGTGCACTACAATTAGTGCAATTTTTTATTTCAGATGATAACGAAAGGCTGGATGCTCCCCAAAACAACTCAATTTTTTTCGAGGATTCTACTTTAGTATAAATAATTATAAGCAAATTAATGTAAAATTAAGTAAAAAAAATTTTTTGTACACTTTAAGACACCAAAAAAAAAACAGCCTAAATTTTCAAAACGATCGCATTTTATTTTCTTGTTTAAAAAAATGTATGAAAACACGTCAAAATTTCGGTCGTCACACTGAATTACTACCTTAAATAAAAAACATATTTAAATTAGTTCTTAATATTTAATTAATATATTTAATGCAAATGCGTTATTGGTTCAAAAACAATAACGTTTTTTGAGAAATTAAATAGGTATTTGCATAAATCTAATTTTTTTCCCCCTTAGTGTTTTTATTTTCAATAGACACTTGGAATAATCATATATACTGCACCGTTGGTAAAATTTACGGCATGCTCCGTACACTTTGGGCTACACAATACTTCACTCCTCGCAGAATAAGCGTTCTTTTAGCAAAAACGTACTTAATTCCTACTCTACTTTATGGTTGTGAATTATTCGCTAATTGTGGCTCATTAAGCAGACATAAACTTAACGTTGTTTATAATAATATCTCACGTTATATTTTCAGACTTAGGCAATCAGATCATATTTCCACGATTTGAAGACAATTGTTCAATATGACTTTCGACAACTTATTAAAATTCAAAACACTTGTATTTTTACAGAAAATAATTGATTACAAAGAACTTTAATACTTACATGACCGACTACGCTTTTCCAGATCTTATAGATAATACTCAAATAATACAATTAATACAAATTCATCTAAGTTCAGAGCGACAATTCTATATACATAAATTCTATTCGTTTGTGGAACTCTCTACCTACTAATATTAAATCTCTTAGTAATCCTGTTCAATTCAAAGCAAAACTTTATACTCTCTTTACCACTTATAAATTCTTAAAAAACTTGTTTAATAATCTAAATCTTGTTCGGCTTACTTTAACCACTTTAAGTATTATAATGATTTAAAAATTGTGATATTTTCATATTTTTCGCTTTTTTATGTATATACTAGTTTTTAGTTAATTTTTGTTAATTAATTAATTAGTATTATATTATTTCGGCTGATCTTAAACCAAAATATCACTAATACTATATTAAGATTATTATATCTTTTGTATAACTAAAAAGGACTCAAAACTAAATAAATAAAGTAGTGTGATTATCAAGTTAGTTGCATTTTTTACTGTTTACTTTATTATTAACAAATTATTATCAAACTAAATTAATTTAACAATCTTATTAAACTAGGCTCTAATAAAAAACACATAGTTTTTCTAAATAAATTTTCCACCTGTGTTTGACCTCTCTTCTTCTGTTTCAGAATAGTTCAATTCGAGGCAAGCAATTTGGCCCGTTTGGACTCAATTGGTGTGCAACAGTTGGATATGACCAAAAAACTTGATATCATCGAGCATTTAGAACGTATGAATAATCGACAGGTCGAAGAGATAAAAAGTGAATTTCTACTGTTAAAACAACAGCAACAAAAGCATATTGACACAGCAGCTCTAAACGGTAAGATTGCTCTCAGTTAAACTAACCTGCATTACTATCTTTTTTCTTGCGAACTTTAACTCTAGGAAACGAACTCTCGCGTGCGGTACGCCAAGCCAATGACACAGTCGACGAAATTTTCAATAATAATATGAGTTTGAATGTCTCTACCAAGTTAGATGCGCTGGCAATATATCTGGAATCCACACGACAAGCTATTGACACGCTAGAAAAGCAGCTGGCGGTGAATATATCACAATTGTTGATGAGAACAAGGTATGGAATCATGTCATTGCAACAATTTAGTAAAACGTCACTCAATCTATAATAACTGCCTTTGGAAAATAATTTAATATTGTATTGATTTAAGTTGGAGCTGCGATCAATGTCTCATCGTCTGCGTAGGGTGTCGTTTGTCGGCACTCGTTCCACACATTAGGCTTTTAACATAATTGGCTGCATCGGGGTGCAATTCTTGTTTGTTGATAAAGTAAACATTTTTAATTATAGAAAAATTTCAAGTTCGGCGTTATTACATGAGACGAATTGCTAATGTGAGGGTTGACATATGCGCCGTGCAAATATTTGCATTCGTGAGTCGTTTAAAGCATTTCAATGTTACCACATTCTATGACAAGACAAATCAATATTCAGCTATTATGTTTAGTGATTAAAATTTTTGCAGTTTGAGTCAGAGTTGGATATATTGTGGCATAATTCTAGTCAGAGTAAATATGGCACGAGGCATGAATATTTTTTAGTGGAGATAAACACAAAATTAATACTTACAATAAAAATGTATATCAAACACATCAATTTATTAATATCTTCTTATTCATTTTCGTTATTTGGTTACCTATTCATGGACGAGGATTACGTAAATTGTTATTTTCCTAATAATTCATGAATGTTTTTTCTACGGAAATTGTAGCTATCACGAAATTGTTCTTCAGCTAACTTAACTAAAGAAAGGTAATTGAGAGGAAAAAATCATCCATGCTTGCACCACGCAAAAATGCTGTCTGTTGTCACTCATGCATAAAATTCTCAATTGATGTATAATTGTTCTAATATTGATAAAATAAGGAAATTAATTTCATCTCTAGAACTGATAAGTTCTAGACAATAATTTTTTTTATTAGATTCAACTTACATGTTTTCTCAAAGTGAGAACATTTTATGTATTTATTTCCATATCTTGCTTGACCATAGTAAATAATTTTCCTAAAACTATAAAACTTTGCTTTTTAGGAAAAACAGGACCATCAATTTATTCACTCGACAGAAGCGAAACTTCTTTGCAGTTTCATAGCTTTCATAGATATTAAAAAATTACAACATATAAAAACTTAAGTTCATTCACTAGTAAGATTCATTTCACTAATTTTATTGTATATATTTAGTTAAAAAAAAATACGAAAAAACATTACGCTTTATAAAAAAAAAAAAAAAAAAAAACCTTATTAATATATACAAGTACTAGCTGATATACCTGGCGTTACTCGAGAGCAATTTATATAAACATTTTAATATACACTTCTCGATAAAATGTTTTTGTAAACTTTGGAATTTTGAAAAACATGTTCAATTTTAAGTTTGAAACCACTATAAAAATATTATTTAAACAATTTACCGTGTTTTTTTTTTAACGAAGGCATAATTTTATCACTGTTTTATCACAATCGAAAATTGTATTTTTAGTTTTAAACTGAATATACTGGTTGCTGGCAAGAATTTTACTTGCACTTCGCAAATGGAAATATTTGGGGCGGCATAGACATACTTATATAAGGAAGATATTTTAGGATAGAGAGTTTTAATATAGCTGGATGAAAAAAAATAGATTTTTAGCCATAACTTTTGATTGGAAAGAGATATTGGGGTAATTTTTTCACATAAATTATTTCTGAGACTTGACTTTTTTGTAAATACAAAAAGAACATTTTGGAAAAATAAATTTCGCGAAAAAAGTCAAAGGGATTTTGCGCTTAGCTGGAAGAATTTTTGCAAATAAGTGCTATGTCATATGAAAGGTAGCCAGATGTGCAATTTTTAATTGATTTAATTTTTACAACAAAAACAATTTTTGAGTGAATTTTTGTGTAAAAAGTCAATATTTTGGACCTTTTTTGACATAATCATAAAATGTATATATACTAACTTAACGGTACAGTTCAACCTTTTTTTTGTGAAGTGACTTTATTGAAATTTTTAACAAATAAATTTGAATGAAATATATTAATGAACGGCGGAGAGAGATATTTGCATCGAAAGACCAAACTTTGATTTGCATGTCGTTTTTTTCTCATTCTTAGGTAACGAAGTTGTATGAAAAAGTGGTTGTACTGCACATTTCTACAATTTTGAATACATGTGAGCGTTTTTTATGTCAAAATAACAGACATTTTTTAAAAGTAAATACACAAAAAACTCTAATAGTAAAAAGTATTATAGTAAGAAAATTAGCGTTAGTTGAAAAATTTCGGAGGGGGCGTGGCAGAAACTAAGTATGTTACATTTGAAATTAGGATGCAGTTAAAATGAATATTTAGTTTGAGCGAAATCCGTTGAGCCGTTTAGATTTGTATAAAGGCCAAACAAACAGAAAATGAGTTTTATTACTTTAGATGGGCATTTAAATGTCAAGTCTACCGTGACCAAAATATGAAAACTTTTTAGAAACATATTATTTGAGTCTTTAAGCAATTTATACATAAATTCATTTACCATGATGATCAAATCGTTTCCACTGTTTCACAAATGCAGTTTTTCTTTTTCGTACATTTTCATTAAATGTTTCGTAAACTTTTTGTTTTAGTAAAAATGGAAGGCAGTGGCTAAAGATAATGAAAAAATAGTTGAGGCAAGGAAAGAAAAATATATTAAATTATTATATTCCCTAATTACTTAGTTACCTAATTGAACTGAAATGGAAAAATCTGAAACATCCGACACGAAACGTCCGAACAAATAGAATTATTTACTGTGATCACACTATGCGCTAAATAAAGACGACGTATGACTTTTCTGAAAGCTTGTTAAATTTATAAAAACCTAGCTGGCTTTGTATAAGTTTTTCTCCCCTTTCCGGAAGTTGGCTTTATGCCTGCAAGTCTCATTTCCATGAGTTGTTCCATTAGTTTTTACAGCTCCTTCTAATGTTCAAGATATAGCAAAATAGATAAAGCCTAAGCAATTCCCGAACTTGTAAACACTTTCCGTGATTATGACGGTTTGCACGTGAAGTATCTCGCCACGCATACGACTAAGTTCGACGACCTATGTTAGCTCGTCCTCTCTTTGGCATTGTAATAAACACATAAAAACGACAAGTTTTCACAAATCTGTCGAACTTACCTTACCTCACAGTATTTAAATCTTAAAACTGAGTCCTCGAGTCTTGCTTAACCGCGTTGCTGCTACGGTCCAGTTGCCAAACGTCAATAAAATGTTATCAGTGAAACTGCATACGTAAATTGTGGTCGAATACTGAATTTCATGTCTGTGCGACCTATAACTCAAAAGCTAACAGCTTTTTCTCAAATTTAGATTGTATGGTGGGTGCCACGCCCCTCGTCCAAAGCCATTCAATTTTATCGGTAAAACTGTATGTGTAAATTGAGTTCAAATACTGAATTCCGAGGCTGTTCCGCTTATAACTCAAAAGCTATTCGATATTGGAAGTTTGGGTTGTATGGGAGGTGCCACGCCCCTTTGTCTAAAGCCCATAAAATGTTATCAGTAAAACTGCATGTGTAAATTGAGGTCGAGTACTGAATTCCGAGGCTGTGCGGCCTATAACTCCAAAGCAATTCGATATCGTATATTAAGGTTGTATGGGAGGTGCCACGCCTACTTGTACAACGCCCATAAAATGTTATCAGTGAAAATGCATGTTTAAATTGTGGTCGAAAACTTAATTCCATGGCTTTGTGACCTATAACTAAATAGCTATTCAATTTCTCAAATTTGGATGGTATGGGAAGTGCCACGCCCCCTTTTCCAACGCCATATAATATTATCAGTGAAACGGAACGTGTAAATTGTGGTCGAATACCGAATTCCGGGCTGTGCGACCTATAACTCCAAAGCTATTCGATATCGCAAATTTTGGTTGTATGGGAGTTGCCACGCCCCATTTTCCAACGCCCATAAATTGATATTAGTGAAACGGAACGTGTTAATTGGGGTCGAATATCGAATTTCGAGGCTGTGAGACCTATAACTCCAAAGCTATTCGATATCGCAAATTTCGATTGTATGGGAGTTACCATGCCCCTTTGTCAAACTCCCATAAAATGTTATCAGTGAAGCGGCACGTACAAATTGTGGTCGAATACCGAATTTATAACATCAAAGCTATTCGAATATTTCCTACAAAAAATACAAAATGTTCATACAAAAAGCTTATTGATTTGTAGGCGGTAAAAGGGGGTGTGGCAAAATTTTCTTTTTTTCTTGACCTTCCTTGATATTAGGCGAACAAAACACAACAAGAATTATTTAAATTAGTTGAGCCATTTTCGAGCTTTAGCAAGACTAACGCACAGCAATTGATTTTTTATTTATAAAAAATATTGTCTTCCTACTTTTTTTGTTTGGCTAATAAATTCGCAGATCTAGGCATAGTATGAACTTTGTCCGAAAATGACTTCCGTTTCGTGAAACGTTCGAACGCAAATTTAAAATGAAAATTTTGTTTCAAATATAAGTTGAATAAAAATTTTAAAATGTTTTTTTACTATAGGGTGCGGTGAGGTGAAGCGTTTCGATTTTTTTTTGTAGGCTACAGCACCCCCAAAAATTGTAATTTTTGAATGGTTTTTAGCTATGATTGCAAGAATGGACATTTTTCTTAATTTCTTTGCACTCGGATTTGAACATTTTCAATTTCGGAAAAAATTATGGGGATTCTTCGAAAATGTTCGCTTTCGATTTTAGAAAAATGGTGGATTGAAGCGTGAAATGAAGAACATTTCAATTTTCATGTATAAACATCAACAAAAATCGGTTTAATGGCCGCGGGCAAGCTCCTAAGTCCACAAGTCCAATCCAAATTTATTATTTATCGCTAATAACGAGATCACACTCAAGGAACTGGCAATGCTATCAAAACATCGCTTCTTCTAGCCGTAATATTACGGTTCTTAAAAATTTAATATATGAGGCTGTGAGAACTTTCAGAAGGGCTGTTAGATTCCATTAGATTTGAATTTTTTAGGAGTTGCTACTTAGGTTTTGACAACCTCACAGGAAGTTGTAAGAACTTACAATGGTGAGAGGAATTCGGGTTTGAAAGCCGAATCATCGAGGGGGCATGACAGTACCTTTTGTGGCTGCTATATATCGTGATGTTACAAATCGTGGAAAAATTTTTTGCGATGAAATAGTGAAAGTTGACTTTTGTTTTTTCAATTTTTGTTTTAATATAACGCAGTTTCTTTCATTTCCCTTCACTGTTTGTGAAAAATTAGGTACTTATAAAACTGCCAAAATTTTGCTCAAAATCAAAAGTTTTCATTCACGACTTCTTGATAATTATTTCCGATAAATTGATAGATTATCGTATTTTATTTGTACTTACAGTGTGTTTAATCCAGTTAAAGTTATTTCAAGTGTTTATAAATACGGATTTATTCACTTTATAAAGAATTTTTTAGAAAACTAAAATAGAGTTATTCGTCTTTTGTGGCTTAAGTATCCGCAGTAAAAGCGTGAAAACCGTACTGAGGCTACAGTAGTCGAATTTAAGTTACTCAAGACGCAAAAATTGAAAATAAGTTGCTGAATGTATCACAGCTTTCATTTGCGAAAGACGCTGAAAAAATTATCGTTCTAGTTTTGTGATTAATACAGATTCAGTTAGGGTTATGAGAGCTCTCATAAAGTTCTTGTAATAAACTTTCAACCAAGGCAACTTCTTTTCATATATAATAACTCTAGTATGGCTATTACAGCCTCAACTTTTTTATAGCAGCCGTATACGAAATTCAATAATTCCGAGTGAAGAGTCGCAGTTTCGACAGGAGTAGTAGCCACGGTTGTCCATGTCGACGCATTTAAGTGATATCGCCGGCCCATTTGTTGCAATGAATTGAAAAATGCCAAAAAACCAATAAAAACGCATTAAACACACACAAAAACACTAAATACGCTTTAAAACGGAGTTTGTGGGGTGAAAGGTTTCTTTTTGAAAACACGGCTGGCATCACACAACCACTCGATAGATATTTCACAAACACTTCATATTTTTTAAGAGCAACAATACACCAACACGAAAAATATATTTACCTTGAATTTGTGTTGAGTAGTTGGCATATAACACGATAAATTCACTCGATCAAAAAAACTTTTGGAAAAAAATGTTTGCCACTGTTCTGGAAGAGCAACAAAATCCACGCCTGAACTTTTTGCTGTAAAAATTTCACAAGTGAAACGCTTCAGCCTACCGCACCCTATCAATAGATAGCTTTTGTATAATATACACTTTCCCAAATATATCTCTGGATCGTCTTAAAAATGTTTAAAAGGAGCATCCGAATGAAACGTCCGACACGCTGGAAATGCCCATATATTAAGAAAAAAAAGAATTTAACAAACACAACAATTCAAATAAAACAAGGTTTAGTCTCGATATATTGATTAGAAGTGGCATCGCTTAAAAAAGGTTGTCGGAAGTTAATTTCACCGGGGGAGGCAAAAAAGAAATTATATCACCAAAATTTTTCAAAATAAAACATTAATATAAACTTAGTGGTAAATGGACACATGACGTAACCTATTATTTCTTAAATACAATGTAGCTGCGACACCTCCGAAGTCTGTTTTCAATTCTCAATTACATTTGTTCGGACATGGCCGCTAAAACACTGATGACATCTACCTTACGCTGTAATCGACGATGGGAGTAGGTATGCACAATATAGAAGAGAACAAAAAATTACTCACAAAACTGGAGAGAACACAAATAAATTGAACAAAAATCCTCTCTTTTACCGGTGATGGTACCGGTGATGGTACCGGTGATGTTACCTAGAGGATGTTGGCTAGCAAGAAATTTGCGCTTCATTAGCTTGTGCTGCTGCTGGTGGCACTTGGAGGACGTTCGCCAGCATAGAAAGCCAATTTAACTTTGCTGGACCTGCTGTTGTACCGGGAGATCGTTGGCCCACACACACGCAAGCACAAGCTCAAGCACTTTAGTTTTTTTATTTTAATTATTTTGTAATTTTTTAAGTTTTTTAAGCTTACAATATTACAAGTTAACGAAATAAGTTGCAAGTACAAGCACTCGAATTAAATACGTCGCGGAAATTGACGTGTTGTTTTTTTTTCCTTATTTTTGAGTGTGTCAAAAATTCGCTTTCGATTGTCGAAATTTGTAGTAGCCCCTGGGGCTAGTACAAATTTTGACAATTATATTCACCTCACAAATGCCAAAAGTTGCTCTACCAACTGTTAAAATTTGATCATCCGACTGAAAAGTTTCCGATTGACACACAGCCTACATATAAGACGACACCAGCTTTGGTTTCAAATCTAGCATTTGCAAAATACTTAAATATGATTTTAACACAGCTTTGGTTTTAAATTTATTACCAGCTTGAATAAAAATATAAAAAAGTAACAAACACCGTCAGATTCGAACCCGCAACATCTAGTTTGTAAGTTCACTAGTCTAGCCACTGGGATATTGCTACATAAGCAATAAAAGCAATAAACAAACATATGAACCGAATCGCCTAATATTGAGTCTGTTCATCTGAAATGATCAGCGTACAGGTTGCTGATGTATAAAGTAGGACTGGCATGATGAGCGATTTATAGAGCACGATTTTCGTTCGTCGAGAGAGGGCTTGGCTTCTCAATTGCCTACTGAGCCCAAAGTAGCACATGTTCGCGAGAGCTATTCTTCGTTTGAACTTAAGGCTGGATTACCCAAGCGTAAGGTAACGTAGTGCGACGTTGCCAATTGTCAAGCTAAAATCTGTTTAATGATAAATGTGTACAAGTCGTTACCGAAATCGTAACGTGGCGTGACGCAGCGTAGAAGTCTGTAGAAAATAGATTTCTACGCAACGTTACGATTTTTGGCAGTTCGACAGCTGTGTTACAAGCGAAAAATTTTGTTTAACTTCACATTTTTGTAAATTTTAATACTATATAAGAAAGGATGCAATCTTTTGTTGACGAGGGTAAGTAAATAAGCCAACTAGAATAAAATAAGTGCCCTGCACTACGGCGCCTGCACTACGTTGGATTACGATTTCGGTAATCGCTTATCCTTGAGGCAACGTCGCACTACGCTACATCCCGCTGCGCCACCTCACGTTACGCTTGGGTAATCAAGCCTTTAGTGCTGATGTCTTTGGATGAGTTGATGCTGGATCCCAGATAAACGAAGTCCTTCACAACCTCAAAGGAGGTATTGTCAACTGTAACATGGGTTCCAAGCATGGTAGAAGAATACAGGTAGATTCACCAGATGAGAGCATACTGCCGGAAA
The DNA here is from genome assembly GCA_963920525.1 of Dichetophora obliterata. Lineage (NCBI taxonomy): Eukaryota > Metazoa > Arthropoda > Insecta > Diptera > Sciomyzidae > Dichetophora > Dichetophora obliterata. The sequence goes on from OY986438.1 coordinate 106,554,126, forward strand.
TGTCAAATCGAGGCAAAACTTTTTATTTCTTTTCTTTTGCTTCCATTCGCCACTCAGCTGAATTTGACAGACATGGCAGTATGGAAACAGAACACAGCGCTGCAGCTACTCCTATCCTTATACCATGGTTCCAAGATGCTGGGACTGTTTGTTTGTTGACACCAAGTATTTCGTCTTATCTGCATTCACTGCGAGACCTATTCGACTTCGACTCGACTCTCTTTCGATATCTCTTTACAATGATATCGATGTCATCAGCATACGCAAACAGTATGTTATAATTATTTTACAAGGTAGTAGTGACAGTTTTTTGTCAAATTTATGTTTAAAAGCCATTGTAAACAAGCAGAAGACAAAGTAAATAAATTTAATAAAAAAATTAATATTTTCCAAAAAGTCGGCTTGTTTTTCTATCGTAAGATGATCCAATTTGGATTTTTTTTTAAATTTTTCCTAAACTTAATAAAGTGACAAACTATCCTGTAGCATTTCAATTTAAGAAATTTGCATCGATCTAGGCGAGAGCAAAGCTTCTAATTCAAAAGCGAACGAAAAAATTAGGAAATTTAATAGAGTAGGCCAATTTTGGATCATGGAATAATTTTTGAAAAAATCTTATGTCATATTAAGCAAACGATTTAAAATTACAATTTGTTATAGTAAAATGTTTTTTATGACATAAACGTAAATAGGAAACTCGATTTCAAACAACCATTTTATACTTCTTAAAATTCATGTTATATAGCGGCGGCCACCCAGTTTCAGAATATTTTGGACTATTTTACGCGTCACGTGCTTATAGTTTGAGGTTTGGAAACCCAAACAAATCTAATTAAACTGCATGCACCTCTTTAGTAATTTATTCATACGTTTTAAATTAAAAAAAGATTTTAAAGCGTTCAAATTATATGTATGTTTCCGCATTCGATTGTAGTAACGTGCAAGCTGCTAGAACTGATTCATGTTAGAAAAAGAAATAAGTAGATTAGTGTCAATGCAGTGTGAGATCCGGTGAAAAATATCTCCATTTATATGGGGGGGAACATTTCGAGAATAGCGACATCTCGATTTTTTAATTTTGGGAATGAAATGGATTTTGACCTCCTAAATCCAAATCTAAAAATTTTCAGTCTGCTCGAAATTGCTTTAGGAGTTAAAGGCTTCTGAAGTAAAAAAATGGCCTGCAGATTTAGTTTTTTTTTTCAGTTTTCCAAAAAAAAAATTATTATTCAATATTGGAAAATTTTCGTATTCTTATTTTAAAAGTTAAAAACTTGCAGACCCAATAACAATTAATGCGTTTTCGTTTAAGGATATAGGCCTGACATTATTTAATTCATTAAACTATTAAGAATATTTGCTTTAGCAAAAAATTACTGAAATGTATTACATGACAAAAAAAAAATAAAATTTTTAAATATTTCGGACATGATACGAGAAAGATTTTTACACCATCTTTAAAATATATTAGATTTTCTTATGTGTGCAAGTGTGTGTCAACCGGTGTTGTGTGCGTATCATGTTTACAAAATTAGTGCCAAAAATCGTAATAAATATCATAATATTTACATTTTGTTAATGTTCATTCTAGATTCCTTTATGCTTTTGCCCCACACCCTCCCCCCAGAACAAATCCTGCGGACGCCCTTGTTTGTTTTCATTTAAAAAATTGAAGTATTAACATGTTATTAGTGATTGATGTTGTTAATCAAGTAATAAATTAATTTCGTATTTTTTGACTTGAAATCAGGGACCGAGAATAACTGTTATTTTGCAATTTTCAGATGAAAAAGACATAACGAAAAAGTGGCCGGAGGACTTTTTTAAATATATGGAGGTGATTCGCGAATATTAAATGCGTTTTAAATTTTTGACTGTTACTATAAAAATTAAAATTAACTGTTATTTTTTGCCTTTTATTTTTTCGGGCAAAAATAACTGTTACTTTTGACTTTTATTTTTTAGGTCAAAAATAACAGTTATTTTGTGCCTTTTATTTTTTCGGTCAAAAATTTCAGGCAATTAGTATTTTTTCAAAGGCCGAATAAAAAACTTTAAAAACTAAAAAGTTTTATAGCTCAAAATGTGCGCGCTAATGAGACGATAAATATTGCATAAATTTTTTTTGCCGTTCAAGTGGCCTTTAAAAAATTCAAATTGCCTAATATTTTTCACCGAAAAAATAAAAGGCACAAAATAACTGTTATTTTTGACCAAAAAAATAAAATTAATATGTAACAGTTATTTTTGCACGAAAAAATAAAAGGCATTAAATAACTAGTATTTTTGTCGGGAAAAATAAAAGTTAAATGATAACTGTTAATATCTGACTTTTTTGATAAAAACCTTTTTGAAATTTGGCCCATTTCTTTTGAATCTCTGTTCGTTTTGCTTTATGACTATGATGCCATTGACGTCTTTATAAAATCGTGATTACTAAAATAGTTACTACATTTTCTTCTACAGCAGTTTGGCTCGACGCACCAATGCTATTGCACGCCGCCAGCAGCTGCAAGTAGGAGCCTTACCCTTGCCTTTTCCAATGTCATCCAATATCCAACCCCTGGATGCCATTTGTGCCTATTCGCGCCCCGAAGAAAGTCTAGGTCTACAAAAGCTACAACTTTCAGCCAACTCCGAGCCGTTTTTTGTGGCCTGTGACGATAAGATAGACGGTGGAGGTTGGACAGTCATACAAAATCGCTATAGCGGTGAAATCAATTTCCAACGTGATTGGATTGAATATAAGGCCGGTTTTGGCAATCTGGCTGGTGAATACTTCATTGGTCTCGATAAGCTGCATGAGTTGACGACCTCCTCTTTGCATGAACTCATTATTCTGATGATGGACTTTAAGGATATGCAGCGTACTGCTCGGTATAGTTCCTTCGCAATAGCCAGCGAGAAGGAGTTGTATGCTTTGAATTTATTGGGTACGTATTCAGGTGATGCTGGTGATAGCTTGAGTTATCATGCCGGCAGCAAGTTTTCTACTTTTGACAATGATAACGATGGTTGGCTTGAGGGCAATTGTGCTTTGGCTCATACTGGTGCCTGGTGGTATAACGCCTGCGAGAAAAGGTATAAGAATTAATGCGATTTCATGTTGACATACTTTTCAAATGCACTTTTTTAGCAACTTGAATGGCCAATATCTGAGTGGTGAACACGATCCTGGTATGCTCTATCAGGGCATGTACTGGCAAGACTTCAATGGACCAAGCTACTCTTTGAAATCAGTTCGAATGATGATCCGTCCAATCAGTGGTGAACACGATGGAAAACGTTGATGTGGACGAACTCAAGCCCACCAAAAGTCAAGCTGAAGAATGTCAGGGATATAAGTAAAATATTCAATCTACATAGTTATCTTACGAATGGTAACCTATTTAACGCAGGTTTCTATTTGTAATGAAAATATTTTTGAATATTTTCTAGATGTTAAGTTGAGCTTTGACTTTAAGATTTATAATGAAAGAATAAACGCATTTCTACTTTAAGCTTTAGCAAAGTAATTATATAGCTTACATATGATGCTGATGCTGTTCACTATAATTGTTAAAAATAAAATTGCTATGTCAATAAATTTAATTTTATATATTCCAAAACGAATGCTTAGTTATGTATATAAATAAAAGCTTTCATTGCCATATTGTGTGAAATCAAATTATGGTCGTTTGTTTGATTTAGGCAATTTTAAATATATTTAAGAAAAGGGGCCTTATTTTAATATTAAACTTTAATATAGACTTGCAAGGGGACGATTTCAAATTTTTTTCAATATCAATCTGTATTATAATTAGCATGATGCCAAAACAGCGTTTTTTTGAAAAGTTGATGGAGAGACCAATTGTTGCAATGTTAGTTCGGCATCTTGGCAGCCATTGGTATTCATGGTAAATTAGAGGATTTTTAAAAGTTACGTCCGATATACAGAGGCGGACAAAATTATTCACATATATTGCATACTAAAATTTACCACTTTATATCTTCCAATCGCTAAAAAATATACTAATACTATGTTAATACAAAATATGTGTTGTTTCATTACATATCTTAATGCAGTTATAAATTTACAAAAAAATGTTTATGTACAAGAAAATTATATAAAATGTAAAACAAGTCATCCGTGAGTAGGGACAAAATTATTCACACAAATCATGTTTTTCAAAACTTAAACTGAGTTTACTTTGAAACAAAGCAACTTATACTTTCGGAAAAGTGCCGTTATGAATGCGAGCATTAAAAATTCCACTTATTTTGTGCGTTGTTAAAAATTGATCTAGAGTTAAAAATGGGTCGGTAACAAAAAGAAAGAAGTGAAGCTAAAAAAATAGTTCTACATCTGCACAATGAATATAAATCAAGTGCAGAAATAGGCTATAAAGAAAATTGAAGCATTTTACTATTTATAGTATAATAAAGCGTTTTGAAGCAAAGGGAACTCCTCACATCCGTCCTCATACCGGTAGACTATGCAAACTGACCATCTTTGATGACTAAAAAATAATAAGAAAAACCTAAAAAAACCCAAAAATTATTTTAACACAGGTTGCAGCAGAGGTTCAAGAAGGGCCAAAAAACGTGCCGGTTACAGTAGGAAATTTGCGGGAAAAAAAAACCTGTTATCAGCAAAGCCAATAAGAAAAAGAGGCTAGATTTTACAAAGGTATATAAAGATAAGCAACTTGATTTCTGGAGCAACGTGCACTTCAGCGACGGGAGTAAGTTTGACATCTTTCAATCAGATGGAAGGATTCGAGCCTGGTGAAAAACCAACACTGACTTCAAAAAAATAATACAATTGGAACAGTGAAACATGGTGTTGGGGGAGTCATTGGTTGGGGGCTTATGTTAGCGGCAGGTTTGGGGAATCTTGTATATATTGACAGTATTAAAGACAAATCGGCTTACCCCAATATTTTAAAAGCAAATTTTGTAAAATGTGCGCGGAACCTGAGCCTTGTTAACAACTTTTATTTCCAACAAGATACTGATTTCAAGCATACTGACCACGACGTGCGTATGTGGATCATACACTATGCGCCTCGCATTCTCCTTACACCACCACAATTTCCAGACATAAGCCCATCGAAAATGTGTGGGATGATGTCGGGAGGCGTGTCGCCAAAATGAACATAACCAGCAAGGCCCAACTAAAGCAAGTACTCCACTAGGAATGGAACAGTTTGGATGAAAGTGACTAAAAAATTGGTTCACTCCATGCAAAATAAATTAAACGAAGTTATCAAGCAAAAAGCCATCCCAACTATATAATTATATTTGACTGAATCTAATATTTTTTGTGAAAATGGAATGTGTGAATAATTTTGTCCCTTTGAAATCTGTAGATGCTTATGTTTAATGCTTTTTTTATTTAATGGAAAACAATTCTGTTTACTTTTTGTTATTTTTAAATAAAAAACAAAGAAATGAGTTTTTTCTAAAATAAGATTTTTGGAAACATTAGTCTATTTTCAATATCTACCTAATTAAGTGAAAAAATGGCTAAATTTGACTATTTCAACTAACCAATTTGTGTATACAATGTACCAAATGTTGAAATTCAACAGTATTATTTAAATTTTTGCAAGATAGTTTAACTGTCAAATCTGATTTCTAAGTGTCAAAAATTACAAGACTTTTAACAAGATTTCTAACTACACTTATTTGTAGGTCATGAAGAAGGTTTCAGTACCTTCTCCACGTCGTATTTATCTATATATATATATATACAATACAATATATACAACAATATAACACTATCACTAAAATCCCTAGTGATAGTGTGGCATCTCTTCATGCCCAACTCTGGCCCTAATGAACATGTTATCATAAATAACACTGTATAATAGATCTATTCGACGTATTTATCTATATATTATCTATTTTTTATTTATCTATTATCTAAGTATTTATCTTTAATATTATATATAGAACTAATATATAAATCTAGATAATATATAGATAAATACGTAGATAATAGATAAATAAAAAATAGATAATAAATAGATAAATACGTCGAATAGATCTATTATACAGTGTTATTTATGATAAAATGTTCATTAGGGCCAGAGTTGGGCATGAAGAGATGCTCCACTATCACTAGGGATTTTAGTGATGGTGTTATATTGTTGCACTATAAGTAAATTTAGTGGTAGTCACTAAATCTTTACTACACTCAAATAGTGTAAAATTTTAGCAGTCACTATGATTTGAGCAGACACTCTGAGATATGTTTATGAAGAAACCAACAACAGCTGTGAATGAATTTTATTTCAATTGCATTCTGATTTTTCTTACAATTGAGTGAAAACTTTCTGTTTTACTACTAATAGTGCAGATATTTTTTTTTTGCACTATCAATTTATTGCAAAAAAAAAAGTTGCACTAAGCTGTAGAATTTTTTTTTCACTATTCTTATATGAATTTGAGTGAAAAAATTTTCACTATCACTATGACTCATGTATAGTGAGGCTTATATTTTACAATTCATCAGTAAAAACTAATAGAAGATGGAGAATAATTTTACACTATTAGTACATGTAAGCTGAAACTGCAAATTTAGTGCACTACGCCCATCTCTGATTCGGGCGTATCAAAAGTTTTAGATCGTATTCTAAGAGGTCTTTAAAGTTGCAGGGGGTTGACAAGATCACCCAACAGAAATTTAGAAAAAAAGGATATCTTCCCCTCCCGGAAGGTCAATTTTTTTTTAAGAAAAACAGTAAAAAATAACGATCTCAAAATGCTTTGATTTTTGTTAGAAAAACTTCATATTTCTTAAAGCAAAAGTAAATATTGACTTAAACAATATCTTGCCAAATACGATGCCACTATCGATTTTTACCCACATTGTCCTGTCTGAAGGATATTCGAATCTAAAGGTACACTTGAGATAGCACAGAACTTTTGAAAAACTTCTAAAAAACAGGAAAATGCATATTCGAAAAAAATGGAAATTATTAATTCGACAAACTTTAAAAAAACGATAATACTATAATCATTACTACCAACATTTAGACAATCAGATAACAATCAAAAGTTCTGGCCTATATCGAGTGTACCTTCAGATTCTAATTTTTTACACAGGACACTATTTAAAAATCGTGATTGGAATTGTATTTGGCAAGACATTGTTAGTTAAAGTCTATATTTACTGTTGCTTTAAGGGGAGGATACTGTTTTAAAGCCAAAAAAAAGGCATGTTTTCATGATTTTTTTTTTTTAAGACATGAATAATGTTGATGTATTTATATCATATACATGTTAAAGTTTGACTTCTTATGTATATATGGAAAAAAAGACACAGTTTTGATGGTATCGTAAGTATAGACGTAGAATTCCTTTATATACAGTAATTGAGAAAAATTCTGGTTTTTTAAATTTATATTTTTCAAAAATATTTTAAAGCATTTCATCTTTTAAATAAAAATTATTCAAAAACAAATTTGTTGTTGTTGTTGCCTTCTCCAAATTTACTTGTTCCAAAAAGTTCACAATAAAATTAATGTAAAAACTTGTTTTGTTATATAAAAAGTTTTCGTTTGATATTTTTAGTGATAAAATTATTGTTCTTGTTAATTTTTTATATTGGTTAAAACTAAATGTAATTCAAAGTTATGTTTAATAATTAGAAATAAATATCGGAACATATACACTGAGGCGCCTCACTCTCTATGGAAGAAAAAAAAGTTGTCCAGGTCACCCTCTCAAAATAAACTTTGGTTAATGTTATGATGATTAACAAATATTTCGGCTCTAGTGATAGCCGTCAGCTACCTAGAATGGTTCGAAAAAACCTCTAAAAATAATTTTAGCAAAAAAATTGTCACAAATAGTGTAAATCGAAGAATTAGATAGTTTTCCCATCAAAAGTTTTTGAAAATTTGCCTAACACAGAAGATATTGAGTTTTTGCAGTGATTTTTTGAATATTTGTTTGGCAATTTTTAGTAAAATATGTACATCTCCTCTTTCTCTTGCCTGATTTTCCATTCCGAGTTATCATTGGAAAGGTGCTGCTTTTTATTCCTGTCACTTATTTATCCTTTAAAGCCTTTTTTATGATGACGGATATTAGCTTCATTGACCGAATTTTTTCAAATTTAAGATTAAACATAGCAACATTAAAGTGAAATAGCTTTGAGATGGAGCATAATTTTTTTAATCGACTCATGGTTTTTTCGTGACATTCTAGTTTGATAAAGAGTAATATTATATTATTTAACTGTAAGTTGTTCAATGAAATAGTTTATTTAAAAATATATTACTAAAGAAGAAAATGCAGTTCGTTTTACGCGAGTTAAATACAAAAAATCCAAATTTTTGCACTGAATGATGTTCTAAGTATATGGAGAAAGGCATAAATTCCAGTTGTATCAAAAACAACAGTTCGGAAAAAACTACAAATTGTTATTGGTTTTTATTTTTTAAGATTTTTATTAGTTTCGTAAGCAAAGGATGGAAAATAAAAACAATAATTTTATTATAGCAAATCTTTTCGAGACTCAAGTTTACTGTAGCGCTTGCGCGATTCAATTTTGCTTGCAATATGAGCGGGTCGGTTTTTTGTATGACCGACATATAGGATTGGCTTACAACATGCACAAATCGCTCGGTATTTTGGTAATGACATGGAAAATCTAAAAGTTATTCGTTTAGAAAAAGGATTGTTTTTACTAAACTGTACTTTACCTGGAATATTAATAATTTCATCGGAGTGGCGTAGTCATAAAAACTTTTGATGGAGAACTCTGTAATTCTTCGATTTACACTATTTGTGACAACTTTTTTTACTAAAAATGTCATGGCAAAAAAGTTATCCATACAAAACGCGATTTTTAGAGGTTTTTTCGAACCATCCTAGGTAGCTGACGGCTAACGCTAGAGCCGAAATATTTGGGAATAATCATAACACAAACCAAAATTTATTTTGTGGGGGTGACCCGGACAACTTTTTTTTTCGTGAGGCGCCTTAATATACATAAATGTACATTTTAAAAGTAATTTAAAATTACAATTTTAGTTAACAAATTATATTATTAATATGGAAAAAATATAATGCATAACAGAAATAATTAAAATTTATTATGGTATTTCAAAAAGAAATAGATTTTCAAAGAACAACGCATTTTTAGTAACGCATGCGCAAACCTGCGTAGTAATAATACACACTGACTCTGTAGGTACACTAGAGTGGACCTTATTTTATAAAAATCAACCCAAGAGCTCAAACTGTTGTAATTGATGATAAAAAAATCATTAAAAATTTTAGCAAGATCAAATGCATATAAAACCATGCGGACCCATGCTTAAGTTTGCACAAGTGCATGAAAGAAAAAATATTTTTTTAATATTTTCATATGCAATTCCATTTGAAATAAGGGAGAAGTTAACATTTTTTTGTTTTTTCCAGTTTCCATTTTTCAGTTTAATAAGGGTACTCACTTCAAATTACTTGAATAGCACAGGGGGACAACATTTTTATTTTTGGATTTTCCCTAGAATATTTGTATTATTTTCGACTAATCTTAGTGCGCTGATTTCAAAACTATTACTTTTTTCTAGCATCACTAGTTTTTGAGATAAACGTCAGTGAAATCGTTCAATAAAAATTTTAGGTGAAATTTTATTATATCAAAATTTGTTCAAACAATGCAACGAGTTGAAGTGCGGGAAGTTAAATCTAAGTAAAAAAGTTATTAACACAATGGCAACCAGAAGCGTGGATAAATTATAACTTTTTGAATATGACCAAAGTCAATTTCTTCTTGGTGCAGGTTTGTCTAAGGTATATTGCCTTAAAAGATTTTATTATTTAATTATTTTATTATTATATTGCCTTAAGAGATTTTCTTTATTCCTTATTAGGTAGAGATATACATATTGAGTTGTTATTGTTGTAATATTTTTTTTTATTCTCTTCAACTTAAATAAACAAAAAAAAAAAAAAAACTTATAATGCAACTTTTAGAATTCAAAGAAGCTTATCTCAATAACTGGTGATGCTTGAAAAAAAAGTAATAATAATTTTGAAATCAGATTAGTCGAAAATAATACAAATATTGCAGGGAAAATCCAAAAATAAAAATTTTGCCCCCTGAGTAAGTAATATGAAGTGAATACCCTTATTAAACTGAAACATTTTTGGAAAAAACAAAAAAATCTTAAGTGTTTCCTTATTCCAAATGAAATTGCAAATGAAAATAATAAAAAATTTTTTTTTTCTTTCATGCACTTTTGCAAACTTTAAGCCGTGTCCGCACGGGTTTATTTGCATCCGATCTTACTAAAATTTAACACAACTTTTTTTTCATCCATTACCGCAGTTTGAGCCTTTGGGACGCTTCATGGAGGGCTTGGAAATTTTCCCCATACAAATAAGGTCCACTCTAAGCTACATGCATCTGTATTCTCTATTGTATTTATCTTTCTGAAAATAAACAAAACCAATAACAAACTACAAAAACGAAAACATCTAATGTGTATTTATATATGTACACTAGCAAATACCCGCTGCTTCGCCTGCGATAAAAATATTAAATAAGTACCATGTAAAAATTTTAAATCTTAAAATGAAAGTATTTAGTTGTATCAAAACAAATATTAAGAAATTATTTATTTAATTTGAATAACTTATTTAAACGGTAATTGTTATGATGACATAAATTTACCTGACTTTCTTTTTTTTTTGTACTTTTGATAAAGTGCTGCATAACAGCGTATAAAAAAATTTGGGTAAAAAATTTTTAAAATTTGTAATCAAAAATGTTATTTTTTACATATATTCTGAAAATATATATATTCTTCTTAAATTGTTGTAGTTAATCAGCCTTCTTCAGTTATTAATTGTTGTTATTGGGCTTCGGCCAAACAACAATTGTTCTTAAATTTAAAAAAACCGCTATAGTGACATCACACTTTTGCCGATATCTCAAAAACTATAGACTTTCTCAATGCATAATAATGCATTTTTGTATGGACAGTCGTTGATTAATAAAATTAACAGTAATTTTCTTTTCTTCTCGGAAATATTTTGTACGATATTAAGAATGTTTTAAAAAAACCTGTTATTATGACATTAAAATTTTGCTATTTCTTAAAACTATAGATTTTCTTAGTATAACTCATAAGCCTCAGAATGAGAAAAAACGATTGAAATTTCATGTTTTGACTTAGTAAGCAAACATTTCCGCCATTTTCTAATCGATTTTCATCCAATTTTCTTTGTTTGAAAGTTCAAGTTAAGTAAATTGGGAAAATGAGAAAAGGTTTATCGTTACCTCACCAATGCAATGTTTTATATTGTTTTAAAAAAGCCTCTAAAATATCCAACTTGCACTAAACAATAGGCCAAGAGTTGCTTTTGTTGTACATATTTTTTAATTTTAATTTTTTTTTAATGTTCATTTTCCTTATTCTTTCATTTAACATAATTTACCTGCAAAAATTGTTCTATTTTGACACAAACAGTTTTTATCATTGAAAATCATGGGCCACCTACTAAGATGGGCCACCCCTAAGATTTTTTGATGAAAACTAATTTGCTTAAAATGCTGTTATATTTTAGCAATGTGCTACAACTTAAAAACTAATTTATGTGAAAAACATTTTCAAATATAGCTTAAAAAAATAATTCTGTGAAAAATATTTCAAATATTTCAAACTATTTCAAAGTTATATACATAAATCTATGTTTTAATCTATTTCCTTATCTATATATTCATAGGTAACGTTATAGTTATAGAAGAAATTGTCCTGACCCAATTCAATGAATTTTTTGTGATCGCTTTGTGAATTTATAAAAGTGTAAATTGATCTTCGAACAAAACACATGCTAGACGTTTCCGTTTGAAACATCAATGCATGACGATCAGAATTTTCTGATATATACAGCATTCTTACTGATGTATAGTATTGCCCGGCAGACGTTGTCCTGCCACCACCTTACTGCTATACACGAATTTTCATGCTGTTCGGAAAAAAAATTTATATATTCGCCATTTTTAGTACAGTTGCCGAAAATAGCCGTAAAATTATCAAATTTTAGTCTCAAATTTTTTTACTTAAACCATCTGATACTCAAAACAATAGAATGCCAGAATTTTAGCTCAATTGAGCTTAAACCTAGTGCGCTTTGCTTTACTCCTAGCTTATCCCCCGAAAAGTGTCCTTAACTAAAGTGGGTAGTGCCCATTTTTAGTAAAGTTAGCGAAAGTAACCATACAACGTAGATTACCAAATTCTAGTCTCATACGACCAAAATTGTCTGATATATAGCATTTTTTGCAAAAAGTGGGCATGGAAAGTAGACGTGGAAAATCTAGCATAGCAAATTACGATAAAGTTGGATATCGTTTGATATCTATATCGTGCTAATCGGTTCAGTGGTTCTTGCGTGATTGTCAAATATCCGTGCAGTGTCACAATGCTTTTGTATATTCGTATAGATAGACTAACACAATCTCAAGTGGGGAAAAGCTGGCTGGCAAGGCTGCAAAACATAATTAATGCTGATAACTAAATTCTGGCAACTCTTCTCAATACATTAACAAAGAAAATTAATTAACACTGCATGCAAGCAAGAATCTCCCTGAAAGTAAAGCTGGATTCACTGATCACCTTCAGCATGTTTTGAAAGTTTTTTTCATATTAAGTTTTCGTTCAGAGAGAAAAATTTGTGCACGCTCTCACCTTGATTAACATTATTTTAAATCACACAAAAACATGCTGAAGGTTATCAGTGAATTCAGCTTAACTACACAACCATGGTATAATTATTTGACAAGGTAGTAGCGTAGACTGGATTTTTTCTCACGAGCGGTGATGGGTAGTTGTCAAAATTAGCTGTTCATGCAATTAATCAAAGAAATGTGAAAAAATAAGCAACGGCTTAAACATAGCAAGTCAATCGCGACAAACTAAAAACATTCCAAGAAACTTTGCAAGCAAATTTAATGAATCAAAGATAAATTAAAAATATGCACACATCTAGTCAACAGCAGCAAACAACAACTCCTTTAGCTGTTTTTGACAACTACCAATCGCCAAAAAACTGTCACGGCTACCTTGTCAAATAATTTAACCATGTACACAACATGACTGTCGTGTTATTCTGATAACCGAGCTTATTCTGGATTAAATTTCGTGAGTCTCCTTTTATATAATTGTATAGAAGATATAGATTTTACACATATATTAATAACAACAACCAAAACAAAAGCAGCAAAACAACAAACGACACTACTGAAGCAGCTACTCAAGCAGCTTGTGTTTTTCTCATACGAATATATGCATTTTTTTCTTCTTAGATTTTGCTGTTTTGTGACTTTACTAAATAAGTGACAAATTCCAAAGATAGATATTCGTTTTATTCGTACTCTAACTGATATTTTGGCATATATTTGTTCGCTGTACGATGAATATTAAAGGCTGTAGGTATATCCCCAAGTGTCAACTCAGCTTCCTAAATGTGTTTGTGGAAATGACCCCCACACAAACCGCGCTGTAAGACGTAATTCTACGTCAAAAAACAAAAGACAAATCGATTTTGATTTGGTCGTTTTGCGACCGCAGGCTCATACGACGAAGTCAACGTCACTCCAACCTGTGAAGCAGAGCATTTATTCTCAAAAACCCTTCACCACACTACATTTACAGTTCAATTACTTTCTTCCCGTATAACTTTTAGACAATCCTTTAATAATTCTGTAGTGCATGATCTTCTTAATTCTGACTATAATAATAAAAGAAATTAACTGAATTATTTTAACTGGGAGCAACTATCAGTCTTGGATTTGGACGATGCTGTTTCGTTTTTCTATCAGAGTATCTTTTCCGTACTTGATACTTTTGTTCCAAAAATAAAAAAATTAAATAAACTATCTGAACCGTAGCTTGATTCCAATCTTAGGCAACTCAGAAATCAAAGAAAAAGTCTCTACAAACTCATTAAAAACACCGAAATTGTAAGTGATGAAGTAAAGGCAAGATATGCTGAGCTGTCTATAGAGTTTTCAAAAAAGTCTGAAGAAGCATATAAATTTTACACCAACTTGATTGATGAAAGAACTATTATTGACCCTAAAAAATTTTTCGACTTTGTAAACGTCAAGCGTAAATCAGCCGGATATCTTACAACCATGTTTAAAGGTAATGTTTTTTCTTCCAACCCACAAGTGATCTGTAATCTCTTTGCAGATAATTTTAAAGAAGTATTTCGTCCTCCTTCAACCCCAATTCGTACCCCGTTACTGTATCCCAACACGTCCCCTTTGGTTTACACAGTTAATATAACACAAGAGGACATAATTAATTCTATAAATGAATTAGATCCCTACAAGTCTCCCGGTCTGGACCTTATTCCACCAATTCTCGTCATTCAGTGCCTAGCTCAATTAATTACACCATTACATATAATTTTTAATAAGTCTTTGCAAACAGTTGTTTTTCCATCTTTTTGCAAGTCATCTCATCTTACACCAATTTATAAGAATAGCTTTAAGAGAGCGATCGAAAACTACAGAGGTATTGCCTTATTGTCAACTATTCCTAAGCTTTTTGAAAAAATAATATGTTCTAAGCTCACTGAAATAGTTAATCCACACTTAAATGAAAACAACACGGATTCCGTAAAGGACGATCAACCACTACAAACCTCACAATAATGGTATTAGATTTTCTTAACAATATGGAAAAAGGTCATCAGATGGATGCTATATATACCGATTTTAGTAAAGCATTTGATCGAGTTGATCACGTTATCTTAACTAAAAAATTAGAAAAATTTGGTATATCGGGTTCTTTGTTGAAATTGCTTATATCCTATCTTAGTGGAAGATCACAACATGTTAAATTTCAGGGTACTCTATCTAATAAGATTATTGTCTCATCAGGCGTACCTCAAGAAAGTCACCTTGGTCCACTCCACTTTAACATATTTATTGCAGATATATCTGAAGTTTTGTATGATATCCCACATCTCTTATACGCAGACGACTTAAAAATGTATTATGTCATTAAATCTGATGTGGATACAGTTTTCTTACAGAATAAACTTGTATTCCTGGAAAATTGGTGTAATCAAAATAAGCTTTCTCTAAATGAAAATAAATGCTATGTGGTAAGCTATTCTCGGAAAAAAGAAATGCTTTATAGTAGTTTTGAGCTAAATGGAGTTGAACTAAAAAGGATCAATCAAATTGCAGATCTTGGGGCTATCCTAGATTTTAGGCTGCGCTTTAATCTTCACCTCGATCATATTACATCCAGGGCAAATAAGTTTCTCGGATTCATTAAAAGACGCGCAAATGAATTCAAGAACATCTGGGTAGCTAAAACCCTATATTGCACACTAGTGCGTCCAATTCTTGAATATTGTTGTACAGTATAGAACCCAAGTTTTGAAGTACATAGTGATAGAATAGAATCTATCCAAAAACAATTCTTACTTTTTGCCTTGAGAGACACGTACAACCCTCAGGACTATAGAAACCTGCTATCATATGTTCACAGACTGAAATCCATTAACTTAATGCCGTTGTCAACAAGAAGATCGCTACTCTGTTCATGTTTTATATTTGATGTCATTGCCCGAAACATTGACAGCGAATATATTTCCAACAAAGTAACAATTAATGACCCAATAAAGAGAACTAGGCACACAAGATTTCTGAGTGCATCACAGCACCACACCACGTACGCTTTCAACGAACCAATTAACAGATATTGTATGATATTTAATACTTTTAGCGAGCACTACCTACCACCTATGTCTAAATACATATTCAAGCGTACCCTATCCAATCACCTCTTTAAACCCTAAGCATCTATCCTTATCATGATCACCATCCATTCCTCTTTAACTGTTTCCTATTAATTATAAGATAGCACAGTAGTTTAATAGTCATATTTTCTACTACTTTGTATAAAATATGTTAGTATGTAAGTTCCTTCTGTTTTTTCCTTTCTTTTCTTCTCTCCTTTTCTTTTTGACGTGTTCTTGAATGACATGACATTCAGGTGTGCGGATTACGCCCACTTCGATTAGCATGTCTTTGTACACCAAAACAAGGAAAGGGGTGAGGGAAAATAAATAAATAAAAAAACAACCTGTTAGAATAAGTATATTGCCTTGCTTGGCCAAATAAATAAATGTTAATTTTTAACAATTATTGTTTAAGTAACAAAAACTAAAAAAATTAAAATTTTTCCGAAACTATTTTGTGAGTATTTGTGTGTAGAATATGTCGTTAAAATTTCTGAAAGATCAGCCCAAGAGTTTTGGAGAAATCGTTTTGGGCGTCCGTGAAAACGTAGTTTTGAGAAAAACGCATTTAAAATTTTTTGAGCGCAAAGTTATGTGCGCGCAGGTAGTAAGCTTTGGTTTGAAAAAAAAACTTATACTGCTCGGATCTAATACAATAATTTTAGATACTTGTACTATCAAAAAATGAAAAAAATTTTTCGGCGTTTCATATTCACAAAAAAATATGAAATTTGCTGTTCTTGACTTAGTTAATAATCTTTATTAAAAAAGTATGGCCAGTATAGCCTTTGATGGATCAGTATGGACTTCGATACTATCGACGATAGATCGATAGTTACAAATATAACTATCGAAAATATCGATGGTGTCGACTATCGATGGTTTGACAGCTCTACAGTGGGGTTCCTCAAGGCTCAGTTCTTGGTCCGCTTTTATTTTCTATGTTCATAAATGATATCTTCAGCAATTGCCATCATGTAACCATGCATGCATGCAAATGCTGATGATCTTCAATTGTAATTGTCCAGTCCTGTTGGCCTTGTTGATAATTTATTTCTCAGGATGAACGAGGATTTGAGTAAAATAACTAAATGGGCTAGAACTAATAAGCTTAATCTTAATCCGCTGAAGTCATTTGTTTACTGATCTTCAAATCTAGTTACTCTTTGTCTGATATACCAACGATTTATTTAAATGGTGTAGGGCTAAGATTTGTTGATATAGTTAAATATCTTTGTTACCACATTAACTCCTCATTTTCTTGTGAGGATCACATTAACTCGGTTGTTTCTTAGTTTTACTATGCCCTTCGGAACCCGAGGTGGACATCATCATTTGTACTTTGGACACTAGGAGAAAGTTGGTACTCCAGCTTATAATGCCATTCATTACGCACTCAGATGTTGTGAACAACGCCGTAGATATGGGGGGTTTAGGAGGTTCAAACTCCCCCTCATCAATTAAACATTTCTTTATTTATTACACACTATATTCGTTATCTTCTTACCGTTTAGACGTGTTTTTGCGAGCTCTTACGTTTAAAGATATCTTTAACCAAACGTTCAAAATTAATATAAATAAATAGAAATTAACAGCTTTGATCGGCGTGCTCATACATCTGGAAGCGTGATAACGTGGATTACATCCTTTTAAAATACTTGATATTTAATTTAATTTTCAATATAAATATATATATATATATATATGTATATTTGTTTAGAATTTGCTTCTTTCCTTCTTCCTGTTTTGTTTTTAGCGCAAACAGGTTTCTATAGAGCAAATTATTGTATTTACTTTTACAGCTGTTTTCACGCTACTGCAAAAACTCTAGTGCTTATAAAACTTTTCAATTCGTTGGTTCTATAAAATCAGGGCTGCAAAGTTTCTACAGTACAGTGTCTTTAAACAAAATAAACTGTTTTTCACTAAAAGCATTTAAGTTCATTTTTCTCCTTTTACTTTCATCTATATTGCAAAACTTACTATTAAACTGAAAATGATCTGCAATTTCCGTAACTGCGCTGTAAAGGGTGAATCAGACCGGCTGGTTACTTGCTGGTTGTGTGATTCATTTTTTCACATCAAATGTGCAGCGTTGACTGCGAGGATCTTCGATGCACTCAACGAAAGTAAGGGACTTCGTTGGTCATGTGAAGATTGCAGGTTTACAAACGTTGAGATCTTTAAACTTATTAGACAATCTCGGAAAGGTTTTTTGGAGGTGGCTAAGGATCTAAAGGTAGCACAAGATAGACTGAGTGAATACGAAGATTTGTTTAAAAAGTTTAAAATTATGGAGGAAGCTTACAATTCTCCAAAACGTAAACGTTCAAACAAAAATCTTCGTAGTTCAGCTAAAACTACTGATATAGCCATGCCGTCACCCAATAATAATACTGTTCTACCTTCTACTTTAACTGTTTTCCCTAATGTGAACATACAGATTGAAGATCAATCAATTGGTGCTGTCAATACTGATCAAATGACTGATAATATCGCACCAACTAAGGTCGCTGCGTCAGCTGATCAGATTTCTCTTTCTGTTGAAGCAATACCAATCATAGAGGAAAATGCTGATTCTCCTCGCGTTTCTGCCACAAAAAAAACTTACACTGAAACTTGTATTTCCTCAAATGTGGTCCCTGCACCTTCTCAGATTACTCCGGTTTCTACAGGACCGATACCGACACAAGTATCGAACAGCAGTATCAAAGCCCCTGTTCATAAAGAACTTGTGATTATTGAGCCTGCAAAATCTATATTTGTTTCTCGTTTTGCAGCTGATACATCCGGTGAAGACGTGTTATTCTATATAAACTCTAAGCTGAATGTTGTAAATAAAAATATCTCTGTTTACAAATTCAATTTTTCATACGAGCGAATTACGTCCTCTTTTAAAATATCTTTGCCTGGTGATCTTTTTCACAAGGTATTGGATCAAAAGTTTTGGCCTGACAATACGATGGTGCATGAATTTATTTCTAGACCTCGGCCTACAACTTCCTTGGCTACTTTTTCGGTTTTTAACAAGAATCAAAAAAACTAGATTGTTGCTTTCAGTTCCTTATCCTTTACCAAAACGTTCGTGGCATTAACACAAAACTAAATAATTTATTAATTTTGAGTCACAACCTTCACTTTAATATAATAGCTTTTAGTGAGACTTGGCTGAAACCTAACAGTCTAAATACTGAAATTCTGTGCAACAAATTTAACATATACCGCAAAGATAGAAACTCCATTCCTGGTATTTGCTCTAAAGGTGGGGGTGTGTTGATTGCAGTCAAAGCGACACATTTCTCTGAAGAGTTATTAATTTCAG
The DNA here is from genome assembly GCA_963920525.1 of Dichetophora obliterata. Lineage (NCBI taxonomy): Eukaryota > Metazoa > Arthropoda > Insecta > Diptera > Sciomyzidae > Dichetophora > Dichetophora obliterata. Next base: position 106,573,216 of record OY986438.1, read on the forward strand.
AATCCTTGGACATTGAATTCTGTTGTGTTCATGTTAAGTTTGGTTCCTTGAGCCTTTTTATTACATACTCATATATTCCTCCCCTTTCTACCTTAGAAGTTTATAGCAAACATTTGGCTTCTATTAGTAAAGTTTGCTCAAAACTGCAATCAAATGATCATATTTTAATAACTGGAGATTTTAACCTGCCAAACGTTTCTTGGAACTGCTGTTCTGAAATTCCTGAAATATTTTTACCTTCGTCTGAAAGTTCATCCGATAATGACTTTTTAAACGAGCTCTCAATCCAAGGGCTATTCCAACTTAACTGCATTTTTAACAAAAATAATCGTTTGCTTGATCTGGTGTTTTTTGATGACAGCAATATCGCTTCTGTGTCTAAATCAGATCCTCTGGTTACACTCGAAGATTCTCATCATCCAACATTAGAAATTATTTTAAATTTTCCAAAACCATCTGCGCAGTATTCTGATTCTCAACCACCTATTGAGTTTAACTTTAAAAAAACAAACTACGTGATTTTGAAGAATAACTTGTCTAATATAAACTGGAATTCTATTCTAAATATTAATACAAATAGTTTATCTTCTCAGAGTCTTGATGATGCGGTATATGCGTTTAATAGAACGCTCAATGATTGTTTTCTTAAAGCTGTTCCGCAAAGGAAAGCCTCCTTGACGTCGGGTCCGGTATGGTATACAAATGAATTAAGAAAAATGAGGAATTTGAAATCTAAATACTATAAAAAATATCAAAAAACACATAACATATGTGATTTTGGATGCTATACCTCGATTAAATACAGTTATCAACAGTTATGCAAACAATCCTATAATACCTACTTAACAAAAGTAAAATTAAACATCAAATCTGATGCTAAATCCTTCTGGAACTTTGTTAACACAAAACGCAAGATTGATTCCTATCCTTCCTTTATGAAGTATAATTCGGTTGAGTCTGATAATGATAATAGTATTTGCAATCTTTTTGCTGACTTTTTCGACTTATTCATCATCGTCCTATGATTATTTAAGTTATCCTTTCAATATTCAATCTGGGGATATATATTTCCCAATAATTGACACAAACACAGTCTTATCATTTTTAAAAAATATTAAAACATCATATAAAAGTGGTCCTGATAACATACCTTCGTGTATATTAAAATACTGCTGTGAAGAATTAGTAACTCCAATCTCTTTACTATTTACTTCATCATTAAAATCCTGCTATTTTCCTGCAGCCTGGAAGCATTCATTTATCATTCCGCTGCATAAATCCGGAAATAGGTCTTTAATTGATAACTACCGTGGCATCGCAAAATTGAGCGCTTTGCCTAAACTTTTAGAGGCAATTGTTACATCACGACTATCGCATAGCGTTAAATCTTTAATGTCTCCTTTCCAACATGGATTCCTTTCTGGAAAATCCACTGTTACTAACCTTCTCGAATTTACATCAAAAACTATAGAAAACTTTGGAAAAGGCATGCAGACTGATGTCATTTACACGGATTTTAGCAAAGCTTTTGACGTTGTAAATCACAAACTACTGATCTTAAAATTACATCTTGTTGGATTTCCTATACCGTTGGTAAAGTGGATTGAATCTTACTTAAGCAATAGAACACAATCTGTTCTTTTTAAGCTCAAGAAATCACACGAGTTTCCTGTTACTTCAGGAGTACCTCAAGGAAGTCATCTTGGGCCTCTTCTGTTTCTACTTTTTATAAACGATTTGCCATCTGTCATAATGCATTCCAGCATCTTAATGTTTGCTGTCGACGTCAAACTCTTCCTTTCTTTTAAAAATGATAATGACGCTGTATTTTTGCAAGCCGACATAGATCATCTTCATAACTGGTGCAAAACGAACCGTATGAACCTCAACATGAAGAAATGCAAGCATATGTCTTTCTCGCGCAAATCACCAACTAAATGTACCTTCAAAATTTATGGTTATCCATTGGAGTCCTTAGATATTTTCAATGATCTTGGAGTTACAATGGGTCCTAAACTACGCTTTAATATTCATGTAAATAAAATAATAAATAGAGCAAATAGTACTTTAGGATTTATTAAACGTTGGGCAAAAGAGTTTAATGATCCTTTCATAACGAAAACCTTATTCACTTCCCTAGTGCGGCCTATCTTAGAATACGCTTCAGTTGTTTGGTGCCCAAGATACGGTTGTTACATAGACGACATTGAATCAGTGCAGAAACAATTTCTTTTGTTTTGCTTAAGCTATCTTTATTGTAATACTGATTTTCACTTACCACCTTATGAATATCGGTTACAACTCTTAAATCTTCCGTCTTTAAAAAATCGGAGAATTATGATAAATGCTTGTTGGATTATAAAACTTTTACATGGCTATGTAAACAGTCCATATTTATTGAGTAAAATATATTTTAATATTCCTCTTCGTCCTAGAAGATCTTTTGAGTTACTCCACATGAACTTTTGTAGAACTAATTATTTGCAAAATGAACCTCTTAGAAGCGCTTGCGGTGATTTTAATTTTGTATCTGATGTTATATCCTTAAGTGAATCCATGGACTCAATCAAACATAAAATTATAGATTACCTGCAGTACCGTCGTTGATTATGTAAAGTTCTTTCAAACATATATCTGATGCATCTGGTGATTTGTAAACACATTAATATAACAATCTAAATGGACCTAAGCGTAAAATGGAAAATTTTGGTGTATAATATATCTAAATAATCTGAATGGACCTAAACCTGGGATCTTCAATTGCCTCAGATGGTTGTGACAACATTTGTTGACGGTACCGTGGTGTCTTGGTGTCTTTTTACCTCTTGAAACACTACGTTAGATCGATTTGTAATATATTAATATGAGTGGCCGATAAGACCTAGTTTGTCTTGGTGCCTGCGTTCGCAACTGGTTTTCTTTATTTTATGAAAATTGGTTTGGTGAAGTTGACCTAGTTTGTCGAGTAACCACCCTGTCAAGCCAGGATTTCACCGGCTTCAGGGAGACAGAACGATATATATTATATATATACCTATTGGAGTGGTGTTTTATTGGGTATGAGACCTTGTTTGTCACACGACTCCGCCGTATACAAAAATTGTTGCTAACTTGACCTTGTTTGTCTTGAAAACGCAACCCTGCTATGCTGTCTGATTTTATCGATTTTGACTTAACTTTTTTTCTATTATTTTTTATACTTTAATAAAATTATATTCTTTAAGCAATTTACTAAAACTTTTTAGTTTGTTAATAATACATTATTTCATTCAAAATCATACTTTATATTTTTGAATTGTATTAAATATCTTATTTTATAATTTTAAATTTGCTATAAAACCTGTTAAGGTTTAGCAATCAAGTAAATAAATAAATAAATAAATAAATAAATAAATTAAATGAAAGCACAGATATTCCAAATTATTTAATTATCATAACATTAAGATGAATTGAAAATTGTTCAATGCACATACTTAGTTTGTTAAGCAGACATTAAGTTAAATATAATACAATATAAATGGTTTTCTTAATTGTTTTCCTATGCGTTGTTGCTTACGTACTAGCGTTTGCAGAACGTATACATATAAATTGAACAAACTTATTCTAAGCCTGTCTGTGAAATTCAAATGATGATAAGCAATGCTTCATTGTTCGTTAAATTACACTTAAGGTAAATTTTTAAATTTTGAAAAGACACAAAAAAACGCTTAAACACGTAAACTTAATTTTCTGTCCTAGAATTTAGTGGCAATTCAGTTTTTCCAAATCAGATCAAATTCTCGAGATATTTAAATTTTTGTTATTTGACCTTCATTTAAAATATTTTATATAGTATCTTAACAATTACTTTTTATTGTATTTTCGAAAATACTGTGTAATCTGTAATACTGTGTAATCTATGATTTTTCAAAGGTTAAGCGATTTTGCGTTTCTCTCCATTTTGACCAAATTAAAATGTTAAACGTAAAATCTTTAAAAAAATCTTAAAACTTTTTACTCAAATTAGTAAGAAAAAAGTAAATTAAATTCTGAAAGCTTAAGCAAAATCGGAGGTAGTCAAAATTTGTGTTCTCCAAAAATAAGGAAAATATAACTAAGAATGGGTCTAAAATTGACTAAATTTTAATCGCAAATATCTCGACCAATTCTAAGACCAAAATATAAGTTTACGTTCTCGGCATCTTCGTGTGTCTTTTTGACGTCCGTACAGTGTTATTAAATTAACGTAAAAGTGAATTTCATTTGTACATTTGTCAGCTTCACGATTTTTTGAGCTGCGTGTGAGTATCGCAAAGTGATTTTAAAAAAATGTTTTCCTCAAATTCTAGCGGTGACACTTCGTCTCAAGCATGGCAAAATTGGACTAGGTAGTGTTAGGGCGCAGAGCCGGTGACTGAAACTGTCAAAACGAAGTTGACATTTCATACAAAATCTGCAATCTATGAGAATGCAATATGAAAGCAAAAATTGGCAAAAATACCAAAATGGCTGAGTTTGACAGTTATGGTCACTAAGAAAGAGAATGCATTCAGCCATAACACTACCTTGTCTAGTTCTACTATAGTCTCAAGCACAGCAATTAATGTATGCAGTTACGAATACAGAATTTTTTGTTGCAATTTATTTAATACATAAAATATATTAATTTACGTCAGCTTTGACTATACTGTTGTAAAAAATCGATAAAGATCTAATAGAATGACGTTATGGTTTAGCGCTATTAAATATTCATAAGGATATTTCTATGAACGAGGAAACTGTCATTGATAAATTGGCTTCGCGTTTAAAAAAAAAATTTATGAACTAACTATGAAATAATCTACAACTATGTATATTAAGGCGGATAATGCTACATAGAAAAAGTTGTTCGAGTTAAAAAGTTGATCGAGTCTTTCCTTCAAAATAAACCAGGGCTTATGTTATGACCAATAAACCATAGGCTTATGCTTCCCCAAATATTTCGACTCTACAGATGGTAGTAATGGGCACTATCGAATGATTTTAACTATCGATGGTTTACTATCGAATGATTTCAACTATCAAACAATTCGTTCGAATATTTCGTTCATTCAATTACTTCAAAAAAATAGTAAATAGTACACGAAACTATCGAATGATTTAAACCATCGAATAATTCAATAATTCGAATTAAAAAAATTAGTATCTAGTAACAAAAACAATCGTACGATTTTTAATATCGAATAAATCATTCATTCATTCGAATTATAAAAATAGTAGTTAGTTCAAAGATCAAATCATTCGACTTAAAAAACCTCTATATATCTATTAACTGGTGTGATTTCTGTCCAATTTCCATTTAAACACAAATCAAGCAGAGTTGTTAAACGTACTTTTCCAGTTAAATTTGCAGTACTCATGACTCATGAAGGTAAGCAAACGAAAGGCAAATGAAAAAACTATCGAATAAAAAAAAACTATCGAATGAATGAATAATTTTGAACTATCGAATAATTCGAATATTTTAATTCGATAGTTCCCATCACTAACAGATAGTCATCCGTGAGCTGGAATGGTTTGATATAAACTCTAAAAATCGTTTTTTGTGTAAAAATATTGGCTGGCGTAATAGTTAAAAAAAAAACAAACTATCAGAAATTCTAGGCTGGCAAAATCTCTTCCAATCTGCATCAAAAATTTTAAAATTTTTTTATTTTATTTCCATACAAAAACTTAAAAACTTTAAGTAACTTCATAACTTTTTTTTTAATTTCTTACAATAGCTTTTCAGTAGGTGTTTATTTTATAATTAATATTTTAGTTTTAATTTTTTTCAGTTTAAGTAATGCTGACTGGTCGTTATTATTATATCATTAGAACTAATTAAGTTTTTTGAACTTTAGTGAAAATAATTTTTTTAAAAAATCATAAAAGTGCACGAAAATTCTTTTCAATTCGAATGCAGAAATTTAAAATTTTTTGATGCAGATTGGGAGAACTTTTTCAAAAATATTTTTTCAGATCATTTTCCTTTTTCTATTTCCCTTTTTTTAACTAACACACCAGCCAATATTTCTCCAAAAAACTCGATTTTTGGAGGTTATTTTAAACCATTGCAGCTCAAGGATGGCTATCGCTAGAGTCGAAATATTTGGGGAATCATCATAACATAAGCCAAGGATTATTTTGAGGAACTGTCCCGAACAAATTTTTTTCGTTAAGCGCCTTAATGTATATATATATATGTTTTTCTTTTTAAAATCACTGTTTTCGTTATGCTACTTAAATAAATACTTGTCGTCCTGCTCCAATTGAAGCGATTGAATTGATTTGTTATATTTCAGCAACCTCCCTCCCCCCATCACCCATCAGAATCGACAGTTTTGTAAACAGCTCACATAAGTTCAAATAGAAATTGAGTAGGAATATTAACCCCATGGTATCACAATGAGCCTCATTGGCTTAAGTGTGTCTCTGAAAATTGACAGCCACTATAACCTAACCTAAGGCCCCCCTTATGTACACTAAAGCGTTAGTTGTGTACAGTAAACTTTATTTCAGATCCAAACTAAGTTTTTAATAACGATGTTAGATATGTTTATGGCCTCAGAAAGTTTGACCGTGTCAGCCATTTGAGCAATAAAAAGCTTGGTTGCAAAATTTTTAATTATCAGAAACTGCATGTTTTTGCATAATTTGATTTACACTAATCAATTTTGATTATTAATTTTGAGTTATTTGATTTAAAACACCTAAATACTTATTTGATAAGTTACAATTTTGCAGATCGAAAAGAAACATGAACCTTATAATACCGCAATATCGTTTTTTTAGGCTCGAACAGACTTTTCTTTCCAAACGCTATCAGAATTTGGAACAAGTTGCCTCAAAGATTTAAAATTATCCAAAACAATCCCAACTTTAAGCATGAACTTTTCAAATACTTTTCTTAAAACTACTACTTATCTATCTAAACTTACTCTTTTTTCATCGAATAGGTGTTGTTATAATATTTATTATTTTGTATTATTTTTTTGTTAAATCACTAAATGTTAGTTTTGAGTTACATTTTTTGTTGTTGTTGATTATATCTAGTTGTTATTCTGAACTACTTTATTCATTCAAAAGACTCTGTCTTATATGTAAACATTATGTCTAAATAAAAATAAATAGAAATAGAATAATTTGGGCGTGTTTGTAGGCGGATTTTATCCAAACTAATACATATTTAAAATTTAATTGTACAAAGCACTCATACCAAAATTTAAAGCTCTAAATGGATTTGGTTCAAACTTAAATATAGTCTATATTTAACTGTACAAGGCACTCGTATCAAATTTTAAAGCTGTAGGTTTATTTTTACTATTTATGGCCAAAATTTGTATGAAGTCTATCCACTGTGCGTCGTCATTTTGCGTTGCATTGAATTACACGATTGGGTTGAAATCGTGTCAATATAGATCGTGTCATGTCTGGCGATCAGGTGGAATAGCTGTGATAAAGTAGTTTTTGTATATTAAATTTATTTGAACTTTTGGCTATTTTAATCAATAACCCTTTTTGATTTTTATTTTTTGTGCAAGTACTTAGAATAACTTTAAAAATAGGCTATTTTTGGACTATTTTTGTGTCCTCCCAGGTGAGACTTTTAAAAGGCAAAAGAGTTACAAAAATATACGGTCGGAAAGTTAATATACCAAACTTACTAAATCATTAAAAAATTAATTAAACTCCACTGCCTAATATTTTTAATTATTTTTCGATAAACGACAAAAGTTTGTGGTCGAGATCTTGAACGCTGGTGCAAATTTGTTTAACCTGAAATTTAAGTATATCACACAAAGTACCTCAGCATTTTTTTTAAATAAATTCTATAGAAATCTACAAGTATAGATTGAAGTTAAAGAAGAAATTTTCAACCGAAATTCGACCAAAAAACGGAAGAAACAAATTTTTTTCAAAAAATGAGATTTTACACTTATGTTTGATGACCCATTTTTTTATGTTTTGACAATTCTATCACTACTAAAATTATGCTTAAAAAATTAAAATGCTTGTAAACTTCAGATTCTGTTAAAAAAGCGCAAATCGAAGATCTTGTTTGAGCACCTGCTTCAAACAAGCTCATCACAGTCAGCAATATTAGCTTATATCATCAAGTAAGATCTGATCAAAGTCAATTAGTTGATATGATGATATTTACATTATAAAAAAGTTGGTAGCTCAGATAAACTTGTAAACGAATTTGCTGAAAATATGATCATGACACGCATCAGCACTTAGTTTAAAATTTAGTTATTTACGATTCGAGGTATATATATGAAAATCTTCCAAAGATGATCATAACTAACTTAAACTTCCTACAACTCGCATTAAAATAAAGTTGAGACAGAAATGAGGCTGTACTTAAGCTTGATTTATTTAAACTTATTATGGTTGAGTGTCAGCAGGACACATAAAATTGATGGATTAATTTCGAAAGCTAATATCTACTATCAAAGAGGGTAAGTTGTAAAAAAACACACATAAATAAATCAAAGCCTGATAAGAAAATATATTGTACTTTCTGGAACTCTTAGGGTGCATCTTGGGGAACCCAGAGAGCTTGTAATGGCAGAAATTGAGGAGCTAACTAATAAGAAGGACATTAAAGTGATAATACATGGCTTTACATCTTCACGCACACACAACTCCATACGGCCTCTGGCACATGGTACGATTTACAACTCTTAAGAACAATTTTTATAGAGTGAAAATCTTTACTTACAGCTTATATGGCTAATGGTGTGGATAATGTCTTCCTAGCCGATTGGGAAGATGCAGCAGGTGTGGATTATCCGAGATCACGCAAAGCTGTTGGTCCTGTGGGTATACATTTTGCCAAAATTTTAGAAAAATTTATTAAGTATGTATTGAAATCAAAAGAAATACATTTTAAAAAAAGCATCGATGATGATATTCAATTACAGCAAACATCAAATAAATCATTCCGATGTTCATTTGATTGGACACAGTTTGGGTGCTCATATTGCTGGTGACATGGGTAAATACTTTAATGGCTCGCTTGGACGCATAACGGGCTTGGATCCTGCACTGCCTCTATTCACACCACATTCGGCTGATGCTTTAATTTCCACAGCAGCGCAATTTGTCGATGCTATACATACGGATTTTCCAGTTTTCGGTGATTTTACACCACGTGGCGATCTGGATTTCTATCCACACTTTGGTATTGCTCCGCAGCCTGGCTGCCAGGACTTTGATCTAATTTCAGTCAACAAACTGATATTTCAATCGTGTAAGTCTATAAATGTTGAATTTTATAGATGCACAAGGGTTGTTTTTATACCTTTCCAGATAGCTGTAGTCACAATCGTGCTGTCAATCTTTATGCCGAGTCTATTGGATTGCCAAAAAATTTTCCAGCCTTGCCTTGTTCACTAAATAACATTAAGTTGCGTAACGTAAAGGCTTGCCTCAAGTATCTCGAAGAGAACAATGTGAGTCTGGAAACTTATGCAGCGGCCATTGCCAACATGAATAACAATGTTGTAGTGTATATGGGTGAAAATGTAACTCGTGGGTAAGTTGGGGTACATGAACTTTATTGAACCCAATCAAAAATTCATAATTGCAGCGCCACTGGATTTTACTACCTTGATACTTACGACGCGCCACCTTACGGTATGGGTGCGTACTCACGCTTTTAGTCTGGACAACCACCAGTTTGTTTCTTTATATTGTGAATTTTGTACCGGGTTTGATGGAATTAGTTGTAAGTTAAGACATGAACCGACTGCAGTGCCTACAAGTATGCATTAGTTTGTTGGTATTTATTAAAATCGACAGTACGGAACAAAACCTTAACTGTAAGGCTTATTTCAATGCATGAAAATTGTGTACAAGTAAATTACGTTTTATATATTTTGTTTATAATATTTGTTTATTCCTACATCTTAGCCAAGCTATTGTGTTTTATGTTTCCAATAAATAATGAAGTATTGAACTGTTATAATGTTTTTGTTTTTGTTTTATTCGTCAGAAAGCTATAAGCACTGACCTTAAAATTTTTTCCTCTCAATGTTCTTTCAACGTTCACTCTAATGGACCAATTAGCCTCGCATGGCATAGGGGTCGTCCATAAACTACGTTACTGATTTTCCAGTTTTTTTTACCCCCCTCCCCCTGCGTTACTTTTCGTAGTGCTTTTCAAAACCCCTCCCCCCCATAAAGTAATGTGACATATAAAATTAATTCATTCGAATGATTATATATTTTGACTAGCTCTGACAATTTTCACTAGTATTAGTGTCTAATGTATGACTAGATACATTAAAGGAGCAATTGGAAAAAAATCAATAATTAATATCATCTGTAAAAGCTATTCCATCTGCGATCCAAGATTCGATGCTCTCAATCACTGGGATAGAAGAAGCTGGTAGCTTTGTTGAGGATTCTTCAAAAAAAGAATTTTTCATCGGATTCTATGTCGACCCATTCAGGTGAATTCTCATTTCTAACGCAAAGAAATTCACCTGGTCTTTGACAGAGTACCCTTAAAGGCTGCACCCGAGCTGCACCAAGTTCTGTGTTTTTGTGTAAATGCTTTCTGAAAATTGATTTATTTAAATAGTATTTTGTATTCCGATTTATTGTAAACGATATAATACAAGCTTATGGCAATTCATAGAAGTTTTAAAAACGAAATATAAGTCGCAGGTAGGACACGACCTTGAACCGATTTCTTCTTTCTGAGAAGGACAGTACATGTCATACGGTATCTCCTTTGATCAAGAACATTCAGGCCTTAACGTTAAAGCCTGTCGCAAAAGCAAAGACCCAAATTTTTCAGACGTGTGCTGAGATGGTGAAGGAATACCAAAAGGTTCCTGTGTCGAGGGAAAAGACGGTGGAAGAAATCGTTGAAACAAAAGTTAACCATCAATTTAGATGATCAAACATAAACATTTAAGGTTAAAAATTTTTGAAATGATTGTGTTATTAATTAGAGGTTTTTCGTCGATTTTTTTAATTTTTGGTAACGTTACAATATCTAAACACCTCCCCCCCTACCGTTACTTATCGTAGTGCATTTCAAAACCCCTCCCCCCCTAAATTGGTAACGTAGTTTATGGACGACCCCATAGCAGCGCATGCAACGTAGATAAGCGGCTAAAACATAGCTAAATAAATGGTGATTATGCAAAACATAGTCACCATAATCAACAACATGAAATAAATCAGTTGACATCTGCAGAAAAAATGTACGACAAAATGTTGTTGAAATTAAAGTTTATTAATAAATTAAGATTATATTTGATACATAAAAGTAAAAGAAGAGTGAGTCGCTGGGATGTGCGCCCAATCAATAAAGACTGGACACTTTATGGTTATTTCAAAAGAGTATTTTTGAAAATGAAATACAAAGATGAAGAGCAATTCTTCATACATACAAGAATGAACCGTAGTGCTTACGATTTGTTGCTGAATTTGATTGGTGTCCATTTAAGAAATCATAGGCAACGAATCGGCCCAGAAGAGTTCCTTTCCACTACACTTCTGTAAGTAATTCAAATTGGTTTTAAGACTAAAGAACATGTTTTTTTTCAAGGTATCATGGAGTTTCAATCGAATGCATTGCCTGGAGCTATAAGTTGGGCAAAACAACTATTAGAAATATTGTTTTAGAGACTTGCGAAGTGTTGTGGAGGCTCCTGTCGCCAGTATATGTTAGAGAGCCAACAACTTCGCAATACAAAGATATTGCCAAAGATTTTTATAATTTGTGGAACATGCCGAACTGTGTAGGGGCCATAGATGGCAAACATATTCCGATAACTTGCCCACAGAACTCTGGTTCGATGTTTTTTAATTATAAAAAGTTTTAAAGCATCATTTTAATGGCAGCATGCGATGCAAAATATACCCTTACATCGGCCTGTGTTAGAAACTATGGCAGTCAGAGTGATGGAGGTATTATATACTACTCAACCTGTAGACTAGTGATGCAGTTTTATTAAATTTGTATCTTTATATTTCCAGGAGTTTTTCGGCACTCCCAATTTGGACGTTCCCTTTTATCAAACGAACTGTCACTGCCACCAAGTGCTCCGTTATGGGTTGGATCGAATGAACCATTTCCCTATTTCCTAGTAGGGGACGCAGCTTTCCCCCTAAAAGTTAACTTAATGCGACCCTATCTCGGTTCACAGCTACCAATAACTAAAGAAGTCTTCAATTAAAGACTGTCTCGCGCACGCCGGGTAATAGAAAACAGCTTCGGCATCTTAACTGCCCGTTGGCGCGTGCTTCGTTTTACGATTGAATGCAGCCCAGAAAACTGCGAAAAAATTGTTTTGGGCTGCATTGCTCTTCATAACTTTGTTATGTTGACCGGTGTCAAACGCTGGTACTGCCCTGAAGGATATGCCGACTGGGAAAACACAGAAAATAATGTTCAAAACTGGAACTGGCGAAACGATTTAGTGGACGTTGGTAGACCACTGCATTCTATGACGTCTTTTAATCGAAATGAAGCCACGGCTGCATATGAATCAAGGAACAAATTGGCCGAATTTTTTATGAATGAAGGAGCAGTTCTATTCCAGTTTAGATAGCTATAAATGTTTTACAAATATTTATTTAGTTTTTTTGATTTATATAAAAATTTATTTTGTATTTCAATATAAAAGAAATCAAGACGTTCATGATCTTTTTATGTTGAACCTTTTTGAGACATTTTATTTTCTATGCAACTGATACCATGGCAATTCTAGAATTTCAACATTTTTTCGCATAAAAATCAGAAATACTTTTATAAAATTATTACTCATTTGAAATTAGAAATATTATTTTGAAACTTTAAGGTATTTTAAGCATTTTTGAAAAAAGTTAAGTCTCATGAGCTGTGACATGGTTATCGTAATTTGCTTTTTTATTTTTTACACAAAGTAAAAAGTGCTAAGATCTTCTCAAAATAAACTCTGGTAGTTTTCGTTTAGTTATATTTTACTTTTAAATCAAATCAAAAACTGTATGCCTTCAGGAGATATAAAAAGGACTAAAGTAAAAATTAAAGCACTATAAATGTTTAAAAGTTAAAGGAAGACTATAATTATTTATGCTTTTGGTGTTTTTATTTATTTTAAAAAGAATTCAATAGTAAAGGTTAAATGACATCAAATATAAGATCATTTGAGATCAGTTAAAAAAGTAAATAAAATTATTTCATTTATATAAAAAAAAAATTAAAAATATAAAAACAAATCAGCCTCTTCACTGAAAACTTTGTGAAGCTTCATCATCTTTTAATTTAAGCGTCATTGCCAAATCTGTCAACATCCATATTGCGTTTGTTTGGCCTCTAACGCTCATAACAAAAACAGTTGAGATAGTCATCTGCCTAAAAGCCTGCACCATAGGGTTCTCCTATGCCACCACCTCATTGCATAGCGTTTTATACGATAGGCATGCCTTTCGGAAGTCTTCGTCAATATCATATGCTGCAACTGGTCGGCGCTTTTTGGCCCGAGATGATGAGGGTGTTTCAGCTGCCTCCTCAGTAAAACAAACATCTGGTTGCTCTGGAGTCGTGACAGCAGTGATGATGAGCTAGTCGAATAATCACATATATTTATTGTGCATCGGGTCCTGGAAAAAAATGTGTCAATTTTTAGGTGTTTTTATTCCTTACAAAATTAAAAATTATTCAAAAAAAATTCTCTTATTGGTTTAAGACATAAAAATTTTTCTTAATAACATTTTATTGCAACAACTATAAAAATCAGCAGCAAAAAAGCACACAAAAACAACTACTAAATTAACGCGAATTTTTATAAACAATTTTAAAGATTGCGTGCATGTAAAATATGTGCAGAAAAACACTTCAAAATCCAAAACTATTAGATGCATTTTCACTAATTTTAAAATGCTGTTTAATACTTACGGTCTCGGCTTAACATGCGCTCCTTAAGGAAACTCAGTGCGCTAAATAAAGGCCAATTTTCATGTTGAAACGCTCCACTTCCAGATGGTGCGTCCAGTCGTTTGCACTCCCTACTGAAGCGTTCGCGCATACTCGTCCATCTTTTTCTGTACTCATCCCCTAAAACAATTATAATAACATCAAATTTATAAAAAGAAATACGCGCTCTACTAACCTGTTGCTCCCAGTTGCTGCGATATTTTTGTCCAAGCTCTCACCTTTTTGTCAGGGAAACCGGTAGCCAATTCAGTACTTGTTGTACAATACTTCTACCAGCCGCACAAGTTATATCAATTTTTCATCGTCCATTTTTTCTGCAAACAAAACAATTAAAAATATGTGTTACTGTAATAAAACTATTTTATTTCAATAAACTTACAGCTTTTGGTAAACAATTTCCACAATTTCGCAGCTGTCAAAACGTCAAATGCATAGAAAATACGCAAAAATCAAAATGAAAATGATATTCTATGTTTATCTATGTAGTCAGAGATGCATTTCTGTTTTTATCTGAGCATTGCCAAGCGTTGCCATGTTGTGCATAATCAGATACACACAAATCCAATTAACCCTAGAAGATAACGCACGCCGAAATGACGTATTCATTTTTTCTGTTACGCTCTTAGTCTTTCATTTGTTTTCAGAGCAACTGCACACGCTTAGTTTACTCAGTCAGAAGCTGCAGATCTTTATGGGTGATTGTTTGTTTGAGGTGAGTTTGTTTTTTCTGAGTTATCATCATAACGTACGTCAAAAAGACGTAGCATTATCTTTTGTGTTACTTTTTGGTTTCTTAATTGCATATTGTATACATTTTTTATTAGCACCTTTTTGTGTTTCGTTTCATTATATTAATGTTTTATTCTTGTTTTTTAATTTTTATTTGTTGAAAACATGTCATCTACATGTAGATTAGATGATTCACAAATAACTAGTCTATTGGAACGGTTATGTGCTATATCATATATCAGCATAACATGATAAGTATCAATAAAAAGCCCTTACGCCGTAAATATTATCAGAAGGTGCTTTCGTCATCGTTAAGAATACCCTGGATGAAAAAAGACTTAAAATTATTTCATTGTCGAGAACTTTGCGAAGTAACATTCAAGTAGCCTTACAAAATACATTCGACAGAACTGGAGGATGCAGTGCTATTCCATATGCCTATCCAGATGATACTAATAGTGATCGTGAAGGCAGTGCAGATCAGCCAAAACATAAAAAAAGAAAATACTGTCGTTTCTGTCAGTCTAAAATAGGACCCATGTCAAAAAAGGTATGCGTCGTATGTAAAACACCTCTGTGTTAAGATCACCAAAATCAAGTTTGCAATACTTGCATATAAACTTGCTCGATTTTAGTTTTTTTTGTTTTGAACCATTATTTGATACATTTTTGTGCAAACGAAGTCGAACATTTTTAATTAATTCAGATTTGAGAACTCAATTTGTGTTCTTATGTAAAGACTGCCTAATTTTTATTATTTTTTTAAAACAAAATTAATTTTACTATTTGTTTTATGTTATCTATTATTGCATGTTAATATATACTTTATTTGACTATAAATCAATGAAATAAATGATCTCAATAAAAACTTAGTAGTATTTATTTTTATTACATCCTTAAATGACACAAAAAGAAAATACGTCATTCAGACGTATCCTTATCTTTTGAGGGGTAGAAAATAACGTTATCTCACTAGGGTTAAACAGATTTCGATGTGACGCTTGTTAAGCCATGCTCTGCTATGTCATGCGAGGCTAACTGGACCATAGCTTTTCATACACATTTTGTGTACACTGACCGAGAAAAGTTTACATGCAGCATCGGATTTTTGATACCTGCCAAGCTTAAGAATTGCAATGAATAATGAGTAGAATGTTTCTTCATTCATTCTAAAGAGTTAATTACTATGTAATAAAAAAACAACAACAAATACATTTTCGTGTGATGAGAGAATTTTGGAAAGTATTGTAAAGGAGCAACTTCTAATTATCTAAATCAACACGATATAATCATCAACGAACAGTCTGGATTCAGAGCTAAACATTCTTCCAAAACTACCTTAAATTTAGTTATTGCTGACTGGAAAGAGCAAATTACTGATAAACAAAAGGTGGTTGCGGTCTTTCTTGATCTAAAAAGTGCGTTTGAAACGGTCAACAGAGGAATTTCAATAAAAAACTTAACCATCTTGGAATCAGAGGGTTAGCATTGAAATGGTTCGAAAGCTACTTGGAAAGTAGAATGCAAATAACTGATATTGGAGGTGCCAGCTCACTTAAACGTCAAGTTATTATTGGGTTTGGTTTATTGGGATTGTAATATATATAAATGAAATAAAAGAGTGTCTAAAATTCTGTAAAATTATTTTATTTGCCCACAATGCATTGTTATATATATGTCTTGAGCAGAGCTAGGATTTCGATGACATGTCATCTTTTTTTTGCTGCTTCTAAGACATTTCCTGGTTATGTAGAACGTCCATGTATGTTTCCTCAATTCCAAATATGAAAAGTTTTTAGGTCGTTTTATCGTAATTTTTTGTCGATTTTAGTTTTTAGGTCATTTTTACTAGATTTAAGGCATTTTTAGTAATTTTTAGCAATTTTTGAGCTATTTTTTGTCATTTTTTGACATTTTTAATTTTAAGAGCATTTTTCGAGTTTTTATGTCATTTTAGCGAAATTTTAATACAATTTTTTTTAATTTTTTTCGTATTAAAAAATGTAAAAATGTAAATTTTTAAACATATTCCTTTAACAATAGAGTCTTTTCAATCAAAAATATTACCTATCGAAAAAGGAGTAACTTTCTTTATAGACCTCGATAAAAAAAAACTCTGAGCGTGGTGAAACTGACGGAAGGTTATGTAGAAAGATGAAACAAGTGTTTGATAAAAGCTCAGGATATGCTTATTTTAATTAACTTTATTTTTATGCTCTATTGCTGAAATATTAAGGGTACAAATTTTAATACTATGAAATTAAAAAAGGAACTTACATCCGATGAAATATCGTCTTTTAAATATTTTCCTATCGTCAGTGCAGAAATAGAAAGAAGTTTTTCTGTTTGCAAAAACATTTTGACAGACAATCGACGTTCCTTCAATTTTCATAACTTAAAAATGTACTTTGTTATATACTGTAACGCTATGTATTAAAATTTTATACAATAAATTTTATAATAACGTTTTATTTGTAAAGCTTTATTTTTTTATTTCTTTATTTAATTGTTTGCGTTTTTTTGGTCATTTTTGTAAGTTTTAACGTAATTTTCTGCAGTTTTTAGGTAATTTTTGTCATTTTTTTAGGTCATCAAAGTCTTAGGCCTGGTCATGAGAATGAAACGGAATCAATAAGATTAATTCAAAACGATTTTATTAATTTGAGTGTGTGGCTGTGTCAGAATAGGTTAATACTTAACTGTGATAAAACAAAATTTATGATAATAATAGCAATATAAACTGTGATATTTTTAAACTATATGTCAAAAACAATCTAATCGAGAGAGTAAATAAGATGAAGTATTTAAGTATAATTTTTGACAAAAGATTGAAATTTGATGAACAATGTAATTATGTGGTAGTCAAAATAGCAAAAAATAGGATTTATGTATCGCTCAGGTAAATATATCAGTCTTCAGTACAAAAATACCGTTCACCGTTCAATTATAGAACCCCATTTCGTATAGAGTAATACAATTTTATTTATGTTTAATGAGTCACAGATGACAAAATTACAAAAGCAATAAAATAAGGCTATGAGATTTATTCTCAAAATTAAATTTGATCACCTATAGTGAATATATTAAGAAGTTTGAAGTAACTTAGTGTTAACATTTAACTGTGGAGGTGGTGGTAAATTGTACCCTTTTTAAAATTTTTTTAATTACTCTCTTCTAATGCATTCTAAGATTTTAATATTTTTTATGCTCTTATATCATTATCATTATTATTCAGTTGTGTTTTGGCAAGCATGAGCGGAGAAGTAGAGATGGTGGTGTAAAAATTACCACTCGTCAAAGTTTATGTAATTTTTAAACTGAAAATATTTTACCACCTCGTCAACCATAGCGTAAGTATCCAGTATTAAAAATTGACCTTACGTAACACTAAGCCTTAGGTTATCGAAGAAATTTTTTGACCACTTGTCCGTTTTATTGTTGGTAAAAAATAATTTACAGGAAAACTTTATATTATGGATTGTTTTATGTTACATGATATGTAGTTAATTTTTGGAGATCATGTCCAATCAAAAAAACATGTAATTTAGTATTAGCTCAAATTCTAGAAGACGATGGCGAAGCTAGCAAAGTAGACTATTAAATTGTCGATTCGACTTTCTGCATTGAATAATGTTCCATAGGTGATGAAATATGTATAGAAGATGCTACATTCAGTAATTTCGATGGAGCTGATGAAGACATTGTTGACGAAATTGAGAGCAAAGGTGGAAAAAATGTATGTGTAATTAATAAAAACCTCCAAAAATTTAAGGTTATAATTTGATCCTTGATTTGAGGACTAATTTTTATTTTATAATTTTTTTTGAAGTTTGCGATGTAATGTTTTTGTTTCATTAAAAAAGGCTTGTGAAATAAAGTGCAAGTTTTGTCGAAGTTTAAAAAAAAAAAATTTAATTGTTGAGTATATTTTATTTAGAAATGTAGTAGCTTGCAAAAAACTTTTTTTTATTGAAACTTTTTAGTAAAATTAAAAGGGGTAAAATTTACCGCCATGTCACAGACTATGTCCAAATAATTCACCTCCATAGTTAAAGGTTAAGCAATTAATCGCCTACCACATGTTAAAATTTGTGCATAACTCAATATTAGAAAAATTGCAAAATTATTTAACTGACAGACTGCAATACAACAATGTTGTACATGAATATTATACTAGAAATAGAAATAATATAAGACTACCAAGAGTTAGATATGAATTTCGAAAGAAAGCTGCGTTCTAAAACGGTATGAAATTAAACTATATAATGATTTACCAAATTAAATTAAAAAAAGTCAATCATATGATATATTTAAGAAAGCTCTAAGAGAATACTGTCAAAGTTTGCCAATGTAATTGCTAAGTTGTTTAATCTATACTAAGATTCTTAAATCTATGTAGGTCTTAAAGAGCGTAAGAAATAAATAAAAAAAATAAAAAAACAACAAAAACTTCGATCTATACACGCAGGAAAATATAAGAGCTCCCCTAACAAATTCTGCTTCCAATAATTTATTGTTTAGCACTAATTGAGAGCACATTGTGGTCTGCAAAAAACTTTCACGCTCACTCTCTTTTTGCAGATATTTTATGCAAACTCTCTCTTCATAAATCTCAATTTGCAAGCATTTAATGTTTGAGAATAAACAATTAATATTTGCATGAAGTTCTTTTTCCAAGTATTGCTTTATTTGCAACCAAATATGATATTCTTGGACTAAACAAATTTCTTTTGCTACGAACTGTTTTCTAAACATTTCATTATTCAGGCCTAAAGCATTTTTAATTCACATGTGAACAAAACTGTATCACGTGCAAACTAATTTTATTTGCGTCCAAGTGGTCTCTGAAAATGTTTTTATTTGCACCTTAACAAAGATTACTTACGTTTAAACAAATGTATTTTTGACACAATTATGATTTGTTTGAGAGGGAACATATTTTACTTGCATTAGCCTGTTTTCCAAAACAGTATATACTTACCTTTAAAAAAAGTTACTTACATTCAAATGAAATTTAATTTCATCCAAAACAATATATTTTCGGGTGCAAAAAAAATATTAATATTTCATTATTCAGGCCTAAAGCATTTTTTATTCACATGTAAACAAATGTGTATTACGAGCCTATTAATTACACCCTCAATAGTTAATGCGGTCCTCTTGTTATTGTGTGCACTCCACAACTTTCCGCGCACTGGAGTGCACTTAATTGATGGAATGAAGTACGCCGACTCTACTTCGTGTTCAAAGATCTCAACAATAATTTTTGATAATGTCTGGAAATCCTCTCTGGGAAGCCTAAAAAAGAATTAAAATGTTTATTCAGATAATCTATTGTTTCGAATTACTTACAATATATTAGGGTAAACTGCAAGACACTCATCTATAACGGCTTTTGCAATTGTGATGCGCTCCTTATTTTATAGTGGCTTTAGTAATTTTATAATTTTTTTAACAGACGGAAGACTTTGAATTGAGTTAGCATCAGGTAATGGGTAGAGTATTTGGACTGCAACATTGAAAGATTCGGTTGTATTAGTTAAATCTAACTTGGTATCGAAGCTTTGCAATCCTGTATCAGGAAACTCCAATGACTGTATAGAGCCTGTTACTGTTGACGCCGATGCCGAAGATCGCAAAGAACCTAAAAAGAAACCGTTGTTAAAGTCTTGAATTAAAATTTTCTACTTATTTCACCTTTTAAAATGATTTCAATCGCAAATGACTGGACATTATAAAACTGGCGTACAATTTTACTGAATTGTAAATTCGTAATCATACATCCATTCATAAGGTGGGGAAAAATTTGATAGTTGTGGAATTATTCAGAAAGTTATACTTTAAGAACCAACTAAGCAATAACGCTTAAACAAACTAAATATATTTTTAATATTTCAAACATTAATAAAATCTTAATACATTTTTTACTTACCACAGAAAGTTGTTTGCTGTTGAAAGCTTCTGCAATACTGCTTAGAATATAAAAGAAGTCACTCTTTCTATCTTTTCACTCGTCTGTTTAAAACAATTTAAACAATAAGTGCTTAGATGCAAATAAATATTCTTTGCAATTTAATTTTTTCGCGAGTTGCTCTCTATTCTCTCTTTTGTTTCCAAAATAAATATATTGGGGTCTAAAAAAAAGTTATTCGTAACAACATGTGCAAACATTTTGTTTTTATATATAAATAAATTATACTTACCCATAAATAAACCATATTAAAAATATTTATTTATCCCTAAACATTTTATATTATTCATAAACTTTTGCTCTCAGTTGTGAGTGTGAGTCAATGTGAGTGTCACAAATATACTTTATTTGAGCCCAAGCAAATTCTTTCTAATTTTAAACAAAATTTTTCTTGCAACGCAATCTACAATTATAATATGTTTACCGCCAAACAAACTAAAAGCCGAGATTTTCCTCCGTGTAGCAAGCTCAATAATAACAAACAAATAAATAAAAAGTAAAAAAAAATTTAAAATATAAGCTTTTATTAAAAAAAGCCGTGAACTAAAAAGAAAAAAATAAATTTAAGTGACATTTGTCATATTGCTTGAGGCACCGATGTCCGCGATTCGCTATACAGGTTTACTACACATTATCAGTAGCATTGAATCTTTTTGTAAGCTTACCTGCATATAAACTGCGATCCATTATATAGGTTTAATATACAATATCAGTGACATTTACTACCAAAATGTCAGCTGAATTGAGCCAGTAGTCTTGGAGATATAGCATTTTTATTGATTTGTGGGCGGTAAAAGGGCGTGTGGCAAAAAATGTTATCATAATATTGCATTGTCATCGGACTTACATATGTATGCTAAATTTCAGCTTAATCGGATACCAACAAGTTGCCGAAAAATGGCTTACATGTTTTGACCAAAGAAGTAAAATATAAGGAAGTGGTGTAGTATCACAAAAGTGCGGCATTTTCCATATTGGTGTTGGTTCGCACAAATACATGAACATTCAAACACGGTCGCATTAGGTTGCATTACAAAAAAAAGGCCCAAAAGGTTTCTGATTATAATAACATATTTACAGATTTAGGCTTAAAGTTTTCGCTATTTTGTTTGTTCTTATCCAATAGCAATAAAAGATTGTATTTCCACACCACCCTTGAGGTATACAATTTGGTGCGTTACCGATTTTTTTGGGTGTTCGGTTCCCCAGTAGGCCTATTTCACCCGAGAGAAAACAAAAATATTAGTAAAGTAAAAAATGTATGGTAAAAGCTATCTACTGGGTTTGTATGCATTTATATTAATGCATTAAATTTTAAATATATTAATAAAATTATAAATAATTATATATATTAATAAATTATATATAAAAAAATGGATTTCAATAAATTAAGTGAAGATAAATAAAATTAATTTCTTTCTGAACACCTTTAAAACGAATTGTTTTATTCAACTTTTGCCTTATAGTTGGCTTTTCATTATTTATTTTAGATATATAAAAATATCTAGTTTTTAAAAATATTTAAATTAAAGATTTTTCTACAATATTCAAATGACCGGAAGACTTAATATGACCCTCAAATATACTTTTGCCAAGCAAAAAGTGTTGTGTGTTCAACAAAATTCTATTGTAATACATTTTATGCAAAATAGATTTGTCTTTATCTAATAATTTTGTTTGTACGACCAGTTATTTTTCAGCAATAATGCAACCGGTTCAACTGATTTTGAAGGATTTTTCAAATACCCCTTTGATTTAAAACTTATCAACGATTCCTGGCTACTTTCACCCTCTAAATCCATTTTATATTCATTGCATTTCTGGATTGATTGCAATTTAAACACAACAAACCCTGCTATGTACTTAGCTACATGACCTGTATATTCAGTTAAAATCTAGCATCTGTTAAATAATTATGGTCGTTAAGAAAAGAACAGTCCATGTCGTCATAATTTTTAATAAATAAATTAAATATTTATTTCTTTTATTTAATTTAAAAAAATTTTTATTTGTTGCGTTATTTTATTCTTTATTTTTGCCTTTATTCCACACACTTCATATTATACACTGTATTCGGAAACTTTCTCGAATTTTATCTCCTAAGCAATTTGAGACTGACATTTTATTATTGCACTTTTGGACTAAGGAGACCCAAGTACCTTTAATAAAAATTAGAAAAAAATTATTAACGCGTGGGCCATAAACTGCACTTGTGACCAAAATTTTTTCACTGAAAACACGAAAAATGTGTGGAAATATGTAAATTGAATACGCCCCTGAAACACTTTGACATTTCAATCCCTTAAAATTGGCGCGGAAACAACGTACTCCAATTTGCTTTTTTTCACTTATTTTCAATTAGAAATGCACAAATTTTCACTTTAAATAACTTTTTTAAACACAATAAATTATAAATAACGTTGTTCCGTTTAAAAAATCCAACTGGTGTTCATATACTTACTTATGGAAGGAAACCACATTATTCTTCAAGTTTTGACTACTTGAACAGTTTTTTACAGCACAACGCATGTTTGTATAGTTGTTTATATCATAAACTTTACTAATCTCACTGAAATTATCAATAAAAATAGCTTTTAATTAAGCATTTAATATAAGTAATTTTTTTATCTAATACTTCGACTGACAGAACGATCCAAATGTCAAAAAACTATTCGTCAAAACTAAGTGTCAATTCACGAAACATACCGCAGTACAAATACACTGTATGTGAGGGTAACACCACTTCCTTATATTTTATTTCTATGGTTTTGACGGACATACATACATAGTACATACATAAGAACGAAGCAACCCAGCGGTCAGCAATTGCAATGCCTGATGAAATCTGGAGTGAAATAAGATTTATTTTGCTTTGAAAATTCAGGAATGATATCTTTACTGATTTTTTTTTTTTTTTTTTAAACTTTATTAACTTTATTAATTCACAAGTGTCACAAAAAATTTTATTTATAATAAATTCAAATTTTAAAAAACATAATCTATAAAGAGTTCAACTACTTTTTATCATTAATTAAAGAATGCCTCAGCGCCAAAATGGCTTAATAGAGGCTCAACTGGCAACTATTTTCAAATTCAGAACAATGTTATAATACATTATTTAAATAAAAAAAAAGAACAAAAATATATAAAAATTCATTATTACTTTTAGTTTGTTATTTAGAAATATAAATAGAAATATGATAGTAAAAATAAAATATTAAGTGTGTCCATACAGAAGAAGCGAGTCTATGTTTTCAAGTAAAAACTTTCTTAAATTTGTTTTAAAGGTTGAGATCCGTTCACTAGATTTTATTGAATTTGGTAGCTTATTAAACTCATACGGTCCAGCATACTCTATCCGTTGCTTTGAGAATTCAAGTCGGCATCTAGCAGTTCTAAGGTTTGTACTATTACGCGTATTAAAATTGGCTTGGTTTGTATAAAACTGTAAAACATGATATCCCAAATTATTAAGTACTTTATAAACATACATTAAAAGCTGTTTTTTATACAGTCCAAATATTGGAAGAACTGTTCGGGAAAACTCCTTATATAAATTTAATGTGGAATGCCTAACTGGAAGATTGTATACTATTTTTAAAGCGCGATTTTGTGCAGATTGTAGAGATTTTAATTCTTGGCTCTGTTTATAAGCGTAAAGAATAGGAAGATATGACAAATGACTATGAATAAGTGATTGGTATATTAATAGTTTGACGTCTTTGGCTAGCTTATTTTTAAATTTAAAAAGTATTCCAAGTGCAGAAGAAATTTTAGATTTTAACATATCAATATGATTGCTCCATGACAGGCTGCAGAATTGCATTCCCAAGTATTTGACTGTATCTGTTTCCTTTATTTCATTTCCTTCTACAAAAACACTTAATACCTCACTTGATCTTCGTGGTTGAAATCTGATAAAATTAGTTTTTTTCGTATTTAAAACTAATTTATTTAATCTAGCAAATTCCGAAATCAAAACTGCATCATATTCAAATTGTGTTTTAAGAACCGCCGAGTGTTTATAAGGGTAAAACAAACAAATATCATCTGCAAACATAAATAGTTTCCCTTTCAGATTTAAGTTCTTAATGTCATCAATATAGATTTTGAAGAACAGTGGCCCAAGTACACTACCCTGAGGAACCCCACAATTTATAGAAACAAGATTACTTTTGGAGCTACCAATTTGAACATATTGTTTCCTATTTGAGAGAAAACTCCTAAAGTTTTCTAATTCATTGTTTCTGACTCCAAGTAAGTACAGTTTTTGCAATAAAATTTGGTGATCAACTAAGTCAAATGCTTTGCTGAAATCGTAAAACATGCCAGCTACTCCACAATATCCCTTGTCTAAACCATCACATATAAAGTTTATTACATTTACTGTAGTTTCTTCCGTACCAGAGCCTTTTCTAAACCCAAACTGATGAGAGCAGATAGCATTTTCGGCATCTAAATATCTAACAAATTGCTCGCAAATCAACTTTTCAAGAATTTTGTCTATTATAGACAAAAGGGCAACAGGTCTAAAATTATTGATGTTATATGCTCTACTTACTTTTGGAATGGGAATAATTTTGTGCACTTTTAAAACTTTAGGATACTTTGAGAAATCTATCATATTGTTAAAAATATTTGTTAAGTATGGTGAAATTATTTCTTTGCACTCATATATCATCCTAGGTGTAATATTATCAAAACCTGCACTTTTTCTAATATCAAGTTGTGATAATACTACATCTATATCAGAGACATGTAATTTTTGCAAAACAAAAAGATTTCGTGAGCGTGATAGCGTTCTTAACAGGTTTATATTGTCATCATCTCCTTGCATTACATTACTTCGTAGTTGAACAACAGATTCCAAAAAATATCTATTAAAGACCATAGCTTTTTCCTGATCACTATTTATAGAATAAGCATTTTCAGTCAAGCTTTCTAAAAATTTCCCTGAAATTGTCCAATCTGTGAAAATTTTGTTTTGTTTCAATCTCAGACCGGAAGATGCCCCTGAGTTTAGAAGCGAAGGCGTAATGCTGTCAAACGTTAAGGAGTGCTTTCAGTCAGCCCGAGACTGAATTTGCTTCGTATTCGCAACTGAGCGACGGTTGAGACTAGAAGCGAAGTCGTAATGCCAACAAATAACTTTGGGAAATTTAAATAAAATCTAAGAATGCGAAAAATCTAAGTAGTCGACACGTAATTTTTCATTCTGAAAATAAAAAAAGGGAGAACGTTGGAAAAATTATAAGCAATATTTTAATGAAAAATATTTAAATGGAAGAAATAGTGTATATATATTAAATTATATTATATGTATACAATAATATGTTATATTATATGTATTTATTATATATATAACCTGCTTTTTTATTTAAATATTAACTCCAGAGTATTCAATACCTGATAGAAGGTCTGATTTTTTAGCGTTCCCTGAGGCCTGAATTTTCGGAGGAATATTCTTGGGGATATTCAGGCCTGAGTGTACGCTTTGCGATAGCAGGTGTAACGTAAGTATGACATCTTAATAAAAAAAGGAAAACTTACCATTACCGCTCAGGCCTGAGAAAATGTATTGGTTCAGGCATATTTTAACCGCTGGGAAGTTAAATAAAAGCTTATAAAAAATGAAATGCTCGTTCCTTTTGTATTAGAATGCGGATTATTAAAATTTATTAGGTAATGATTTTAATTAAGTCCTCTCACATAATGAGACCTCGAAACAAAAGGTCAACTATCATGCCGAAATGTAAAAAATAATAAAGATCCTCTAACAAAATTTCGTAATAAGTAACATTTAGATGAACCGCAGTATAGACTGTCATCAATCTATAGTAATAAAACTCATTTTCTGTTTGTTTGTTTGTTTGTTTGGCCTTTATACAAATCTAAACGGCTCAACGGATTTCTCTCAAACTAGGTACACATATTAAGTTTATCCCAACTTAAAATGTTACATACTTAGTTTTTGCCACGCCCCCTCTGAAATTTTTCAACTAACGGTAAATTTGTTATTATAAAACTTTTTACTATCGGAGATTTTTGTGTATTCAATTTTAAAATTTTTTTGTTATTTTGACGTCAAAAACACTCACATATCTTCAAAATTGGAGAAATTTTCAGTACAACGACTTTTTCATAAAACATCGTTACCTAAGAATGAGAAAAAAACGACATGAAAATCAAAGTTTGGTCTTTCGATGCAAATATCTCCGCTGTCCATTAATATATTTCATTCAAATTTTTTTTGTTCAAAAGTTCAATAAAATCACTTCACAAAAATAGGTTGAACTGTACCGTTAAGTCAGTGTATATATGTTTTATGAGTTTTGATTTAAAATTCTCTATATAGAGAATGAAGTTGTGTGTCTAGAGTAATTATAAACATTTTGGTGTATATAACTATATAACTATATAATGATTTACCAAATTAAATTAAAAAAAGTCAATCATATGATATATTTAAGAAAGCTCTAAGAGAATACTGTCAAAGTTTGCCAATGTAATTGCTAAGTTGTTTAATCTATACTAAGATTCTTAAATCTATGTAGGTCTTAAAGAGCGTAAGAAATAAATAAAAAAAATAAAAAAACAACAAAAACTTCGATCTATACACGCAGGAAAATATAAGAGCTCCCCTAACAAATTCTGCTTCCAATAATTTATTGTTTAGCACTAATTGAGAGCACATTGTGGTCTGCAAAAAACTTTCACGCTCACTCTCTTTTTGCAGATATTTTATGCAAACTCTCTCTTCATAAATCTCAATTTGCAAGCATTTAATGTTTGAGAATAAACAATTAATATTTGCATGAAGTTCTTTTTCCAAGTATTGCTTTATTTGCAACCAAATATGATATTCTTGGACTAAACAAATTTCTTTTGCTACGAACTGTTTTCTAAACATTTCATTATTCAGGCCTAAAGCATTTTTAATTCACATGTGAACAAAACTGTATCACGTGCAAACTAATTTTATTTGCGTCCAAGTGGTCTCTGAAAATGTTTTTATTTGCACCTTAACAAAGATTACTTACGTTTAAACAAATGTATTTTTGACACAATTATGATTTGTTTGAGAGGGAACATATTTTACTTGCATTAGCCTGTTTTCCAAAACAGTATATACTTACCTTTAAAAAAAGTTACTTACATTCAAATGAAATTTAATTTCATCCAAAACAATATATTTTCGGGTGCAAAAAAAATATTAATATTTCATTATTCAGGCCTAAAGCATTTTTTATTCACATGTAAACAAATGTGTATTACGAGCCTATTAATTACACCCTCAATAGTTAATGCGGTCCTCTTGTTATTGTGTGCACTCCACAACTTTCCGCGCACTGGAGTGCACTTAATTGATGGAATGAAGTACGCCGACTCTACTTCGTGTTCAAAGATCTCAACAATAATTTTTGATAATGTCTGGAAATCCTCTCTGGGAAGCCTAAAAAAGAATTAAAATGTTTATTCAGATAATCTATTGTTTCGAATTACTTACAATATATTAGGGTAAACTGCAAGACACTCATCTATAACGGCTTTTGCAATTGTGATGCGCTCCTTATTTTATAGTGGCTTTAGTAATTTTATAATTTTTTTAACAGACGGAAGACTTTGAATTGAGTTAGCATCAGGTAATGGGTAGAGTATTTGGACTGCAACATTGAAAGATTCGGTTGTATTAGTTAAATCTAACTTGGTATCGAAGCTTTGCAATCCTGTATCAGGAAACTCCAATGACTGTATAGAGCCTGTTACTGTTGACGCCGATGCCGAAGATCGCAAAGAACCTAAAAAGAAACCGTTGTTAAAGTCTTGAATTAAAATTTTCTACTTATTTCACCTTTTAAAATGATTTCAATCGCAAATGACTGGACATTATAAAACTGGCGTACAATTTTACTGAATTGTAAATTCGTAATCATACATCCATTCATAAGGTGGGGAAAAATTTGATAGTTGTGGAATTATTCAGAAAGTTATACTTTAAGAACCAACTAAGCAATAACGCTTAAACAAACTAAATATATTTTTAATATTTCAAACATTAATAAAATCTTAATACATTTTTTACTTACCACAGAAAGTTGTTTGCTGTTGAAAGCTTCTGCAATACTGCTTAGAATATAAAAGAAGTCACTCTTTCTATCTTTTCACTCGTCTGTTTAAAACAATTTAAACAATAAGTGCTTAGATGCAAATAAATATTCTTTGCAATTTAATTTTTTCGCGAGTTGCTCTCTATTCTCTCTTTTGTTTCCAAAATAAATATATTGGGGTCTAAAAAAAAGTTATTCGTAACAACATGTGCAAACATTTTGTTTTTATATATAAATAAATTATACTTACCCATAAATAAACCATATTAAAAATATTTATTTATCCCTAAACATTTTATATTATTCATAAACTTTTGCTCTCAGTTGTGAGTGTGAGTCAATGTGAGTGTCACAAATATACTTTATTTGAGCCCAAGCAAATTCTTTCTAATTTTAAACAAAATTTTTCTTGCAACGCAATCTACAATTATAATATGTTTACCGCCAAACAAACTAAAAGCCGAGATTTTCCTCCGTGTAGCAAGCTCAATAATAACAAACAAATAAATAAAAAGTAAAAAAAAATTTAAAATATAAGCTTTTATTAAAAAAAGCCGTGAACTAAAAAGAAAAAAATAAATTTAAGTGACATTTGTCATATTGCTTGAGGCACCGATGTCCGCGATTCGCTATACAGGTTTACTACACATTATCAGTAGCATTGAATCTTTTTGTAAGCTTACCTGCATATAAACTGCGATCCATTATATAGGTTTAATATACAATATCAGTGACATTTACTACCAAAATGTCAGCTGAATTGAGCCAGTAGTCTTGGAGATATAGCATTTTTATTGATTTGTGGGCGGTAAAAGGGCGTGTGGCAAAAAATGTTATCATAATATTGCATTGTCATCGGACTTACATATGTATGCTAAATTTCAGCTTAATCGGATACCAACAAGTTGCCGAAAAATGGCTTACATGTTTTGACCAAAGAAGTAAAATATAAGGAAGTGGTGTAGTATCACAAAAGTGCGGCATTTTCCATATTGGTGTTGGTTCGCACAAATACATGAACATTCAAACACGGTCGCATTAGGTTGCATTACAAAAAAAAGGCCCAAAAGGTTTCTGATTATAATAACATATTTACAGATTTAGGCTTAAAGTTTTCGCTATTTTGTTTGTTCTTATCCAATAGCAATAAAAGATTGTATTTCCACACCACCCTTGAGGTATACAATTTGGTGCGTTACCGATTTTTTTGGGTGTTCGGTTCCCCAGTAGGCCTATTTCACCCGAGAGAAAACAAAAATATTAGTAAAGTAAAAAATGTATGGTAAAAGCTATCTACTGGGTTTGTATGCATTTATATTAATGCATTAAATTTTAAATATATTAATAAAATTATAAATAATTATATATATTAATAAATTATATATAAAAAAATGGATTTCAATAAATTAAGTGAAGATAAATAAAATTAATTTCTTTCTGAACACCTTTAAAACGAATTGTTTTATTCAACTTTTGCCTTATAGTTGGCTTTTCATTATTTATTTTAGATATATAAAAATATCTAGTTTTTAAAAATATTTAAATTAAAGATTTTTCTACAATATTCAAATGACCGGAAGACTTAATATGACCCTCAAATATACTTTTGCCAAGCAAAAAGTGTTGTGTGTTCAACAAAATTCTATTGTAATACATTTTATGCAAAATAGATTTGTCTTTATCTAATAATTTTGTTTGTACGACCAGTTATTTTTCAGCAATAATGCAACCGGTTCAACTGATTTTGAAGGATTTTTCAAATACCCCTTTGATTTAAAACTTATCAACGATTCCTGGCTACTTTCACCCTCTAAATCCATTTTATATTCATTGCATTTCTGGATTGATTGCAATTTAAACACAACAAACCCTGCTATGTACTTAGCTACATGACCTGTATATTCAGTTAAAATCTAGCATCTGTTAAATAATTATGGTCGTTAAGAAAAGAACAGTCCATGTCGTCATAATTTTTAATAAATAAATTAAATATTTATTTCTTTTATTTAATTTAAAAAAATTTTTATTTGTTGCGTTATTTTATTCTTTATTTTTGCCTTTATTCCACACACTTCATATTATACACTGTATTCGGAAACTTTCTCGAATTTTATCTCCTAAGCAATTTGAGACTGACATTTTATTATTGCACTTTTGGACTAAGGAGACCCAAGTACCTTTAATAAAAATTAGAAAAAAATTATTAACGCGTGGGCCATAAACTGCACTTGTGACCAAAATTTTTTCACTGAAAACACGAAAAATGTGTGGAAATATGTAAATTGAATACGCCCCTGAAACACTTTGACATTTCAATCCCTTAAAATTGGCGCGGAAACAACGTACTCCAATTTGCTTTTTTTCACTTATTTTCAATTAGAAATGCACAAATTTTCACTTTAAATAACTTTTTTAAACACAATAAATTATAAATAACGTTGTTCCGTTTAAAAAATCCAACTGGTGTTCATATACTTACTTATGGAAGGAAACCACATTATTCTTCAAGTTTTGACTACTTGAACAGTTTTTTACAGCACAACGCATGTTTGTATAGTTGTTTATATCATAAACTTTACTAATCTCACTGAAATTATCAATAAAAATAGCTTTTAATTAAGCATTTAATATAAGTAATTTTTTTATCTAATACTTCGACTGACAGAACGATCCAAATGTCAAAAAACTATTCGTCAAAACTAAGTGTCAATTCACGAAACATACCGCAGTACAAATACACTGTATGTGAGGGTAACACCACTTCCTTATATTTTATTTCTATGGTTTTGACGGACATACATACATAGTACATACATAAGAACGAAGCAACCCAGCGGTCAGCAATTGCAATGCCTGATGAAATCTGGAGTGAAATAAGATTTATTTTGCTTTGAAAATTCAGGAATGATATCTTTACTGATTTTTTTTTTTTTTTTTTAAACTTTATTAACTTTATTAATTCACAAGTGTCACAAAAAATTTTATTTATAATAAATTCAAATTTTAAAAAACATAATCTATAAAGAGTTCAACTACTTTTTATCATTAATTAAAGAATGCCTCAGCGCCAAAATGGCTTAATAGAGGCTCAACTGGCAACTATTTTCAAATTCAGAACAATGTTATAATACATTATTTAAATAAAAAAAAAGAACAAAAATATATAAAAATTCATTATTACTTTTAGTTTGTTATTTAGAAATATAAATAGAAATATGATAGTAAAAATAAAATATTAAGTGTGTCCATACAGAAGAAGCGAGTCTATGTTTTCAAGTAAAAACTTTCTTAAATTTGTTTTAAAGGTTGAGATCCGTTCACTAGATTTTATTGAATTTGGTAGCTTATTAAACTCATACGGTCCAGCATACTCTATCCGTTGCTTTGAGAATTCAAGTCGGCATCTAGCAGTTCTAAGGTTTGTACTATTACGCGTATTAAAATTGGCTTGGTTTGTATAAAACTGTAAAACATGATATCCCAAATTATTAAGTACTTTATAAACATACATTAAAAGCTGTTTTTTATACAGTCCAAATATTGGAAGAACTGTTCGGGAAAACTCCTTATATAAATTTAATGTGGAATGCCTAACTGGAAGATTGTATACTATTTTTAAAGCGCGATTTTGTGCAGATTGTAGAGATTTTAATTCTTGGCTCTGTTTATAAGCGTAAAGAATAGGAAGATATGACAAATGACTATGAATAAGTGATTGGTATATTAATAGTTTGACGTCTTTGGCTAGCTTATTTTTAAATTTAAAAAGTATTCCAAGTGCAGAAGAAATTTTAGATTTTAACATATCAATATGATTGCTCCATGACAGGCTGCAGAATTGCATTCCCAAGTATTTGACTGTATCTGTTTCCTTTATTTCATTTCCTTCTACAAAAACACTTAATACCTCACTTGATCTTCGTGGTTGAAATCTGATAAAATTAGTTTTTTTCGTATTTAAAACTAATTTATTTAATCTAGCAAATTCCGAAATCAAAACTGCATCATATTCAAATTGTGTTTTAAGAACCGCCGAGTGTTTATAAGGGTAAAACAAACAAATATCATCTGCAAACATAAATAGTTTCCCTTTCAGATTTAAGTTCTTAATGTCATCAATATAGATTTTGAAGAACAGTGGCCCAAGTACACTACCCTGAGGAACCCCACAATTTATAGAAACAAGATTACTTTTGGAGCTACCAATTTGAACATATTGTTTCCTATTTGAGAGAAAACTCCTAAAGTTTTCTAATTCATTGTTTCTGACTCCAAGTAAGTACAGTTTTTGCAATAAAATTTGGTGATCAACTAAGTCAAATGCTTTGCTGAAATCGTAAAACATGCCAGCTACTCCACAATATCCCTTGTCTAAACCATCACATATAAAGTTTATTACATTTACTGTAGTTTCTTCCGTACCAGAGCCTTTTCTAAACCCAAACTGATGAGAGCAGATAGCATTTTCGGCATCTAAATATCTAACAAATTGCTCGCAAATCAACTTTTCAAGAATTTTGTCTATTATAGACAAAAGGGCAACAGGTCTAAAATTATTGATGTTATATGCTCTACTTACTTTTGGAATGGGAATAATTTTGTGCACTTTTAAAACTTTAGGATACTTTGAGAAATCTATCATATTGTTAAAAATATTTGTTAAGTATGGTGAAATTATTTCTTTGCACTCATATATCATCCTAGGTGTAATATTATCAAAACCTGCACTTTTTCTAATATCAAGTTGTGATAATACTACATCTATATCAGAGACATGTAATTTTTGCAAAACAAAAAGATTTCGTGAGCGTGATAGCGTTCTTAACAGGTTTATATTGTCATCATCTCCTTGCATTACATTACTTCGTAGTTGAACAACAGATTCCAAAAAATATCTATTAAAGACCATAGCTTTTTCCTGATCACTATTTATAGAATAAGCATTTTCAGTCAAGCTTTCTAAAAATTTCCCTGAAATTGTCCAATCTGTGAAAATTTTGTTTTGTTTCAATCTCAGACCGGAAGATGCCCCTGAGTTTAGAAGCGAAGGCGTAATGCTGTCAAACGTTAAGGAGTGCTTTCAGTCAGCCCGAGACTGAATTTGCTTCGTATTCGCAACTGAGCGACGGTTGAGACTAGAAGCGAAGTCGTAATGCCAACAAATAACTTTGGGAAATTTAAATAAAATCTAAGAATGCGAAAAATCTAAGTAGTCGACACGTAATTTTTCATTCTGAAAATAAAAAAAGGGAGAACGTTGGAAAAATTATAAGCAATATTTTAATGAAAAATATTTAAATGGAAGAAATAGTGTATATATATTAAATTATATTATATGTATACAATAATATGTTATATTATATGTATTTATTATATATATAACCTGCTTTTTTATTTAAATATTAACTCCAGAGTATTCAATACCTGATAGAAGGTCTGATTTTTTAGCGTTCCCTGAGGCCTGAATTTTCGGAGGAATATTCTTGGGGATATTCAGGCCTGAGTGTACGCTTTGCGATAGCAGGTGTAACGTAAGTATGACATCTTAATAAAAAAAGGAAAACTTACCATTACCGCTCAGGCCTGAGAAAATGTATTGGTTCAGGCATATTTTAACCGCTGGGAAGTTAAATAAAAGCTTATAAAAAATGAAATGCTCGTTCCTTTTGTATTAGAATGCGGATTATTAAAATTTATTAGGTAATGATTTTAATTAAGTCCTCTCACATAATGAGACCTCGAAACAAAAGGTCAACTATCATGCCGAAATGTAAAAAATAATAAAGATCCTCTAACAAAATTTCGTAATAAGTAACATTTAGATGAACCGCAGTATAGACTGTCATCAATCTATAGTAATAAAACTCATTTTCTGTTTGTTTGTTTGTTTGTTTGGCCTTTATACAAATCTAAACGGCTCAACGGATTTCTCTCAAACTAGGTACACATATTAAGTTTATCCCAACTTAAAATGTTACATACTTAGTTTTTGCCACGCCCCCTCTGAAATTTTTCAACTAACGGTAAATTTGTTATTATAAAACTTTTTACTATCGGAGATTTTTGTGTATTCAATTTTAAAATTTTTTTGTTATTTTGACGTCAAAAACACTCACATATCTTCAAAATTGGAGAAATTTTCAGTACAACGACTTTTTCATAAAACATCGTTACCTAAGAATGAGAAAAAAACGACATGAAAATCAAAGTTTGGTCTTTCGATGCAAATATCTCCGCTGTCCATTAATATATTTCATTCAAATTTTTTTTGTTCAAAAGTTCAATAAAATCACTTCACAAAAATAGGTTGAACTGTACCGTTAAGTCAGTGTATATATGTTTTATGAGTTTTGATTTAAAATTCTCTATATAGAGAATGAAGTTGTGTGTCTAGAGTAATTATAAACATTTTGGTGTATATAAAAACGTACTTTTTGCCTCCCCACCCCCCGCCCCCTCCTGTTAAATCTGTTTTATTGTGATTTGTCATTTTTCTCACTATTGTTTCACCCACACGTTGTCACACAGTTCTTTATCAATGGTACTTTAAATGTTCTATATATATCACTGTATCATCGAAAAGATGACTGTGAATAAGAATACTGTAAAAGTTAATTTTTTCATGTTTAATGTGTTATTTGAACTTTATTGTTGAAAGTCAAATTTCCACGCCAATTAAATGTACCGACATGGTTGTAAGCTTGGCTGCATTGAACAAATTTTTCGGTTCAATTGCGTACTAACCGAAAGTATGCTGAAAAGTATGCTGGAAAATATTATAAATTAGAACTAAGTACTGCATTACCGACACGATTCCAATATATTAGAAAAGTCGGTAACTGTTATCCAATTTAGTTCTTTTCGCACACAGCGTAAACTTGCAGCAAATAACATAATGGCACTTCTTGCACTGTTCCTGCAGATTTTTCAGCTGGATTTATGTCGATCTGTTAACGTCGATAATATTGCTACAGGTTGCTGTATATACTATAATAAAAATTAAAAAGCGACTGCTTTCTTAACTTACACCTTTTTGCTAATTTACATTAAAAAACGACTTTACAATTTTTCGTATAAAAGAGTAATTCAGAAGATTTAAGAAATTGCATCAACTATCAGACTCAATTTATATTAATTTTTTATTTAGAGACAATCTAATTGTTATTTTCTATTGGGGGTTGGAATTAGTTTTAAAGGTTTTCTAAGAGATGGCGTAACTATCAATAGATCGCATCGGGCACACCTGTGACTATATTCATTTCAAAGCACATTGTGTAAGCTTCATTTTTCAGTATGTGTCATTCCACTGAAGTGTAAAAAACATATATTTTTTTCTCTGTGAACATGTCGACTTTCGTTCCAACAAAACGCAATTTGCGGGAAGGTTTACTTTTGTGCTTCCATTTGAAGATAAAAGCGGTTGAAGCACAACGCACGCTTACTGAGGCTTACGGGGACTATGCTCCATCGATTTCTACTTGTGAGTACTGGTTCCGTCGGTTTAAAAGTGGTGATTTTGATACGGAAGACAAAGAGCGTCCGGGCCAGCCGAAAAAGTTTGAAGATGAGGAATTGGAGGCTTTGCTCGATGAAGACCCGTGTCAAACCCTTCAAGAATTGTCAGAATCATTGGGAGTCGACTTATCAACGGTCGGCAAACGCTTGAAGGCCATGGGAATGATTCAAAAGCAAGGAAATTGGGTGCCATACCAGTTGAAGCCGAGAGACGTTGAACGGCGATTTTGCATGTGCGAACAACTGCTTCAACGGCATAAAAGGAAGAGTTTTTTGCATCGTATTGTCACTGGCGATGAAAAGTGGATCCATTACGATAATCCTAAGCGAAAAAAATCGTGGGGACCACCCGGCCATGCATCAACATCGAAGGCCAAGCCGAATATTCATGGCGCCAAGCTTATGCTGTGTATTTGGTGTGATCAGAAGGGTGTCGTGTACTATGAGCTGCTAAAACCTAACGAAACCATCACTGGGGAGCGCTACCAACAACAATTGATGCAATTGAGCCGAGCATTAAAGGTTAAACGGCCGGAATATGCCAAAAGACACGACAAAGTGGTTTTTCAACATGACAACGCACGGCCACATGTTGCAAGAACCGTCAAGGAAACGTTGGAGGCGCTGAATTGGGATGTGCTACCCCACCCGCCTTATAGCCCAGACATAGCCCCTTCCAACTACCACCTATTCAGATCGATGACGCATGGCTTGGCTGAGCAGCGCTTCACTTCTTACGAGGATACCAAAAAATGGGTCGATTCGTGGATTGCCTCAAAAGACGAATCGTTCTTCCGGCGCGGAATCCATATGCTGCCAGAAAGATGGGAAAATGTTTTAGCTGACGATGGACAATACTTTGAATAATATACATTGTACCGTTGTTTCTAAATAAATGCTCAAAAACCGAAAAAAAACCTTTAAAATTAATTCCAACCCCCTACTAAAAAATTTTAGGAAGATTTTTATAAATTTGATTTTCATTAGCGAAGTGCAAGTAACATGCTTACCAGTAGCCAGTAAATTCAGTTTAGAACTACAAAACAGTTTTTGATTGTGAAAAAACTGTGATAAAATTATTTCTTCGTTAAAAAAGCTTGGTAAATTTTTTAACTGATATTTTTATAGTAGTCTCAAACTTAAATTTAACAAGTTCTTACAAAATTCCAAAATTTACAAAAACATTTAGTCGAAAAGTGTATATTAAAATTTTTATATAAATGACTCTCGAGTAACACCGGGTATATCAGCTAGTATTAAATAAAATTGATCCTTTGCGATCAAACTGCGCTAAAGCCTGCCAAAGAGTTTTTTTCGAAGATTTTTCCACCCTCTTATGAAAAACTTTACTCAAATTCGGTAATCACATTGGAAAACCCTATTGCAAGTGAGGTTATTCAAAAAAATGAAAATATGGAGGTTTTTAAAACATATTTCCACCCTTAAAGTCTCAGCTTAGAATTTGCAAAGACTAGTATGGAAAAATAAATAAATTTTTGGATGAGTTTTTCACAAATTGTAAATTCGCTTTTATTGCAGATCAGATTAACACATGCGTAATTAAATTCCGGGACAAGCCACTAAGAACACATTATTTTTGAAAAATTCTACTTTACTAATATCGCCTGTGGTCGAAGTTCGACCATACCAAAATCGATTTGTCTTTTGCTTTTTTTTTATTTTTTTTGAAAAACGTTTATCAAAGTTAAATTAATACGTCCATTTTCTTGCGGTAGCTGTCCATTTCCAATTTTAAGCAACAAATTTTTAAAAAATGAGTCGTCATTCGTAGAAAGCGATACTCTCATATTGATTTTAAGTTGTAATGTAATCATATATGACCATAGATAAGATCTTTTCAAAGAAGCATTGATTTTATCAGCATGTGCCCCTCTCGTCACGATAGGTACGACTTTACAGGCGAAAGTCTCCTGTGAAGAAAATTGTAAATGCACTGAAATGTAAGTTTGAATTGCGCTAATCTCGCATTGTTTTATCTATTGTTTCGACGGAAAACTTGTTTGACATAGTAGCCTCGTCCTAAACTATTAAAAAGGTTTCCATGTACAACTTTTTGGTATTAATATTGGTATATGTGCTGAATTTTGTTTTCATAAGACTTAAACACGCAGCCGAGCAGAAGTTAAATTAAAGATTTTTTTAATGGAAATAATAATGTTACACAATCTTGTACAGACTATCTATTATTGATGAAAATTTTTTATAAAGAAAATTTTCTATCTTTAATTTTCAATTCAAAGATATTAAAAAAAAACTGATTGCATAGATTTCAACACAACCTCTCAATCGTTTAAGTCTAGCTTTGTTGGTAATTCTTTGAATTGAGTTGAGTCCAAAGATTTAGTAAAGATGTCAGCCAACTGATCCTGTGTTCCAATGGACTTTATAATAAATGCTTTACTTGCAACGTGGTCTCTTATAAAATGAAACTTAACGTCGATGTGTTTAGCTCTTTTGCTTTCCACGTTATTGGCCATCCCAATCCATCCTCTATCGTCCTCATAAATTGTTACTGGATTTTCGTGAATTTGTTTTAAATCTTGCATTGGTCCTTTTAACCAAAGAGCCTCTGTACACGCTGAACTTAAGGCTCTGTGTTCAGCTTCACTGGATGAAGTAGTAGCAACAGTTGTTTGTTTCTTACTGGACCATGATCCAAAAATTTTAAAAATGTATCCACTTACGGATTCCGGCTTACCAAGTCGGATGCTTAAAATCAGCATGAGCATATCCCACAACTATTTCTTCATCTCTTTGTTTGTAATGTAATTTTAATGACTTTGACCCTTTTAAATATTGGACAATTCTCTTAAAATGTTGCCAATATTTATTGATATTGGCCTAAAAACCCAACTGAATAACAGATGTCTGGTCTTGAACATAGCTGTACATAGATGTACATTAGACTTCCTAACAACTCACGATATGGCGTATTTGATACCTCAGATGTATTTGCTTCTAATTGTAATCCTTTCTCCATAGGACTTTTAACTGCATTGCAATCCACCAATCCAAATTTCTCAAGTAATTTTTCAATACTTGCTACTTGAGAAAGTTGTAGACATCCGTCAATAAGTTCAAATTTCATTCCCAAAAATATTTTAAAGAACCACAATTTGTCATTTGAAATCGATCAGCTAGATTCTTTTTTTAATTTAATTATAGATGATTTATTCTTTCCAGCAATTAGAAGATCGTCAAAATATAATACTATTATTAATACATCTAGTGAATTGATCTTTGTGTAAAGACATTAATCGTGGCGTGACCTTGTGAAACCAAGTGAAATAAGAAACGAAATAAAATTAACATTACAACACAGTGGTGATTGCTTTTAGCCATAAAGTGATTTCATTAGCTTGCATGCCATATCTTTTCCTGCTTTTATGCCTTCTGGAATAGCCATATTTATGTCTTCTTCGAGATTTCCATGTAAAAAAGCTGTTTTAACATCCAACTGATGAAAGTAATACTTAGCCTTGCCTTATATCGTGTTGGGTTAACATTTTCATCCTCTTTTGTTTGAAAGACCCATTTCGATTTCAGTTGCTTCTTATTTGGCGGTAGCTTCATTATCTTCCATACATTATTGGTTTTCATAGATGCAAATTCTTCAGCTACTGCTTTCTTCCAAAAATCAGTATCTCTTCCTGAAAAAATGTCGTTAAATGTTTCGGGAACACCCGTAAAGATAGCAACAGCAGCGGAATTTGCTCTGGATCCAGTTATATAACCAAATTACTTACTTGGTAGTTGGCGCTCCCTTTCACTTCGCCTTAGAGTAATTTCATTAGAGTTACTGCTAGTAAATTGCGAAGAGAGCGCAGGTGTCACTTCGTCGTCATCTCCAATCAGTGCATCTTCGAAATCGTCTCTTAAAACGTCATCTTCTTTTTCTTCGATTTGAAGAGTTAAATTTTCAGCAGCCACAGCAATATCTTCATTTCCCCCTTCCTGCTCGTGGCTTCTACAAACTATGAACTGCCTATGAGCTTGTTCTTGATCATCTTTTAAGTCCTTGTATGGAAAAATAGTTTCGAAGAACTTAACGTCACGTGCTGTGAAGACTTTTGTAACCCCACATCCCAAAGCCTGTATCCATTAGGTGCGTAACGAATCATAACTGCTTTTCGACTCTTAGGGTCCAACTTCTTCCTAGACTGGGTTGGAATCGAAGCAAAAAGTTTGCAACTAAAAACTTTTAGTTTATTTAAATCTGGTTTTGTTTCAAGCCACATTTCAGCTGGTGTCAATAAATTTTCTAAATATCTGGTTGGACTTCGATTAATTATATAAACAGAAGCTATTGCAGCGCCATTCCACATCTTCTTTGGCATACATGATTCTATTAACATAGTACGTATATTTTCAACGACTGTGCTGTTAAATCTTTCAGAAACTCCATTTTGTTGTGGCGAGTATGCAATTGTTGTTTCTACTTGAATTCCCTTGTACTTGTACCAGGACTTCTGCTCGTTTGATAAGTATTCGCGTCCTTGATCAATGGTAAGCTTTGAAGTTGCCGAACCAAATGCTGTTATTGTACCAAAGCAAGGCTGTTGCTATAGCTTCATATTCCTTGAAGGCCTTGAAAACGAAAGATTTCCTTTTATGATGTATGATTGCAAAATGGCTATAATCGTCAATGAAAGACACGAAGTATTTTGATCTATCCCAAGCAACTGGAACCATAGGTCCACAAACGTCGGATTGAATTCGTTCTAATGGTCGCTTTGCTCGATTTCTTGTTCTATTAAACGGTACTCGGCTGTGTTTTTCCTCAATGCAAACGTAACAAGAATTAATTGTATTAAGTTTTGTATTGAAGCTGGTAAGTACGCTATTCTTTATTAACTTGTCAATGCTTTGTTGTCCAGTATGTCCTGATTGGCAATGCCACAACATTGCTTTTTCTGCTACACACTGATTTGCTACTGATGACTTCTTAATGTTAATTTCTAGCTCGTACAAGTTTCCACGCAAATATGCTATAGCCACTAGCTCAGAGTGGTTTAAGATCAATGCTTTGTTTCTGCAGAACTTGACTTCTATATCAGCGCTTGATAGTTTCCGAACTTATAATAAATTATCCCGTAATTCTGGAATTCATAGGACATCCTTCATTAAAATTTCCAGACCCTTGTAAGTATCCTTTAATATTTCCGAAACGCTTGACAAGTAAGAGCTCATTTTCTTTGGCTACATTGATTTCAACATGAATTCTTAGTTCAGCGAAGGCCCATTTCTCATTGCTTAGATGATCACTTGCTCCAGAGTCCAACTTGAATTTTATCATTCTGTTTTGAGACCTTTTAGTGCTTCTATCTGCCATAAAACATAGTCCTGTTGTTGTTCACACTTCTGGCATCTCCTTGTATACAACACTTTGCTTGATGGCCAAATTTGTTGCACTTAAAGCATTTTCCATTAAACTTTTTCTTCCTGAAATTATTCTTGCTTGAAAAAGCTGTCTTGCCATCCACTTTTTCGCCTTGACGGTCAGAGAATTTTGTTTATTCTGAAATCAGCCTTTCTTTCGCCATGCTGTACGTTAGTTTTCAATCATCCCGGTTTTGTAACGCAGTCACCAGCGGATAAAATTTGTCCGGCAATGTGAGAAATAGCTGTGCTAGGATGTCACTGTCGTCGAGCTTAGCTGCTGCTAACTTAAGTTGCCGCACTAAGTTTTCGAAGGATAATAAATGGGATACTACATCGCCACCTTCCTTCATACGAAGCTTATTTAATTGTTTCCATACCAGTACTTGGTTCAACACCGACGTCTTGTTGAATGCTCGCCGCGGAGCAGAAGTTAAATAAAAGATTTTATTTAATGGAAATAATAATGTTACACAATCTTGAACAAACTATCTATTATTTATTTAAATTATTTATAAAGAAAATTTTCAATTCAAAGATTGCTTTGATATTTAAAAAAAACTGACTGTATAGATTTCAACACTGAGGTTGGGACAATTTTCTTACAAAC
The DNA here is from genome assembly GCA_963920525.1 of Dichetophora obliterata. Taxonomy (NCBI): domain Eukaryota; kingdom Metazoa; phylum Arthropoda; class Insecta; order Diptera; family Sciomyzidae; genus Dichetophora; species Dichetophora obliterata. Next base: position 106,615,491 of record OY986438.1, read on the forward strand.
AACAAACGTGTTTTTGAACATGTTTTAAACTAACAGATTTTATTTCTCTCTAAAACTTTAAAAAGTGTTGGAATTGTGTGTGCCAAAAAAATATTGCAATGAAAATGTGTCACTTATTATTTTATCTGCTCAATAATTGCTTTATTCCGTGGTTTGTTACGTTAATGCAATAAAAACTACATTGCTTTCTTTTCATACCAACGCACCGTTGTTGTTGTAGCTGCAAAGAAACACGCCACAACAACGAAACCAAGGCACTATCTCGATCGCTACAAGCAGTGGTAGCATCAAAGTCAATCAACAAACAAACTGCTTGCAAGAAAATGATTTACTGAATTATTCTGTATCGCGAAGAGGCACACAAAAGATGAGAAAAAACACGAGAAGCAATACTTCGTTCGTGTGCTTATACAGTGCTTTACGCGTTGGTGTGCTTATACAGATACAGAAAAAAGCAGTTAATTTTTTATTAAAATGGCAATTTTTCGACAAAACTATGCATGTTACCGCTAACTTTTTGTTGAAATCGGGAAAGGTATTTCGTATGTTCATACATCATTTTCAGATATAATTTACTGTTCGGGTAGGAAATGGGAAAAGCGCCGAATTTTACCAAAAATTGAGATTAAAGCTAGTTTCTCTGTCAATAATAGTGTTGGGAAGCTCACACATAGCTCATTTGAGGTACCTCAAATGTCCCATCACCTCAAAAAGATATATTGAACCGTTTCAAATTTTCATACAGCTCAAATTTGACATCTAAAAGTTTATTTGATTTTATTATTTAAGGCATTATAATTTTATGATTACACGTTTAAATATTTGAAATTAATAGGCATGAAATTAAAACCATATGCATTTTTTTGAAAAAATAAGTTTGTGTCAAATTTGTTTTCGATATAGGCAGGCCCGTATCCAGAAATTAAGAGCCGTACAGGCTGAGCCTCCAGTAAAAACTAAACAAATTTTTTTCATACATTTGTACATAAATATATATATATGCATATTAACATATTTTCAAATGAATTTTTTATATATTTACATGTTATTTAATGAGTTCATTGTTCAAATGTATATTTTAGTAAAAAAAAGTTTAGTATATTAACATATTAAATATAACATAAATGAGTGCAATGTTTGAAAGCGAATTTCTAATGTACTATATTGATTTCCACTACAGTCACAGCTCTGCTGTTTAATACAAAGGCAATCGTCTTAGTTTCTCATTAAATTTGCGAAGAATGGTTTCGGGACAAATTTTTCCCAAATAATGGCCTTCAAAAGCGATCAATGAAAGTTCTCGCAGACGTGTTGTAGTCATCGATAATCTTTGAACTCTGTTGATTCGGTTTACATGGGAAAATGATGCTTCGCATACCGCCGTACTGTTGCCGAATGTTTAGATTGCACAAAACAAATTATAAGTATCAGGAAACGCATCGCGCATTAGATACAATTCATTAAACGTATCAAAACTGATTGAATTTGGTGATGTTTTCTGATGCTCATCCCTTTTTTTGTCCAGATATTTCTTCGCGACAGACATCTCGGCATCAGAGGGTATTTTAAGCCTATAGAACATAATATTTTTAAACTAGCCGGCTTCATTTCGTAAGCTGATGACAATGCATACGATCATTTTTGATGAAACGCTTTTTTAATTTGAATATAATATTATCAACGATATCAAAGTAAGCCGGCTTAATTTCAATTGAATATTCACTTCTCTCACCAAGTGATTGTTCTACTACTGAGTTTCCTAATAGATTCGATCGACGGTGCACTCTGTGTGATATAAAACCTTGTTATTTTAATTGTTTTTTATCAAAAGTACCTCATTCAATCGCAAGCTATGTCTGCAACATCCATTATTTTCCTTTCAGCCTTTCCAAATTTTTATACTCCCAATTAGTAGTTCTAGTTAGACTAATTAGACTAATTATTATTAGTAGATTGGGGAAAGTATGTATAACTATTTGAGAATGAATGCAAAGTATTTAGATTACAGAAATAGGCGAAGACTGCTGACCTGGTACAGCCGCTTAAAGTTGAAAAATCCGAAATGCAGTCAGCTGGCCCTTGAATCATGATATAATTTCGAAATCCTCCCCATTCATCCTCAAGTAGTTGCAAGTGTTTTTCCTAATCAGAACAGCAAACTGGGAGACACAAAAAGTGAAGAAACTGCTGGAAAAACGACTGCACCAACTGCAATTTCTTTTTTGTGTATATTTAGTTTAAGACACTTAAAATAATAAATTATCTGAAAAACTCGCTCAAAAAATCTTGAAAACAATTAAAATAACAACATTCTATAAATTTTCACCAAAAATTAACTTTTTTTACAATTTTTTGCCAGCTGTTGGCAATGTTTTGTGAAATTTTGTTTTCTTAATTTTCAGCTGTCAAATGAAAGTGCTGCCATATTTTCGGCGTATGCTTACGTTTATAATGCAAAGGTCTTATTACACTTTGACAACTGCGAAATAAACGAGGGCAGTTGTAAAAGCAAACGAAAATTTGGCTAGGGCAGGCTCGACGGATTCTAGGGCTGGCTAAGCCTGCCCTAGCATCATACTAGCTACGGGCCTGGATATAGGAATTTAATCATCTAAACCATCTCCTCAAACTGATTTGAATACAATACCGATTTCTTCAATTTTTTGTCTTTGTGGAGCATAAGGCAGCAATTTAAATACAGATTTTTTAAATTCTAAAGTTTGGGCTAATTTTGTTGATTTGTATTGTTGAAAATAGGTTATTTCACTATTTGCACAAAGTTATATGCCATTTCCATTTACCTCCCCTCTATTCACCTCATAACAAATCCTAACACCGTATAGCACTTTTAACACCACACAACCTCTTTTTAAGCGACGTAACCTCATTTAAGTCCCTTCATACCTCATTTCAAGTGGGACAATGTACCACCTCATTTTTTAAAATGAGTAACTCACTTAAGCTCACCTCAAATCTATTTTGTGCCCATCACTAGTCAATAACTTCTTCACTATCAAATAAATCAAAATTTTGTGTATACATTACGGCTTTCCATCGCGTAGGATTTTAGCACGAATTTCAAATCCTAAAATTTTAAAATAATGGCATTTAGCTGTATTAAAATCAGGGATCATTAATAACTCTTTTCTTAAATTCTGCGTTCTTGTAAAAATAACTGCATATTAATATTTTTATTTTTTATTTATTTCAGTCCACTGATTATGTATCTTGTAGACTCTTGCAAAGATAACTTAAAAAGTTGTGCAATTAATAAATTTAATCTAAAACGGTTTTAATTTACATTAAAATTATGAATTTTAAAAATAGATATCCAAACGTAATCGGTATTCATACTTAAAATATTCAAAAATACTCAATAGTTTCTAAGACAACACCAAGACGAAATCATACTTACTAATGCAGACTGAGGCTTACAAAACAGTTCTAATGTACAAAGAAGAAAATAAGGAATAAAATTCAGCAATAATTGGCAGATAAAGTCGAATTCTCACTCCACTGTATTCCATTGAAATTCCATTTTGTATTTTTAGAGGGAAAAAAAGAGAATAAAAAAATATTAAATTAAATTAGAAAATAACGATTCTGGTCCTTACGGTCCTTAGTTTAAGATATTTGCTAAATTTTAAAATATTTAAATTATGTAATGCGTTAATAAAAAAGATATGATATTTTATATTTCAGAAAAGTTCAACATTTATTTCGTAATGAAAACAACAAATATTAAAAAATATCAAATAATATTTCACTTTATTATTATAAACACAAAAATATAAAAGTAAATAAGTTAAACAAAAACGTGGCGACCGTAGCCTAGTGAATAGAGTGCGTGGCCCCTAAGCTAAAGAACCGCGGTAGCCCGGGTTCAATTCCAGCTCAGACAGAAAGTTTTTTCAATTGAAATAATTTTTCTGTACGGTCGTCACCTCTCTGCAGACAATGGCAAACCTCAAAATTGCCATGTAAAGCTTCTTGAGAACATAAAGCCGTTCGGAGTCGGCATAAAATACGTAGGTCCAGTTCTCGATCACTTGTGATCAAACATTTAATAACACGCACAACACAATTGATCAATAGAAGCTAGGTCAAAGTCCTTCTTCCAGGGGCTGAAATTGCCAGTTATTTTTTTTTAACCCTTGTGTCAACACCCGAAAAATTGTACATCACCGAACACCCGGATACCGGGGTATGCCAGTGTATTTTGTATTAAAATAATATGTGTAACATGTTGAATGTGCAACATATTATGCGTTTTTTTGCTAAAATTTTGTGAATTTAATCCTATAAACCGGTTTTTTAGGCAGGAAATATGCAGGTGTTGTCAGATTTTTTCTAAAAACTAAATTTAAAATAAAAATTTTACAGGGAAATAATTTAGCTTCAAAAACGAAAAGATTTTTTGATTAAGTAAGCAGAAACTATTTTACACAGTAAATATATGTTTGTTGGTTTTTTTTCTCTGGTCGTTTTTTATAATTGTTATGTCAAATAAACCAAAACCGACATATATTTTAATTTATTCTGTCAGTTGTGAAATTTTAAAAAACTGTTATTTGCAGTACTAGGTGTTTTTAAAAACTACGCTTATGTCTGAAAAACAGTAACTTACAAAAATATGGCAATACTGGAAATATAGTAACGCATTTTTATTTTTGTTTTGTTTTTTTGTTGTTTTGATAATCAGGGCTCTCATCACGTATGACGAGAATCGTTTGACGATGTCGTTTCAACGATACTTTAACATCACGTAACCTTTACTTTTATGCATCGTCTAAACGATATCGTTTTGCTTGCTTCATGTATGGCAAACATCTGTCAAATGGTATCGTCGAAACGCTTGCTTGGCGCGATAGCTCATTTGGTATCGTTTGGCTATTTTTCTGGTTGGAAATAGTAGAAGGCTTTTTCTGCAACAATTTCGTGAGGAATTAGCCATGCCAGAAATTGTAAAACGATCACAAAGTGTTCAAATCACTCGCAACTTTTCTTCGCGCAGTTGCATTGAAGAAATACTGGGTGAAGATCTTCCAGGAAGCCCTCAAGAAGAAAGCGGCGCTTCTGGCAGGATCACACATAAAGGCAACTGCTACTTATGCCCCAGGAAGAGGCCGACACGAAAAGCTTGCATTATGTGTAAAAAACCTGTTTGTATAGAAACTTCCATTGACACCACGCAATGCAAAAGAGGTCTTAGATAAAATAACATTTATTTTTAATGATTACATTACATTTACTTCTTTATCATAATAATAATTTCAATTAATAATTTAGTTTTTTTTTTATAAATGAATTAAAAATGTATGTTCAAATAGCACAAAAATGGTTTTCTTCATTTTTTAAAGAAGAATTTTCATACATTTTTCAAGGCATACCCAGGTATCCGGGTGTTGCTTAAAGGGGTACATCGCAATAACTGGTGATAACTTTCGTTCCACGGCAGATATTAACTTCAAATTTTGCAATTTGATAAAAAACAATATTTTTGACACAAAATTTGAAGTCATTCCGGCTACTAGAACCCAATATATGGCAATTTGAATATGAAAAACATACCCGGGTATGCGGGTGTTGACACAAGGGTTAAGTTAAGCAAAACAAACAACATAAATTTATTTTTAAAAAAATTTATAAGGAAAACAAAACTGCTTATTTCAATAAATTAGTTAGCGATCAGTAAATACTATGATGTGAAAAAAATATTATATTAAAAAACTGTAGTATAGTAATAAAACTATTGCAACTTTAAAAATTCCATGAAAGTTGAACAGTCTAGTAAACAGAATCTTTTAAGATCACAACCAAAACAAACTAGTCTTTAAAAGTGTACAGAGAGGTAAAAAAATTACAGGGTTAGTTCGATAATAAAAAAACATCGTTTACGCTCCAGTTGCATTTATAGTTGATGAAAATGTTTTAATTTTCTCTTGAATAAAATCCTGGGATTCCGTTACCAGAAACTGGTTCGGGATCGCGGGATTGAAAGCCCAAGTAAACATGAACGGACCATCTTTAATTTATTATGATTTGAATAATCAAAATTTCAGAGATATATTTGTATAGCGGTTCTTGAGCTTACCGGCAGCCACAAAACTGCTCAATTTCTTAAAGTTTAATTTTTATATATTTTTTTAAAAGATCAAAGAAACAAGGCATGCGCCTTATATAAACAAGGTTTGGCTTTTGACCTGAAAGGGATAGATTTATTTAGAGGAATTGATTGGAACCATACGTGAATTATTGATTAGGCGAAACAACCGGCAAGCATTAAACCTCGGCAAGCATTTCCAGCCCTTAGTTGTTCCTGTCCTTTAATTCCACATTTTATACAAATTTGTTGTGGATTTTTAGTTTTCCATAATTCTTAAATGTAGGAAAGAACAAAGAAAGTGAAAAGAACAATGCCCCAGAACGGATTTGAACCAGGGACCTCTGGGTTGATAGTCTCTCCACTAGACTACAAAGGCCGACAGTCTTAATCAATATAATAGTAAAGATATAGATTTAGGCGCCTTACGAAAAATATAAAGTTAGATCGAGACTTGGGTATGATTCAATCATCTGGAATCCTTCTCATACTATCCTTAATTTTAGACTGGAAAGAGTAGTGAAAACTGTTACTAGATCAATATTGCGATCCTTTTATACTACACTACCTTCGTATAATGTGCGTTGTTTTCGTATGGGCTTAAAATCTTTGAAGCCTAAAAGAAAAGTTCATTCATTATTATTCGTTCACGATATTATTTCTAGTAAAATCGATTGTTCATTATTATTGGATTTAATTGAGTTTAATATTCATTCAATCAAGGTATTCGCGCTTTTATAAAATATTTTTTATTGGACAGCATCGTACAAATAATGCTTTTAATTAATTAATAACTAGAACTTTATTATTATTTAAAAACTGGTCTCCTAGGTTTTCTATTGATCTCACTATGATAAAAGAAAGTTTTAGGAATTACTAGTCAAACATTTTGTAATGTATTTTAGTTTTATTTTCTAATCACGTTGAATTCTGTAAATATTTTTTATCGATTTCAAGTTGAATTGTAATAGTTCCACGTCTAGTCTGTAAGTATGTTATGTTCATTAAGACGTCTCAGGTGCCATAGAAAAAAAAAAAGTATAGCAGTGAGAGGACTGCCGACCGAAGCGAAAACCTATATATAAAATATTAGTATTCCCTGAAAGACGTTGTCCTGCCACGGACCGCCTTACTGCTATATAAAAATTTTCATGCTAATAGGGGGTTTCGGACTATCCTACATGTAGGATGGATTTGACGGGTCGGACGGACATGTAGGATGTGCGAAAGCTCATACTGCAGCCCGTCCTACATGTAGGATGAAATCAAAAAGTTTAAAAGTTCCGCTCTGATCTTGTTCTTCTCTGTGCGTCCTTGTTTGTAAATTTCCTTGGTAATTGTTGTAAGCGCAGTTAGCCGGAAATTTTTTTGTAGACGTTGTGAATTCTAATCGTGTAGCTACAGTCGGCATATGAAATTAGAATTATTTTTATTAAGTGCTTATAACAATTTATTAAATTTTTTATATATTACTGAAACTATTTCTTTTAAGCAAAAGTGTTACCATATCATAAATACATATAATTAAAGTAATTTATTTAAATTATTTCATTATTGAATTAATATAAAAAATTAAAACTTATTTATATCTGTTTATATCATAACACTAACACAATATACATTTTCACCATATCTATATTGCGTTGTGTATTAAAAATAGAATATTCTAAAATTAAGAAATATCTATAGCTTATATATTATATATAATTCATATAAGAAATTAAAGCTAAATAGTTTTAAAAAATAGAATGCTTAGGATAAGCAGACTTTTGTTATTCAATTATTACTGAAAATATTAATTATTTTGCAGGTTTAATACGTAATTGTTATTATATAAGTATACATAAATATTCTTTAAATTTCCTCAATGAGCTAAATTGTTCATATATATGAACTATATATATATATATACAGTTTATACATATGAATTAAAGAGTATATATATATAGTATTGGTAAACATATTTGTTTTAGTAATCGGAACATTCATATATATATATATATATATATATATATATATATATATGAATGTTCCGATATATATATATATATATATGAATGTTCCGATTACTAAAACAAATATGTTTACCAATACTATATATATAATATATAAGAGTAATATATTATATATCAGAGAACTGCACAAGCCTACTTGAAGTTCAAGCTTTTTCAAGTACTTAAATTCAAGCACGTATCCAAGCTTGAAAAAGCAAGCTTTAGCCAGCTTGAAAAAATACCAAACAGATACAAGCCATATTCATGCTTGCTCGTTGGCTTGGCTTGTTTCGGCTTACTTTGTCGGGTGGAAAGTTGAAAAGCTTAAAACGATCGGCAAAAGCTTGTAAGCTCGCAAGTATCCAAATTATTGAATTAAAGCAAGTATCCAAAAAATTCAATGAGCTTCTTTAGAGAGAGCTTAAGCGTAATAGGACTTTTAAGGATTCTGTGGACTCCGTGGTGTGAAGTTTTAGGATAAATGATTTCGAAGATGCTGTCAAACTTTAAAATTTAAGATGGCGGATAGAGTTGCCACCTAGATTTTTTTTAATTTTTGCGAATTCTTGTAATTTTGATATTCTGACAACGGATTTGATTTCGAATATATTGTCACAGTTTTAAAATTTAAGATGGAGGTTAGGGTTGCCACCTAAATTTTTACCACAGTATTGCCACCTAATAATATGTACTTTTAAAAGTTTTAAACATCATTTATCAGTGTTAAGGGGTCGCTGATTTCGAATCTAAGGTCAGAATTTTGAAATGCAAGATGTTGGATAGGGTTGCCACCTTTATTTTTTTTAGTTTTATGAATTCGGGGCTGGCAAAAAAAAAAAGGTACACCAAAAATGGGTTGCTGAATCCGAATCCGTCGTCAGAATTTCAAAATTATAAAATGTTGAAATAATAGGGTTGCCACCTAATAATATGTCTTTTTAAGAGTTTTAAACTTCTTTTATTAGTGTTAAGGGGTCGCTGATTTCGAATCTAAAGTCAGAATTTTAAATTTCAGTATGGTGGATAGGGTTGCCACCTTAATTTTTTGTAGTTTTATGAATTCGAGGCTGGCAAAAAAAAAATGGTACGCCAAAAATGGGTCGCTGAATCCGAATCCGTCGTCAGAATTTCAAAATTATAAAATGTTGAAATAATAGGGTTGCCACCTAAAAATATATCTTTTCAACAGTTTTAAACGTCATTTATTAGTGTTAAGGGGTCGCTGATTTCGAATCTAAAGTCAGAATTTTAAAATTCAAGATGGTGGATAGGGTTGCCACCTTTATTGTTTGTAGTTTTATGAATTCGAGGCTGGCAAAAAAAAAATGGTACACCAAAAATGGGTCGCTGAATCCGAATCCGTCGTCAGAATTTCAAAATTATAAAATGTTGAAATAATAGGGTTGCCACCTAAAAATATATCTTTTCAACAGTTTTAAACGTCATTTATTAGTGTTAAGGGGTCGCTGATTTCAAATCTAAAGTCAGAATTTTAAATTTCAATATGGTGGATAGGGTTGCCACCTTTATTTTTTGTAGTTTTATGAATTCGGGGCTGGCAAAAAAAAATGGTACACCAAAAATGGGTCGCTGAATCCGAATCCGTCGTCAGAATTTCAAAATTATAAAATGTTGAAATAATAGGGTTGCCACCTAATAATATGTCTTTTTAAGAGTTTTAAACGTCTTTTATTAGTGTTAAGGGGTCGCTGATTTCAAATCTAAAGTCAGAATTTTAAATTTCAATATGGTGGATAGGGTTGCCACCTTAATTTTTTGTAGTTTTATGAATTCGAGGCTGGCAAAAAAAAAAAATGGTACGCCAAAAATGGGTCGCTGAATCCGAAACCGTCGTCAGAATTTCAAAATTATAAAATTTTGAAATAACAGGGTTGCCACCTAATAATATATCTTTTCAACAGTTTTAAACAGTTTTAAACAGTTTTAAACTAATAAATGACGTGTTAACACTAATAAATGACGTTTTAAACTGTTGAAAAGATATATTATTAGGTGGCAACCCTGTTATTTCAAAATTTTATAATTTTGAAATTCTGACGACGGTTTCGGATTCAGCGACCCATTTTTGGCGTACCATTTTTTTTTGCCAGCCTCGAATTCATAAAACTACAAAAAATTAAGGTGGCAACCCTATCCACCATATTGAAATTTAAAATTCTGACTTTAGATTCGAAATCAGCGACCCCTTAACACTAATAAAAGACGTTTAAAACTCTTAAAAAGACATATTATTAGGTGGCAACCCTATTATTTCAACATTTTATAATTTTGAAATTCTGACGACGGATTCGGATTCAGCGACCCATTTTTGGCGTACCATTTTTTTTTTGCCAGCCCCGAATTCATAAAACTACAAAAAATAAAGGTGGCAACCCTATCCACCATATTGAAATTTAAAATTCTGACTTTAGATTCGAAATCAGCGACCCCTTAACACTAATAAATGACGTTTAAAACTGTTGAAAAGATATATTTTTAGGTGGCAACCCTATTATTTCAACATTTTATAATTTTGAAATTCTGACGACGGATTCGGATTCAGCGACCCATTTTTGGTGTACCATTTTTTTTTGCCAGCCCCGAATTCATAAAACTAAAAAAAATAAAGGTGGCAACCCTATCCACCATCTTGAATTTCAAAATTCTGACCTTAGATTCGAAATCAGCGACCCCTTAACACTGATAAATGATGTTTAAAACTTTTAAAAGTACATATTATGAGGTGGCAATACTGTGGTAAAAATTTAGGTGGCAACCCTAACCTCCATCTTAAATTTTAAAACTGTGACAATATATTCGAAATCAAATCCGTTGTCAGAATATCAAAATTACAAGAATTCGCAAAAATAAAAAAAATCTAGGAAGCAACTCTATCCGCCATCTTAAATTTTAAAGTTTGACAGCATCTTCGAAATCATTTATCCTAAAACTTCACACCACGGAGTCCACAGAATCCTTAAAAGTCCTATTACGCTTAAGCTCTCTCTAAAGAAGCTCATTGAATTTTTGGATACTTGCTTTAATTCAATAATTTGGATACTTGCGAGGCTTACAAGCTTTTGCCGAAGGGCATCAAGCTTTCCATTGCTTGAAACTTCGTGCCGTTCGCTTGTAAGCTAGAATAGGTGCAAGCTGTGCGTGGGCTTATTTATATTCAATTACAAGCTTTGCTTGATTCAAAATTATCAAGCTCAAGCTAGCTTGAACTTGTATTTTAAGCAAGCGCTTGAAAAAGACTTCAAGCCGGCTTGTGCAGTTCTCTGTTATATATACTCTTTAATTCATATGTATAAACTGTTTTCTAAATTAGTTCGATGTCATATGCTGACTGTAGCTACAAATTATCATCCACAAAAAATTAAAGCTTACTGTACAACAATAACTACTTAGCAAATTTACAACAACAACGCAAAGAGAATTACAAGATCCCAGCGGTTGCGCAGCTTTAGAGGGGATAAACCGAATTGGCGGCGTAAAACATACAGCACATTTTGTATGCTATATTTTCTGTTTGCCTCCTAGCAAGCACTTAGCACTTGCTTGTGCTATTGGTGATGGCACTTAGAGGATGTAGGCTAGCAACAAATTTTGCACTGTACTTGCTGGTGGTGGCACTTGGAGGACAATCGCCAGCAAAGAAAGCCAATTTAACTTTGCTGCACTTGCTGATGTTGGAGACCGTTGGCCCACACACACGCACACACAAACTCAAGCACTTTCGTTCATTTTTTTCATTAATTTGTTATTTCTTAAGTTTTTTAAGTTTGCAATATTACAAGTTTACGAAATAAGTTGCAAGTACAAGTTTTTGAATTAAATATGTCGCATATTGATAAAATGCAAATAAAATAAAATATTTGCGCTAAAACACGACCGAAATGTGAAACGTCAAAATTTGCAATTGTCAAAATTTCATCGTCCATTTGACACTGCAAAAGAGACAAATTTATTTCAACACACACAAATTTTATTCAACCTAATATTTTCTATCCTACCTTGACTGAAAAGTTTCCTTTTGACACACACCCTTTATGAACAAATTTATTAATAAAACAATGATAGTTGGCAACTCTGAAAATAAAATGGCGCAGTGGTGAAAATAAAAAGCCACTGACAAATACAACAAGTGTGCAAATTGTCAAACTTTGTTTGACGATATGTAATAAAATAAGAGCATGTATGTAATTATTTGAATGTTCAACATATTCCATTATCACAACTTAAAGATTAAAATGTTAAAACACTCAATCCATACATTATTTTCCTTGTTTGCAAACGAAGTTTCAGCAGAAAAAAGCAGAAAGAGAAGAAGATCGATCCATTTTTAAATCTCACCATGAATAGCAGCTGTTTGAGTAAAAGCAAATTTTTCAAAAATGTTGACAAATACAACAACTGAAGAAATTGCCAAACTTTAAAGGCATATATATACCAATATAAACCGAACTAATAATAAGTTTTGGTTGCAAACATCTTATTGCAATCTAACTTAAGTATTTTTATACTAACAAACAGATTATATGCATTAATTTCAGGAGTTTCCAAGTGATTTCTTTGTGAGCTTGCGGCCGATTGTGGACGATTTCCTTGGAAAAATACGATGATGCAAACTAACGATTTACCCTCTACCAAAATCGTTCAACGCGCCTAAAGAAGTTTTCACTTCAAAAACAGATGTTTATCCGTTCATCTGTGAACTGGTATGATTTAAAATAATCTCTAAAAATCGTGTTTTTGTGTAAAAATATTGGCTGGTGTAATAGTTGCAAACAAACCTACAGAAGTCAAAGGCTGCAAAAATATCTTCCATTCTGTTGAAGTTATAAAAATTGTAAATGTTTGTGATAGGATTAAAGTCTTTAATTTGGTTTAAGTATAATGCTGTTTTTCATGCGCAGTTTTGATAACATTTTATTTTATTTCCATTACCTTTTCATGAACTTTTAAAATTAAAATAATTTCATAATATTAATTTTATAATTTTTTACTCTTTTTTTTAGTAGGTGTTTATATTACAATTAATATTTTAGTTTTTATGTACATATATATATAAGTTAAAGCAATTCTGTCCAGAAGTGAATGTAAGTACTCAAAACCTTTCCCACGATATCTTGAAAGTGAGGTTTGCATTAGAAATAATTAAGTTTTTTGAATTGTAGAGAAAATAACTTAAGAGAATTTAAAAAATAGCACGAAAAACAGCAATATCTTAAATAAAATAAAATAAAATAAATAAAAATTTTTGACGCAGATTGAAAAAACTTTTTCATAACTTTTATATCTGACCGTTTGTTGGTTTGTTTCAAACTACTACACCAGTCAATATTTTAACAAAAAAAATCAATTTTTAGAGATTATTTCAAACCGTTCCAGCTCACGAATGGCTATTGCTAAAGTCGAAATATTTATGGAATCATCATAACATAAATTAAGGACTATTTTTAGGAACCGACCTGACCAACTTTTTTCGTGAGGCACCTTAATGTACATAGACTGAAACAAATCTTATTTCCTTCTTTGAATTCTAACATAATAAAGTCTCAAAAACAATCGACAAGAATACTTCTCCGGCTATATGTTATAGGTAAAGACACTGACATATATATTTGAATTACAATTTGGCTACGACATTCGATATTATCTAATATAATAAATGGTATGACGATTCTGCGAAGTAGCTAGTTTGTTAAACTTCCTAATTGTTACACTTTCGAGCAGAGCAGCACCGTAGATAAAATAAGCAATGAATGCTACTCTGAAAATCTGAAAAAAGCACAAAAGTAAGAAGCAGAAAAGTTTCAGTCTTCAATATTTATCCAGTTAAAATATTTACGTTCCCCTCTCTTCGATTAGAGAGAAATACATCTATTTTTTTCTGCACTGCACTTTATAACAAAATATAAGATTGCTTTTAGTTTTTTTTTGTGGCAATGACTGACTCAACTCGATCTACCACCTTTTCGCTATGCATGCAAAAGTGTGAATTTCATGGATGCGGCATATTATTATTTATAGTGCGATATTTTTCATTACTAAAGAGCGCAGCTTGGCTACTCAAGCCATTATATCCGATACTTTTTTGATATGTTCTTCCCGTGTTTTGAGCATATCTGGTTACTCGTAAAACAACAACATAAAAATAGCCCAACCAACAAGCAGAAAGCAGCAACACTTGTTCATTGCCGCTTGATCTGGTGTGGTACGTATGGTAAAGACGGAGCATTGATGGGACCGCGCTGACACCTCGTGTGTCTAAACAAACAACATCATAAATTGTCCACAATGGGTCTGAATTCAATTCTTTATTTCTATTCTTTAACCTTCATTCAGATTAAAAATCAACTCTTGAATCCCCACCAAGTTGTGGTTCTCTGAGTTATAAATTCGAGGATTTGCTGCGGAAGGCCTCGACTTCTTGTTTGGTTTTATTTTTTTTTATACGTTCTCTTTAATAAAATGTTTAAAGGTTTTCCATAAATTAACATTTTATGATTGAGGGATTTCGTTGTGATTGTTGTTCCTGTTGTTGTTGTCATTGTTGGTCATTTTACTTTTATGAAGTATGTATTTAGAGACAACTAGATATGACCAGAACGTGGGTGGTTTTAAGAACCTGTTAGGTAAGTGACAACATAAACATTTTGAAATTCTTGACCAATTCATGGTTTTGCAAAGTCAAGATGCTTGTTTTTAACACCTTCAAGCATGACTTCTATAACTGATTTCTTTACGCACGCGCTGGATGACGATGAAATTGGCGGTTTAAGAAGCTGAAGCCGGTATCATCATTAAACCTTACTGAACTTTATGGCAGATATTTTAAGTAGTTGTTGTTGTTATTTGTCACTATTTTTCAATATGAGTTAGCTTAACAGTAAAGTGGTTGAGGTCCAACGCATGGTAGTTGACGTTAATAACGTGTTCTATTTGAGTATTACACAGGAATTTTTATTTATTTGTTACTAAGTGTTATTATGTTAAAATTTAGAATCATTGAAAGATTCTTATTATTTTCAGAAATAAATATTCAATACGATTTGAATATATAACATGAACTTTTCTTTGCTGAAACAATTACTTTGAGGAAACCGTTCTGTTTTCAAATTTTTAGTGTGTATCGCTATAGTGCATAAGTCATTCGAAAAATCTTTGTTAACTAATTGATAATTCTCTAAACATTTTCAATGCTCAATGCCTATTTATTGTTCGAAGTAGAAAACTACGTTTTGTTTTTTGGGTAAATACCTATTAAAAAGCAGGAAACAGTCTCAAAGCCAACAAACAATACTTTACTCAATGAACTCAATCGATTGTGCGTTCCAGAGGCCGAGTAAATAGAAATGCGTAAAAATACATTGGTATATTTTATTATAGATTCCCCTTTTGTTTAGCTGTTGTTCCATTGTTGTTGTGTTTTTTGTTGTTGTCTATGTATGTATGGCTCTGCCGGTATGTGTTTGCAGAAGCATTTGTTGACTTTGTGCACTATGTCAATCGTTCACTCCAACACTTCGCTGTAATTTTCTGCTTCTTTGAAGAATTTTTTTTTATGTCATGAGAAAGTAAAACAAAAGTCGTGCCGAGCTCTATTTAAATGTTATGCTCTATTTAAACTTGTTTTTTTTTACTACTTTTTTTCAAAAATTTAGTTTTTAATTGCGATAGTTTGTAACTCGAGAAACTTCTATAAAATATGTTGAATATGCTATAGGATAGGGTTATTATATTTATTTAAATTCGTTTTTTGAGTTATTCCAGTAAGGAACACATCAATATATGTTAGTGACTTCTTTGACTTTTTGAATAAAAGGTATTTTTTTGCGAAAAAAAGGGTTTTATTTCTCAACATAGTCTCCTTTTAGATCAATTCATTGAGTCCACCATTTTTTAATTTTTTATTCCTTCCAAGTAATTGGTTATACCCCAAAATTGGTTTTGAAATAGGAAATAGTTGCAATGTGGCAAATCTGGAGAATATTGTGGATGGGACAGCAGTTCGTAGCCCAATTTATGTGTTATCGAAGTGAATGACTCTCCATGCATCCCAAAACACTATCGCCATGAACTTGGTGGCCAACAGACCCACCTTGGCCTTCTTTGGTGCACGTTGTAACGACCGACAGCGACTGAATAATGTTAAGGAGCCTACTTTGCATATTAGCTCTCCAGCCATGCTCAGGGAAAATAGAGTGGGCTTTGCTCAAAGCTAAACTGTTAGTTGACTAGATAAAAATAAGATTTTGCAGAGGTTTTTGAGAGTACAAATAAAAAAAACAAGCAAATCAAAAAATTTATTGTTAGTAAAAAACCAAAAACAATTCTTATTTATTAGAAGAATGAAAATTTTTATAATTTGAATGAACATAACTCAAGCATAACTAGTATGAATTATTATAGAAATAGTATTTAAAATGTTACGGTTAACAGTTAAGTAAACAAGGTCAAGTCATCAGGGTAAGTATTAATTAACAGGTAAATTAAACAAGTTAACGTTAACAAGGTAAGTATAAATAAGTCATAAGTATAGGTTAGCCCATTTCCAGCTACGGGTGCTTTTTGCATCAGTCACTTTAGAATTTTCTCCATGTGAGCGAGAAAGTTATATTTTCTGGCACTGCAGCGATTATGTTAGTTTGGACCTTTGATAACATCAATTTTTGTACGCCCACGGCGCACAGTGGTACAAGTTAGACCGAAAATATTATTTTGTGAACTTTTTTGGTAGGTTTTGATGTTTAAGGTTTAGGAAAGTACAAAAAAGTATTTAAAACAGTTTGGGCAAGTGGGCGTGGCAGCTACCATGCATATAAAAAACATTTTGTGCTATGTCTTAGAAAATATATAAACTACGATAGCAAAATTAAACACAGACGCTTAATAAGCACAGATGCTTTCGAAGCAGAAAATTTGTTTGCTAACACTGCTCACCATACAGCCCTAACAGTAATGTTATCTGATATAAATATCTCTTTTACCCAGTCCTTCAATAACTCCATTGTGTACGATTTTCTTAATGCTGATTACGAAAGCATAACATCTCTTCTAGATGGTATTAACTGGAGTTGCGCTCTATCAAACTTAGACTTAGATAGCGCTGTTTCGAGTTTTTATAATTACATTTATACAGCTATCGAAAGATATGTGCCTAAAATAAAGAAAAAAAACAAACTTTCAGAACCTTGGCTAAATTCAAATCTCAGATACCTGAGAAACCAGAGAAACCGAATTTACAAACTCATCAAAACTACCGCAAATGTTACCGAAGAAATGAGGCTCAGATACGATGAGCTATCAAAAGAGTTCTATTTCAAATCTGAAGAAGCTTACAAGTTTTACACAAACTTAATTGGAGAGAAAATTGTCCAAGACCCCAAAACATTTTTCGACTTTGTCAATCTGAAACGAAAATCAGCCGGTTACCCTTCATCCATGTATAAAGGTAATATTATCTCTTCCAACCCTCAAGAAATATGTAACCTCTTTGCGGATCATTTTAAGGATGTATTTTGTCCACCAACTACTCAGTCGGATGTTTTTCCCCCCACTCCGAATTCACAACATATGGTTGAAAACTTTAGCTTGTCAATAGAAGACATATCGAATGCAATAAAGGGTTTAGATGCAACCAAGGGACCTGGACCAGACCTAATTCCCCCAAAGTTATTGGTGCGATGCTTAGACCAACTACTTGTGTCCTATATATTATATTTAACAAATAACTGTCTCTTGTAGTGTTTCCCACTTATTGGAAAACTTCCCACCTAATACCAATATACAAAAACGGTCAAAAAAGTTCAGTTGAAAACTATAGAGACATAGCAATTTTGTCGGCCGTCCCAAAGCTATTTGAAAAAATTATTTGCGAAAAGCTAACGTACCTTATCAACCAGAGACTAAACGAGCAGCAGCACGGGTTTCGAAAAGGAAGGTCCACAACCACTAACCTCATGATAATGGTTTCTGACGTTTTATGCAAGATGGAGAAAGGTTACCTAATAGACGCTATTTACACTGATTTCAGTAAAGCGTTGATTTCCGTGTTGATCACGGCATCTTAATACATAAATTAGAAAAATTTGGTTTCTCTGGATCTTTACTTAGTTGGCTATCAACTTATCTCCATGGTAGATCCCAATATGTTAAATTTCAAGGAATTGTTTCGAAGAAAATTGAAGTCTCCTCTGGAGTACCGCAAGGTAGTCACCTTGGTCCTCTTCTCTTCAATATCTTCGTATCCGACTTGTCCATGGTGTTGAAGGATATTCCACATCTTATGTATGCGGACGACTTAAAATTGTACCACGTAATTGAATCGTAGGAAGATGTAACTTTCTTACAGTTAAAACTCTCATCTCTTGAGACCTGGTGTACCCAAAACAAACTCTACCTCAATGTAAAAAAGTGTAGCGTGATAAGTTTTTCCCGTAGAAACCAAGTTGTAAATCACAAATACCGCCTTAATAATAATGAACTTAAAAGGGTCAATTATATAGTTGATCTTGGAGTGGTCTTGGACAACAAACTGCGCTTTAATTTACACTATGATAAGATTGTATCCAGGGCCAGTAAACTGCTCGGTTTTATTAAAAGACGAGCATACGAATTCAAGAATGTATGGGTCACTACATCCCTGTACTGTGCAATAGTGCGCCCAATACTCGAATATGGCTGCATAATTTGGAATCCAGTTTTTGGATCCCATTGTGATAGAATCGAATCCATTCAAAAACAGTTCTTACTATTCGCTTTGAGAGAAACTTATAACCCCCGCGATTATGGAAGCCTTCCACCATATGAACACAGACTCACCCTATTAAATTTGACACCGCTATCAACAAGAAGAACGGTACTGGATACATGCTTTACTTTCGATGTTCTGAGCGGTGTAACTAACTGCGAATATATCTCTAACAAGATTACCCTCAATGAACCTTTAAGACGTACAAGGCATACTCGGCTGTTAACTGAATATCGGCATCATACTGCATATGCCAGTAATGAACCCATCAACCGTTGCTGTAGAAAATTTAATAATATATCCGACCACTACTCACCTTCCATGTCCAAATTCTTATTCAAGCGTTCTCTATACAAGTCTCTTTCTCTGCCTAATCAACCCAACCTCTGAATTCTCTTTTTTTTTCTTCTCCTCTTTCCTTTCCTTTTTGGCGTGTTCGTGAAATAATGTCAATTAGGTGGGCGGATTACGCCCACTTCGAATTGCACATCTTTGAACACCAAAACAAGAAAGGGGGAGAAAAGGAAAAAAAAAATATAAAAAATAAAAAAATAAAAAATAAATACCTGTTAGAATAAGTAAATAAATTTGTAAAAACCTGTTAGAATAAGTAAATTGCCTTGGTTGGCCAATAAATAAATAAATAAATATGTGCCTTTCAAAAAGTGATAAAAATTTCAGTTTGATTTTACAAGTGGGCGTGGCTGCTGCCATACAGATTTAACACATTTGGCGCTATATCTTATACGTTCGTTAACAGCAACACTAATATAATTATCGGTGGATAACTAATATGTTATCTTTAAAATGCTTGCTAAATTTCGGTGGGCTAAACTTCATAATTAAGAAATGAGAAAAGCTGCGTTTCTCTCGTTTTAAGTAAAAATTTGTAGGTTTAAGAAATTACTACCGAAACATCATTTATAAGAGGAAAGCGAGATTGTTGCACTACTGCTATTTCTGATGCATCAGCAGGAATAAGTAAAACTAATACGTTCGGATGCAATTTTCGAACATTAGATAGGAGCTTTTCTCGGGAGGAATCAACTAAAGGATCAGAGTTGATGAGAATCATATTCAAGAAATCCGTATTTGCATTTGTATCCGTATCTGTCGTTACAATTACAGATGTTATTTTGAAGCTATCGAAATGATATTTAGTTAATAAGCTTCTATCTAAAAACAGAATATTAAGTTCGAAAATGAGCAGAAAAAACTCTTTTAATTCCACAAAAATTAATTCAATAGCTTTAGATTTGGCAAACAAGCCTTAATCTTAATTATGCACTTTGAGTTTTGAACACAATTGGATGAAAACCACGCCTTTCTCCGATAAAAAGTGACTTTATAAAAACGGAAAAATTTCTTTAAATTCCACAAAAATTAATTAAATGACTTTAAATTTAATCACTTTGAGTTTAAAAATAAGCCAAATCGGATGAAAACCACGCCTACCTCCCATATAAAGTGACTTCATATAAATGGTAAAATCTCTTTAAATTCCACAAAAATTAATTTATTCACTTTAAATTTAGTGAATGAGCTTAAATCCTAATTACACACTTTAAGTTTGAAAATGACCCAAATCGATTGAAAACCACGTGTACCTCCCATACAAAGTGACTTTATAAAACGGTAAAATCTCTATAAATTTTAAAAAAATTTATTAAAACACTAAAATCACGGGTAAAATTATTACCCGTAGCCCTTTTTTTTTATCTTGCCAAATATTTTATCAAATTTTGCGTTTTTACAAAACAAAAACCACCACAAAAATATTTTTTTGTTCATTTTGTATGTTTTGAAATGTGTCTATTCATTTTAATAATATAGTGTGACGTGCTTAGAATTTTTAATTCCCCTCTTACAGTCTCATCGACAACAAATTCAATAATGGTATTCAATGAACGACGTATACATGTATACTGAAAGCATATAGCTATAAGTTTACGCTAAGCGCTTCCACGAACCCGCCCTGAATATAAAGTTTACATAAATTTTAGATCCATTAATGGTAACTGCATTTTCAAATTAGTAAATTTTAAATTAAATTGAAACACTGCTTGTCAAAAACAAAATTAAACTACGGTTGCATGTAACGCATTATACGTATTGTATACACCACGTTTTTGTGCCGTAAGCTGCATATGTTTAATTCCTTACAATTTTGTTATTGTAAATTACGCTGCAGTAAACTTACCGGACATACGCTGTTTACATCGCCAATACGGCGTTCATGGAATACCACAAATGTCTTTCAAATGAAGCGGTCAGAGCTTGTTTAATACCAGAGTTGTAAATCCCATAGCTCTTTTAGCTCTTTTAGCTCACTTACAACAACTACAATATTTCCGTGTGTGTTGTAATTTGAGGAATTGTGTACATGGCATCGTTGTTGTTTACTTGCTTCCAAAGCTACCCAGTAGTTCGCAGCATCATTGACGAACTTTTCGTGATGATTTCTTAAAGGAAGTTTCTGCATGAGCTGCTGGACTTAAAAAAAATTATTACAAAATATAATTCAAAGTAGCGGTTGCCAGCACCTAACTTTTTCCACTCTATTACAACAACTTCAAGATATTCATGATTGTTGTAATTCGCAGAATCGTTCAGAGGCTAAACTATAGAGTTAATTTCGATAATTTCACACTGTCGATGCTTCACAATATTTCACAATATCGTGACTGTCGATAGTTTTGGACTGGCTATCGATGGTTTTCGATTGCATTAAATATTCATTGACACCACTGTTTAGGTGTCATTGCCATTGCTGTCTATTCGTTTAATTTTGACGCTTTGGTATCATTTTTTTCTGTTTTGTAGAGCGAAAGCACAGGCGATGTTTCTTTTAAGTGTATGAGCATTGCGTTGATTTGAAAGATGGGTGATAGTTAGTTAGAGGTTGAAAAGATGGAGTAGTTTCGGTGAAGATTTGTTTTAAATTTGCACAGCTCAAAACTGATGGAAAACACGCACGCAGTTAGACTGTTCCACAACTTTACCTTATGACTAAAGAACGAATTATCACTACAACGTGAGGTTCTGTGTGGCATCAAGGCCACAATGGTAAAGGAATGGGCTTGAACAGCTGCCCGAGTGGACCTGGAAAACACACGGTGTGGTGTCGTCAGGCCATTACGAAACCAACATTATGTCGATTTCTTATAGAGTTGAGAGAGGATGAAATATTTTTATCCCCTATCAAATATATCGCATGACGTTGAATTCAGTCCAGAAGCACGTTTCGATTTTAATTCCTTGACGAATTTTCTTTATATTTTTACTTTTTTTTTACTTTTACTTGTTTACTTTTCGTTAGCGAAACTTCCTCAATATTTCAATATTGGGTTCATGCATGATAAATCCCGACGTTGCTGCACTGCGTTTTGCACGAATTTGGAACATTTATATGAAAATTTCGTCAATAAAATGTATGGCCAGATCAGCATGTTTCGCCAAAGATCAAGAAAAATCGTACATGATTAATTTGAGATTTCTTCAAGACTGGATCGACTGGGTGGCTATGAGTGTTATTGCTGCTGTGTGTTTTTTTGGTTGTTACCCAGTGGACATTTTAGCTAGCGTTACGCAAAAGAAAGCATGCTAGTAGTGCTCTTATTGACGTCAACATACCTTACATTCTCGCTGTATTGATGAGTGCTTCTGTAAGGCCTACCTCTTGAATGTTTGGAGTCTTTTCATATTATTTATATAAAAATTTTTTTAAAAAGTTTAGAAACAATTATAAATGATCAGATCAATTGAAAAAAAAAATCAAAATTTAAAAAAAGAGTTAGGTCCGATTTGGGTCTCGAACCCAACTCTCCAAAATCTAACACATTAAATAAAACTTTTATATGGAAAAATTCTAAGTCTTTTCTATTATGTTTGTACATTTAGAAATTTTACAAAAAAAAAAAAATCAAAGAAATTTCTAAAAGAACAGAAAAATGTTTAAAAAAATGTACATTTTAAAACAAATACAAAAATAATTTTTTTTGTCCGAGCCGGGTCTTGAACCCGCCCTCCCGAAAGCTTACTTTCATTTATAATGATGAAAAATAAGCTGAAGTTTGTTAACAACTACGGTAGACGAGTGGATAAGATGTCGGACCGCCACATGGCAGGACGTTGGTTCAAATCTGGATATGTCAGTAGTTTTTTATTTCTAGTTCATTTTTATATTGGTTTTCTTTCTAACATTCTTTCTCAAAAAGGGCTTCTAGCTTTCTAAAGTAGCGAGAGAGGAAGGCCTAGAAAATTTTCTCGTTTCATAAAAAAAAAGTTAATGGGCTTGGATATCAGTACGGAAGGGCTTAAAAATCCATATGATGGCCTGCTAGAAGCGCTTCAAAGCCCTGATTTTGACCACTGGGTTTGTTATCATAGCGCTATGTTACCATACAAAGTGGTGGTGAGTTTTTTGTTGTAGCATTTTCAATATCACTTGTCTGTAATAATTTTATTTTTTGATTTACTGGCTGCGTGTAACATTTGGGCCTTGTCAGATGCTTAAAACCTATTTTTGTAATTTATTTTTTAAAGAGACATTAATCTCAGTGTGCTCATGTGTTGTTTTTGTTGTTAATTTTTTTCGTCGCCATCGAAACTTTAATTTTTTTTTATTTTTTTAATTTGTAATTTAGCTCACTGCCACGACACCTCTGTCGTTTTTATACTGTCATATATTTGGTAATCATATAAGTAGGTTAGAAGAAAAAATTTAATAAAAAGTTGTTCACCTTGTCACTTCCTGGGCATAAAGAAGGTGTAATAGCTATTAAATAGAAAAAAAAAACTATAGCAGTGAGGGGACTGCCGACCGAAGCGAAAACCTATATATAAAATATTAGTATTCCCTGGAAGACGTTGTCCTGCCACGGACCGCCTTACTGCTATATAAGAATTTTCATGCTAATATAGGGTTTCGGACTATCCTACATGTAGGATGGATTTGACAGGTCGGATGGAAGTGTAGGAACGTGCGAAAGCTCATACTGCAGCTCATACTACATGTAGAATAAAAATCAAAAAGTTCTAAAAGTTCCGCCATGATCTTGTTCTTCTATGTGCGTCCTTGTTTGTAGATTTCCTTGGTAATTGTTGTTGGCGCACTTAGCTGAAAATTTTTTGTAGACGTTGTGAATTCTAATTGTCTAGCTACAGTCGGCATATGAAATTTGAATTATTTTTTTTAAGAGCTTATAGCAGTTTATTAAATTTTTTATATATATTACTTAAACTATTTCTTTTAAGCAAAAGTATTACCATATCAAAAATACACATAATTTAAGTAATTTATTTAAATGATTTCATTATTGAATTAATATAAAAAATTAAAGCTTATTTATGTCTATTTATATCATGACACTAACACAATATACATGTTCACATTTCTATATTGCGTAGTGTATTAAAAATAGAATATTATAAAATTAAGAAATAAGAAATATCTATAGCATATAAATTATATATAATTCATATAAGAAATTAATGCTAAACATTTTGAAAAATAGAATGCATAGGATAAGCAAACTTTAGTTATCCAATTACTACTGAAAATATTAATAATTTTGCAGGTTTATTACGTAATTGTTATTATATAAATATACATAATTACTCTTTTAATTTCCTCAGTGAGTTAAATTGTTCATATATATGAACTATATATATGCATATATGTATATATATGTATGTACATATATGTATGTATGTATTTCCGATACGGTAACACTTCTACTAAAAACAAATAGATTTACCAATATTATATGTACTCTTTAATTCATATGTATAAACTGTTTTCTAAATTAGTTCGATGTCATATGCTGACTGTAGCTACAAATAAACATCTACAAAAAATTAAAGCTTACTGTACAACAAAAACTACTTGGCAAATTTACAACAACAACGCAAAGAGAATGACAAGATCCCAACGGTAGCGCAGCTTTAGAGGGGATGAACCAAATTGGCGGCGTAAAATATACAGTACTTTGCATGCTATATTTTCTGATTGCCTGCTAGCAAGATCTCAAGTGGAGGGAGGCATTTAAAGAGAGCTAACTGCTGAAATAAAATGAAATTTCAATTTTTCATATTTGTATTTTGTTTGACTGTCGTGAAATCTCTTTTAATGCCTCCGCTTTAGATCTTGCTAGCAGACAAACAGAAAAAACAGCAAGCAAAGTGCTATTTATTTTTCGCCGCCAATTCGGTTCATACCCTCTAACGCTGCGCAATCGCTGTGCTCATGTCATTCTCTCTGCGCTTTTGTTGCAGATTTGCTTGGTAATTGTTGTTGTGCAGTTAGCTTGAATTTTTTTGTAGATGTTATTTGGTAGCGTCAGTCGGCATATGACAATCGAAGTATTTTTATAACGCTTTATATATATGTACATAAAAACACTTACACAAAAAACCTGCAAAATAAATTTATATTTACAGTTGTAATTGAATTACTACAGTCTGCTTATCATAAGCGTTCTATTTCTTACGGCTTAATGTTGTAAATCGAAAACGCAAACAAACGACAAGTAAGACACGAGAAGCAACACCTTTATTTATACAAAAGTCTACTGCTTCTCGTGGCTTGCTTGTCGTTGATTTGCGTTTTCAATTTACAACACTAGGCGGTTAAACTGTCTACGTACATTTATTATATTAAATTATATATAATTTACATTCTATATCTATTTCTTATATATTCCTATTTAAATACACCACACAAACTATATATAGCGTGCATGTATATTGTGTTATAATATAAAAAGATATAAAAAAGATTTAAATTTTTAAATTAATTCAATAATGAAATAATTTAAAAAACTGATATGAATATGAACGGAGTTGCAATTGTAACCGCAAACAGTTCAGTCGTTTTTAACCCGCTCTTACATTTAACTTTCAAGAATTTGTGCTTGTTTCTTTCGGCTTGCAATTTTAATCACCTAAAATTCAATAAAAAAAAAACAATAAAAATTATCCAAAAGACCTTTGTAAAAAATTAAATAAAGTAAAAAAAAAAAAAAAAAAAACACACACACATTTCACTGGATCAATAGTTCATTGTGCTATTCTATTTGTTCTCTGACCTATATATATGTGCAGTTGCATATAAGTGTGCCGCGAAAAAGTGTGAATATCGCAATAAAGCAACAACATTAACAATAAGAAAAAGTGTGAATATTGCAATTAAGCAAAAACAATAACAATAAGAGAAACAGCCCACTCCAACTTTTAAGTGCACCTGAAATAAGTGCAAATATCAAAAGTAAAAAAAAAAAAACTTTTTATAAACAACCAAATAAAGTAAACAATAAACAATGGAACCTGCTTGTGCCAAAATTAACTGCTCTATTGAGGACAAAGGTGCAATTAAGCTAAGTTGCAATGGTCTTTGCGGAAAATCTTACCACGGCACTTGTGTGGGAATGACTAAAAGAAGTTTAAACTACTTTCAAGAATACACATCACATTTTAAATTCTTCTGTGATGAGTGCATGGATCTATCACTATCCCATGTTATGCTCGCCATAAAATGTCTTAGTGACTCCTTGAACGTGATGCATTCGGCTAATAAGCAAGTCATCAGTAAAATACCAAATTTTGAAATAATGACTCACGTATCCGATGATCTTGCAAGGGTAGAGTCCATCTGCAAAGCAAATAACTCGGATATCTCAAATGTTTCTAAAAACTTGAGAATTCTAACAGATTTAGTCAAAGATAGCGAAAAAAATTTTATTTGGAAAACGGCCATAAGCGAGCTTAATATAGAAGTAAAAAAAAGCCTCGACGTTTTAAAAAACGATAATACAGCCAAAAATATACTGAGCATGCTAACATCTTTGCGCTATGATGTGGATATCGCACTTCAGTCAGGCAAACCCCAACCATCACCTCCGCAATCAGATCCAATGCTGGAAATATTACATCAAAAAATAAGTGATATCAGTGATGATCTTGAAGTGTTTCGAGTGACGCTTGCAGATGTAGTGGATGAAATAAGATCTGCACCCAATAGAGCTGAAATAAGTTATCCACAAGCCTCTCATCATAACTCTTCCTCTATTTTCGAGGAAATAATGGAAGCATCTATTCGTTTGCCACAGGTCACCTCTTTACCAGCTAATCTGAATTCTTTAACTGCCTATGACACTACGGAACATATAACACCGATTGCTACTCCTCAAAATATTGCAATGAATCCACCCCAAATCGGATCTCCACCATCAACAGTACCCACAATAGCTCATTCTATTCGTTCATCAACAATTTCTCCAAAACAAAACAAAAATACCAATAACTCACAACCTGGATCTCCCTCTGCCACTTCACCTCGTGACTCACCACCAATTGCAGCCCCTCGTAACAACTTAATCCATAAGTTTGGAACGTCATGGACTTCAACTCAATGGCAGAATAGAATAAAGAAACTCCATGATTCTAATGAAATTGACAAGACCACTCTGTTCATTAAGGGCCCATCAGTTAAAACAACTATATCCTGGATGAGCACTTACTTTCGTAATAAATTTGGCATATCTATTACAAACTGTTCAAAGATATCCAATAAAGCAAAAAAATTCTGCAGTTTCAAACTAAACATCCCAAGTCAATATGCGTGGATGTTCTTGAACAACAGCGGTGAGAGACACGGCGAATGGTTAATAACCGAATGGACGAATAAGCCTGGGAAAAAAATCTAAAACATCAAGATCTTTACAAAGTTCTGGCACTTCAAGAATCGAATCTTCTGAAAGGAATCATAACATTAACAAGAATCCATTATCTAAAAGTAATTATAGTTCTTGCTCTAACTCTTTTACATATATAAATTCCCGTCCTAATTCTAAATCTAAGTTAAATTCTTATTCTAATTCTAATCATAATTCTAAGAATCCTCTATATAAAAGAAATGTAAACCTACCTGTTCTTGAATCCAAACCTTATTCATCAAACAAGTTTGTGCAACCTAAGTCCCACCATAATTCAGATTCTAATTGGAATCTGAAAACTAGCATTTTCCCCATATTTTCTCCCATAATTAACCAGAATACGGCTTCATCTTATAATAAGATGATTACTGGAAGCAATCTAGCACCTAAACCGCCAACTCATCAAACACGTAAACGGGTTTCATTTAATCTTAACAATAATGAAACCAATTGTGAGAAATATCCAAATTTTATCCATTCTCATACTCTTAATCCTTCACCACCAACCGGAAGTGGTTTACCAAAACCATCTTCTGTTTCAAATGAGCTTTGCAATCAACCTGGTAGTCCTACGTCATTTTTAGACCCCCTACTTCCTCCAAAAGTGAAATTGACACTAAACTCTTGCGAAGGCACTGAGAGCAGATATGCCCTTTCTCGCCTCAGGGAGAACAACGTTTATAACAATGTTCGCCTGTATCTCGCTTATATGTATAAAGCCCCTGATTCAACATGCATTGAAGGCAAGACCAAAACTAATCTTAGAGTACTAATTCAGCAAGAAGGTCTTCCTACCGGTGTTGAAGACTTGCGTAATTTATTTGTCCGCTTTCACGAGCACCTCGGTGTAACGGTTGATCAAGTCAAGGTGGATCTGGAAACCTATGGCGCTCATGTCAGAGCTAAACATGTTTCTCTTCTTCAAAAATCTCGTAAAGAGCAACAGCAATATTATCGTTCCTAACTCTTCTTTCTTAAATATATTCTACCATAACTGTGGCGGCATGAGAAGCAAATTAAACAAACTTTATGTTGACGCTAAATCATGCCACTTCAATGTCCTAGTATTCACTGAGACATGGCTAAACGAAACCTTTAATAATGAGGAAATTCTTGATAGCAATTGGACTGTCTTCAGGAAGGATTGGGACTACTCCTCAACAGGTCTTTCTCGAGGAGGTGGTGTCCTTGTAGCATCTCACAATTCCCTTTCAAGTGAGCTAATAGACACACCTAACCATAAACTGTTCGATCACCGAATTATTAGAGTTTGTTCAGGTAAAAGTCTCAATGTGTACATAGGCGTCGTTTACATTCCTCCCGGCTCAAGTGAAACAACATACAACGAGCTATGTGAAACACTGACCACCTTTACCTCCTCTCTAAAAGAGGAAGATAAAGTTGTTATTCTTGGTGACTTCAATCGCCCAAATATATCTTTTGTCACCGACGAAAACGACAACTTTCTTCTTCCTGTAAATCTTTCTAATGCCATAGACTTCAACTTACTTAGCACCTTTTATGGCAGTGACTTGCAGCAAGTCTCTTCTGTACAAAATCAGAATGGCAGATGGTTGGACCTAATTTTTACTAACTCGTATGAAGAAGTGAAGGTTAGTCCATGCATGGGAGCAGAAAATTTATTAACCAACACTGTTCATCATACAGCCTTAAAAGTTGTTTTCTCTGCTAATAACATCAACTTTACCCAGTCTTATAATAACACCATTGCGTACGATTACCTCAACGCCGATTATGAAAGAATAAAATGTTATCTTAGTTCTCTAAATTGGAATCATATTCTATTCAATTTAGATTTAGACAGTGCTGTCTCTATATTTTATCAGCACATTTTTACCGCTATCGAAAGTTATGTGCCAATAATAAAGAAAAAGAATAAGCTCACAGAACCATGGCTAGACAACAAACTCAGATTTTTGAGGAATCAAAGAAATAAAATCTACAAACTTCTCAAAAACACTGATAATATAAGCGATGAACTGAAGCTTAGATATGACGAGCTATCAAGAGAGTTCTCTATCAAGTCAGAAGAAGCGTACAAGTTGTACACGAACATCATCGGAGAAAAAATTGTCCAAGAGCCGAGAAAATTCTTTGACTTTGTTAACATGAAGCGCAAATCTAGCGGCTATCCATCGTCTATGTTTAAAGGTAATGTCACTTCGTCCAATTCTCTTGAAATAAGCAACTTGTATGCCGATCACTTTAAGGAGGTCTTTTGTCTTCCTACCACCTTATCTGAAACTTCTCCTAGCTCAACTATTATAGTTGATAGTTTATATTTAACCCAGGAAGAGATTTCTAATGCAATAAAAGAACTGGATATATTAAAGGGACCAGGACCAGATTTAATACCTACAAGCTTTTTGGTGCGATGTTTAGACCAACTGCTATTGCCATTACACATAATCTTTAACGAATCACTGGTTTGTGGGACATTTCCTTCATATTGGAAATCATCCCATCTTACGCCAATTTACAAGAATGGTGATAAAAGATCAGTTGAAAATTATAGAGGCATAGCAATCTTGTCAGCCATTCCAAAACTTTTTGAAAAACTTATTTGTGAAAAGCTAACAAGTTTCATTAACCCACGTCTAAATGAGCAGCAACACGGGTTCCGAAAAGGGCGATCTACCACCACTAATCTCATGATTATGGTATCAGATGTTTTAGTCAAAATGGAAAAAGGGCACCAAATAGATGCTGTTTATACTGATTTCAGTAAAGCTTTTGATCGAGTTGATCACAACATTCTTATATATAAGTTAGAAAAGTTTGGTGTTGCAGGGTCCATACTAAGTTGGCTAAAATCATATTTAAACGGCAGATCCCAGTTTGTTAAATTCCAGGGAGTTCTATCGAAAAAAATTGCAGTCTCCTCGGGAGTTCCGCAAGGTAGTCATCTTGGTCCTCTTCTTTTCAACATATTCATATCCGATCTGTCAGAAGTTCTAAACGATATCCCACATCTTATGTATGCAGATGATTTAAAAATGTACTATTCAATTCAATCAGATGTAGATGTAAATTTTTTGCAATCAAAATTGTTGTCTCTTGAGCAATGGTGTTTTCAAAATAAACTACATCTTAATGTCAATAAATGCAATGTTATTAGCTTTTCTCGTAAAAACAACGTAACATTACATACCTACCACCTCAATAGTATCGAACTAAAAAGGGTCAACCATATAGTGGATCTTGGAGTTGTCTTAGATTGCAAGATGCGCTTTAATCTGCACTATGATAAAATTGTGTCCAGGGCCAGTAAACAGCTCGGTTTTATAAAAAGACGTGCAAATGAATTCAAGAATATATGGGTCACTACATCCTTGTACCGTGCATTAGTGCGCCCAATATTTGAATATGCATGCATAATTTGGAATCCATCTTTCGATTCCCATAGAGAAAGAATTGAGTCTATTCAAAAGCAGTTCTTACTATACGCGCTTAGAGATATGTACAACCCCCATGATTATTGTAGCCTTCCATCATATGAACATAGACTCAGCCTTTTAAATTTGATGCCACTATCAACAAGAAGATCGTTATTGGGCTCATGCTTCACATTTGATGTAATTAATGGTGCTATTCACAGCGAATATATTTCTAATATGATTTCCTTTAACGATCCAATTAGGCGCACTAGGCATACTCGATTGTTAACTGAATATCAGCACCAAACTACATATGCAAATAATGAACCCATCAATCGTTGTTGCAGAGAATTTAATAATATCTCTATATACTACTCACCTTCTATGTCCAAATCCTCTTTCAAGCAAACCCTATATAAATCACTCAGAAATCAGAATTAACACAGGCCTCAGATAAACTACATACATGTATGGATTTATATGTATAAGCATTTAGTTTAATAAATCAAAATTCTTTAACATCCCTCTCCAAATCTCCCATTTACATCCTTTTGTCCTTATAGTCTTTAAGAATAATATATAAACATCGTATCTTAAGTGTGTATATAGTCTTTCTTGTTTTCCTCCTCTTCTCTTAGTTTTGACATGGTTTTTGAAATCATGTCAATCCGGTGGGCGGAGTATGCCCACTAAGAGCACCAAATAAAAAATAAAATAAAAACAAGGAAAGGGGAAAAGAAAAACAAAAAACTTAGTAATAAGTAAACAAAACCTGTTAGAATAAGTTAGAATAAGTAAATTGCATTGCCTTGTTTGGCCAATAAATAAATAAAATTATATGTACATATTTTTAATATGGTAGTACATTTTGTTAAAAGAAATAGTTTCAGCCATTTATACAAAATTTCAAAAATTGATTTAAACGCTTATCTAAAATAAATCAGTTGTCTTATGCTGACTGTAGCTAAAAAGTCTAAAAAAATTCCAGCTTACTGTACAACAACAATTACATTTCAAATCTACATCAACAACGCAGTGAGAATCGAAAGGTTCACAGCGGTTGCGCAACGTTAGAGGGGATAAACGAATCGGCGTCAGAAATTAAACCGCATTTTGCTTGCTATGCTTTCTGTTTGCCTGGTAGCAAAATCTCAAGTGGTGGAATGGCAAAATTAGACAAGGTACTACTGTTAAAGCGGAAAGCCGGTGACCGAAAAAATTTTTCTATGGATAAGTTTTTGAGATATGATTTTTTGAAAAAATGTTCCCTTTTTCCAGGATGTAGTGTCATATATAGCAACCTATCTCGAAAACGAATTAGCCAATTTAAAAAAAAGAAAATTCAATCAAGACAACTAAATTACCTACAAATGCTTAGAACAAACTTTGACATTTTGCTCAGTAAATTTGACGGAATTAGAAGAAATTCAGCGAATTTTTATTTCACCAGTTTTCATCAAGATTTAAAAAAATTTAATTCGGCCGTGTATATAGCTTACAACGCACGTTCTTACAAAAGATGCACTTATAGTGATATGAAATAGAGAACTGAAGGCAGTGGCATTTTTGTGACCTATTGCGAATTGTTAAAAAATTCCA
Source organism: Dichetophora obliterata (assembly GCA_963920525.1). NCBI lineage: Eukaryota > Metazoa > Arthropoda > Insecta > Diptera > Sciomyzidae > Dichetophora > Dichetophora obliterata. Next base: position 106,648,058 of record OY986438.1, read on the forward strand.
GGAACTAGTGTCGCCAACCACGCATGTTGCGCATTTTTTATTTCTAAAAAGTACAGCCCATGCACAAGGAAAGTAAATAAAAAGACCTCCTATTAGCTTCCACTCAAGCCTTTCACTCAAAAGCAGGTATGCGAATAGGGTACGCTATAAGCAACTAAAAACAAAAAAAAAAAAATACAAAAGAAAACCGGTTTGACCTGTTTTACGTTAGCAACAAAATAACGGGGAAAAATATAGCGTATCAAGCGAATCTAGCAAACACATACTGAACTTTTAGCTTTACTTGCTTGTAGCGTACTCTTTTTTGTATATCTTACTCTTGTAATGTACATTATAAAATACTAAAACAAACAATTATAAAACATATTTAACAGATACACACCTTTACGGTACGTATCACCTTATTCTATTTTATTGTATTATACTAAGATAATATTCTAACAATAGGAACATATGTTCATACTAAGCACTACTATCTATTTCATTCACACACATGTACTTATATTGCTGAATACAAAATATATGAAATTACATTTTTACTTTCACTCCTACACAAATATATTAACATATGGTTATGCTTACGTTTTCTTATAATCTAAGTCTACTCACTCACACACATTATACTACTATTACTAAATTAGAAATATGTATATGATATTCTACTATTACTTTTACACTAATTAAAGAACATATGATTCTGTTTACTTTCTAAATACAAAGGGAAAAAATGAGAAATTGAAGCTTCAAAATCTCATCGCCCCGATGGTGCATTGCATTAGCGCGCTTGCACGGGCAATCACAAAGATTTCTGATGACGCGTTTAGCACCGCAGAAATTGTACAATAAAATCAATTGCTAGTGGTTTTTTTCCTTTCATATTGAAAAACTTTGTTGTTGTTGTTGTTTCTTTGGAAAAATTCGTTAGAACAATTAATTGTTCTAACTTTGACCTTAAGCTCAATAAACGATTTTAAACTATCAAACAACTAGAATTTGTATTTAAAATCAAGTATGATTTAAACTATCAAACATTTAGAATTTGTATTTAAGTCATATAAAGTCAACATACAAAAACAATTGTTAACTAGTTTTAAGACAAAATACCGTTGTACATACTATAAAAGGATGAACAAAACTCAAATAAAGTTAATTAGTTTTGAGCTTCTAACAAGCTGCCTTCTAATTCAATTTAAATAAGTCTTGAGCTTTAATAGCAGCCGACTTAAACCCTTTTAGCCTCTGCACTTTTTTTAGTGAACGGCATACAAAAGGATAATTAAAATAGCGCCAGTGGCGAACTTCGCCGGCAACCAATTAGGCAGGACCTTAAAGTATTAATAGTAAATCCGCGAGTCCTTTTTTTTAAATAATCGCGAGCCCTTACATTGCGATGCTATGTCGCGAATAAAATTATGTGGCGATCCTGTCTCCAAAATATTATTACATGGCGATCCAAAAACATATTTACTTCACTCTGAGTTAAAGGCTTGAGTGGAAGCGAATAAAACCTCTTTATATATATATATATATATATATTAGGGCGGGTCAATTTGTATGGACGAATTTTTTGGAGGTCTGGCTCAGCGAAATTCGTAAAATACATGTAATTTCAAGACTTTTTCTCCACTACAGCATATACAAATTCTGAAAAAAAGCTGTGCGGACTTTCGTAAATGGATTTTGTTCTCAATTATAAAATATGAATGTATGAATGTATGTGTATGAATCTATTTACGAAAGTCCGCACAGCTTTTTTTCAGAATTTGTATATGCTGTAGTGGAGAAAAAGTCTTGAAATTACATGTATTTTACGAATTTCGCTGAGCCAGAATTTGACCCGCCCTAATATATATATTAGGCCGGGTCGATTTGTGGGGAGGCAAAAAAATCGCCCATTGCTCAGTGAAAATCGTAAGAAACTTTGCCCAAGGAACTATACCTCTAAAACGAATTCTAACGCCCCAACTTTTCCGTAGGGTCAAATTTTGAAAAATCCCGTTTTGACCCATTTAGAGTGCCCCAATCGAGTCCAAATGCATGACCGACCCCCACTAACGGAGGGCCGATCAACCCATGCCAGTAGCACACTCCCCACACATTTGTTTGTATGGGGAACTTTGTTTGTATAGTTTGGTAAGCTACTAGCATGGGTGGATCGGTACTCCAAAGTTAGTGGGGGTCGGTTGATTGAAAAATTGAAAAATAAAAAATTTTCAATTGCAGCAGTCAAACAAAAAAGTCCTAACGATTCCCAGATTCATGTTTACAAATGTCGTTAAATCGTTGTATTGTCTTTCAGTATTTGTTAAAAAGTTCACCGAATTGTACCGATTCTTTGTGAAATATCACAACTTTTAGTATCAGACTGAAAGTTGGTAATTAAATAAGTTCATATGGTTAATGTCAGCTGATGTACTAAAAATGGGCGTGATCCCGCTGTAGTTACGCCCCCTTTCAAGAAATCATAAAAATAATCCGAAAATACTGGGCCGATTAAGGGAAGGGTCTAGTAGAAAGGTAACGTAATTTTAGGATTTTTTTGAGCGAACTTAAATCTTTTTTGAAAAAATCTTTTGAGGCATTTATTAATGTATATTTCAAGAACATTACACAATTTTTCGATGAAATATAATGCAAAATGGAGGCAGAAGATCTCGCTGATCAATGCCGTGCACGGCAATAGCCGATGTGCGCTGTACACTAGGGCGTAAACTTTTTTTGCCAAAACTTTGAAACACTGAAGCGGAATTCGAAATTTCGTCACAAAAACAAATTCGGAGAAGTGTTTCAGATTTTTTGAAAAAGGTTTAGGGTGGTTCGTTTCGCTTAAGTTCGTTCTCGCTTAAGTTCGTTTTTTCAAAAAAAGTAGTTCATCAAATTAATACTTGTGCTTTCTACCCAGAATGAGTGCCTAACTAAAAAATGTAATGTTCCAACGACCTTATTTGGAAAGAAAAATGTTAAGATTTTATTTTCGTGGCCTTAAAAGAGGGGGCTCCAACTTTTTTGGGACAGACAAGAGTTAAAACATTCATTATCTTTTTGCGTACTTCTACCTGTGCATCTTTGCAGTAAATTATCACTTGAAAGAGCTTCATATACGGGTCGAATTGCTTCTTCAACAGATTTTGGAAGGGCAGGTTCATGGTCGCTTCTTCAACACGCCACTTACACCATCTGTTTTCACCTGGTGGGCAGTTTCCATGTTTCGGCTGTTCATCCGTGGAATATTTGTGATCGAACGTTGGCCACACAGATTTTTTCATCTCTTCGTCCGAATCAGGGTGTCGTATAAGGGCAAGTTCATAATAAAAGGCAAATCTTTTATTAATTTTTCTGTTAATTTTCCTGCGCCTTTACCTGCATTCGCTTCTGGAAGTGACCTATACATCCCTTCTTCTGAACAATAAGGTCGTCGTAAGGGTCACAATTGAGAAGAGCTTGGAAAGTTTTTGTGTCACCGTCGCTTATATATGTAGCATATTTCACGCTGTGCGATTCTGATCGACAAAACTTTTCCTTCATACAATCTACCTTCGCTTACGAGCACTTTCAGTGTGATTTATGCTACAATGTTCTTCATGAGTTTCATACCACATATCGTACTCATTAGTTCCTTTTTTGCTGGCCCAGTTGCTAAAGCTTTGGCAGAATGACGACTTTACAACAAAATCCAACACTTTGTGCGTATATTTCCGATCAGCGTTGCAATTCCAAATAACGACGGAAAGCCATGTTTTTTACACTAACCGTCGCCCGACACGCTCAAATATGTCCCGCCTCCACGTTCTTCTGTCTTTCATCTGCAATTACTTTACGTTGTATAACTTGTAGCATGTAACGATCTGTTGTCAAAATTATTTTGGAAAGATGATAAGCGACGGAAGCACGCTTTGATTTCCGGCTCTGGCTCGTCGGCTAGTGGGGGTGGAAGATCTTGTAGCCTATCACCTAAGAACATTTACTACAGCAATGCCAACTTTAAGTTGCGTGCAGGGGAAAGGTTTAAGGTATGGATGCATAGAACTTAAAAAAAAAAGAGATAGATAAAGAAAGTCAGGAGAATAGATAAAGAACGAAACGAAAGTTTGTGCTCGATATAATGTTGTTGTTGAGCATTGGTGACCTTGACTCAACTTTTGCCCTCCCATCCATTATCATCTTAAACACAGAAAATCCTAAAAATATATACAAAAGATGATCCCAAAATTTATCTCACAACTAACTCACAACGCCTGCATGAAATCAAATATTTTTAAATTTACAGGCGCATATTTAAAACAATTCGTTGTTTTTATTTAAACAAAAATTCATATAAAGATCATCTTAAATTAAAAAAAATATTTATAACTGAATTCGAATAAGCTACAATTACAGCAAAAACATTATGAAGGGTTGAACTAAATGATAAAAACATTAAAATTAATTAATAATTAATAAGTAGTATTTAAATTATTAATAAGAAAAAAACAAGTGTTTTGGTTTTATATTAGATTAAAGAAACAAAATGAACGTTAAAAGTGCTTACATTATTTTTTTTCTAACAAAATTTCTAACAAAATCTTAGTCCAAGCTCAATACAAAAATAACTCTAGTAACTTTGTTTTGTTTTGTTGTTTTTTTTTCTTAAATTAGATCAAGCTTAAAAAAATGTGTTTTGTTTCATTTACTTTCTTCGTTACTTTATTAATATGTTTGTTGTTGTTGTTTATTTTTCATTAATAAATAAATAGAAAAGTTTTGTTTTTTTTCGATAAATAAAAATAAGAAAAAGAGACTTACTTTGTTAACTGCATTGTTCCCTCGATGAAAGATCTTTCATTTTGGTGAGCAATGTAAACTGCATTACTTTACGTTGTCGAGCTAAAATAATAGAAAGGTTTTTTTTTGTTTTGTTTTCTTTTTGTTATACTAAATTTTACTCAAAAACACGACGATAGCTCGCGTTAACATTGTTGCACGAAATTTTGTTGCTTTTTAACATTGCTGTAAGAGATTTGTTACCAATTTTGTTAACAGTGTCTTAGTGACACGCTCACTGAGTTGAATTTAAAGCCAGCAACATTGTTGCGTGGTTTATTATACTTCTAGATTAGGTGAATATGTTATATACCTATTTTTTTTTGTTTTTATGTATAATACTACGTTGATCAATACAACAACAACAAAATCACTTACACTTCAATTTACTGCATAGATTTAAGTAGATTTCTTTTAATGATTAAGATTTGTTTAAAGCTCTTTTTTTCATTTTTTTCTAACTACTTAGATTATGTACAAATTTAGATAAGTTTATTTTAGCATTAATTTTAAGTTTAAGTTAATTTTTAATAATTACTTAAGTTATATTAGAATTTAGAATAGTTTATTTTAGCATTGATTTTAGGTTAAAGTTCACTGTTGCTTTTTATATTTAAGTTAGATTTACTAAAATATTTATTTACTTTAAGATTCTAAGTGTCACTTGAAGGTTATTTTAGTGGTGAGATTGGCACGATCACTTGTTATACATAGGTATACATTTAATTTTTAAGTGCCACTCTCTTTTTTTTTTTGTTTTAGCTTATTAAGTTTTATATTGTTAGTTCATTTATATATTTTTAATTCTAAATCATTTCTTTTGAAAATTTTTCACCTTTCTATCACAATTTCTTTGTTTTTTTTTTTTTCTTTAACACTATTACCACGATCGCTATTACTAAAACCGCGTATTAATTATGCTGCCCAAGCTGATGACCGTCGAGTACTAACTTCGTGCTTTTATGACCCTCTCCTTTCTACATATTTTTATGCAAGAATCTGCTTATGAGCAAGGTGAAAGCTTTCGTGACAATTTGCTCTTTAGCTTTTGCACAAATTTTTCTATGGTGCCAAATCTAGAGAGATTTAAATGTATATATATATGTATGTTTATATATGGTTTTAATTGAAATTTAATTGATTGTTTAATAAAATTTACCCTTTTAGGAGATGGCACCAGCAAATGAAATTTTATTAACAAATTTAATCAAGAATCTTCTCGCCAATTCAAAATTCCACCTGTGTGGTTTTTATAAAAAAAAATTAAAGTTAAGCCTATGTAAAGAACTTTAATAGAACCTAAAAAAATTTACTTTTTTTCCTTTGCGCTCAAAATATCCGTGTTTTTGATCGATACTTGATTATATATTCGAACAATCATTACCAATATCGAAACATTTAATTGAGTTAAACTAACAAGCAAATATTTTTAGTTTTCACTTCACCGACTTAATACTTAGTTTTATTTAATGAAAAGAAATAAATATTTCGAAGAAGTCGATTTTTCTATGACTTTCTTTGAAGACGGCTGATCAGGAAAAGAACGCTTTTGTCTTCCGATTAGACCACGAGTTCTTAGCTAACAGCATACCTCATAAAAAAATATGCCGTAATAGCGTAAGATTTCCAATAAATATTTTTAAGAATTGGTAGCAAAAAGGAAGCTAAAAATATTCATATTGCTGTGGTGAATTTATTTTCACGCCTAGATGGAGCTGGTTTGTATTAAAAATCATAAAATCTGAAATACCGGAAATAAATAATTTTTCTTTGTTTTTGGCTACAAGCGCCGGTACAAACTTCGAATGTACTCCTTGATGCCTCGAGCAGATTAGTAATAAATGCAAAGTACGTTCCAATTGCAAAGCCTGCAGACAGTTCCATTAGGGAACAAGAAGAATTGATCGACCGTTATCCGAGTCAACATGACAAACATCAAACGACGATTTATTTTCGTATGCATCATTTACTAAAGGGCTCGAAGAAACACGTTGTTGTTTTTTGCACTCACACTTGATAACAAAATTAAAACCAAGTCCACGGATACTCGAACGAGAAAACGTTACATCACTGTTACAGTTTTTAACACTGAGATAAAGATTTGAAAATAGTCAGAAAATTTATAATCACGTTATTATGGCCACCATCAATTTCGACGTCATCGTAATTCGTGTCTTTAATTTTTTTCGCTGAAGTACTAGTATATTCAGTTTTCGCTTCCATTTTATCGGGATCATAATCGGAGAATTTCTTCATTCGAAGCCGATCATTCCCCACTGACTTTTGCGTATTTGGCATTTTTGGAAGACTGCTTACTTGCCACACGTTCGAAACACAACTGAAATACGTTACGGCAAATAGAAGTGTATACAACGCAACGTATCCGACCAAGGGTACACAGGTATACGAACACACAATATAAAGGAATGTACAGAAATTCGTTGAGACAGTCATAAACTTACTACCTGTACTAGATACACCGCTTAGGTAGTCAAAAATGCCCGTCCCTCGAAGCCGCACCAAGTGTGCATTTATACCTGTTTTTCGGCCGACGTACTCTCTCGTCTAATACGCTATGACTCGTAAATAAATTAGATAGGGAAATATCCTTTTCAAGTACATATTTTCAAGATCATAAGGATGAAAAAAAAAAGCAAAAAAACAAAAGTTTTCCGTCGATTTCTACTAGAACCTCCCCTTAAGCTAAAATTTTGGCAATGGATTTGTTTCGAGTACGAAATGGTTTAGGAAAATAATTGTCTCAGCCCCTTTTACCGCCCGCAAATCAATAAAAATTCCATATTTCAGACTTAATCAAATAATCAAAACCGTGTAATTTTTATGAAATAGAATTTTTTGACGCAAAAGTGTGGCTCCCTAAAAAAATTATATCTTGAAAACTAAAAACCTTAAAAAATACAAATAAAAAACTTAGGCATTAAACGAAAATTACGTTTTTGCGAAATTCGTAGAGTTTTTATATATCCATTATATTTTGAAAATGCTTAAAATTTGAAATACAGGCGCAGTTTTTGAGAAAGATAATAACATTAAATTAATTTTAATTTCTAACTAAAAACGCCAAATCCTTCTATTTTTGTCCATCTTTTGTATGGATTCAGTCTACTGTGCAACGCGGCAAAGGTGAATGCGTGTTAACTCAGTTGTGTCGATTCTCACAAGACGAAAAAGAACAAGGAAGTATCACAAGTGAATTTCCGCGTCTTCGTCGTTGAATGCTTGCTGCTTAAAGAGCAAGGACCATCCACACCAACGACCCAAAGGATCATATTGAATGAAAAAATGGCATGAAACGAAATTCAGTAAGAAAAATATTGCCATAAAATCATTCGAAGTGCCGCCAAACGTGTTCGATGCAAGCAATGTCATAAGCAAACCTTCTTCAAATGGGGCCATTCAAGAATTATGAAAGCATTACAGGGGGGCGGGTGGTCTTTGCTATGCTTATTTTTTATGACATGTGGGATGAGGGATCTGAATTATTACGTCAGCAGTATTTATTTTTCACTTTTTCGGATTTTTTATAAATTTTAGTCTTTTTTGGTTTGAGCTCATATGGCAACCCTACTTGTCTATGCTTGCAAACAAAACACATTTTCAGGGATTACCGAAAATAATGGATACGTTTATTCGCTTATGCAGGCAACTAACTATCAAATTTATTGTACAATCTGCGCTTGTTGTACTGCTGATCGTAGAGTTAGTGGGCTTGTTGTATAAGATCGCACAAGATTTTACGAAGATCAAAACGATTCAATCTTTTGTCTAATCGTACGATAAATCTGATAGTGGTATTGTTTGTCAAATTTCGTCATTATAATTTGTTCGTCGAAGTGATAACATCGCAGTTGGTGTTTTTATTACAGTTGTCAACGGTAACCGTACACACTAAATTACTAAATTTTAGCCTTATACGACCCAAACCGACTGAAATTTTTATTGATTTGGGGCGGTAAAAGGGGGGTGTGGCAACTTTTTTCGTCAACCATCTCGTATCTGAAACAAATCGACTGGCAAAATTTCAGGTCAATCTGTGCAGTAGTTTTGGAGTCTATAGGCATCACACACAGACTCACATCGTTTTGCTTTTTATATATATAGATATTGATTTGTGAGCGGTAAGAGTGGGCGTGAAAACATTTATATCTAATGACCACCTCTTGGAGCACCTACACACCAAGTTTCACTGTAAAAATGTGTAGAACTCCGGAATTGCCATGATTTCGAAAAAGTGGGAGCATATATATTACGACCACGCCCATTTTTTGTAAAGTGACCGAGAGTCACCATCTGAACAAAATTACTTAATCTTAGTTTTTTACGATAGAAACCGTCTGATATATATCCTTTTTTTGGTTTGTGGTCGATAGCGCAAATTTGGCTTGTATGGGAGGTACCACGCCCCCTCGTCCAATTGTTACCAAAACAAGAACACTCTTAAGATGTGGCTTCAGTTTACCTGAAAATTTCATAAAGATCCGTTCAGCGGTTTTGGAGTCTATACGTGATATAGCCAAATCCATTTTTATATATACAGACAGATTGCTGAAATATTAGGGGGTAAAAATTTTAATACTTTGAAATTAGAAAAGGAACTGACATCCGATGACATATCGTCTTTTAAATATGTTCCCCTCGTCCGTGCAGAAGTAGAAAGAAGTTTTTCTGTGCACAAAAACATTTTGTGAGGCAATTGACCTTTCTTCAATTTGTAAAATGTACCTTGTAATATACTGTAACGCTATGTATAAAAATTATATCAAATAAATTTTAAGTTTAGTAATGTTTTATTTGTAAAGCTATATTTTTGGTTTCTTTTTTAGGTTATTATTTACATTTTTTAAGATTTGTCATTTTTTAGGTAACTTTTTGCAGTTTTTAGGTCATCAAATCCGAGCCCTAATTATAACTATAATTATTATTAACATTAAATTAAATTAAAAAATTGCCATCATCCGGAAACTCGAACCTCGGCCACGTGAGCGTAAGTCCAACAGCTTATCCATTTGACCATTGCAGTTTTGAACTAAACGAAGCTTCCTTTGCTTCATTAAGAATGTAAATTAGTCTCCGGTCGTGGGATTAATTCCCAAACGGGACAAACAAAATTGTTTGTGCTGCTTTAGAATTTGAGTTTTTTTAAACAAAGTTTTTTTTTTCCGAAAGTTCAAAATATAATTTTTTAAAAAAATTTTTATAAGTTTTTTTATTTTACAGAGTAAAATTACAGAGTAAAAAACATTTATTATGCTTAATAGATGTTATAAAAACAGCGATCTTAAATAAATGCTTTCTTTTTTAAAACTGCTTTAAAGAAAAATTTTCAAAAAATTAAAAAGATTAATTTACACAAAATCGAAACGAATACGATATTTCGGATCCGTCATCTGGGACTTATTAACGAGCTCGAAACGAACACGAAATCTCGGATCCAAATTATATGCAAAGACTTTTGGGGTCGCCCATAAACTACGTTACAAATTTAGAGCTAGGGGTTTTTGAAATGAACTACGATACGTAACGGTAGGGGGAGGGGGTTTCAGATATTGTAACGTGACCATAAATAAAAACAAAAAAACTCAAAAAATTCTTATTAATATTATTTAAGACTAGCTGATATTTACCTGGTGTACTATGGAATGCTAATTTGTAAAATTTTTTTTTTAGGATTTTATTTCAGTTTTCGTTAAAAATATGAAAGAATTGCTATAAAGTGTTATAAAATGAGAAATATTTGTCTTTTAAGAAAATTATATTTTTATGATTTGAGTTATTAAAATTTATAGTAGTTGTAATTTGTTCCCCGTAGATGGGCCCTTTGCATACGAAAAAACAAGAAAAAAATCTTGAAGGATAAGCATTTTTTAAAACTTCTAAGAACAACATGTTAAAAAATTCAAATTGTTACAAAAATCAAAGGGGTACTATTGCATTTTTCTTAATTGAAATACAACAACAAATTGTGTCAAACATGAAACATTTTTTCTTAAAAACACTCTTTTCGTCGAGTGAAAGAATACAAAAATTTAAATTTTCAGTTTCTGTTCTTTTTACGACAAAAACAACTTTTGCGCCGTTTTTGGAAGAAACAGAAATTGTTGGGCCTTTTTTACAACAAGATTCAAAATATACTATAAATCCTTAGCTACCGGCTTACTGCAATTATTTTTTTTAAGTCCTTTGAACTTTATGACAAAAAAATATTGAATGCATTATAGTAAGAATACGAAAATATTTGCGTCGAAAGTGACACTTGGGAATTTGGAATTGTTTTTTCCTTTAGGTAACGATGTTTTATTAAAAACTTCGCTGTACTAAGACTTTCTACAGCTTTCAAGATATGAGAATGTTTTTGATGTCAAACAAAAGGAACATTTTTTAACTTTATTAACTTCAAGAAAATTAAAAATGTTAGTATACATTACCAGATATTGGATAAACAAATTTACATTGTAGATATTTTATCCATTAGAGATAATCAAAAACAGTTGAGGTGGTGTTTATAACCCTTTTAAAAGCCAAGCATTCTTTCTTTTAATTTTCAAATGTTTCTCCAGTTTTTAGGTCTTTTTTCAGTGTTTCTATTTTGAATTTTTTTTAAAGAGCCGTTTTTTGAAAAGAATTCTATTTTTTTTTATAAAATGTCCTACGTCCCGAACAGAGACGTAAGGAACCTACATGTCAAGTTTAAGAAAAATCCATCCGGTAGTTCTTAATTGATGCGTGTACAGACAAAAAAAATCATAAAAATTACTTTTTTTAGTTCTTAATTGATGTGCGTACAGACAGAAAAAATTATTAAAATTACTTTTTTTTAATCCGCATCCTTCAGAATGTTCAGAGCAGAAAGAATTTCGAAATAAAATTCACTGTACAGATTTATTTTTTACAGTTTTATTATATGTAAAGATTTATGCATATAACAGCTCAGGTCTACTTTTTTGCATTAGAAATCATTATACTCCTGAATTGGTCGACATAGAATCCGATGATGAATTTAAATAATGCTTAATAAAGCTTCCACCTTCTCAATCCCAGTGATTGAGAGCATCGACTCTTGAATTAAAGATGGAATTGCTTTTATTAATAACATTATATTATTATATGTATATTATTGTATGGATGAAAATATTTTTTTAATTAAGACTAATTTTTTTATTGTGAGCTACTAAAAATATGGCAATTCTAATAAAAAAATTTTATCATTTCATGAATAAATTCGCAGATTTTTCCTTTGCCTTTCCTATGAAAATATATGAAAATATATGAAAAAAGTCTTTTATAATTTTGTAAAAAGAAATTTATGAAAACTTTTTTTCATTCATAATTTTATTTAGTATTTGTTTCTATGTTAATAATTTTCACTGAAAAATTTTTGAAGTTTTTCTAAGGAAAAGTCAACTAGAAAAATTTATGGATCCAAGAACACGTGTTCGTAAACGAGCTCTGATGAGAAAAAAATACGTTTTAGTTGATTTTTAACTAAATTAAATATTTTGAAAAATTAGCATACACACAAAGCACTATCCTAAAATTCTGTTGGTCTATCCTAAAATTTTGTTAAAAACAGTCATTTTTCAATTTTTTTAATTTATTATTTTTCAAAATTTAAGATAATAGGCCCTGGTATTAAGCAATGTTTTTAATAATTTCATTGTAGGGTGCACTTGAACGAGTTTTTTGTTTTTTGTAAAGTAGAACGCGTAGAATCACCTTTTTCGCTCAATGTACAGCAATATTAAAAGAATAAAAAAGTGTTTCGAAAGGAGATATCGACATGGATTTTTTTGTACGAACTGTCAACTAAACAATTTAAAATTTCACCCCTACTTCGAAGCTGAATAAAAAATAATCTATAAAAATATGTTTTTCTAAAAGTTTTATTTAAAATAACATATAGGTTTGATATCCATAACCAAATAAAAAAGTTTTCTATTAGAAAGCTCAAATACATAATTTGTATTCAATAACCAAATATATATTTCACTATTTAAATAAATATACCGCTTGTTAACTACATTCAAATCTTTGTTTTTAGAAACTCTTTTCTCAGTGTAAATCAAGTGGCCTCGGCAGGTAAGTGGAAAAGCATGATAACCTACAATCCACAGATTCCGTTCAGCAAGCTAGATAGGGTGCACTTGTATCGGCAAAGCCGATTCACTTAGGTTAGGTTAGGTTAATGTGGCTGTCTCAATTGAAACAAACTTAGGTTTATCAGGTCCATTGTGATAACATAGGGTTGATTTCCTATCTCTATTTCAGTCGTTTCAATTATGTGTTAGTGGATCTTTAGGATCAAATTTCTTGAAAGGCAAAGGCAAAGGCAAAGGCAAAGGCAAAGGCAAAGGCAAAGGCAAAGGCAAAGGCAAAGGCAAAGGCAAAGGCAAAGGCAAAGGCAAAGGCAAAGGCAAAGGCAAAGGCAAAGGCAAAGGCAAAGGCAAAGGCAAAGGCAAAGGCAAAGGCAAAGGCAAAGGCAAAGGCAAAGGCAAAGGCAAAGGCAAAGGCAAAGGCAAAGGCAAAGGCAAAGGCAAAGGCAAAGGCAAAGGCAAAGGCAAAGGCAAAGGCAAAGGCAAAGGCAAAGGCAAAGGCAAAGGCAAAGGCAAAGGCAAAGGCAAAGGCAAAGGCAAAGGCAAAGGCAAAGGCAAAGGCAAAGGCAAAGGCAAAGGCAAAGGCAAAGGCAAAGGCAAAGGCAAAGGCAAAGGCAAAGGCAAAGGCAAAGGCAAAGGCAAAGGCAAAGGCAAAGGCAAAGGCAAAGGCAAAGGCAAAGGCAAAGGCAAAGGCAAAGGCAAAGGCAAAGGCAAAGACAAAGGCAAAGACAAAGGCAAAGGCAAAGGCAAAGGCAAAGGCAAAGGCAAAGGCAAAGGCAAAGGCAAAGGCAAAGGCAAAGGCAAAGGCAAAGGCAAAGGCAAAGGCAAAGGCAAAGGCAAAGGCAAAGGCAAAGGCAAAGGCAAAGGCAAAGGCAAAGGCAAAGGCAAAGGCAAAGGCAAAGGCAAAGGCAAAGGCAAAGGCAAAGGCAAAGGCAAAGGCAAAGGCAAAGGCAAAGGCAAAGGCAAAGGCAAAGGCAAAGGCAAAGGCAAAGGCAAAGGCAAAGGCAAAGGCAAAGGCAAAGGCAAAGGCAAAGGCAAAGGCAAAGGCAAAGGCAAAGGCAAAATATGAACAGTGTCACAGCTGGAGAAAACAAAAATCACTTTCTGCTTAATTTGGTAATTAGAAATACCTCTCAATTGTTGCCAACCCACTTACAAATGAATTTAAGCTAAGTATACTTAACACAAAAGGGATTCGCTAAAAAAAAAATTCAAATATCTACTATTATTGTAAAGACATAAAAAATATACTCAAAAGCTTATAAAATAAGAAAATTGATTAGGATCTTTTGAATATTTTGAGAAATCTGCAACATGTTATGTCAAATTAAAAAAAAAATATCGTATATGGCAACACTTCTCTTGAACTGCCGAAAAATATAAATACTGTACATACCAAGATCTAAACAGATTTGGTCAATACGCCGAACGTCAATATTAAAGCAGCAAAAATGTGTATATAAATAATGAATACAATTAAGTATCTGACGGATGATTTTTGTGTGATTGATAATGTCACTAAACACAGTTCAGGCGATAGATGCCTGGATCTTTACTTTTTTTTTTGTCGGTTTTTTAACTTGTATCAAAAACCCGAAAGTGAACCTTGGCGACATCTTGACGACAATCGATGAGGCTGAGCACCGCTTGACAGTAGCACTTTGTGGCTTCTTTTGATGTTGTTTTGTTTTGTGTTGTATAGTTTAACCATTTTCGTCATAGCTATTTTTTAATATTTACTTTTGTTACCTTCAAACACTAGAGATTCTCAATTATTTTAATCTTTTTTCACGCGCTGCCAAGTGATTCATCTTGTTCGGACCGAAAAAAATACTTTGAAATACCTCAGATGTGCGGCAGCTTTTCAACTTGAACCATATTATCAGCTAAAATAATAGAAGCCGCATACATCATCGACAAAGTGACGATAGAAGTGTTTATTTTTATTTTAATAATTTTGATTTGTTAATTTTTTAATTGATTTTATGAAGGTTGTCTTGGAAAAGATTTTAAGGAATTAAAAAATTTTCGATGTCTGTCTGCGGCCTACAAAACACATGAAAAATTGCGCTTACAGCAAGCTGGATAGGGTGCACTCGTATCGGCAAAGTCGTTCCACTTACATGTTGGTGGGTCTTTAGGATCGTAATTCTTGATCATAGTCAAAGGCGAAGGCAAAGTATGCACAGGGTCACAGCTGGAGGAAATTAAAATCACTTGCTGCTGAACTTGAATTTAGAGATAAAACTAAATACCTCTCAATTGTTGCTAATCCTTGTGGATTGTCGCAAGTAAATTGCGCACATTCCATAATAGGATGTTTTATGCTCTGCCCCGGTGCGAGGATATGATTTTGTATTTTGCACTTTCCCGGATGAACTGTTGGGAGTGATAGCGTTTAGGAAAATTTAAAGATGAAACAAACGTTGATATCAAATATTCACCTGGATCTTTGAAGTACATTTCATTATAGATTCCAGCATGTGCTGTTGTGATGGCTGCCACGCAGAGGCAGATGATTAATGTGACTTTGAACATCTTTACGCTACGAACAAACGTTTAATATTTGTAATAAACAAAAATTCTTTCACCAGTTTAATGATGAATAAATTTATTAAAGCAGTCTTATCGCCAAACAAATGGGCATGTTCAAGTCAAAACTAGTGCCGGTTTAGTATTTAGAGATAAGTGAACGATAATGTTCTGGTCAACAGTCAAGACAGATACAGAGCTACACGGAGAGAATAAATCAGGAATTCTATTCTTGAACCAAGTAAGCTATCAGTTCCTACGCACGCATAAAATTCTCAATTTGAGTATATTTAAAATTCAAAGTTTTTAAAAAATATCGAACAACGTGTCGTCAAAGTGACGATTCTATTACTTAATCAACTAACGTTTTATCTTACAGCCAGTGGAAGAGCATTGTTTAAACAAAATTTCGAAACCACTCACAAAATCCATACTTGCTAACACTGTTCAATGACGAATTGTAAGTAAAGATCATTAACAATTTTACAAAAGACTTCCGATGCGAAAATGTTAGGATCTCAATTAGAAATTAATTTCTACTTATTGGTATGAAATTACATGAAATTTTAATCGGTATGAAACTTTAAATACCTTTGAGTACTATTAAGGAAAGACAAAAATATTCGTACCGCGTTAAAGACAGAAAAAAGCAGGCAATGTCTGTATTTTTGTACACAAAAAACCACTAAAGTCAAAACTTTTGTTTCAGAAACTGAAAACTTCACTGTAAAAAACGATAATACACCCAATAACACACCCAATTTATAAATTCAACAGCCGATAAAAACACCTACTACGATGAAAACACCAACAGCTAAAAAAAGATTACTTTTAAGTCCAAAGAAAAGTTCTAATCCAAAAAGGATTACTTTTAAATTCACAAAAAGTTTAAGACTTTCAGAATGCATGCTAGCGAAAAAAAGAAACAATATAAACATAAACTTAAAATCAAATTTAATCTAACCATCTTCTGATTTGAACCCACGTCCTCTCCAAGTAAACTTTTAGGAACGTGGGTTCGACACACAGCTAAATTCATAGTCCAAAACTAGTCTTAAACTACAAATTTTTTTAGATTAAAATAAATTAAACTAAAGTAGGGATTAAAAAAAGTATTTTTGGATTAAAAATTCCTTTAATCCAAAGTTTAAATTAAAAATTAGTCCAAAATATTTAATTGTGTATGTTCTCATTATGTTCTCGAGCGATATCATTTATTACGTCCTCATAACTTATTTGTTTTACAAGATCTGCTTCAATATTTAATAAGGCCAGTGTATTTAATCGCTCCTCATTCATAGTTACCCGTAAATAGTTCATTTATAATAATTCGTTTTAATGTAGAAAATGAGCGTTTTCCTGAACAGTTTTTTACCCCTCTACCTCTCAATTTTCATATAATTTGGTCGTTTTTTTTAATGAGTATGAATGACAACTTGAGAGAACACGTGGTCCATCGAGCAGATTTACCACCAACATCATATGGAATTAGTTTTGACACGAGCGCTTTATGCCACACTCGGTCAAAGCCTTTAAACTGATCTCGTTCGAAAGTAGATTTTTTGCATTGCTGAAGATCTACCATCAACCATGGTATAAAAATAAAGGTTGATGCACGAGATTTGAGTATATTACGATAAAACGATATTACGATAAAACGAAAACGATATTAGTATAAAACGAAGATGATAGCTCATATAAAATATGAAAGCTAGAATTGGCAAAATGGAAACAAAGTTAAAATTTAGCATTTTAACTTTAACTTCCTTGTTGTTTCAATAAAATATAATAAAAAATGCTTATTTGCGGTGTTTCTATTAATATCAAACTTATTTAAAATTGATTAAACTGTACACTCAAAAAATTTATTAGTAAAATTTCTGCGAATGATATTAGTAAACAAAATATATTTGTACATTCTACAAATATTCGTACAATATATAAAGTATTTTTATTGCGATATCTTTGCGAATTCATTCGTAAAATTTTTCTAATATCTGATGCAGCGTCTACAAATATATTTGTTTTATATACTAATGATATTCGTAAACGAAAATAAATCAATTCATAGTAGCGCATTGTACAAATGATTGAGTACATATAAATATTGTACATCTAAATAATAATATTCGTAAATTTATCGTACGAATAACTCCGTAATTTCTTTCAATTCATTCGTAGTATTTACTAACGCTTTCGTACTATTTAGGAATGGAAAATAACATTAGTAGAAACACGAGGTTCAAACCCCAGCTCAGACAGAATTTTTTGCTGGTTTGTCGAACCAGAACAGCATATAAGGAACTGTATGATTTTAACTGGCTTACTGGTAGAGTGCGTTGTCCGTAAGCTAAAGAGCCGAGATTCAAACTCCAGCTCGGACAGAATGTTTTCCCCCCCCTGGTTTGTCAAACAACTAAAATATATAAGGAACTGTATCATTGTACAGGGGATGTAGCCTACTGGTGGAGTGCGTGACCCGTAAGCTTAAGAGCTGAGGTTCAAACCCCAGCTCAGACAGAATATTTTTTTTTCGTTATTAGATATTATGATCAATAGTAAATGTAACAAATGTATTTGTACAATATACATTTGCTTTTTTAAAAATACGAATAAAATATTCGTAATATGTATTAATATACGTCGAGCATACGAATCCTATTCGTGGCTGAAAACTACAAATAAAATTCGTAGAATGGACGCAGTTATTAGTAATATTTACACACAAATATTTTTGAGTGTAGTGGAAATTAAATAAAAAAATATGAACTGCAAGCAGGAACCGCAGCAGCAGAAAAATTGCTCGAACACGCCATGTTTCATCGTTGCCGCCTGGTCTCTTAAGCCGGAACATGAAAATACGGTCCATTTTCTTTATAAAGGTTCGTTAGGCACAACACACATTTCACTATTATTTATTTTAAATCATAATTTTCGTTTTATTTTACACAACACAAAATTCCGAGTGGAATAATTAAATCTTTATTTCTTTTCATTGGTTTCATTTCTCTTTCTTTTCATTTTACACAACACAAAATTCCGAGTGGAATAATTAAATCTTTATTACTTTTCATTCGCCACACAGCTGACTTTGACAGAGCTGGCAGTATGAGAAAGAGAGCACAGTCAACGCTATAGTTACCTTTATCTTTATGCCATGCCTTCAACAAACTGCAGTGGCTGATTGTCCATGGACATTATGTCTACTTCGCAAACGGACATACAGGATCACGTTTTATACAGGGTCCGCCATCTAACGTTTTTTTTCAACTAGTGCTTATTTCGTGAATGGTAACACTTAGCTCATGTCTGATCTTACAGATAATTAGTTTTATCCTTCCGCTAAACGAATATGGTTGTTTATACGCTTGAACAACGCTGGGAAATATTGCGACATTACTTTGAAAATCATGGTAATGTTGCAGAATGTGTGCGAAAATTGCGTACGGATTTTGGAAGAAGAGAAGCACCGTCAGCTCCGTATGTTCGTTATCTTGTGAAAAAAGTGAAAGAAACTGGCATCCTCATCGATAAACCAAAGCGTGAAAAGCCAAAAGCAGTGCGTACACCCGAGAATATTGCTGCTGTGCCAGAAAGTGTGCGTGAAGCGCCATCAACATCAATTCACCGTCGTTCTCGACGGTTTTTTGCATAAAGACCTTGGTATGACGCCATACAAAGTCCAATTGGTGCAAGAGTTGAAGCCGACTTACCATCCAATGCGTTTTCGCTTCTCTAAACGGGCCTGCGATCGACTTACAGAAGATGCCGATTTTGCCAAAAAATCATCTTTTCAGATGAAGCTCATTTTGATCTTGGCGGGTATGTAAACAAGCAAAATTGTCGCATTTGGGGCACAGAAAACCCGCTCGCATACATTGAAAAGCCGCTGCACCCAAAACGAGTCGCTGTTTGGTGCGGATTTTGGTCCAGAGGCATAATTGGGCCATTTTTCTTCGAAAATGAGCAAGGAGTGGCCGTTACAGTCAATGGCGATCGTTATCGGGCCATGTTGAACGAATTTTTGTTCACAAAAATTGAAGAGGAGGATATTGGCAACATTTGGTTTCAACAGGACGGCGCTACATGCCACACAGCCGAAGCTACACTCGATGTTTTGCGCCCTGTTTTTGAAGATCGCATTATCAGCCGAAGAGCTGATGTCGTTTGGCCACCTCGGAGCTGCGATTTGACACCGTTGGACTATTATTTGTGGGGTGCCCTCAAAGATAAGTGTTACGCCGACAAGCCAGAGACAATTGACGCTTTAAAGGACAATATTCGTGAAGTCATTGGTGAAATACAGCTGCACACAATCGATAATGTGCTTAAAAATTGGACCGATCGTGTAGGCTACTGCATGGCCAGCCGAGACAGCCATTTGAATGAAATTATTTTCCATTATTAACCGGAAGGATTGTACTTTCAAATAAAAAAAGAAATTTGAGAAAATATCCAGTAGTTTTTTTTTATAGAATTTTAAAAAAAAAAAAATTATTTGACGGACCCTTTATATCGCATTTTTCATGAAAAATATAGGTTTTATATGACTAAAACAACATTCCATACAAGGGCAAATCTTTTTATCATAAAATAATAATTTCGTAGCGGCTCACTTTTCTGCTTGTCAGAAGTCTGTATTGAAATGCTGTAATTTTGACAGTATTTTTAATATACTGTTTGTCTATTTTTCCTTTATTTCAATAAACTGTTTTTAAAAATTTTGCTTTCAAAAAGTCTGCTTTCTATTTACAGCATTTTTACTTTATTTGGGATACAAAACGGTGTATTTTAAGATTAAATTATTTCCCCTTGTACGGAAAGTTGTTATTTAAAGATAATTTATCTAGTTGTTCTTAGTCCATATTTTGCAGAATTTTGGCATACAGAATTATTTAACACAGATATCTGTTAATGCAGAATTTTGTAATGCAGAATTTTTTATACAGAATTTCATACATACAGACAACTGCACCCATTTTTAATAAATTCTCTCGATTAATGTATAAAAAGTGAACAATTTGTATTAAAAATCGCGCAGTTTCCAGTCCAAAAACTGAAAAATTAGGTACATGGATATTATGTCCGTGGACATTATGTCATCCCACCGGAACTTTCAGCTGTGTCAGTAAAGATTTGGTCATATTTTAAAAGAGTTGACAAAGATGACAATGTCTGACACTTACACGGAGATAATTATTTTGCTTGAATCAAGCCAATGCTTTGTTTAAAAGCAAATCAGCAAAACTTTGCCCAATCACGGTGTGATTTTAGAAAAAGATTTCAAAATTGTAATCACTCCTCATGTATTTACGGAAAAGCAAAGGTTTGATTAAATTCAAGAAAAATTTTGCTAATTTATTATAAGCTGCAATAGCAAATTTCTACTTAGTTCAAGCAAATATTTGCTAAGATATTTGTTCAAATCGCAAATTTTTGCTATACTCATGAAAATATGTGCTAAGTTATTATAAATTCAAATAGCAAATTCTTCACTAAGCTTAAGCAAATTTCTTCTTAACACATGTGCAAACATTTATTTTTAATGAAGAAAATTAGGCGACGATAGGTTAACAACTGCGATGATCGAATGTATAAGCCCATGCTTTTACACTCACGCAGCCAAGGTTCAAATATCCAGATGGTGGTAAGTTTTCAATTTAATTTAATTTTATTAATTATTTCACTTCGAAAATATGCAGCAAAAGCTAATCAAAATTGGCTATTCCTATCTATAATAACTTAGTAAATATTTGCTTGCATTAAGTAGAAATTTGCTTTTGCAGTTTATAATAGCTGCATTCCCGTGGCACTAGATCAGATCTAATCTCATTGCAACAACTTTAGTTCAACTTTATAACAATTTGGCACCACTGTCTTGAAACAGCTATTTGAAGAACAATGTAGTGCACTTCAATCTAAATATTGCTATAACACTAACTTAAACACATTTATTCCATGCACTTGTTATTTATAAACATTTAACACATAAAGATCTAGTCTACAAACTAACATATCTATATACGTAGCCTAAGCACATTTATTTAGCAAACAAACAAAACAAACACATAACTATTGTTTACATTCTTATTCACTTGCACTTTATGTTTACATAACTACACTACATAACTACATTACAATGACTACATAAACTAATATTCTACTTAGTTACAATTATATTAAATAAGATATATATTTAATTTTGTATTTATTTTAAGTTAAAAAATACAGTTACTTGGCTTTATAAGCCGAAGAAAATCTCAAAATAAAATCACTAAAGTTTTGAGCTTTATACCAACTGCTCCTTTTATTTTATTTCTAAGCGCCTGAATGCACTTTCGAGTGACGGCGCAAAGAAATCTTTTTTTTTTAAACTGGCCAGTAGCGCTCTTAAGCGCTGGCAATAATATTAAACGCGAATTGTTATAAAAACCGCGTATAACTTTTAATTCGCGTAAAACGCGTAAGCCGCGTAAGTAAAAGTCGCGCGTCCAACATTACAACAATAACAAAAGAAAACAAAATTAACAACCGTTTTTTAAACACCAACAATTCATATAAATAAAATACTGATTTGAATTTTCAACAATATGTATGCTGATTCTGCTTTTGTGATGGTAATTTGTCTAGTAACTTTGATGAAGAACTTTTTAACACTTCGAGTAGTTCAAGCAGTAGCCAAGAGAGTGAACTTAAAGAACATCCTAAAGTGGACAATTTTTTAATTGTTGTGGAAATGTACAGCGACATACATTTCCAAAAAAACTTCCGTTTAAAACGCCCAACAGCACTACACCTTATAAGTAATTAAGTGAATTGATAATACAGGGTGTTTTTTATAGAGTAATACAACTTTGAGTTGGCATCACTGCTTTATTTGACCACCCATTTAACAGGTGATAGTTTATTTTTGTTTAGTTTGCTTTGACATTTTATTATGGATCAACTTACACCAGAGAAACGCGTGCAAATTGTGGAAATTTTTAATCAAAATTATGGTTCTGTTCGTCAAACTTATCGTGCACTTCGTCCATTTTATGGCGTACATAATCGTCCTTTAGAGCTGCTAATTCGAAGAACAATAGATCGTTTTCGGACCTTATTTACTGTTACTGATAATGTGCATCCCGTGAGACGTCGAACAGTGCGCACTGAAGAATCTGTAGCCGCTGTACAGGAAAGCATTGAAGATGATCCTAATCAATCAATTCGTCGCCGTTCTCAGCAACTGGGGTTGTGTCCTTCCACTTTATGGAAGATTTTACGAAAAGATCCTGGCTTAAAACCTTCCAAGATTCAACTTGTGCAGATATTAAAGCCAAACGACCATCGTATGCGCCGCCAATTCGGCGAATGGGCTGAAGCTCAAATTGATATTGATTTTGAATTTCCATGGAAAATTTTATTTTCCGATGAAGCCCATTTTTGGTTGAATGGGTACGTAAATACACAGAATTGTCGTATTTGGAGTGAGGAGAATCCACAAGCTTTTGTCGAAACACCAATACATTCACAGAAAATTACTGTTTGATGCGCTTTATGGGCTGGCGGAATCATTGGCCCATATCTCTTCAAAAACGATGAAGGTCAGAATGTTACTTTGAATGGTGAACGGTATAGGAACATGATTCGAAGTTTTTTCGTACCTCAATTAGCTGGCATTAATCTTGCTGATATGTGGTTCCAACACAAAGCCACTATTTTTCAATGCATTGTCGGTATCGTCTGCATAGCGTTCTTTGCAGAGAGTAGTTGCGTGCCTTATTTCTATCGGTCACGAATTTATAAAATGGCCAAAGGCATGTAGAGCTGATGAAATCATTACCAAATTCGAAACCTTGAAAAGTATTCCGATCATTTTAGGATGCATGGATTGTGTGCACATTAAAATAAAAGCTTCAAGGAACAGCAAGGAAGTTCATTTTAATAGAAAGCACTACTATAGCTTACATTGGCAAGGGGTCGTAGATGCGGACAAAATGTTTATCGACGTTTTTGTAGGCGAGCCATGATCTTTGCATGACAGTCGAGTGCTCAGGCGATCAAGTTTGTACCAGCGTTCAATTGACAATAAGCAACAAACATTCCCTAATAATTCGTTTTTATTTGGCAATTTTAAAAGCAATTTAACATTTTCCATTCCTCCACCAGAATAGTGGTTGAAAACGCATTTGGAATGTTAAAAACTAGGTTTAGAAGACTTTTACATTTTTCGGAGCAATTTAATCTGGCATAAATAACAAATTTAATTGTTTGTGGATGTATCTTGCACAATATTTGCATGTTAAAAAATGATTGTGTTGTTGAAGATACAATTGATGATGAAGGAAATGATGAGCAGAGTGACCTTTTTCCGAACAGAGCCAAATCTGTTATAACACTCTAGGTGGTAACAGACGCGAACAACTTATAGCCCATCTAATTAACTGCAATAAAATAATACTTTAAATAAAAGACAACAAATTTCAATCATTATTTTTTGTTTAAAAATTCTTCCAGTAAAGACATTTTTTATTCATGTCGCTGCTGTTTTTTTTTCTTCTGCTTCCTCCATCTTACGCAACTTCATCCGTCTCTCAGCGATATCATTTTTGTACTTCAGTCGCATAGCCAATAGTTTCTCCTTACAAGTCGGTCGTCCTTTTGACGACTCTGCTTGAACATTTTTTTCGCCTTCATTGGCCGACACAAGTGCCCCACTGATTGGATCGCCGTATAGATTAACCGTATGAGCATTGGCTACGGTCGGACTTCTTCCAAAAATTTCGTTCAGCAAGTCCTCGAAGGAAGCAATACATGGAGCGGCACCAGTCTTTTGTTGTTGTCGATGCTGTCCTTCCATGCACGCAACAAATTCTTCAATTTACTTGCCAATTTTCTTCCGTGGTAGGTTGTGACTCAAAAACAAATATTTACATTATTCAATAAATCTAATTTCCAAAAAATTTTGTAATTAAGTTACCAAAATTCCCTGGAACTCCAGATTAAGGAGAACATTCTGCATCGCATACTTTTTTTCGCGTATCTGCGAAATCCTCTTTGCGTACCAAGTACGCGGTCAGAAAGGCGAGTGTCTCTTCCCGTGTCCAAGATCTTCTTTCACTTAATAAAATTTTAATGATTTATATTATTTTAATTGTTATTAATTTAAATTATCTTACTTTTTCTTTCCAACTAGATCCATTTTAATTTGTTTGTCTTATCACAAAACGCCTATTGAACGATGAAATGTCTAAATACGAAAATGAATAGTTATTTAGATTTGCCAACTGTGTTCGTTTTGATAAAAATGCTTTAAACTTGGCAGCATTTTAAGATCAAAAATAGAGCCAGAAAACGACCTTGTTCTAATTTTTGTTTTTGTTTTGTGAATAAAATAGATCCGCGCTCAAGATCAACGACCACGGGAATGCAGCTAATTACTTCAATTTTAATCAAAAGTTTGCTTAGTTATTTTAAACTTAAATAGCTAATTTTGATTAGTTTTTGCTGAAATCTAGCATGATTTTGAATTGGTTGAGAATCAAGCGAAAGTTTTGCAAATTTAGCATACAGTTTTCTCCGTGTAACTCTTTTAACAAATGTCCATTTTTGCTAACTTTGGGGCAGAGAAGAAAATTTGCTCTAGTGCAAGTTTCGTGCAGAAAGTTTTTGCCTTTTAAAATTCCATTACAGCGATTTCTTGCCTCGATGTGAAGTCTTTTGTTATCAGTATTCTTGTGGGAGCACCAATTCTGAAATGTTTTTGCTGTAGACATGAGTGCAATCCTGCAAGTCCCATTAAACCATGAGTGAACTTTGGGTTTAATGTTTCTAATCTTATTGGAAACAAAAGACTGCATACCCAATAAAATTTTTCTTGAACCATGACAGTGCGGCATTCACATTTCTATCAGCAAAACATAATTTCCAATATAGATATACATCGCACTAGATCACGTAAATGCAAAATATTATTTATTTGTGATGCAGAACTCATATTTGGTTGGTCTTCTGGTAATAATATAAGAAGAAAACTTTTTAAATGAACAAAAAATTACCGAACACGAAACTTAAAGTTACTTTTTAAATACTCGTAAGCTCAGATGTTGTTCCGTCGTTTTTTCGATTTTTTGGCCATCAAAATGATCCCGCCCTCTAAATAGTCTCAACAAAAAAATTCATTACTTTAGTTCTTATTCAATAATACCTTATATTAAGTCAAAAAGACCAAAACTAAATTAACTGCATTACGTTATTCATTGTTTTCTTTTAAATTACCGCCAATAATTCATTCCGTTTCTAACTTTTCGTTTTCCTCAAATTTGTTCAGCCTTCAAAAATGTTGCCGCCCTTAAAATGTTGCCGAGGGCCTCACGGGCCTAGGCCTTAATCCAATACTGGGCGTAGCTAGGATTTACCAAAGGGAGGCGATAGATAAAAACTGAAATTATGTTTACAAACACTCTAAAAAGTTTTGGTATAAAAAGTTTACCCAAATAATGTTCATACAGATCTATACCAAATTTTGAGTAAAATCTATACACTGCTTATTGTATAAGGGCTTACAAATTTAATTTTTGAAGAAATACCAAGAACATCATATATTTGGGCGTGTTAGTTTAAAACTTCTGAATACAAATACATATTGCTATAATTTCTTTTTCATTTGTGAGGTTTCTTATATAACGGTTCTTTTGTAGTATACACGACATTACTTCATTCAAATGAAATTGTAGCTAAAACTATGTGTTCGATTGAAAGAAAAGTCAATTGGAAAGGTAAATTGATTTGCATTCCATTCGTATATTGTTTGCTTCGATCGAGCAAAAAATGATCAAGTATAACTCATCACATTTAAAATTTTTTGAAATTTTTACGATTTTTAAAAATAATTTAATTTTAATCAACTTTATTTTTAAATAGTAAAAATCGGTAACATTTTATTTTTTAAGATTTAGGTTATTTAATTACAAACGCTTTAAGCGAAAAATTACCCAAATCGAATGGAAAAATATATTTTTTAGAAAATTAATTGTGAATCAAGTAATTTTTCAATTTTACTGCTTATGCTACAAATTAAACGTTTATTCGAAAAACTTATGTATGAAAAGGTAATTAATTTACCTTTACAATATGCCGAAAAACTTTTACGGGCCCTTAAGTTTAAAACGTGTAAATTAATTTGTTGGAACATTTTCGAATGAATTATGAAAAGATCTAAAAAAAAATTTTATAAATACCATACACATAAAAAAAATTTATTTTTATCACAAATAATATTTTCTTTTTCATAAATGCGTTAATTTTCCATAATTTATTTCTTGTTGTGAGCCAAAATTAATAAAACATTATGGAAAAATGCAAAATATTCGATCCAATGTATTTTTTTGGTTAATAGAAGGAGTAAAATTTGCATACTTCGAAACATCTATACCACTTTCTAATTCATACAATCTATCCATTTTTGGTTGCCGCTTAAAATCATAATTGTACCATGTATGAACAAATTTTTGTTGACATCGTTTTGATGAAGTCTTGCATACATTTTTAAAACTTTTTAATTTTGTCATAAGTTGCGTAAAGTACTAATGTTTGGACTCATATCTTAATGTTGAAAACTGACTAACTAGCTCCATTTGCTTAATTATTCTAGGATAATGCATTAAAAAGTGATGTTTTGGAAATAGTCGAGCTTTATACTCAATACTTAGAATTTTTAAATGGTCAGCTATATTCTGCGTCAAATTTTAAACTTTAATCGATTTTTAAGAAACAGAAAATGCAATTTCCAAAATTTTTAAAACCGAAGAAATTATGTTAAAATAGAATGTGATTAAACAAATCACCAAAACTTAAATGGCATGTGAATAGCACCAAAGCATATATTGTCTTTATCATTTATAAATAAAGACAATATAGACATTGGTAAAGATTTTCTGTAAACGGATTGAAACCTGATTTTAAAAAAATATATTTTGAATATCATTTTTATGAACCTCACAAAATCGACAAAAATAGTTAGCATTGAATCCTCGTGAAAACCCAAGCAAAGTGTTTGCACCTATATTATCATGTGTTATACTTGTCAGTTTACCGCAAATAATTAAGTTATTTTTAAGTGTCATCCCAATGTTTTCTAAAATTTTTAAATCCTCTACTATTGGGGCCATATTTTATTATATTCATATGAAACCACGTCATTAGCATGAAAAAAAGCAACAAGGTGAATATTTTCTAATTGTGACAAGTACTTTCTTGGAATGTTTCTTATTGCAAAGTATATTGCTCCAATTTTATGAAATGTACCCAACGCAAGTGTTAATACAAAATCGTCATAAAATAGTTGAAGCTGAATAACTATTGCTGGTTTTACAAAAGCCTACGTGCTTACTTAGTTCACTACATCAAAAACTATAAAGCATTTGCGGAACATATGTGATTTTTTTCAAAAAAATTTTGTGAAAGCTTTTGTTTTAAAAAAGATGCATTAATTTTAAGGATCGGTATATATCGAAAACTGCTTTGTATTAAATGTCTATTGCATTGTTCCTTTTGTAAAGAAAATTTTCTTTCCAATCTTGTTTTAGTTACATTTTTAAAAGGTTTTTCAAAAAATAGAGAATAAGAAAAGTATATATTACGTCTGTATTTGGATGATAAAGTTTTAAATATTTCAACTTTTTTTTCTTTAATTAACTTCTTTTTTTGTGTTGATTTGGATTCAGATATGTGTACAAAGCTGTTCGTAATATTTTAGATTAGTTTTATACTAAATAAGACAATGTCATTTATGATTTTATCTGGCACAGTGGATTTTTTGAAACGATTTCATCAGTTTGAAAAGGCTCCCATTAAGGTGTATCTTTGCAACCGTCATGACTAAAAACGGTCTTATCAATTTGCACTATTTTGCAGGAGGAAATTTACATTTCATGCAATGTTTTATTAATCCTGAATAGGTTGAATATGTACATGAACAGTTTTTACTGACACAAAATATTATTAAAAATTTTCAATTTGTCAACAATAAGTGCTCAAGTTTAAATGTTTAAATATTAATGAAATATTTTCAGTGTTTTTTTTTGTTTGCACATAAAATAAAAATAAATCATTATAACTTAAGTTTACCACTTATTTATTTTTACATTTAAACAGATCTCTTTAACAGTGTTGTTGATTTTACAAAAAAATACTGAAAATATATATTTGAATAAATTTCCGAAAAAGACGGGGTTTTGGTCAAACTCAATATTAACCCTGGATTACCAATCCTATTTCTAATACGTTATAACCAGGGCTCGGATTTTGATGACCTAAAACACTGCAGAAAACGACCTAAAAACTGCAGAAAACGACCTAAAAACTGACAAAAATTACCAAAAAATTGCATAAAATGTAAACAAAAAATTTAGCCTTAAAAATAAAACATTACTAAATTAAAATTTTTTTTATACTAGCATATCCTGAGTTTTTATCTAACACTTGTTTCATTATTCTACATACCCTTTCGACAATTTCACCATGCGCAGAGCTTTTTTCGAAGTCTATAAACAAAGCTACTAATTTGTCGAGAAGTAATGTTTTTGATTGAAGGGACTCTAGCGTTAAAGGAATATGTTTACAAATTTGCATTTTGATATTTTTTAGTACGAAAAAAAAAAAAATATATAAAAATTACACTAAAATAACTTAAAAAATCGAAAAATGCTCTAAGAATTTAAATACCTCCAAAAATGACAATAAAATAACTTAAAAATCTCTAAAAATGACCAAAAAATGCCCTAAATCTAGTAAAAATTTCCTGATGAACGATGAAAAATTACGAAATAATGTCTTAAAACTTTTCATATTTGGAATTTAGAAAACATAAATGGACGGTCTAAATAAGCAGGAAATATCTTAGAAGCAGCAGAAAAAAGATGACATGTCATCGAAATCCTAGCCCTGGTTATAATCAATGTTAGTCGATAAAACTAACACGCGGCAAAACTGGGTTTTGAGGAGCATAAAGTACATAAAATACAATTAAAGCTATTGAAAATGGTTAAAACTATGTAAATTTTACTTGAAATCAAAAAACATTAATATTGGTCTTTAAATTTATTCGTATTTTTTATATATTTTCAGAAGCTACTTATTTCATCAGTTCAAAAAAAAAGAGAGCTGTGTTAGTCGAAACGACTAACATTGGTTATCCAGGGTTAAAAATAAAATGAATTTTAATTACCGAGTCGATTGCTTTAAGAAAATGCAATTAAATGACTATATACAACAATGAAATATTGACCAATATTGGAATTTTGTTTCCCAGTAGCAACTATGAAGGGTGCCTTTTGCACTGAGTTTTTCAAATATTCAGATTAGTAAGTCCTTCCGTAAATGCAATATTTTATTAAAAAGGCTTTTTTACTATTTAATTTAATCAAACCTTTTAAAATACAATTAGATTTTTTATTGGTTGCTCGGGAGTCAGGCGGGTTAATTTTTATTACCGTTTTGTACAGGTGGCAGAAGTCTAATCAAATTTAGAACAGATAAAGTGCATGTGTCAAAGTCTGTAATAAGTTTTTGAAGATTCATGACTAATGTTATATAAAGTAATTAATTTAGGAACATGAAAGTTCCGTTTTGATAATCGTATTTAGACGATAAATTTAATTTTAACATGCTATTAAAGAAATCATTAAGTCAAATTTGTATTAGTTTTATTTTTCATATTTCTACCAGTAGAGAATAGCCTCTAATTCCTATCCACGTCAATGGTGGATACTGCTGTATTATTCGTTCGTTAGCAAATATATAGTTTATATTTTATGTATCCGGAAAGACCATATCGCTCATTTCGTGAAAGAGTGTCATAACTTGGGATTTTTGAGTTGAGTTGACAGGAATATCCGTTATTAGAATCTCTGTATACTACAATACTGTCATAGTATAACTAGACAAGGTACACAGTAAAAAATATGAGCACAAATTTTATACTATTTTGTATACATATAAATCCAAACCAAAAATGTTATAAAATTTATACCATCAAATCATATAAATTTTTTTCAGACCATTTTTCTCGTCAGACCAATCGAAACCACTATATTTTTAAATTTCCCGATTTCGGTGAATTTTTTTCTTTCGAACCAGAATATATTTTGATTAACACATGTAGTGATAGGGCTGCATGTGCTCTCTTTCAGCACCTCTGGCTCTGCGCCTAACAATACCTTGCCTAGTTTTACTTATTTTACTCAAAGATCAGAATGACTTTCGCTAAAACACCGAATTTATAGACACTTCTGTCGTGCACTGAGGCAGTTTTATTTGTAACAAGCACGTCACCTTTTAGTCTGTGCCTGATCTTCTTTAAATTCTTGATCTAGTTCCTGATCTAGTTAAAATTCAATAGTTTTAAGTAACAAAAGTGGCCTACCTCAAAATGCTACGTTTTTGTTTTGTTTTTGTTTTATTAAATTCAGCATTAAAGAAGAGCTGTCAAATTTTATTAGAAGAAAACAAGCAAGGAAACCAAGAGTAGACCCTAAAATAAGAGAGAGAATTAAAACATTCATAGGCTCCATAACAGGCATGCCAACTGGTGGGAAATTTACCGATTTGCGGGGAATTTCTTGTCGATCGGGGAATGGGCTCAAATAATTCATCTAATTTTTAATGATTATTTGCATGTTATTAGAATTTATAAATTTTCTTACAAAATGTTCTTCTTACAACATTAGAAAAATCTATTTAACATTAGCAAAAATCCTTGTTGCCAAATAAGTTTTTTAATACTACATTTTTGTTTAATTTTTAATACATTTTCGTTTATAGCCTTGAAAGGTATTGCTCAATTGAAAATAGATTTGAGACATGGATTTGCATTTTAATAACATCATAAATGCGCGAAGTTGATTTAAGGGAAGGTTTTAGGCAAAAGTGGTTAAAATTAAGGCATAGTTTAGAATAAGTTTTGTACATATACACAAAAAATTTCATTTGCATATTAACCCTCATCGGTCCCCTGTATTCGCACGCATACATATTTGATCTTTAACCTTGAATAAAATAAAAACGGTTCAGCGGAATGACCTTGTTTTTTGTAAAGTAGAATTATTTTGCCTGAACAACCAAAAGAACCCGTTTTTGAATTTGTACCCTTACTGTATTTGCCTGTGCAGTTATACCCACCGGGAAAATAAGAAATAATTCGTAAAAAAATCAGGAATTGAATGGATTTTTGTGATGCATTTTAGAATGTATTCCAAAGAATATATAAATTTAAAACAAAACCTATGAATTGGAATCAATACACAAACAATTTATTGATTCGTTTTTATTGCTGCAGGAATCGATTATGAAGTATATAACAATTTATAATAAAGTAAATGTTGTTAGATTTCTTGCTTGGTTTTATGGTAAGTGAAAAACGAATTGATTCTGAAACAAATTCTGCTATAAGCGAAAAAAGAATCAATCTGTTATGATTTGTATTTTCTGTTTGTTGTTGATGTTTTTGTTTTTGTCAGATATTTTTGAAAAACGATTGTTCTGTTGTTTTCCTTTCACGCGTTTCTTAAAAATTTTACTTTCTGTTTGATTTGTCAGCGTTGAAGGAACAAACTGCTTCAGAATGCTCGAAAATTTTAATAATGTATTGTTTGGTAAGTTATGAAAAACCATTGCTCTTTACTTGTTTAAATCATTTCTTAATGTTTTTTTTTAATGCAGAGAGCATTTGCAAGGAAGGAGACGACCAGGAACAGTCAATACAAAAAATTTCATTTTCATGTTAATTTAATATCATCAGTATAAGTAAAGAATTTTTATTTTAAATTGCTTAGATATAAAAATGGCGCTGAAGTTGGTATGTTTTAAAAAAGTTACAATTCGGGCAACGTGATAGCTCGTCTCCATATCGTCTCAAAAAAACAAAAATGCATTTGAAAACAGTTCGTTGAAAGCACATCTTTTACCAAAATGGAATGAAAATATGGAAAATTAAGAAAATGATGAAGCGTGGAAAAAATTTGAAAAATTAACAATATTTTTGACGATATTCTTGCGTGTAAACCCTAAAAAAATTTTCTAAATACGCTTATTTTGGTAAAAGATTTGTAAAATTACAACACAGATTAAAAAATAATTTATAACGGTCTTTTAGATTGTTTGCGGGGTTAAGCGCTGTAGAATCTGTATTATAAGCGGAATTGATTTAAACACTTTTTACATATTATTAAATAGATTACAACAATAATAAATTTAAAAAAATTCAATTTTCAAAAAATTGTTTGCCTAAAACCACCCTTAATGTACTTTGTAATCGAGCCATATTCGGGACATGGTTGGTTGGTTGGTTTAGATGGTGATTCTACATACAAGTACGATCCAAGTAGCTCTAGTGAGCCGTTTTGATACCATAACCTCGTGTTTCTGTTGTTAAGTGGGTAACGCATGGTTAGGTTATAACCATCCGGTGCGGTTGATGAACGTTAGGAGATTGTTGATTCTTGTTGTTGAAAGTTCCTCTAGGTTGCTGAGGAAGGGCCTGCCAAGCGTGGTTAGTCTGGACCTGGCCAGGCCCGGGCAGGTGCACAGAAAGTGTGTCAGTGTTTCGTTTTCATTTGGGTCTTCGCAGCTGCGACAGTGGGTGTTGAAGGGTAGTAGAAGTCTCTCGGCGTGAGCTCCGATGCACAAGTGACCCGTAATAATAGCCGTTATTCTGGCTATGTCGTTCCGGGGTTTTGAGAGCATCTATTGGTAAAGGGGCCATATTTTTCCTGATGTGTTGCAGGTTGGTAGTTCTCTCCATCTACGGCCGGCTAAGGTTAAGTAGTAAGAATGAGTTCTTCCCTTAACTGTGTTCAGTGGAACTTCGACTGGTTCCGCTCTTGAAACGTCAAGGGAAGAACCCCGCCTAGCCAATTCATCCACCTTTTCATTACCATAAATGTTCCTATGGCCGGGAACCCAGATTATAGTAATGCTAGGTTGGTGACTTAGCCGAGCCAGTTCATCCTTACACCTAACCAGTTTGGAGTTGGTACTGATCACAGCTAAAGATTTAACGGCAGCTTGGCTATCCGTCAGAATAGCTGCATTAAGGTGATTGGTGTTAGCTCTCCTTAAAGTGCGACAAGCTTCTCTTATCGCAAAAAGCTCGGCCTGGAAGACGCTGGCTGAGTTTGGCAGACGAAAAGCCTCCACCACCCCCAGTTTCTCAGAATATATGCCCGCTCCCACTCGGCACTCCATCTTGGAGCCATCCGTGTAAAAGGACACATCGAAGGCTACATCAATTCCCCCATTGCGCCATTCCACCCTGGTGGGAAACTTGGTTGAAAAGGATTTCGTGAAGTCGAGTTTGGGGGTGTCATAGTCCGTTTTCCCAGGAATCAGTTCCCGAGGTAGCGTATTTAGAATGTTGCTGTGTCCATATGGCCTATTCCGCCAGTTGTACGACTCTCTGAGTCTGACTGCACTGTTTGTTGCGGTAAGCTTAATGTGTGAATGTGCCAGGAGATTAATTGCATCAGTGGGGCATGAGCGCATACCCCCTGTGATAACTATGCATGCGGATCGCTGGATCCGAGCTAGTTTTGTTGTGTTGTATGCTTTATTCAGTGCAGGCCACCATACTAGTGCACCATACGCCAAGATAGGTCGCACTACCGCTGTGTATCCATAACTGCATTTTTGGTTGAAGACCCCATTTTCTACCAAAGGTCTTTTTGTAGGCGTAGAAGGCTATGCAGGCCTTCTTGACCCTTTGTTCGATGTTAGTTTTCCAGCTTAGCTTAGGATCCAGAATGAGACCTAGATATTTTGCGCTACTGGATAGTGTAAGAATATGCAAAAATATAGGTGAAACACCACATTCATGGAAAAAGTAGTATTTTCAAATGTTTAAAGTGGCGTCCTGAAAATTTGCAAATTTTGATTACAACTCAAATTGTCTTCTTGTTTTTGTAAAGAATTTCAAAATTAACATAAAATCTTTTATGATGTTTTTAAATTGTCATCAGTCTCAGACGCTTAAACGATTTGACTCAATAGCTTTAAACTGTAGCTGCTTTTACAATCGAGTATAAGTAACCCATACTCGCACACCACTTCACGCTAAGGGCATCCTTTGCACCATACCATGTTTGATATTTTGTAAACTATCTGTTATTTGAAAAAAAAAAAAATAAAAAACATTTTCGCGTGCCGAAAACAATTTGAACTTTAATTATTTTTATATTCGAGTCTCTTCTTCATTTATCACCAGTTCACATATCCAGCTAATGTCTACATGTAACAACTTCAAGCTACCAACTAAGTATGCTACAACCCTGAAGTGACCATTCCATGTGAAACAAGCTATTGCGGAGGTGGTTAGATATTTGCTGTCAGATATGCAAATTTTAACATTAGTTTTCTTATTAAAGACGCAGGAACAGTTGAAGGCTTCATATAAATTATCGAATTCACAAACAGACAAACGAAGTGACGGCGTGTTTTGGCGTTTTGATGAAAAATGCGAGAAATTAATGACAGTTGTATGAACAATAGAGCTTGAGAGAGAGGGAGTCAGAGAGAAAGAGAGAGAGAGTTAGTCGCTCTTTGTTTTACGTTTAAGTAATTATAACGTGTTTCCTTCAGGTAGAAGGTTTTTAAGGCCAAAAAGGATCATCAATATTGTGACTGAGTGGCAAACATGTTGGTCTTTTATGGTGAAAAGAGCGTGTGTGTGTGAGCGATGGTGATACAGCGTAGAGTTGGGGTCTTATGACTTGGCTTATTGTATAGGTTTCTTGTGGCTTGAATTATATTCGAATACCATGAGTTCAATTAGCTAATGAAATTTTGTAATTTTTATGCGCGTGCTTTTCTTCCGTTTGTATTGCTTGTATATAGAATTTAGTGGCGTATTTTATTGTATACTCTTAGGCGCTTATGAGAGGGTAGCTGTTAAGAAGCATTGTTTGTGTTCTTTCTGGCTCATGTTTATAACCAATTTTGGCTTAAAATGTATTTAGCGTCAGATTAATGCTGTGTTATTTGTTATTGCAATGTTTATCACAACAGAGGCTTTTGGAAAATACAAATCTTCATAACGGCTTCCCAACACAGAAACTCATTTATCTATTCACTGTAATTCACCATAATTCTTTGAACAAATGTATTTCTATAGAAATTCTTAGCACAATAGTCACAAGAACCGTTGACATTCAGAGCGGGCAGATCTTCCAAATAAAAAAATTTGTCCAATTCTTGCATTGAGGTGTGTGCTGTGCAAATAAATTCCTTTAAAATTTTTATAACTTTTCAATGAGTTTGTTTAACAAAACGTTGTTGATGATTATTTATGATGTCAAAAATAATTTTACAATAATAAAAATAATAATGATAATAAAGTGTTTTAAGATACCCTGAATAAAAAAAATAAATAAATGTAGAAAAACAAAACTTTCCATGATCTCACAGTACCGAGCCCATCTGTAAAACCTCTGAGACTAGCAAGTTTCCTTTATCAGCAAGTTGTCTTTAGAAAATTATTTGCACTTTTTCATGAGTATATATGAATATGAATTCTTTTATACATTTTTATGGCATGCAAAAATATAATAAAGCGTATTTTGTTGAATGGCTGCAGAAGAATTTTCGGTTTATATTAAATTTTGTTGTGATTTTATCAAGTTTGAGAGATTTAACTTGAACTACTTATGCGTAAAACACGACCCAATCGGCCTAAGCAAGTATAAAACTCACTGCTTTTACTTTATTTTGGTTCCAATAGCCTTATTGCAGAACCTTGTTTTGCAGGGTTCTTTTATATTTTTCATTTTTTATGAAATGTCCCAAGAATGTAGGCCTTCTTAAGTAAAAAAAAAAAAAAAAAAAACATGCAATAACAATAGAGTTCAGCTACTACAGCTTTTTCGCACTTTCTCCGCATTGGATCATCTTAAGAACCAGCCCAAATAACATCAAAACATCTCAATAAGGCCATTCACAGTTCGAATACGCTGGTCTGCCATTTGTTCGATCTGCTATTTGTACGCCAATTTACGAAAGCGCATTTTGCTTTGCTGTTGTTTTGCATACAAATGCAAATACGCAGGCACGCGTAAATAAAAGCAGCCCTTGGACGTGTTTTTTGTACCTCGTATTTTTATGCTCTGTCTACAGCCGCATAATCACATACATCATAGAGTTGCACAGTCTTTTTATACGACAGTCACATGGCGAGGTGCTCACAATTCGAACAATAACAAATGCTATAAATACGATTTGTTAAAAGTACGCTCAAACCGTGAATAGCCCCAATGATATCGATAAGAGCGGTCCAAAACAATCCAAAGTGAGAAAAATTTACCCACCATAATATGGGTTGGGCTCAGGGACAACACAAGACATAACAACTAACCATGCGTTTACATGGTTTACATTGAATCATACATTAGTTTTCAATCTACTTTTGAGTTGACTTTTCGATAAGTTAACATCAAAAAAGCTACAGTTGTTAACAAAGGTACTCATGCGATGTAAAGGAGCAGTAGCCATATAATTTGTTCTACTAAAAGGTAAGTAAATTAAATTGTTAGCATTTCTACTGCTTCTACGGTTAGTGTTAAAATTTATAAGAGTTAGGAGTTCTGGTGAATCGAATACACCAGTTATGAGTTGGTGTAAATAGACGATATCTGCAGACTTCCTTCTCTCATTCAAAGATTGCATTTTTAATAGTTTTAAACGATCCTCATAAGGAGGAAGGTTTAAAGTGTCAGTTGCACTTAAGCCCCTTAGAGCAAACCGAACAAAATGTTTTTGGATTCTCTCTATACGTTCAACATGTACATTGTAACTTGGGGACCAAACTTGACTTGCATACTCTAAGTGAGGTCGCACAATTGCATAATACAGCGTTGTAGTTGTGATCATACTATTAAATTCTTTGGCCCAGCGTTTCATAAACCCGAGCATAGAAGATGCTTTTTTACAAATGTAATCAATATGAACGTTAAACAATAGCTTAGAATCCATGCATATACCAAGATCTTTGACAGAATCTACACGATTTAAAGCCGTATCTTTTATCGTATAATCAAAAATTAAATTATTCCTTTTTCGCGAAAAGGTCATAGTTTGGCATTTATCTGGATTTAGAAACATATTGTTTTTAGAACACCAAATTTCAAAGGATTTCAAATCAGACTGGAGCAGATCTGAATTGTCTTTAGCATCTATTGTTCTGTATATTTTCATGTCATCTGCATAGATAAGTAGATGAGAGTGTTTGATGATGTGGGTTACATCATTAATGGCTAAAATAAACAGAAGTGGACCAAGGTTGCTACCTTGAGGAACACCTGATTCAGCAATAAATTCAGCTGACAATACGCCTCGAAATCGTATTTGATAAGATCGCTCCGTCAGATACGATTGAATCCAGCTTACAAAAAATTGTGGAAAACCCATTAACTTTAGTTTAAATAGAATTAAGTTATGTGGCAGTTTATCAAATGCTTTACTAAAATCAGTGTAAATACAGTCGACCTGGTTACCTGAATAAAATGAATTTAAGCAAAACGTTGTAAAATCGAGGAGATTAGACACAGTGGATCTGCCAGTAACAAATCCATGCTGACGAGAGTAGGCCCTTATAAGACTTATATAAATGTCTCCACAAAAGGGCTGTATGAAGTTGTATAATAGCTGTATAGTAGCATTTTGCTGTGTGGTTTAGTTGCTCGTTTTTAGAGCCAATTGTCCTAGCTCGAACCCGGAGAGCCTTCAAGCTTTAAAACGATTTTATTTCGAAGAGTGGGTATTTTGGTGGAACACCTGACGGAGCTTGAAATTTTTTTAAAATTGGCCTTTCAGCTACGATACGAACCTAGGATCTCTGAATACCAGTCTAGCAAATTACCATTGAGATATTATAACCGTCAAAATAAAAGAAAAAAAAAAAATGTATATAAAAACTGCTCTCTTCAAATAGTGTCAGAAAAAGTTTGTCATGAACTGTTTTTCTTTTGGTAAGAAAAAAATATTGCTTTTATGTATTTGTCGACTCACGTCGTTTCAACACAGTTCACGACCGCTGTGTTCAGTCAGTAATAATTGTAAAGGTTTATTTGCTGATGTAAAAATACAGTTTCAAGGTTGTGAAGTTGCAATCGTCCATCGGCTGATGTGACTTTTACAGTTAGAGAATCTATGGGAATTGCTAGACAGACGTATTCGGACTCACAAGTTCACATATCTACCTTCTCTTCGTTTAGTTTTAAAAGAGGAATTGAATAAAATAACATCTGAAGATAAAAAAAAAAAAATATATATATATAAACAACATGGAAAGGCGGTTGAATGCAGTCATAAGTGCAAAAGGCTTTCAAACGCGATATTAAATGTGTTTTTAATACATTTAAGATTAATGTACGCAGACTTTATTGTTGCTAATTTTGAAGTTCTTATATTGATTTTATTGTAAATTTTAATGAATTAAATATTTTTGTGATAATAATTAAGGTTTTAAGAGATCACACTTTATTTTATATAAAATAAATATTAAAAGTATATTTTGATTATTCATTTAGCTGTGTTATTAGTACTTATAAAAAATGAGTGCTTGTAGGCAGACTTTGTTGACCCACTGTAACTCAAATATTTTTTTCAATTCTAAATTAAAATGTTTACGAACTTTTCAATTTCTATATCTTTAACAAATTCTGAGATATAGGAGCCGGAAATTGAAACTTTTTATTCTCTGCGCCAGTGGCGTAGCTAGGACTTACCAAAGGGGAATAAAAAGTTTGAAATTATGTTTAAAAATTGATACATATTTTATTCAAGCTCTTTTAATGCTTGTGGTCTTCTGGCGAACAGTAAAAAAGTTAATATTTATACACGCAGAAAAATTTAATTTTCGACTTTGTAGAAAACATATTTCTATTTACCATATTTCGTTTATCTCACATATTGCCATTTTTGTCGCAATCATTTCAATGTTTGTTTACAATTCCAGGTAAACGTATTTTGATTGATGTGACAAAAAAATATTTTTGCAGAAAAACAAGTGCACAATGTTTAATGCTTCTGAAAGACATACCATGTTTATAAGTGGCTTAAATCAGGCGACGATTGGTGGTGGACGTAGACTACTGGTAGTGTGCTTGGCTCAAACTAGTGATGTGATTTGCATTTGCCAAAAATCCCAAATGCATGTGCGTAAATCCCTTTTTTGCTCACTTTATCCTTTCCAACAGATCCTAAAATCCCGCGAAAAATCCTCCAATTTTAATGTCAAAATAAGCAAAATAAATCATTTTTGTTTTTTTATATGTATGATTTTTTAATAAACATGCAATGAAATTAAAATCCCTATAGGAACAAACTAACTTGCTTTTAAAAACAACCGATTAAAAAACTTATTTAAAATAAACTAGTTTATGAACAACTTTGAATTATATTAAGGCGGCATCCACTTCAATTTTGAATAGTTTTTATTCCATTATATATGAACTATTGTAATTAATATAATTCTATTTGAATTATATTAAGGCGGAAACTACTCTGATTTTGGCATGTTTATATAGACAATTTTTATTAGATTACAAGTTTATATATATTTAACCATGCTATTTCATTTAATACTATTAAATTTAGGCTTTCACTAATATGAATTTATGTATATAATTTTGAAAACAATGAAATAACTTATCTCTTTGATGTATAGAAATTTAAAATTTTAATGCTTTTAAATTCAGTAAGTGGAATATTAAATAGTTTTCAATTGACTTATTTTAAAGTTATTAAAAAATAGTATAAATTTAACTAATTTAACAAGTGGTGTAAAATAATGCACTTTTTA
This sequence comes from Dichetophora obliterata, assembly GCA_963920525.1. Lineage (NCBI taxonomy): Eukaryota > Metazoa > Arthropoda > Insecta > Diptera > Sciomyzidae > Dichetophora > Dichetophora obliterata. The sequence continues at coordinate 106,688,330 of OY986438.1, forward strand.
ATTGATTTATTTTAAAGTAGTTAAAAAATAGTTTTAATTCAACTAGTTTAACAAGTAGTTGAAAACATATGCAGACGAAAGTCAATTGACTTATTTAGCGGACATCACCATACAAAATATGTTAGTTCGTTCTATGGAAAAAAGTCAGAATTTCAACTAGTTGTGGTTGACAAAAAACTACTTTTTCAACTACTTTTAAGTTAGTTGATTTTCCTAAGGGGATCTTATTTATTTCTTAAAAATTAATTGAGATCAAAAAAGGAACTTTTACCATAAAAATATACAATACAAATAATACGCATGCATTGAGGTACCTCGATTTGTATGGGGAGAAAAAAAGTTCCATTTGTACACCTCTAAAAATGAACCTTGATCTATTTCATAATGATTCCCAAAATATTTTTGTTGTAAAGAAAGCCGTCAGTAGGCTAAAACTTTTTTCAAAAATATGCAAAGAGTATGCTTTTCATAAATATATTGGCTGCTGTAATAGCTGGAAAATAAAATAAACTGGCAGAAATTAAGGGCTGCAAAAAGCTTTTCCAATCTGTATCAAATAACGTTAAATTTTTACAGTCGGATTAAAAATAATGCTGCTTTTGGTGCATTTCTTGAATTTTTGTTTAAATTATTTTCATTAACATTAAATTATTTCTAATGCAAATATTACTTCACATTACATATTACCAGTTTCAAAATATCGTTAAAATGGTTTTGAGTGCTTTTATTGTTTCCACTTCAGAATTGCTTAAATCGATACATACTAAAGCTTAAATATTAATTATATAATAAAAACTTACTAAACAATTGTAAGTAATTAAAAAAAAAAAGAAGTAATGATGTTATTTAAATTTTCAAAATTTTTGTATGAAAATCTGGAAATTTAATTTGATTGCAAAAATTGGAAGAGCCTTTAATTTCTGATAGTTTTTTATTTACAAATATCAAACCGGCCAATATATTTACGAAAACATGATTTTTTTTAAGTTTGTGCTAAAAATTGTAGCTCACTGACGTTGATCCTAAATCGAAAATATTTTGGAAATATCGTAAAATAGACCTTTATTCATTTTTAGGTGGGTACCAATGTAAATTTATTTTCAACTACAACGAAAACTTAACGAAACATAATATTGCATCGGCAATAGTACAAGGTACCAGGCAAAGTGATGCCAATTATTGGGGGTTGGAATTAATTTTAAAGGTTTTTTTTCGGTTTTTGAGCATTTATTTAGAAACAACGGTACAATGTATATTATTCAAAGTATTGTCCATCGTTAGCTACAACATTTTTCCATCTTTCTGGCAGCATATGGATTCCGCGCCGGAAGAACGATTCGTCTTTTGAGGCAATCCACGAATCGACCCATTTTTTGGTATCCTCGTAAGAAGTGAAGCGCTGCTCAGCCAAGCCATGCGTCATCGATCTGAATAGGTGGTAGTCGGAAGGGGCTATGTCTGGGCTATAAGGCGGGTGGGGTAGCACATCCTAATTCAGCGCCTCCAACGTTTCCTTGACGGTTCTTGCAACATGTGGCCGTGCGTTGTCATGTTGAAAAACCACTTTGTCGTGTCTTTTGGCATATTCCGGCCGTTTAACCTTTAATGCTCGGCTCAATTGCATCAATTGTTGTTGGTAGCGTTCCCCAGTGATGGTTTCGTTAGGTTTTAGCAGCTCATAGTACACGACACCCTTCTGATCCCACCAAATACACAGCATAAGCTTGGCGCCATGAATATTCGGCTTGGCCCTCGATGTTGATGCATGGCCGGGTGGTCCCCACGATTTTTTTCGCTTAGGATTATCGTAATGGATCCACTTTTCATCGCCAGTGACAATACGATGCAAAAAACTCTTCCTTTTATGCCGTTGAAGCAGTTGTTCGCACATGTAAAATCGCCGTTCAACGTCTGTCGGCTTCAACTGGTACAGCACCCAATTTCCTTGCTTTTGAATCATTCCCATGGCCTTCAAGCGTTTGCCGACCGTTGATAAGTCGACTCCCAATGATTCTGACAATTCTTGAAGGGTTTGACATGGGTCTTCATCGAGCAAAGCGTCCAATTCCTCATTTTCAAACTTTTTCGGCTGGCCCGGACGCTCTTTGTCTTCCGTATCAAAATCACCACTTTTAAACCGACGGAACCAGTACTCACAAGTAGAAATCGATGGAGCATAGTCCCCGTAAGCCTCAGTAAGCGTGCGTTGTGCTTCAACAGCTTTTTTCTTCAAATGGAAGCACAAATGTAAACCTTCCCGCAAATTGCGTTTTGTTGGAACGAAAGTCAACATGTTCACAGAGAAAAAAATATATGTTGTTTACACTTCAGTGGAATGACACATACTGAAAAATGAAGCTTAGACAATGTGCTTTGAAATGAATATAGTCACAGGTGTGCCCGATGCGATCTATTGATTGTTACGCCATCTCTTAGAAAACCTTTAAAACTAATTCCAACCCCCAATAGTTGGTTAAAAGGACTTCAATCTTCTAATATTTTTACACATTAAAAAAATCCCTCCAAAAAACTTAAACGCCCTCTCGCCCTTTTATGGTTTAAAACTCTCACAAAAAGGGCAAAATCCCACCAAATCACATCACTGGTTCAAACTCAGCTCTCGGACAGAAAGTTTTTTAAAAAGTTTTTTTAATTGAATTAATATTTCTGTTCAGCCTTAAACAAAGCAACAAATAAGCTTACTGCCCCAAAAATATACTATAAACAAGTTTTTAAACATAATAGTATTCTTCGCTATTATGTTTGTGTCAAATATATTACGTGTATATGAAATTAATTGATATTGCTTTAAACTATTAAGTCAAGCCGGCTTGGCTTTTAAGATACCTCCTTTCGTACCTTATCATTAATAATGGGCATATCTTTGTGCATTGCGAGGGCAGCCAGTCCGTACTTTTTTGTTTATTTGTATGTAAACTAAATTTTAGGGACATAGGTTACTTTTTATTTCCAAAAAGAGGATTCTTTTTAAGATAACGGCTCTTTTGAAAAAAATTTAAACGGAAAAGAAAAAGTCCTTTAAGTGAATTCTTAAATTTTAACAAATAATAATAGTTTGTTTTTTATTTTTTTTTAATTATTTCGAAAAAATTTTAAAATTTATTTAGCGTCCAATTAAACGTCCAATTTTGGCGAGTTAAGCTAGGTTTAATTTGACTAAAGTTTAAACTCGTACTGAAAAACTGGCCTAGTTCACTAGTGAACGTGATTTTGAAATCGCCGTTCTTTTATATGTGACCGTGATCACGTCATTTTATAACTAAACAAATACATATCCAAGTATGTAGTTATGAAAGATGACCAAAACCACATTAAGGGTCGGTTTCACTATCAAAACTTAACTTTTTGGCCATATTTAAGTTAAAGTTAAGTCTAGAAATTTGGTGACTTAAGTTCGGCTTAAGTCTTCGAATCAACTTAGGTATGGTGGAAAGTGGCTCTACAACTCATACTAAACTGTGCACTAAAGAGACATAGACAAATAAATCTCGCTAACAAGAAATCACTGGTTATATCACGAATTGCTGAAAACGAGATAAAACAAAAAATAAAAAAGGCTCAATCACTGTTCACGGTTCTTGAAAGTATTTGATCACCGCAGTTACCAGTGATTTTACCAGTTGCCAGTGAGTTACTAAATGACCGATATTAAAAAAATCACCTATTTCTAATCTGAAGTTCATTTTCAGAAGCAGTTAGCAAGTTCGAGGACAGGATTGCGTTAAAAATAATTTGAATTTCTTGTATTGATTTTGTTCTGCTCTGAAGTTCCGAATGAAACCTATACAGGTACTCTCTGATTTACGATTTATACTGCATACCAAAAACTATTACATATTTTTAGTTCTTATTTAGTTGCAAAAGCAGTCCTATAGCAAAACTTTATATGATATGAAATAATTGTGGCATCAACTCAAGTATTACTTTATATAAAACTAGCTGAACCCGGTGTGCTTCGCTACCCCCCTCGTACCAGGATTGCATTTCAAAATTGTGGCAATACCAAAATCACTTTTCACGCCATTGAATTTTCGAAATAAGTCCACCCCAGCGCCACCTACCGTGTCCATTTATACACAAATTATTTTCTTATGATTAAACAAACATACATTCTGAATTTCAGTTAAATTGGTCCATAAATTCAAATTTTCGATATAAGTCCACCCCAGCGCCACCTATCGGGTCCATTTATACACAAATTATTTTCTTATGATTAAACAAACATACATTCTGAATTTCAGTTAAATTGGTCCATAAATTCAAATTTTCGATATAAGTCCACCCCAACGCCACCTATCGGACTTTCCCGGAGGGTTTTTCCAAAATTTTCCTTCGTAAAAACCTTCTCCTGGCAATTATAAACAACTGAAACAAAATTTTAGACAAATCGGCCCAGCCATTCTCAATTGATGTTTTACTATACATTTTTTACACCATTTTTATATATATAGATAAATGAAAATTTTTAATAATCAAAAAACAACAAAAATTTGTTGTATAGCGATCCCGATCTTGATTTTGACCATTTTACTCTACGAAGAAGGGCTATTGAATGAACACCTGCAAAGCTTTCAATAGAAAAAAGCTGCAAGCTTGCACAACTCATAAGGCTATATGATGCAAAAAAACACAGCTAAAAAACATTAAAATAACGGGACTTAGAAGCCTATAAGTCTTTAGGCAACATTGGGCATGAAAGGCTTAAATTATGCGCTTCTATTGAAAGAAAATTTATATATCTGTGAACATTTGACAAAATGACTTCTCTCGAGATAAGACAATGCTCCAATTTTTTTTTTAGTATATATAAAAATTTAAAGCGGTCTTATCGCCGCATTTCTACAAATTTTAGAAGATAAAATACGCAAGTGGCAAAACGACCTCTTTCAGATTTTTTCTCAGTTGCAATATGTCAGAACAACTTCTATCAGACAATTCAAAAAATTTTGAAACGGTTATTTAACGACTATTTGACAAAACAACCTGTCTCTATTTAGTGCAAGCACATTTTAAACAATTCCCATTTGACAAAACAGTTTCTTTTACAAGAAGTCGTTTTGTCAAAAGCAAAATTTCAAAAATTCACCACTTGTCGGAGACAAGTTGAGTATTAAATCAATTCATCGCGTGCGTTCATTGCGACAAAACGTCCTGTGTCGGTACAATTTTTTTTGTAAAAACGAAATTTAAAAAAAAAGTAAATCATATTTTAACACAAGTGCTTTTTGTAAAAAGGAATAAAGAAATAAAAGAAAAAAGAAGCTGTTTTGCTGCTAAAATAGAATTAAAACCAATTAATAAAAATTTGTTCAAATGAAGCAAGTTAAGAAAGTAGCCGCCATAGCCAAAAAAGTAAAAAGGAAGCCGTAAATGCCCTTTTATTAACGGCCAAAAAACATAAAATAGAAAAATCTTCGGCTGAAAGGTATGTTGCCAACGATGAAAATTTCACATATGAAAGTTGGAAGCGATGGAGTTCCCAAAATTTCTCTCATAGCGATGGATTGTTTTACAATAACTTCCCTAACCGAGCGTTTCCACTGCCTGAACGAAACAGTGTTCTCGTGTTTTATGGCGTTTTCGTTTCTCGAAAAAATGTTGCATTTTTTCTGCCCTCTTTCTACCATCTTTGAGAAATCTGAATTTTTTCTTCTTTTGAGGTCAACATTTTCGCGAAAAGAACATTATTCAATTTTAGAGGTCACTATTTTAGAATCGATAACTTAATTAAATTTTTAATATATTTTGTTCCTTTTTTGTTTTTTTTTTTGTTTTTTTTTCTACGTTATTAACTACCATTTCAACAAATATACTACTCTATTCACAAAGAAACACCAGATTTGCCCAAAATTTTCGACCGCCGGCCGATCAGAGCGAACGGCGAAATCTTCGTTCGTTCGTGCTGAAAAAGTGTTTCCACTGCACGAATAGCGCTCGCACCAAACTGTTTCCACTGCCTAAACGAACGGTGAATTCTTCGGTCGTTCAGGCAGTGGAAACGCTCGGTATGAAATAATCATATCTCTTGATGTCGGTGTTAGTGATAATATGCAACACTATTGAAACAGCACCAAAGCAAAATAAGTACCCGGTAGTTCCTGTCTTGAAAAAATCTCAAATGAATCAGGTACGATTTTTCTTGATCCTTGACGAAACATGCAGATTTGGCCATACATTTCATTGACGAAAATTTCATATAAATGTTCCAAATTCGTACAAGACGGAATGCAGAAACGTCGTGATTTTTCATGCACGAACCCAATATCGAAATATTTAGCAAGTTTTGTTAACGAAAAGTAGACAGAAATATAAAGAAAATTCGTCAAGGAATTAAAAGCGAAATGTGTAATAAAACTCGTGAAGGAATGTTATACCGAAACGTTGAAGAAGTGAAAATGCTGTATTGTTGCAGTTTATCCTCTTAACGATTCGGCAAAATACAACAATCATGAATATCTTCAAGTTGTTGTAATAGAGTGGAAAAAGTTAGGCGCTGAAAACCGCTGCTTTATATTTATATTTTGTATGAATTTTTTTTAGTCCAGCAGCTTATGCAGAAACTTCCTTCAAGCAATCGTCACGAAAAGTTCGTCAATGATGCCGCGAACTACTGGGTATCGAGACTCTAGTGTTCTCATACATGAGAACATTTCTCATACATACTCGCATTTACACCCATTTGCATTCTCATTCATATCCTTAATCACATATTCATCTTCACACATAAAAACACTTTGTTATTTGCACTTTAACTTTTAAATAATTTTTAGATTTAAGTTATCAAAAACTATATTGTGATCTATTATTTAAATTATAACATGAATTTTAATCAGAGCTTTAAATCAAGTAAGTTTTTAAGAAGGCAACAACAACAACAACAAAAAAAAACAACTCTGTATAGAGTCAATCACTCGAATACTAGAAACAATTTTCAAAACATTAAAGCCGAAGGAGAACGTCCAGTTGAAACTGATCCGGATATAAACGAAGAAGATATATAATTACAATAAGTTTATCTGCACTAAAACTGCTAAATGTAATTTTTTATTGTTCGCCATATTACTTTTCTATTTTAAAGTAAATTTTCATGTTTCAGTTTAACTTAACTAAATGTTTCTTATTATTAAAAATTAATAATATTTTTCATTATTATTTGGCTATTTGATTCTTTTGAGTCTTTTGGCTATTTAAGTATTTTGAGAAAGACAGTCTGTGATAGATATACAGACATCAAGACAGACGAAGAGCCACTTAGACATATTTAAATCAATTTTTTTTGTTTTTTCTAAGTTTTAAAACCGTAACTAAGCATTAAAAAAAACCAAACTAAACGAAGGTAGCAATTATAACGTTACACTTGTACTAACTGTGTGAATAGTCATGAATATTTAACAACAAAGCCAAGTGTACAACAGCCTCCAACAGTATTTACTTTCATTTAACTACAACAAGAATAGTGGTACACATTTTTCCGGCTTGTATTGAAAAATATTTCATTTTTAATAAAACTTAATTTTTTTTTGCCAAATTAAATTCTTTTGAATATTTTTCTACATTTCAATTTAACAAAACAACTTGTCTTTGTCACATAAGCCACTTGATCATTTTCTTTTTTAATAAAAATAGTTTTGACAAAATGACTTGTGTGGTAAAAGCTACTTTTTGTGATAAGAATTTATTTGACAGATTATTTTATCACTTTCATTATCAGTTTCAAATAAAACTATAGCTCTTAGAGGAAAAAAAAAATATCGCGAAATGTTTCCTTTATATTTGTGTATAATGTGGAAGTATAAGATTTCTTTCGATTACTATACAAAAAATTTGTTAAGCCTGGTTTTCACTAAGTCAATTTCAATGAAAACAATCACTGATGTCAGAAGGCATTTTGACCATATGACGTCAAATGCGTTTTCATTGAAACCCAAAAACTGACATAAAATCGAATGTCAAAGACTGACGTTGAATTTATAAATCAATTGATTGCCATACTGTTTTCACTTTCGATGTTATTTGTGAAATTCCATCGGTTTGTTCAGTTGCGCTCTTTTTATCAACAACAGCTGATGTTTTATATTTGAGATTTTTAGAAATTGTTTCTTTTTGGTGTAATTTATAAAATACTGTTAACTTTATTAGCTTAATAACAAAAGTGCACTTAAACAAAGATTATCACAGTGGCCGCTGTTGGTTCAAAAGGCATCCTCGCCACTTTCCATCGCAAGATACGTGTTCAAGATTCGCGCAAATGACAAATTCCTGGCAAAGCGACTGCAACAACACAAATGCCGAAAATGCGTCCTGCAACAAATCCCTTGGAAGCAACACCGCCCACTGCGATAATCCCTGTTTAAGTGCATTTTTCCTTTTAAACCAATTAAAATAACAATATTTAAAAAATTTTGCCAGTAGTGAAACGAAAAATAATTAAAACAAAATTTTTTTGTAGGCAACAACTGACACAAAATGCCAACATGTTGGCATTTCGATTTTTCTTGTCATACAACGATATTTTGATTGACAAGCAAAATTCTATCTGTTCTCACTTATTTGTGATTTTATATGACAATCAGTGGTCATATATGACAACAAATGTAAATGACAATACGTTTCCATTAGATTGACAAAATTTGTGATTGAAAACTGACCTAGTGAAAACCAGGCTTTAGGCATTTTAACAAATGTATCGTTCTCCTGAAAAATTGATGATTTAGAGAGAAGCTATTTTGTCAAATATCCACAGATATACATATATACAAAACTTGTACATTAAAATACAGATTTATGTGGAACAATTTTTTTTGTTGATTTTTCACACCTTTTGGGCCGGGGTGGACCGACAACCATTACCCACCATCCCCTGGTTGCGCTACTAATGAACCCAGGTAATGCCTTAAAGGGTCAGTTCAATCAACTTCCAGCTCGTTTGTTTCTTGTTTATGTTTTTAACGTCTCGACTGACTCATAAATTTCACTCTGACGAAGTCATTCCTTAAAGTAATTTATTCGAGAAAACATGGCACATAAAACTTTTCAGTTTCGTTGAGCAACATGTATAAAATATCGTGATGAAAAATATAAATACAAAGTATTGACTAAAGAATATCAATCACTCTGTTTTATTTTGAAATGTTAAACCAGTTATGTAACAGATATAATGGTTTTTGTACGTCCACCTCCCAAAAATGGATTTAGGACAGTAAATCCAGATTTTAAGGGTAAAAGATAGTCTATTGGCAGCACGCTTTACTCTCATCCAGGGGTCCCGAGTTCGAATCCTACGCTTGAACCTTTTTTCCTTATTTCTAATTAAAATAACTTTAAAACACATCAATTTACGTCGAAAAGATGTAATTGTTGGTAGTTGGAAAGCTTGTGGAGAGGAACGCTAATAACTTTATATTTTTATTGAATTCAATTCCATTCAAACACTGCAGTTCATTAGTTATACTTAATGCTACCAACTCATCTTATTCAAAAATAAGTATATTTGCTTCTTAGAACTCTGAAAAGTAAGTATTAGTAAGTATAATTTTTAAAAATAAGTGCAAGTAAGTATTTCACCTTAGAAAAATAAATTTAATATTTTTTGATATAATTTACTAATTTATGTAAAAATCAATAGAACCCACAATATTCCTTAAATATTGTCACACTCTTTTTATTTTCCTCAAAAAGTATTGTGTATGCAAGCTATCTAAATCCAAAAAGTCTTTAGACAAAAAAAAAACAAAATATTAATTGTATATATTTGCCGTTCATATATATAAATATATGTATTTCATATACATAAAATAGTTTAAAAACAAACAAAAGCATAACAGAAAGGTTAAAGTTATACGCACTTTCAAAGTAGCTAATTAAAAAAAATAAAAAAATCACATTCAAATGTATACAGAGACCAAAGAAAAGTTATTATTATTCGCCCTCACTTTAACTGAATTGAAGTGTTACATTAACTGGTTTTTTTTCTTTTGCTTGAAATCGTAGTTGTCTTGGCTGCAAATTTTGTTTAGGGGTGTAGTCTAAGTGGTCACTTTCATTTTTTCACATTTTTCGAATTTATATGTATCAAAGGATATTGTATTAAATTTTTATGAAGATCCGAGCAATATAAGTAATTTTTTTCAACCCAAAGCTTACTCTATCTGATCTCATGTTAGAACGCATTTAAAAAACTTTAAGAGCGTTTTTCTCAAAACTACGTTTCCACGGACGCCCCACACTATTTCTCCGTAACCCGAGGGCTGATCCTTCTGAAATTTTAACCACATATTTAACAGAAAACTACTTACAAAATAGACTATAATCGTGTTAAAATATTATAGTCTTAAATAGTCTTTAATGGTCTTTAAATAGACTATAATCGTGTTAAAAGATTATAGTCTATTTTGACTATCTATTTTGAAAAGACTATATTTTTTTACAAAAAACAACAGCAAAAAAAATTTTTTTTTCATTTTTTTTGGTTTTTGTTAATTAAAGTTAACAACAATTGCTACAAATTAATATTAATAGTCTATTTTATAGTCATTGTCATATTGAATCTAAAACACTTCGGTTTTTGTTTCAGATAAACAGATGCCGAGATATCGTGTGGGAGCCGACCTGCCTCCAAATTATTAAAAAACATTCATACATTTTTTTTATTTTTCTAATTTAAGACTTCATTTATCATTCCTAACAACTTATATAAACATATCTTTCATAGCAAGCTCACGAGAAATTCTCAAAAATAGCCTATTTTTTAGCCGACGAACTAAACTACACTCTTAATATGTCAGGACTTGTCTTTAAAAATTGTAAAATTGGACACAGCTGTATTCAATATTAATTTTTACAAATAAAATTGACTCCAGAGTCTGTATTTTTAACACTGTTGACACCAATTTTCAAACTTTTTCCGATTTTGCAAACAAATACGTTCAACGTGAGCTGAAAAGTAAGCATAATTAAGTATAAATCTTAAAAGTAAGTATACTTATAAGTATGGAATTTGAGTAAGTATATGAAGCTCAAAATAAGTATGATACTTACAAAGTAAGTATAGTTGGTAACATTAGTTATACTTTATATTTTTATTGAATTCAATTCCATTCAAACACTGCAGTTCATTAGTTTACAAATCATTTCACTAATGCCCTGGTTATGCTAGGCAAACATGTTTGGTGAACTGATTTTGTAGTAAGTGTTTTACGAATAAAATGAGAAATTAACTTTTTTACCTGCTTATTTCTTCGATCTCACGCCCATATTTTTATTTTATAACTGAAAATGCAACTGTTCAACAAACATAGTATAACCACGAAACGAATATTTGATCAGAGAATAAAATGAACAAAATTAAATAGCAAACATGTTTTCGTAGCATAACCAGGGCATAAGAAACTATGTTGTTTGCAATCTGGAAATCACTTCAACAGCACCAACTCTATACTTAAAGAAAAAAAAAAATTAACAACTAACGATTAACAATTTGAATTGGTTTCATCGCTACACTTGGACATCATCATCAAGTGGGCTCAAACTTGCGCTATGTTTGGGACAAGCACCCTCATGTGGGTAACACTGACAGCTATTCTAACGCGCTAACACCGAAACACACACCAACGCATGTAAACATGATTTTGACATAAAACGCGTGCGTAACTCTCAGAAACATCCCATCAAAAAAGTAAATTGTAGAGTTACTATTAAAAAATATCATGCAGCATCTGCTTCTCGATGACAGGCAGATAAAGTGTTAAGCTGAAATATCATGAACCATCCTCGACATTGTCGGCCTAATGAGCAAGTTGATCCAACACTAAGAGATCCATCCATATAGTGAAGAGGTTGTTGTTAGATCGCTGCGCTAGAAGTAACCCACTTGACAGCACACAGCATGGTCTTCCGCGAAGCATGGTATTGATTGCAACGGTACTTGATGGCGAGTGAAGAGGGACGTTTACCATCATTTTGTATTATGATGTGGCGATTATTGTGTGTTCAGTTTGGTTTTAATTGAAAAATTAATTTTTATTCGTTTCCATCTCATTATTAATTCGATTATTCATCCATACATTCCGTCAACAATTGCGCGTGCTCAGCGCAGCTTATTCAATTTATGTGTACTTTTTCGAATCCGATTCATTCATGAAACATAATTAATTAACGCCAAAGTTGTTGAAGGCAAGGCTATGCTAGGATGGCCCCGTGTAAACAAATGGCACAGTAAGAGTGCCCAATAAGGCCAATATGGAGAAAGTCGTGACAACCTACGCTAATTACGGAATACGGAATCGAGCGTATTATTGAATTGATTTAAAAATTGTAAAGAAATGATATGCAATTGTTTGAACAATAATAAGAAATGTCTTAATAAACAATTAATTATTGTTTAACGATAAAATTGAGATTTCATTTTTCATTTTTTGTTCAAGGCAATCGCGCGCGTAAATAGAAAAATATTTACAATGTGAGCTAACTCCGACAATGTGATTGCTATATTATTATGGATATAATAATTAAATGAATATAAGCTGAAACAGACTGAAAGACTTTTCTGATTTAGATTACTTCTTTACTTAGGTGCGTATTATAGGCTGTGGTCGGGTTTTCGTCTACTTTACCAACACTTACCAAGCGAATTCCCTTCACCCGTTCACTTTAAAATTTCTTGGTCTCTTTAATTCATTATAACATGGTCTTCTTCACAGTAGACCCTCTACCTTTGCTCCAAATCCCTTTGTCACCTGTTAGTTGTAACACCTGTTAGCAACTGTTGTTATTCGCTTTATCCCCAGGCTTATACTATTATTACTGTTTACGGCGGTGCCAAAATATGTAAATTCCTTGACTACTTAAAAAATATAGCTACCTGTTGTAACATGCGCAATGCGAAAAATGAATTCTGTTTATCTTAGCACGCCCGCGCAGAGAATGCGGGACACTAGGACACTAGTGGGTATTCTTACTGGTCACTGCATGTCGGAAGACCACGTAAGGAAGCTGCATCCCCACGAATGACAACAACAGGAAGTACAAGGAACACCCTGGAACACCCAACTTAAATCCAGACTTAAATACGAAGGCTCATCGATGTTAATTTCACTAAAATATGTAGCCAAAGAATTTCTGGAATCCCTCCTAATTCAAAGCGAATCTTTGTTGACTTCAACTAAGTATACAGTTTTATTTGTTCGTTACAGGCACCACTACTGACCAGAATTGGTCTATGTGAGCCTCCGTCAGGAGGCATCCAGATAAACCTTACCTAACATGAGAGTTAGAATAAGTTAAATTTCCTTGTTTGGCCAATAGATAAATAAATAAACTCCGGGGTCCCTTATTTGCATGTGGCATTAGCTTAGTCCTAATTAAGACAGGCTTAATTCTACGGTGCTACATAGAATGGCACCGGATATAATGCATCGGTAAATTCTCTTTAAACTCCACAAAAATTAATCTAATGACTTGAAATGTTTCACATAAGTTTTAAACCTTAATATTAAGTATTATTTAAACCAATTTTAAAAATGCACTTTGAAAATGAAATTTGTAAAAGTCGAATGGAAAACACGTCTACCTCCCATACAAAGTGACTTTATGAAATCAGTAAAATCTCCTTAAATTCCACAAAAATGTCTTCAAATTTTGCAAGTTAGTTTAAATATTTACAATGCCCTCGATGTTTGTCATTTTGTTAAAGAGAACTTAAAAATGCGCCCACCTCCCTTAAAAAGTGACGTCATCATTAACCGTTATAACCATAACCATAAACCTTTATAAATTCCAAAAAAAGTAATGTTTAAGCTTGACATTGGCGTCGGAAGTGGGGGGAAAGGGGGCAGTTGCCCCCCACTTTTTTAACCAGATAAACAATTTAAAAAGAAAACTTCAAAAGTTATTCAAAATGTCAGTTTTTTTTACAACGATAATATTTTTGTATTAGATATTTTCCTCTTCTTTCTCTCTTCTTCATGAGCATGCTTGCGGATAACCATTTTCTTTCTCTGTATTTGCAAAAAGATAGAACAAAATGTAGAGTTTCTACTGCAAGCCCACCACTTCAGTGTAAAAGCACCCTTAAGTATGTAGCTTAATACTGTAATATTGTAATCGAAGCCTTCAACGGAAAAGTGCCTTCTGAACAAAATTTAAAAACAAAACTAGATCTTTATGCAGATGACTTTGATGTGAGCGACCTCCACGCGCAACTTAAATTGCTGAAGCAATTGCCTGGCCAAACACCTTGAAATTGTAGTGGCATTGTATCCCAATTTGCAAAAAATTCGGATACTGTAAAAAAACTATTAAATGAAGTTGAAAAACTTATTGCTTTGCTTTTGACTGTGCCTGCATCAGCAGCTTCATCTGAGCGTTTTTACGTGCACTAAGACGACTTAAAACGTATCTTCGAGCAACTATGACACAGAAACGACTCACTCATGCGGCGACTCACTTATACACATTCACAAAGATAAAACCGAAGAATTGAATTCGATGGAGGTGGTGAAAGAGTTCGTTTCTCGCAAGGACAGAAAGAAACATTTTGGAATAATTTAAATTGATATAACTTTTTGTACCTTATTGCATTTAAACCATGTAAAGATATACCTAGTCATGCTTTATAAAAGCAACCATTATTTCTTATATTTTCATATTACCATATGAAAGATCCTTTAAAGAATGATCTCTAATATTGAAATTGGAAGAACTTTTAAAAATAATGAAATATTAATATTTTTTATATATTTTTATATTTTTTTTTTATTTTAAACTAAAATAAAAAATTTGTGTATTCACATTCATGTTTCTTTGAAGAAATTTTGGTGAACTTTTTTTGCACCACCATTTGTATTGCCCCCCCATTTGTACTGCCCCCCCCCCAGATGAAATTCGCTTCCGACGCGCTTGAAGCTTGATATTGTCCACATAAGCTTTTATAAATAAAAAGGACTCTGTGATCCAAATGTAAAATATTTGATTTAAAATCTCACCCCATAAAAGTGACGTCACAAAAATAATACAAAATTCAAACAAACAATAAACAAAAATGCTACCGTAGGGGTACTCCAACTTCTGTCCAGTCAAAGATAGTTCCTTACTAATTTGAAGATCACTTTGAGTAGTTTACGACATTTTTAATAAATTGAGTAGACTCTCTTTTCAATAATTTTGTATGCTATTAAAACTTAAAATTAATCAATAAAATTTAATATATAATTCAGATATTTCATTTTAATTTTAAATTCATAATTTTTATTTCGAGAAAAACAGGACAACTGTAGAACATATCTTAAAATGCAGTACAAATAAATACTTCTTTATTTACTTACTTGGTTGGCTAGTACAATGCTGGGTAGGATTTCGCCCGACTTCTCCTCTCGCCAGGCACCCCTGCTTCTCTGTCCTCATGCCATTGGCCACATTAACCGCTGTTTGGGTTTTATTCTTCAATATGGCAGAGCTCAGATGCCATTTGTTAATTAAAGTATCTTCTCCGAATTTCTTAATATACATGTTTGCCAATAGTGTCAAATAACTAGGGCTAACAATTTGGGGTTGTTTTGGCGATCCCGGGATTTTCAATTAGTCTCGGGATCGCAACTATATTGAAAAAATTTTTAAATAATTTTAACAATTGAAAGATCTTGTTTTTTACAACAAAACATACTTAAAAAAGTCTGAAATCGATTGTAAACTAAAACTTATTGAAGCAACCGGACATAATAATTTTTTGGAAATCGCAAAAGTGTTCTACAAATTTTAATAATAATCAAATGCAATAGAATTATTTTTGCATGAAATGCAATAGAATTGTGCATAAAAAGCAATTCAAACAAAAAATTTAAAAATATTATAAAAAGGAACAGTGAAAGGAATAGCGAAAGGAATAGTGAGATTCTTATTGTTTGATGTTTGATTGTTAAATTTTGTTTTGTATTAGAAATCAACAGACTTATCAGATTTTAATGTAAAATTTACATTTAAGGATCTTCTGTTTTATAATTGTGTTCATCTAAAAAATCCATTTTATTTATTTTTATATTCTTACCACAATATCACTTTTTGTATTCATATTAAGATAAATAAAATTCCCTAAAAAACTGAAAAATAACCAGCGAAACGTTGGAGGAGAAAAATTGAATAAATTTTTCAGAACATTTAGCCTGAGCACTAGCGCAAGGAGTTATATAAATTCAAAAACTTGGTCAAATACACTTATTCAAAAAATAACACGTCCAGATCAAGTTTAAAAAATAATACAAGAAAAAATAGATTGTCTTTTGACAATTTTAAAAACATTTTAAAAATAATTATAAAAAAAGAAACTATTCTTATATTATTTAAAATAATAACTTACAAAAAACTTAATTGTGTTATTGCTAAATAACTTCAAATTAAGCTTTGCGGCTACACTATCCCATATGTTGCTAAGCCTTATTAAGCTGAGGAATTTCGAATGGACAAGCATGTATAGCGTTTTGGCAGCAGTGGGGATAATAAATGAATTATTAGAAGATAAAGAGGATTTTTATAGCTAACTCTCCCGTAAACAATATTTTTATAATTTTTATTTTAAAATTTTTATAATTTTATTTAAATTTATTTTTGTATTAATTTTTGTTGAAAATTTAATCAAATCCCGAGATCCCGAAAATTCCGGGATTTTAAATTCCGAGACTGTTGGGACCGGAATTACTCCAAAATTGCAAGCCCTACAAATAACCCTATCCATCTTTTTAGGCAGTTGTACTAAGTATTTACTTGAGTTTAAAACACTTCAATAAAATAGGATTGCTTTTAAATTGAATTTAATGCTTTTTTAATAAAAATAACGATATGCCAATTCAGGGGCCGAATTACAGCGTCCGTCATCGCGCAAAGTTGTACAAGATTGATAGGCACTTGTCTCGTTATGTCCATCATAATTTTGCTCTATCACGGATGCTGTAATTCGGCTCCAGAATAATAAATGGTATAAGAATTATTGGCATATATGAAAATGGGTCGAATGATCCCTGCTCGTTTTTCTAGTGTTAATCTCCCCAAATAGCTCCCTTATGTTGGAAATTTTATCGATGTCATAATGTACTTTTGTTTCAGCAATTCGATTGATATCATGCAGCAGTTCGACAAAATGATAATGACTTTAGTAGATACGCTCCACTCCAAGGACAGTTATAGTAGTTATTATTATTTTACACTTCATTAAACTTCATAGCTATCTCTTATTTATTTAACACAATAGGTTAGTTTCCGAACTCGCTTCAAGTAAATTAAAGTTACTTGAAAGAGTTTCTTTAAATATTTTTCAAGCTCGAGAGAGAAGATGAGCAAGCTAAATCTCGATCTCTATTCTATAACAATTACTTGAACTTTAATTGAAAAATTTCTTCGAGCACAAATTTGCAGCTACAAACAGCTAGCTGATCGTCAAATTATTAAATCAATATTTTTGATTGTTATGTTAAATAAAAATTATTCTAATCATTAAATGAAAGTGTCATTGTTTTATATATTTTGAACAAAGTTTGTTTTATAAGAACAAACTAATAATTTCAAGCAAAAATCAATTGTTTTCTATTGCAAAAATGCGTGAACAGCTGTTGTGCATGAAGTCATTTCCGTACTTTTTGATAGATAATCAAGTTACTCTCTATTACTCGACCTTCACTCGAACTTAACTTGAAGTTAGTACAAAAACAGACCTTATATAAAACTTTATAACCAAACGGTATAATCAACAATTTTATTGAAAGCAATGACTATCACAACTCAATAAATTTCAACTGCTGATGGTTGCTTGCTACATTTGCTGAGCGCCTTGTAGTCAAGATCCAAGAGTGTCATTTAAAAACCTACTCGCTGTCTGTATTGATGACGAGAGTTCCTCGCAAAATGACGATGACGCAAACCAAAGATTTACCTTCAACCAAAATTGTTCAACGCGCTTAAAGAAGTTTTCACTTCAAAAAAATAACGAAAGTACTTGAGTTTGTGTGTGCGTGTGTGTGCCAACGATCTCCCGGTGGATCAGCAAGTGCAGCAAAGTTAAATTGGCTTTCTTTGCTGGTGAACGTCATCCAAGTGCCACCACCAGCAGCACAAGCAAGTGCAGTGCAAAATTTGTTGCTAGCCAACATACTCCAAGTGCCATCACCAGAAGCACAAGCAAATGAAGCGTAAACTCTCCGCTTTCAATTTCTTTAATTCACGCCGGAGTATAATGGCAGAAATTTGCCTCTGCGCTTGAGACATGCTGAAATGGAGCTTCTGAAATATTGGAGAGATGACCAGTCATTTGAATTGTGCTGCACTTGCTAGTGCTGCTCGTGGCGATTCTCAAATAACGTTGGCAAGCAAAAGAATCAGGAAATTTGCGCTGCACTTGCTTGTGCTGCTGGTGATGGCACTTGGAGGATGTTGGCTAGCAAAAAATTTTGCACTGCACTTGCTGGTGGTGGCACTTGGAGGACGTTCGCCAGCAAAGAAAGCCAATTTAACTATGCTGCACTTGCTGGTGCACCGGGAGATCGTTGGCCCACACACACACACACAAACTCAAGCACTTACGTTATTTTTTTTATTATTTTGTTATTTTTTAAGTTTTTTAAGTTTACAATATTACAAGTTTACGAAAAAGTTGCAAGTACAAGCACTCAAATTAAATATGTCGCGAATTGAATAAAATGCAAATTAAATAAAATATTTGCGCTAAAACACGACCGAAATGTGGAACGTCAAAATTTGTAACTGTCAAAATTCCATCGTCCATTTGACACACCAAAAAAGACAGATTTAATTCAACACACACAAATTTTATTCAACTTGATATTTTCTATCCTACCACGACTGAAAAGTTTTCTTTTGACACACAGCCTTATTGTCTTGACAGCGTATATGTGTAAAAACTTTTGAGACTAAATTCAAATTACGCCATTTGAACAACAAACCAACAGTATTAAATTCGTTCTCAATGGTATAATCCTTTATTCATAAACTATCAAAAAACACATTTACAACAACCTTTAAAATCATGTTTTGGAAGACAGATGCGTCCACTTCCTTCAACTTGCGTTTTATTCTGCCTATCAACTGTTGCTCGTTCTGAGCCTCCCAGCACTTCTCGTACACTTGACGTTTGAGTATGCTCCAAAAAATCTTCGATTGGACGTGCCCGTGAGAGGTTTGGACGATTGTCCTTTTTTGGTACATATTGAATATTTTGTTCATTGAGCCAATCCATCGTTTATTTCGAATAATGACTGCTTGTAAGGTCCGGCCAAAACATGTATTCGCCGTTGGCGTGATATTTTTCGATGAATTACTCCAATTTAGGCAAACATTCAGCAATATAAATGTCAGAATTGATCGCTTTGGTTTTGTTTGGACGAATGACTGGTGTTGAAATACCCTTTGACGAAATCGCACACCACACCAACACTTTCGGCTCAAACTTTGCTTTACCGGCACATTTAACATTGTCTGGTGTTGCTTCAATGTTGTCAGTGGAGAAGCCATCATTGCTACTTAACTCATGGTGCGAAAAAGTAAAGTAATATTCATCATCCAAAACCATGAATTTTCCACCTGCAAAGTGTTTGAGACGAAGTGCACGGCAACATTATTATTATTACATTAAAGTGGGTATTATTTCCAGTTGTTTGGCCGCATATTTTGGTGCTTGTTTACGTTTTCGATGGATAACGCCGTTTTTTGTCAAAATATTGTGGACTGTTTTGCTACAGACACCAAATTTGCGCGATAATCGCCGTGTTGATTGACATATCTTGTTTTTGGCACTTGACAGCAGACTTTTCGTTGCATTAGCACTTAATTTTGGTGGGCGACCAGATTTTTTTTTATTTTCTGGCTCTGTACCATCTCGACAATCTTTGAGAACACGATAGATTGTCGCTTGCGAGATTGGCTTGTCTTTGAAAACATAAAGAATTTCCTTTGTACCCAGTTTTCCAAAAAGGTTAGCAACAGATTTTCGTAAATCTAATTTATACGCCATCGCGAATGGATATTTTTGAATGGTTTGTTTTTAACAACGAAGCATAAGTACCGTATTGTGTGCTGTGTGCTGTGTGCAGAGTTGCTATATTTGCATTTGTTAATGTAATTTTACAAACACCTGAAAGTAGTTTCAAAATTTCTTATACATGTGATAATTTTCTGAGTGTAGTCATTTTGTTGGATGAGTGCTGCATATTTATACTTTGAAGTAAATTTTTGAATTCGACATAGTTCAAAGGAAGTGAAATTTCAACCTATCGAATAATGCAATATACTCTGTCTTGCAGTATTCCATAGATTTTCATAATTTTTCACTGGGTTTTCCGTGATTTCGTGTGCTACAAAAAAAAAAAGATTTAAAGATCGCCATGCGTAAATTTTTATATTTTTTCAAAAGAGAAACTGTACGCATTTAAGTATTCATAGTTTTTCTTTGTCATAGCTTTGAGTGAATTTATTAGTATTTAATTTATTTTTTTCATACAAAATATAAAAACAGGAAAAACATTCAAAATATAAAATGAATAGAAATTCTAAGAACAACATAAAGTTTAATATTCCTTACGTAACCTAAGAAAAACTGCACCATTTATTCCAACAGAAATTGGACTGATAGTCCAATTAGTCGTGCCAAGGTTTGATCATATATCAACACACAGTAATCGCGTTCTTGGCTGCGATATTATAAACTTTCTCAAAGCAAATAAATGTATTTTCCTTCATCGACTTATATATTCAAAAAGTCCAAACTTTTTATTTGAAAAACTTCGTTTCTGCAGGTCTGCCAGAAGCCTTTTTTCCTAGTTCCCCCTTTCAAATTCAGTGAATCTAGTAGACTGTTTTTCAATAGTGCAATTAGACTTTGAAATACCCTTCCAAATTGTATTAAACGCGTCAGCAACAAAACAACCTTTAAGCGCCTCATCTATGACTATTTCTCCTAACTATTTTTATCTCAAACTTTCTCATTATTTATTTCTTACATATACTCCATACTTTAACTTAACACTTTACCGTCTAACTTTAATTTCTCACAATAAATATACTTATATCATTTATTTAACTTAAAATTTTATCTAGTACTAAGTTTTCCTATGAATCTGATGTTATTTATTTAAATTGTTACTTTGAGTTTCTGTTGTAAATTATTGTATTGTTGCATTTAAAAGAATCAATCTTATATGCTAATATTTTTTATCAAAAAAATTAAACTTAAACATAATATGCTTATTCTTAAAAATTTTAGATTTAAAAAAACTGATTATTATGATACTTTTTCAACAACAGCAACATATAAAACTCTTAATTTTTTGAAAATTCATAAGTTTAAATAATCACTCATATAAAATAATGCATACGTTAATAATATCGTACATTCATAACATTGCAGTTTTGTTCTTTAGAAATAGAAATATGTCAAAACAAGCTACAAAAATTTCGTTACCGACATTATAACCACTGGATATTTCAATACAAGAACATTTAATCATTCGAGCATTTTAACCTTTTATTGAACAAATGCTTTCAAACAATGCAATGAGTTGAAGTTAAAAGTTTCACTTCATGTAATCAAATCAAAAGATAACGTATCAGTGAGATGCGGTATAAGAGCTATATACATACATACATACAATATGTATAACCTGTTGCTGGGATATAGCGCTGCTGGTGGCTGTTGTTATATGGTTAATTGTTGTTGCGTTAACCGCATGAATGATTAATTACTGAACTGACGCATGACAATTTTTATGCCATTATAAATTATTTCGATCTCTTGAATTCTTTTTTTTACTCCAAATGGTGTAAAATCAATGACAGTGTCACGCTTCATGGAACCTGCATGGATGCATGCAGTAACAGCAGCTACCACATTTCCTTCGATCATATCCACAGTTTATATCTGAGTGTATGTTCGTCTGTCTGTCGACTGTCCCTGGGCGACTGCGCGATTGCGCAGTAGATTTCTTCTTAAGTGCATTTGTTGTGATTGATTTGGGCTTTTTGATGCTCATCTGTTGTTGTATGTTACTGTTTTTTTATTAACTGTGGTGTGGGGGCAATCCTGTGATAAAAGGACATTTAATTGATTTTCAAAGAAATGTTTGGAAATGTTCAAAATTTATTATGTTGCATTTTTTCGGATTACCGTGCAATTTGCTTTGATTGAATATGATCTGTTCTTGGAAAGTTTTCTTTATGGTTCATGAAAGGACTTTGCTTGAGATGGAATCAAAGTTATGCAGCTTTGTTTGCCAAGTCCTGTGGGAATATGACTTCATGGTGGGATAAAAGACCCACATATTTGGTGACTGATTTTTTATTTTTTTTTCCAAACTGTCATGTCGCGTCTTTCAGGGTCAAATTAAAACTAACAGTCAAATTAATGAATTATTCATCACCAACGCATAAAGTTTCAATTCAATGTTTCGTTGACACACATTTTTAATGTAGGTCTTTATTCAGCATAAATTCAGCTAAATTAGACATTAACCTAGATACAATGACAAACAGTCGGCAAAAAGAATGTCTCATTAATATAACTTCTAATCCAAACACAGGCAAACGCATGCAATACGCACACTAAAAAACACACACAACACGCATCCGTGGTTGTTTTTCATTGCCAATTCTATGCTAATTGCAATAAAATTTAATGTTTATTCTGCTGCGTCGTCGTCTTGGCGTCACTTGCAAATGAGCTAAGTTCTGGTATTATTTGAAATATGTTGCAATTCATTTGGTACTGAAGATCATAGCTATGTTCATGGGTGTCCGCAAGTGGAAAGGGGGGCACTTTCCCCCCTAGGCAGTAAAGTTTTTTAAATATCTTCATATGAAATCAAAAAGCCGTAAGCTGCAATCAAAAAATTTTACGGGAGAGTCAAAAATCTTTTTAAATTGTTATTGTAATTGTAAGTTGCGCTCAAACATAGGGATTTTATAAATTTTTTAATAAAAACGTCATTTTTAGTTGTTGGAGTGTAAAATTTAGCAGGAACATGTATTTTGATAAGGTGCATCAATAATCAATCAACAAGTCGACTTTGAATTTATTGTAACTGACTACTTTTTTGATTTTGTATGATGATATTTTCAGTATATATGTTAATATATTTTGAAGAGAACTCAAAAATACTTTTTGTTAAGGTATATTTATAAATAAAGCTGAGCTAAGCCCTGCATGCACTTTTAAATAGTATGCTGTACAAGCCGCAGTGATAAGTTACGATACCATTTCATTTGCTCTTGTTTCACAGGCATTTTTCAATACGTATTATTACACTCAAAAAATTATGTGTGTAAATATTACTAATAATTGCGTCCATTCTACGAATTTTATTCGTAGTTTTCAGTCACGAATAGTATTCGTAGATTGGACGTAGTTTGGTATATATTCCAAATATTTTATTCGTATTCGTACAAAAACAAATGTATATTGTACGAATACATTTGTTATATTTACTAATAATGAAAAAAAAAACATCTGAGCTGGGGTTTGAGCCACGGTTTTTTAGGTTACGGGCCACGTACTCTTTCAGTAGACTACGGCAACATTGCAACCATACATATCATTATATTCGGTAATTGTTCAAGAAACCAGGCTGAAAGATATCAGTTGTAAATTTTTCAAACTCAACTAATACTAAATAGTACGAAGCCATAAGTAAATACTACGAATGTAATGGAAGAAAGTAATGATGACCCCATTAGTCGAAGATCATTCTTCGGAGCAACAGATGGTAAGTGGCATTTAAGCCATTAATGCATATGGACTTGGGCGATAAGCAAATTTATGTATTAAAGTAATTAAACACGAGAAGATAAAAAAAAATTAAAATTAATTTAAAAAATAAATGTTTCCCCAAAAGTCGGCTTAAAAAAAGCGTTTTTCTGTCATAAAAATGATACAATTTGGATCATTTTTTAATATTTTTTATACTTAATAAAATTGCTAACAGTCTTGCAGCATTTAAGTTTAAGAAAATTGCAGTGATCTAGGCGAGGGCAAAGCTTCTAATTCAAAAGCGAAAAAAATTAGGAAATTCTGAGCAAACTAGGCTAATTTTAGATCAAGTACTAATTTTTAAAAAATCTGATGACAAATTCTTGTTAAGAAGACGCTTTTACATTAGAATATCTTATGGTCAAAAGTTATGACTAAAATTTATGTAGAAAACTCAATTTGAAACATTTATTTTATACTTCTTCAAATTCACGTTTTTTTAACAGGCTTCCACCCTGTTTTTTAATAGTTCGAATGATGTTTCCAAACTTGATTTTAGTAACATGCATGCTGCTAGAACTAATGCATGTTGAAAAAAGAAATAGATCGTCCATGCGGGGAACATTTCAAGAAAAGCGACAACTCTAATTCTTAACTGTTGCGGATTATATGGATTTTTACCTCATTAATCCAAATCTGATAAATTTCTGGCTATGCGCAATTGGTTTATGAGTTTTAGGCCTCCAAAACTGGAAAAATGGTCTAAAAATCTTGGTGGTTTTATTTATTTATCTAAAACAAGAATATTGGGAAGTTTTTGTATTCTCATTTGAAAAGAGGACAACTTGGGGGTTAATAGTAATGAATGCCGTTTTATTTAAAGATAAAGCAGGCCTCACATTATTGAATATACTAAATTACTAAGAATATTTGTTGATAAAAAATTTTTTTGAAATTACTTAAAAAAAAAATTTAATTTGAAAATGGTTCGGGCATGATACGAGAAAGATTCTTACCCCATCTTTGAAATAAATATAATTTTCTTATGTGTACAAGCGTGTGATAACCAGCGTATCATGATAACAAAATTAGTACCAAAAATCTCAGAAAATGGAATTATGTAGGTTACATTTTTTATGTGCATTCTAAACTCCTTTATGCCTTTTTCCCCCTAGAACAAATCCTTCGGACGCCCTTGACCATGTAAGTGATTAGTTGAATAACCCAGTTGGAAAACGAGCCCTGCTGTATGTGTGCCGGCAATTCGCTTCGGGCTTTGGGCTTGTTCAAACCACTCAATAATTGCAGCAATACTGGAACATTGTTACTCATTGGCAGCTCTGTTGCAGATGCTCAGCTGATACTTGACCAAAATATTGCAAACATCTTGCGCTGCTTTTGTGATGGAACGTCTCTACTTTCAGAATGATTTTTTTAATAATTTTACCGATTGATAACATTGCAGACAACGGAAGCAACTTGTTATTGAAATATGGAAAATAAAGAAAACAAAGGTTTTTGCGGAAAAAAGTTGTTTTTGACCAAAATTTTAAAGGTCAGAGCAATGAAGAAAACTGCAAAGTTTTTTAAATTATTCACTGAAAAACTTAATAAATGGTATATAAAATGATATCTTTGTATGAATATGATAAATATTTAATTACCATGTAATGTAAAAAAGATTGCAATAAATACGAAGTTAACTTACTTTCTCCTTCCATAACTTTCGTGCAGTATAAATATTCATGTCGCCGGATCCCTGCATTTTACACTAGAACGTTTGACTTTTGCAGTAGTTGCAAGATTTTTGTATTGAACGTAATACTTTGATATATTGCGCAGTATTACTGCAGTTATTGAGACTCGAAGAAGACCTTTTATTGCAACTATATTATTTATACCTTTTATTGAAATTATTTGTTGGCTTTAAAGTGGGTCAACGTTCTTATCTTAATGAGCTGGCGTTATTGATGATTTATAAAAAAATAAGTTTAAACATATCGCGAGTAAATACTAGAACTAAAGACCACACCTGTTTTGTAGTTTGCATCGATGATGTAATGCATAGGTGCAGTGAGGGTAGGGCATGGGGGCCGTTGCCCCCCCTACACATAAGAAAAATAATTTTTGTAGTATTAAATTAAGAAATTCAAAACAGTTTTTGTTATTAATTAAACACTATTGAAGTTTTTAATATTTCTTAAGGCTAAATTTATTTTTATTATAAACTTATGGCTGACACTTTTATTATTTAGTAAAAAAAGTTTATGAAAAACTTTAATTTAAATTTATTAGTATCTCTGGCATATATGTATACTGCGATCTGAGCTGCACAATTCAATAAACGATTTTTCAGCAACACTAACGTTCGTTGTCATAACTAACAAAACCAAATCAGCTATTCAAATTAAAATTTATGATTGAATTTATTTGTGCATTTTTTAATTTATAAGCGTTTTTATAAATAGATACATAAAAAAGTTTTTTGGTGGTAAGTTTATATAACGTTACAGCAAATTAAAGGCTTATGTTTATTTTCTAATAAACTTTCTTTATTTATAAAAAATCGAAAGGTCTTGTCTATGATTATTATGTTCTTAAAAAAATTTTATAAAAATAAATTCCGCTATTGAGCAGCACGGCACACTGCAACAACTGTTACAGACCAGTAAAAAGAAATGCAAGTAATATAATAGCACAGACGGATTCGGATATCTGCTCACCTTTTCAATAGGGGCACAGCTGCAAGCAATTATATCCCGCCCAGATTTCTGCAAACAAGTGCTCACCATTTTAGCAGAAAAAAGAAAATGTTGACGGGCTAGAAGACATTTACGATGGCGAACTGTATCGCAATCAATGCGGAAATGGATTCATGAATGACCCCAGGAATTTATCATTCATGTGGTATTTTGACGGAGCAGCAAGCACTCTATTTAACTTATACTTTTAACTAGGTTTTTAAGTAGTAATTAGCAAATGCACTAAAAATTAATCAAAACCAACGGCCATATCAAATAAGTCACTCTTGTACACCAGTATATTGGATCTTTTGAAATACAGTAAATTTCGCCACAATGTATTAAAAAATGAATTTTGCATTACATGTAAATGATATTTCTTATGTTTTGTATTCCACCAAATATGATTGAAAACGAATAAATCACCTTTAACTTTATAAATTCACATGTTAAATGTGAAAAGGTTTTCAAAAATTTCAAGTTAAAGACAATAAAATGATAGAGCTCAGAAGAGTTAGACAGAATTAAAGCGTCTTCCAGTATAAGGCGAGATAGTTCTGTTGTCAATAAAGCAACATTTCCAAGCTGCTTGACCATTTTAACTGGATGCCAATACAATGCTTTTTTTTAACAGATTTAATGTGCCTGCCAGTATAGAGCAAAAGCATTTTGTTCTGTAGAAAACCATGATTTAAATATAGGTTGTCCATTCGTTGGACAACACCCGTAAATATGTTAACAAAAATATATTCTCTCTCAAATATAAATAACAACCAGGGTTTTGTTGTCTTCTCAGAAAAAAGTTATGTTTCGTTGTGAATTTTTTTAAAAAAATAGTTATTCTATATATTGCTATATTCTATATTACAATAACAGGGGCACCACGATTTAAAAATGGGTTTTTGTTCAGAGCAAAAGAAAATATATTTAGTCGAACAAAAATACGATACCTCAACTAGTTATCGAAATACCGATTTTTAAAATTTATTGGAACAATAACTGTTCAGTAAAATACCTACACCATATTACAAAACTCTACATACGGCACCAATTATTGCCATTTACTTCAATAATAGGATAAACAATGCTACTTTTTCTTTAAATTTTCCATTAATAAAATGAACAAGACTAATGCTAAAAAAAATACATTCTATTAATCGATACTTTTTAAAACCCTAAAAAAACTGCACAACATTAGTTTGAAAGTTTAACGAAAGTCTACATACGATAAATTTGTAGAAAAAGTTCCGTTACGACACGTGATCGCTCATCGCCGCATATTCTTAAGAAGTTCAGTCACATTAAGAGGATCAAAATAAAAGTTAGATTACGTGCTTTTTTATATAAAACTTAGAAAAAATTGCTTAAAAATGTCAAAAAGAAAAGAAATTTCTCCTGATTTGCGCGAAGTGGTTGTAAAACTTAAAAATTAAGGAAATTCTTATTCAAAAGTTGGTGAAACATTAGGTTTGAGTAAGGCAACGGTGCAAACAATAATTAAAAATTATAATAATAGTGGATCTTACGAGAGCAAGCCAAGAAGTGGTCGTCCCAGCAAACTTGATGAGAGAATGCAAAGGAAAATAGTTCAAAGCGTGGCTGAAAACCCGAGAAGTAGTGTTGTTAAACTGGCCAAAAACTTGCGACAGTTTGACGGAATTGATGTTAATGCTCAATGCAATCAACGTTGCTTGCAAAAGGCAGGTTTAGCTTCCCGAGTGGCACGAAAGAAACCCCTTATAAGCGAAGTGAATAGGAAGAAGCGACTAAATTATACCAAACAGCACGAAAAAAAAGCATATTGAGGATCCAACCTTTTGGACACGAGTGATTTTCACAGATGAGTGCAAGTTCAATGTTTTTGGAAGAGATGGACTAGCAATAGTATGGCGAAAAGTAAATACGGCACTTCAGCCAAAGAATATTTGCCCCACAGTCAAACATGGAGGAGGTTCTGTTATGGTGTGGGGCTGCACGGCAGCAAATGGAGTTGGCGAACTGCGATTTATAGAAGGGACAATGGATCGGCATATATACATTGATATTTTGAAAACAAATTTTGTACTAAGTTTTCAAAAACTTCAACTAGCCGGAAAATATATATTCATGCACGACAACGATCCCAAGCATAGTTCTGGCTTGGTCAAAGAATGGCTCCTGTATAATGTCAGATCGAAGCTGGATCATCCTGTGCAATCACCGGACCTCAACGTTATTGAGCATTTGTGCGCACATTTGAAAGAGAAGATTAAAGGAAGAGAAGTAACTTCCGTCCGCACCCTTAAAACGGTTTTAGTTGAGGAGTGGGAAAAAATTACTCCGAAAGTCACGAAAAAATTGGCCCTATCAATGTCTTCTCGACTGCAAGAAGTTATTAAAGCCAATGGTGGCCCTACTCGTTACTATTATATTATTTTTTATCTAAAAATCATACCGTATGTAGACTTATGAAAAAAATGTGAACATTAAATTTTTAGTTTTTTAAGTTTTAAACTAATACTTTATGTTGAATCTTTGTATTTTGTTGCTTTAATAATTTTGAATACTAAATAAAAAAATTTAATCGATCAAAATATTTTTCTTATCTATTTTTTTTATTTATAGAAGATATAACAATCGTATGTAGACTTTCGTAACATAGAGTATATCTTAACCATTATCAAAAAGATCTAAAAGATTGACATGTCATTTGAAAGATAATTAAATTATCTATAAGACAAAATACAAATAAAATAAATTAAAGCAATAATAAAGTTTTATACTACTTTTGCTTTTAATAAGTGATAAAACTGTTATTTTCTCAAAAATTTACAGCATTAAGGTGTCAAAAATATATTTTATATATAAAGCCTACAGTTTTATCTCTCATTTAATATATATTAATCCATATTCGTTTTTTGAATTGACTCTAAGTTTAATATATTTGTTGCGATGATCAACTATTCAATTTAATAAAATGGAAGCTGTTGACCAAAACTGACCAGCTAAAAGTTTAAAATTATTTCCATTGCGTAAATTAAAGCGTCAAGTTTAAAAGTCTTGACGAGTGAAAACCAAGATAAAGTTGTGATTTCTGTAACCAACTGTTTATTCAGTTAGTGATAGACTAAAACGAAATTTAGTATATCACATTAAAGTAGTTATCAAATATATGATTAAAACGTGCGGAAAAGTGTTTTAGTTATCTCTAATACCTGCGATCTCAAAATAAAAACGATTTATGTCAAAATTTATGTCATTCCTGTAACAACTAAGAAAACTGCTTACACATCAATTTCATGGTGCTCAAAATTAGCTCTCAATCTAAGGGTTTTTTCAGCCATGTATACTTATATGAATTCTGGCGTCGCTAACAAGATTTCAGTCTGCAGGCTTACTTATTGTAGCTTCAGTTTTATTTTAACATTTAAGCAAAATGCTACGAAAACATTCAATCTATATTTAAAAACATGATTTCAATGAAATTTAATTCTAAACAGACTCTTCTTTTACTAATTGTAAATTCATATATAAAACATAATACAAATATTCATAAAATTTAAAATTTGTTTGTGTAATGTGTGCTGTATACATTTTTTTATTATTTCTGTGTTGATTTACACAATAAAATATTGTCATTACCTTTTTAAAAACTGAATAAAATGTTCAATCAAAACAAACAAGTAGTGGAAAAGTAGTAGTGAAATGTGTCTTTGGGTATTTAGTACTACGAAAAAGTATGATATTTACACTCAGAAAAAAGTTTATCGGAATAAGAGAAAAAAGGCATCATATTAAGTGAAAAATGGTATTGACTTTGCTCCAGAGAATGCTTTTCTCTAAATGTGATCTCAAAAATTCCCTAAAAATGGCAAAAAGCTTCCATGAAAATGAGAAATATTTTCTTATTAATAAAAGATACCTTCTCTTTAATAGAAAAATATTTCATTATAATACGTTCAACCGTCTTCTTTATTGTGTAAATGTTTCCTGAAAACGGAGAAATATTTATTTCATTTTAATAAATGTTTTTTTTAAGTTGCGTTTATAGTTTCTCACAAAAAATAACACTTTCTTTTAAAGAAGGATATATTTTCTTAACATCGATACAACATATTTCTTTATTGCGTACATTTTTCTTTAAAACACAGAAGTATATCCGCAATTACGATTAAAAAAATTATTTTTGTCAAACATTTGTTTTAACTCAGTTCTACGGAAAAAAGAAGTATTAATATCAAATTGTGTTTCGGTTTTAAAAATATTAGTTAAAAATGTGTTAAGAGGTAGAATAATTGTTGTGACATTGCTTTTCGGAACTCTTTATAAATATTCCAGAAATTTATACTGAAAAACGATTTTGTTAAAGCATCTAAAGAAACAGTCGTAATAAACAACATCACTTTGTATAGCTATGTTAAGTAAAAAAAACCTTTTGAAGGAACAATCGTCATAATATGCAGAATATACAACACTTACTTTTTACAACATTAATCAATTGCTCTCACGCTTTCTATTTTTTTCGTACCTCATTCAATATAAGAAAAATATATTGATTTTTGAGAAGAAGCCTTTTCAATTTTTGAGAAAGGATTTGTTGTTATAGAAGAAAATATTTCGCATAGTGAATTATTTATCAACAATAGAAAACATTTTTAATTTTCTATAAATTTTTCTCTATAAATGAGATTTTTTCAGTGAGAGAAAAATAATTATCATTATCAGAGACATGAAATATTTTCATTTCCCACAAGGAAGGAAATATTTCTTCGAATATGTGAAAATTTATTATAATTGAAGTAAATTTTATTTGAAATAAAGAAAATTTCTATTATCGAAAATAGAGACATTTTTTATCACAAAAAGATAGGTGTTTTTTTCTGAGTGTAGGCAGCTGAGCTATATTTTGTCATTAAAAAATTACTCTTTTGCTCTCCTCTTCAATTTTACGGGTGTATATGTTCCTTCTTGTGAGAAAACGTCAAACGAATGGACAACCTATAGTACAATAATTTAATCATGGTAGAAACAAAACTTTTACTCCTGCCCAAATATTTCAGTTCAATGCCAAAATAATGGTTTCATTCTACAGAGTTCATATGCCTGCAGTTATAATGCAGTTAGGAATGCTGCTGTTAGTTTGAAAAAAAGTGTTAGCTGCTGGAAAATTTCAGTTGCCGGCCAATACAATGCAGAATTTCGACACACTGCCTTCTACTGACTTTTCCATGCCTTCGTGCTGCTACTTGCTGGCAGCCTTTTTTGATAAAAAGTAAACTGGCAGCCACCACAATTCATCATACTGCCACAATTATGCTAGTGTAATGCCATTTCCCTGTCGAAAATTTTGTCTGGGATTTAAAAAAAAAACACGAGAATTTGAAACATACGTTAAAGTTTGCTTTGTATTATAGTTATTAATTAACCTTAGTCAATTTTTAAAATGTCATTGAAACTTAATTCATATAATACAGTTAGTCTTTAGTTGTTCATGATTACTTTGTACAGTTGAGTTTTTTTTGTGTATATTGCATGTCAAAGCAATATTAAGTTACATCATTCAAGACCCACTCAAATAAATAACTGCTTTGACTTAACGTACATCAGTTTATTGGGCGACGACTGTATTTTCGAATATATAACAACATTAGTTAAAAGTTAATAATCATATTTTAGACAAGCGCAAACTCAATACATTTAGTTCAAGAGATGCAAGTTTTTTCTCAGTCAAAGTTTATGGTTATTTTTCGTAAAAAACTACTTTTACATTTAGCATTATCTAACTATGAGGTAATTTGTGTAAAAATAAGGTGATTGAGTTCAAAAAGTGTTCTATATATCAATAACAATATCAGTATTATTAAGTCTGCAGTTTCTGTTAAAATAAATTATTTTAATCCACAAATGATTAAATTGTAAATGTTTATTTTTCATTTACAAATACAAAAATATTTACCTACAAGATATGCTTAAGAGATAATTTAAAAACAAACAAAATCTCTTAGAGAAAATGGAACATCATAAACAAATAAAATGAGTAGCTAACAAGTAAATAACTTTGTTCATTTGTGCATCTAGATAGGTATTGTATCTTTACATTTGCAAAACGCAATGCAAATCAATGAAGCAGCGTGCAGCACAGCTAGTATGGCTTGTGAACAATTTGTCTGGCGATTATTAATGCAAAATGTCAAATGCACTTTGTAATGGAAGTAGCAAGCGAGGGCAGGTGGGCTACGCCAAGGTAGCTCCATGTCTATAGTATATATATATAATATATAGAAATGTAGCTGCACTTTTCGATGGATGTGTGTATCTATGCAATGTACATAGATATAAGTCAACTTTGCACATTAAGATATAGGAACTTATTTACCCAAGCACTCAAGCAAAATATGCGCGTATCTAGCAATCTATCTGGTGGATATTTTATACTCTCTGTGCAGTGACTCTGACTTGACACTAACTTGCGTAAGCACTGAACTAGCTTCGACACAAACATGCACCTAATTTAGCTAGGCTTTATTTTAGTACTACGTTGTTTTTGTTGTTGTTGTAATTTTACATGTTCTTGCTACTGTTGTTGTTATTTTTTTACTCCATCCATCCATCCAACCGTCCATTCATCCATTCCTCCATTCATGTATTTGTCTGCTCTGGCTCGCCACGGTCTACATGTTTGTTTGTTTGTTTGTTTGTGTAAATAACTGTCTGTCTGTCTGTCTGTTCCGTTGTTCTTCCCTCTCTTGCCACTTCGTTTATACGTTTGTTTCATTCGCTTCGCTGCTCATGCATGCGACTTTCTGCGGTTTTGATTGGTGCTCGTGTGTAGCCACTCCTAAATTGACTTGTTTTTCATTTATTTACGTTTTCATTTTCTTTTGCTGTTTATTATCGTTGCTTTGTTTTTGGCTGTGTGTTTTTTCTGTTTAATGGCTTTTTCATTGGAGTTGCCCCCTCTCTGCCCTAAGCAGTGTAGTTTGTATCTCTCTGACTTTTGCGTGACTTCAGGTGATTATCAGGCCGGAAATTTAACGGTATAGATAATACTGAGTACATAAGAGGTAATTTCTTACGAATTTTTTTTTATTTGTGTGTATTTATGTAGTAAGATACAACTACATAGTTTCTTTTTTAGTTTAAAAGCATATGTTTAATTTTTTACACGCAGTGTTTTTTATTCTTTAAATCGTTTTTATCTGATTTATTTTTTTTTTGTATATTAAGTCTATGAAAAAATATTAGTTCCTTAGCAATTAAAATGTTAAATGTTCGTCATGACGCCTGTATGTCATTGATGAGTTTTTGTTTTTTGTGCTGCAATCAGCTTTACTACTTTGGTAGAATTTTACCCAATGAGTAAGATTTTTTCTTAAGGTACTATAAAAGTGTGTAAAAAATTAAAAATAAATTTTTTTCGTTAGAATATGGTTCTTTAAGGTATTAGGGGGCGTCTCGACAGGCAATAATTCATTGCTTTCCATCTGTCAATTGACAATTATTGCAAATCGAGACCACTCAATTGCCATGGTTGGCAATTCATGGCGAGCAATATTGCTTTCCATGTATTGCCAAGCAATGAGCTGTATTTTTTCTTGTTTGGCAGCCATTTTTCATTTTTCTTCAAAATTCTAAATGTGTATATCTATGAAAATCAAGTAGCGTGCAGAATAAATTTATAAAATAATAAATTTATATAATAAATGAAAAAATTATATTTTGATTTCGTAACATGACAAAACCCACCCTTGAAATATTGGCATTGCTTGCAATGGAATTTGACAGATGGTAAGCAATGGATTATTGCCTGTCGAGACGACGGGTTAAGAATACGTATACACAGGGCCGGATAAACTTAATTTGCCGCTGTGGGCTATACTAAAATGCCGCCCCTAAGAAAATGAATAACAATAATAGTGGCACAACCCCACCAACAAAATTAGGTGATTATTGTGACGATATTTTTAAAAATTTTATCGGCTAAAACCAAATCAGAATGCTTTCAGATATATAATTGTAAAATCAAATATGAGTTGGTTTGAAAAATACAAAACTTTAGTAACAGTAGGTAAATTTTAAGCTTTTGAAAAGACACAAGTAACGCCGAGATCAAAGTTTTGAGAAATTTAGATTTTTGATATTTGACCTTCATTAGGCCTTCATTCAAAAAATTTTTATAGTTTTTTAACAATAAATTTTTAATGTCTTTTCAAAAATACCTCCAACGTAAAAATCGAGTAAACCTTGTTGAATTTATGGTTTTTTAAATGTTAAGCAATTTTGCTTTTTCTGCCACTTTGACCAAATTTAAATGTTGAACGTAAAAGCTTTAAAAAAATCTTAAAATTTTTTACTCAAATTAGTTTTTTTATTTCATAAGTAGATTAAATTCTGAAATCTTTAAGTGAGAGAAGAAAATCTCCTGATATCGTCTACTTACACCAACTCAAAACTGGTATATTCGGTTCTCCAGAACATCTTTCCCTTATAAATTTTAACACTAACCGTAGAAGCAGTAAAAACTCTAACAACTTGATTTATTTACCATTTAGTAGAACAAACTATATGTTAAGTGCTCCATTAAATCACAGGAGTACCTTTGTTAGCAACTGTAGGAGGCCTGTAGCCAGACCAAGAAGACAGAGGGGGCAGGCATGAATCTTGGGGGGACAATTTTTTGTTTTTTCATTTAAATAAAAAAAGACAATTTTTTAACGTGTGAAATGAATACATTACACATATTTATTAAAAAAAAAGAGTTAATTTTATAATATTTACATGGATATGTAGAGCTTCTTATACATGAGATTAATACATAAGAAATAATATTAAAATTAATTCAGGACCTTGTAATAAAATCACGGTAAAAATAAAAAAATTATTTAAAGTGGCTAGAAATATAAGAAAAAGTAGCAAAATGGGCTAGCATATGTATAAGACATTATTTAAGTTAAACATATAAAAAATTGAATTAACCCGCATCCGTCGTTTGCATCACATTGATGTAAAGTTTTTATTCAGATTTATATATTAAGAACAAACATGCATGTTCTGATTTAAATTTTTTGCTGGTAAATTTTTGCTAGAATTAAGATTTGCAGATTTTTCTTATTTAAAAATGAATAAACATTCATCATGCATAAAAAAAATTTAAAATTAAAAACATTTCAGAGAAATATAATTTCATTTTGTATCTGCATCAAATTGGTGCACAACGTGCTTTTCATTTCTAGAAAGTTCCTATGGATGCGGGCTAAAAAATTATTAAAATTCAAATCTTATTTTTTGGTAGCAAATGTTGGCGACCCAGTAGAAATTTGAAAAATTGTAACAATTTATCTGAAATCTTTTGTTAAACAAATTTCGTATACATATTCAAGTCATGAATAAGGTGAATGTGTATATTTTTTGTTATTTTAAACTAAACTAATTTTAAAGCAATAAACAAATACATCTACAAAATGCATATTAATTATTCATTTAAAGTTTTTCATTGTCTGATTTGGCTAGGGGAGGGAAACGGTTGTAGTAGGTAGGGCATTGCCCCCCTTGCCCCACCCTGGCTACAGGCCTGAACTGTAGCGTGTTTGATTTTAACTTGTCGAAAGATCAACTCAAAAGTAGATTGAAAACTAATGTAGGATAAGATCTATGTAAACGCATGGCTAGTTATGTCTTGTGTTGTCCCTGAGTCCAACCCATATTATGGTGGGTAAATTTTTCTCACTTTTGAGTGTTTTGGACCACTTTTATCGATATCTTTGAGATATTTCAATGATATTTGGGTTGATTTTTAAAATGATCTAACGCGGAGAACGTGCGAAAAAGCTATAGTAGCTAAACTCTATTGTTCTTGCCAGTTTAAGCAAAATCGGAGGGGGTCAAAATTTTGATCTCCTAAAATATGGAAAATATAGATAAAAATGGGTCTAAAAGTGATTAAATTTTAATCACAAACATCTCGAGATTTTTAGCTGATTGGGAAAAACTGAGTATGCCGCTAAATTCTACGACACAAAATTAGTTCATGTGTCTCGGCATTTTTGTGTGTCTTTTTGACGTCCCTATTAGTAATTAGTAACTAACATTTTATACCTTAAGATTTTGAATTTTTGCTTGCTAAGACATCAGTTTATATTTTTAGAATTTGTTTTGTTGCTTTAGACTATATTAAACAGGATCTGAAAATAATTAGTGCAAATGTTGAATCTAGTTTTTCTATATTTTCTATATAGAAAAAGTTAGTTATTCTTGAACTTAATTTAGATATAAAATGCATTTAATTTTAAGAACTTTAACTGGGGATTTTGCAGAAGCAAAGTCCCAAATTATGTCATCAAAATCAATTGCTTTAACTAAACGTCCTTCAATGCGCAATACTCCAAAACAATTAAATTTTTTTTAAACAATCTTTCGGATGAGCAGTTTGTTGCAAAAAGGCATAAAAACATTCGAAATGCAATATCTAAATTTGGGAAAATAATTTCAACTTGGTTATTTCGAATTATATTTGCCATCTGAATTATTATATTTTCTAGATTGTGATTGCTGTTTTCACATAAGCATTGCGACAATTGTTTTATGAATTGGGTTCAGTGCATTTTTCTTTGTTACGCGGAAGTGAGTGTAACATATTTTTATATATTCTTGAAAATTATTGCATTCTGATACACAGGAGTCTTCTAAATAACAAGGTTAACATTTTCTAATTTCTTAATCTTACTTTGATAACCTAAGCTTTCCCTGTAAATTCTTATTCTCATTTTTAAATAAAAAGAATAATAATAAAATGTGTTTGAATAACAAGGGAATATGTAATAAAGTCATGTAAGTACAAAAAAAATTGTTTAATTGCTATTAACATAACATTAAGCCACGAAAACAATGACACGTCTGAAAGACGTATGTTTAACTTTTGAGCTTAACTAAGCGTCATCAAAGCACTGTTAAGTGCATTCTTGGGTACATTTATTTCACATAAACATTCCAAAACTTCATAACTTTCGTAAATTTGTTTATATCTGAAAACTCGTTTCGTCAATTCTGTGCTTATTTTATCTAAAATTATAAAAAGTCTCCACTCTAAATTTTTATTGGCCCATTCATATCTCGGAGTAAATTTTTTTGTTGGCCAGTTAGATTTTTTAAATTAGTTTTTTATAATCTTAGCAAAAAAAAAAAACAAAATGTTCTATTGTTTTTCCAAATTTTGCCGACCCTAAAAATGTGCCGCTGTGGGCTCGAGCCCACTCGCTCCCTAGTGTTAAATCCACTACACTGCGTATACAAAATTTTGTGAAAAAAATGTCAAATAGAAAAAAAGTTATAACATATATTATATTCGTATATCGCGTGATATTAATTAATCGCATTTTTCTCGAAAAAAGGTTTTTCGAATCGGCTTCTAAGATATCTGGAGTTCTAAGATTCTGGAGTTTACTTAATCGATTTCGATGAATCTTGATTCATTGTGATCCTCATAGACTCTTATAAGCACTAGACCTATAAAAACCCAAAAAATTTTATATTTTTTTTGTATGGCTAAAAGTTTCTGCAAAAAGGGGGTTTTTTTGTACTTTTTTTTCGACGCATTTTTATTTTTATTTTTTATTTTTTTTTATTTGCATAGGTTGAATGCTCAAATTCAACCCGTAACTCAAGAAATCGATTTGATTTTTTTACTTTCAAACGCTTTGTAAATGCTGGAGACGAGTAGCCAATTGCAACAACTTTTTAAACACGCTAGCTTCAACGCCTTCTAGAAAATTAACAACAACTATAAAGACAAAAAAAAATTTTTATTTTCTCATCAAGAATTCTTCATTATTTAAAAAATTTGAATCATTAAAATTAATAATACTAGGTTAAAAAAAAATTAATAAAGAAGGTGTTGTTTGTGTAGCTAAACACTGCAATAGTACCTTAAGATTGACTTTTGGCTGTTTGGTTATAAATATTTCGGCACAATTACGATAACGCGTTGCAATTTGAAATAGTTATTAATAGAAAGTAGTTATTTGTTCAAAAAAATCTATGAATCTTGCAAGAATATTTAGAATTTTATAACAATAATATATCATATTTGAATTTTTTGTTTAAAGAAACCATTCTTTTCTACTACATTTGTGTTACTTAGGTACTTAGTAGGAAAGTCAATTCCGGGATCCCGGATGGTTTAAGCCCCTTTAAATCCCGGGATGTGCTTTGCGGGATCACGAGATTTTTTAATAAAAAAATTTCTATTACAAATATTTAAGTGAATGCAACCATTTCAATTTAAGTTGATATGAATATATAATTAGAAAAATTTTTTATTGAGGCTGAAAACGATTGTTAGGACGATGAGTGTGAATCACTAGAGCAAAGATTTAGAAAAGTCTTAGAAGAATTTGCAAAATCGGGAAGTCAGCTTTGTATTTCAAAATTGTCAGATATTCTGACTAAGGAAACAATTTTGTTTTCAACTAGCATAAAATCAGAACGGTGCTCTCATCAGCGGGTTATATTTGTAATAATATTCGAACAATATTCTCTAATGAAAAATAAGAAACGCGTTGATAAGCTTAATGTATAACTTTAAAAATAATTAACCTTATATCACGCAAAAACGCCAATTTCAATTGCTTACCTAAAAATATCTTAAACAGTTCTAAAAATAAATTAAAACAACTTTTGTTTTGAAATTAATACCTTATTTATAAAAATATTTGCAAAAAATTTTTATTGCAGATATAAAGATTTACATATTTCAGGGAATACAGCATGTTTCTTAAAATAATAATTCACTATTAATGTAGTTTACTAACTAACCAAAAAGTTTTTAACCTTTATTTTAATTACTATTACTTTTTATTAAAATTTTAGTCATTTAAAAATATATTCAAAATATAGCAAAACACAAACTGCTGCCAAATGCAAAACCACGTTGTTAGAACTAAAAATAAAAAAAAAACTGTTGATTGATTTACTCTCTAATTTGAAAGTTAGAGTTATGTGGAATGTTGATAAGTCATATATAAGAATTCCGACTTAAATTGTGCTCTTTGAGTTATTTTTCTAAAGCAAATTATAAGTGTTGCAGATCTGCAACACGGCGCGATAAAGGGTTAAAATAAAAAACTAAATTTTGAAAAGTCTTTTCCAACCATAATTTGTCTTAAAAAAAACATAAAGACGGTGTCTAAAAAAAAATGTAAAAAATTTATATAATATTTATATACCTTAAACTGTTCTGTATTTTATATTTTTTGTTCTTTAAATTAATACAATTTGCTAGTCATTCAAATTTTTACATTGTTACAATAGTCAGACAAATTGTTGACATTTAAGACTTAATCTTTTACATACTGCATATAAAAAATAGATAACAACTAATTAAACCATAATAAACTATTACTGCTAAAGTAATTACAAATACATAAATTTAAAAAAATTTTAGATTATTTTACTGAGTCATCAAATAAAACTGAATATAATTCAGTTATTTGAAGATAAAAATACGAAAGAAAACTGATTCAAATATTAATAAAAATCATTAAGAGAATAATGCCAACAAATTTATATTGAAAAGGAAAAATTTTAAGAAAGAAATAAAGAATTAATTTAAGTTTTAATAAAGGATAACAAGATCAGAAACAGGAGAGATAGAGTTAAGAGAAATAGGTAAAGATTAAATGCTTAAAGTGCGTAGTGTTGAAAATTGTTTTAATGTGGCTTGGAAGTGACTTCCATAATCTTATGGCACTAACGAAAAACAATTGGCTAGAGTTTAGGTAGTTATGCCTCGGCATAACAAGGTTCAGGCTTCTGTTTGATACAAACAGAATTACATAACAGATTACATACAAAACGTTATCTTTTCAAATAGATATCTTAGACAACGAGAGTGTATGACGTTATGTAGGAAAATTCAATTTCATGCTTCAAGATAGCTGAGCAAGTTACGGCCTAATAACTGTTTATTAAAGGGTGTTATATGCTCATACCTCCGAAGACCATAAACATAGCGTATAGAGTTGTTAAATGCAACTTGAATTTTGTGCATAGATCTCGGTCAAATTTGCTGTAAACGACTTCTGCATAAGAAAATATTGGTAATAACAGCTGTAAGCTTATTTCTAGTTTCAACAGGTACGAACGCAGCAGTCATCCGAAGATTTCTGAGAACATAATAAATTTTACTAACGCAGGAGTTTACATGATCTTCACAGCACAACGACGAGTTTATTTGGTAGCCAAGATTAGTGGCCTTTCTTACAAATTTTAGCTCAACGCCATTTAGGAAAATAGAGGGAACATCGAGATTCAAATAAGGTGTTTGTGAAATCGGTAACACATACGATTTAAGAGAGTTCAATTCCAGCATATTAGCTTTGGCCCAATTAGCCACCAAATTTAAATCTTCGTTAACTCTTGCACATAGATCTTCAGAGAGACAAATGGGTCAGGACATATACAACTGCATTATTAAAGTTTTTTTTTGTGTTTATTAACAATAAGGGTATTTACAATTGGTGTCGTGGTTGTGGTTTGCTATAGTTGAAAACCACAATTATGAGCACCCTTTAAAATAGGATTTGTGGTTGGGAACCTCCCACTATAGCATTTTGTTATTATGCAAACAAATTTACTATCCAATTTGATATAGTTTATTAATATATGGAACAAAAAAGTTGGACTTTAATTTTGAGCTTCTTCCATTTTTGCAATTAGAAAATAACTGGCAACCGATCAGTTGTTTATAAACATTTAAAAACCATGTTCGTTAGACATATCATTGGGCTATTTAAAATGACCACACTTTTGGTTTTTAGCGATTTCATGTAAAACAACAAAAATATAAAAACCGCTCGGTAAAGTGTGGTATCAAGACTTCGGGGTTTTTAGTTACACTGAAAACAACGCAATTGTGAATACCGTTAATGTGTTTTGTTTTTTTTTTACTTTGCACATGAATTAAGTACCATTTTTTAGATTTAAGTAATAAATTATAAAAAAACTGCATTTAAAACGTTTTTAATTATTAATTTCTTACAGTTTTCAATTCCGAATTAATCCCGGATTTGAAATTTTCAATTCTGATAATCCCGGGATCGAGAAAAGCTTCCGGAAGTGGACTCCCTAGTACTTAGTACTATAGGTACTAAAAGTATATTGGTTATATTTAAATAGGTTTAAGTTTTACCTTTAATTTGATGTACATATATAAATATAAATATAATGTATATAATTTTTTTTTAATTTTTAAATGACATAAGCGAAGATCAACTACATATTTGATTTAATCAAATGGACGAATAAAACTGATTAGTTAAAAATTTTAAATTTTTTTACCAGTTGGAAAATCCTATTATCTCATATTGAGTCTCTCTTTTAAAATGATAAATATTTTGTTATCTTTCCTTTTTATCATATTTTGTGATATTTCACACTTTAGTTCTCTTGTTTAGCAATCAGAATTGTCCACAAGTTTTTTAAGTTTATGTTTTTTTTGGTAATGGTTTCATTGTGAATAGTTTTATGGATAAGTGACATGAGTTTAGCGAGGGTAGAGCCCAGGGGCGTACCGAGGACATTTTGATTGGGGGGCATCAATGTATTTTGGCCGACTGGATACCCTCAAGTCCCGACTTTTTTAAAATACAACATAGTTGAATTATATAAAGTTACTCATCCGTTCGATCAATACAAATAAATCTTAAGGGGTATTTTACATTTGAACGGCTAAGAAAAACACTTTGTAATTATTTTTATTAAAAACTTTTTTTATTGATGAAAAAAAATCTTATTTACATCAAAATACATATAATTAAGTATGTTTTTTTTTTTGGTTAGACCTTTTATCTGCTCTTTTAAGCTTTTCGCAATTTGGACATAATTTTTCGAATCCAAAAAGGTGGTAACGATTTCTCAGCTTTTACAACAGGTAACTGAAATTAGTTCATCTAAACAATAATACTTGAAACTATAAGATTACGTATAATCAGCCAACTAAACCTCATACCGGTTTTTGGCGCCACTTTCAAAACAAAAATTGAAAAATTACCCAATATATACCCTATTGCCTTATATTTCTAACGCTCTAAAAATTCGAGTTTAAGGTTTTAATAAATGATTGCAGGTAATAATCTTAGAAATTGTACAATAATAAATATAATGCAAAACAGTTTCAGCTCAAACGGACTTTTTCGTTAATCTTTGGTACCGTTTAAGGAAATCCTTAAATTTTTAACACGAATTCTACCCACATATAGTAACTCTTTCATATAAACAAAAAATCGAAATTTTTTTTCAAGTGAAGAAAATCCCTTAAAGGCAGTTTTCATATCGTTCTCTCTATCAAAGAAAATAAAATAAAAGTATTTCAAAAATTTATTTTCGTTTTTGTTTTAATAATTAATGATTTATATGTGTGAAAAAATAAACAGAGCTTTACAATTTACTTAACTCTTTTTCTTTTAATTTTTCAAATTAATTATAAAAAATAATGTTTTAAATAAAAAATAAAAACTTAATTTTTAGGTATAACATTTAAATACTAATTCTTTTGTTTTTAAGGTACCCCATTGCTGCGCAATATTATATAAGTTTATGAGATCAACTATGTCCTTTTTCGATGAAAGTATTAATAAGTCATTATGACGTGAGTCACTTTGCGTGGGTCTTAAATAATTATTAACTAATTTTAATTTGCTGAAGATTC
Source organism: Dichetophora obliterata (assembly GCA_963920525.1). Taxonomy (NCBI): domain Eukaryota; kingdom Metazoa; phylum Arthropoda; class Insecta; order Diptera; family Sciomyzidae; genus Dichetophora; species Dichetophora obliterata. Next base: position 106,731,507 of record OY986438.1, read on the forward strand.
TCTCATTTCCTGAAACATTAACAGGCACTGTGCACAGCAAACACGATATTTTGTTGACTGCAGGAAGAAATTTTTTATTGCATTCTGAAACATTAGCTGTACCCGATAGAGTTTCTACGCCTTCGCATAAATCATAGAATACTTCAAATTCCGCTTTCAATTGAAGTGAATCCAACAAACAATTTTTGGGTAACAATTTTATTGATTCTAGAATTCGCTTTTGGGTCAAGTTAGTAGAAGATAGAATTGGATTAAAGAGTTCATACAGAGGTTTTATTGTTTCTAAGCAACTGCTTACTTTATCTCGCATCAGTGAGGTAATCTTATCCAATACAAGTTTAAATTGTCATCTATAAAAACAGTTCATCGAAAAATAAGCCGCGTTGGCATTCATCCAAACGTCCAGATTTCCTCTTCAGCATCACATTAAAAGATTTTAACAATGCAACAGCACTACTAATTAGGTTATTCATACCTTCAGAGTCCGAATTTATTTTTTCTAATCTTATTTTTTCATAGCATCTAAAATATTCAGTTCAACGGCTTCAAGAGACTCAGTCAGGAGTTTCATATTTATTTACTTACACAAAAAACAAGACTTATAATAAAGTCCACAGAAATGAGTTGGTTTGATAGTGAATAAATCTTTATTTTATTTTATTTATAAAATTATAAAAAATTAAAAAGCTAACATCAGTACACTTAGAACTATGTCCTTTTATAGTACAAAAATCATTTAGTTTAGTTAAATAAGAATTTAATTAGATTAAATTAGATTAACTTTATAACAACCGGGAATATGCAGCATTTCGAGTCCACTTGTCAATTTTCTTAGAGCTTTGGGAAATTTCGTTTAGAACATCAACAATGACATAAAGCGATGCTTTTATAATAAATGAATTTTGAATGCAGATTTAAAAATGGTGTTCTTTTTGCCATCATCTAGAGTTTAAAAGTTAAAACGGACCTTTTTTTCAATAGTTTGACTAAATCCTTTAAATTCATTATTTATTTATTTATTATAATTGTATTTTAATTAAACTGTTAAGTCTATAAAATTAAAGATTTTACATCAGAGTTCTTGAGCTAAGAAAATTTCTTTAAAAATTATGTTGGCCGATTTCAATCATTCAATTTTTTATTACAAATGTTGGATACTTCTGGATAAAAATTTCAATCTCGGAAAGTTCTACAAGAATGTATTAATTAGGTTCAAAAAAGGGAAATATGTGTGGCGACTGAGTAAACCTTTGTTCGTTTTGGCTTGTTTTATTCCACTTACTTTTCAACTTTTTTGACAAGGTATTTGTATCAGGGACTGTTATCATTAAGGTATATCCACGAATTTAAGCATTAATCATTATATTATGATTTTCCAGTTTTTGCTCAGATAAAAAATAGTAATCTGATTTTATCTTTTAAATCTTAAATAAAAATCATTAATATTTTTTTGGTCAAACAAAAATATAATTTCCGGTTTTTATTTTTGGTCAAGGACACGGTTGCACAATTGAACTAAAATTCTCCATTTTTTTCCAGTTGCTCCGCTGCTCTCTTTTACATTACTATGCATTACTATTTCCGTACTTTTTTAACAAAATTTATAGTATTTTTCTGAACTTTTTCTACATTTTGTCACAAAGGAACACTGGATTTCGTTTCACGTGGAACAAAATTCGTTTACAACAATTCAACGCGGATACGACTTAAAATGAGTTGGCCGACTGAAGTTCGTTTAATGTAAGACTGAAAGTGAGTTAGCAGAGTGAAGTTTGTTGAAGGTACGACTATGAGTGAATTGGCCGGCTGAAGATAGTTTTGGGTATGAATTAAATGAAATAGCAGACTGAAGTTGGTTTTTGTTATGAAAATGACAATAAAAGGTACGGCTTGCTTTGATGCGTTCATAATTATTGTTTATAAAAATCAATATTTTAAAAAATTTTAGTAAAAATTGACAATTAGGCCGACTTTAAAAAAGTGGGGTGGGTAGTCTACCCCCCTTATCCCCCGCTAATTACGCCCTGGTAGAGCCGTTGGCCCCTCTAAATTTAGGAAAAACATTTTTTTTTAGTATTAAAGTAAGAAATTCAAAACATTTTTTCTTATAATTAGAAAATTATTGAAGTTTTTAATATATATTAAAGCTAAGTTATTTCTTATTTCAAACTTAGGGCTGATATATTGATTATTTAGTAAAAAAGTTTATGAAAAGCTTTAACTTAAATTGATTGCTTACTCTGATATACAGTGACGGACAAAACTATTAACGAATTACTAAGAATACACAAAACGTTTTAACTTTTATTATCTCTTGAATTTATTCAAAATAAGAGAACACAATTATAACCTTTATTAATCCAGCAAAGAGAGAAAAACAAAAAAAAACTAAAATTAAATCTGTATTTCTTAATAAAATGGGATTTTTTTTTATATATTTAACGTGTGAACACTTGTGTCCGTCTGCCAGCAGTTATTGTTTTCCATCGTAAAGCATTTTGTCTGACGACTTTGTGATTTTTTTAGGGTTTGTATTCTTTTCGGCATACTTTTTGCAAGTTTTTCCAAGGTGTCGGGACTATTTTTTTGTCATGATTGGCTCGTTCCCAAAGTTCATTCATATCCTTTGGACTATTTTTTCTTTGAATATTATACTTTTTAGGATAGCCCAAAGTTGTTTGAAGGAGTTTATATCAGGGGACAGTACAGGCCAATCTGGAAGTTTGATTCCACTTTCATTGAACCACCTCTTTGTTCTTTTAGCTGCGTGCTTCGAATCGTTTGCCGGCATTTAGACATCATCCAATCCCTATTCTGCCTCAAATATATTCAAAGTTAGGGAGTCTTCCAAAGTATTAATATAATCCATGGACTTCATTATATCATTGATTTTTCGCAGTACTCCGACTTAATTGCAACGAAAGCATACTCAAAACATCATTAAACCCTCTCCAAAATTCAAAGTCTAGCAAATTTTTCGCTCTTGAAGCGAATCAACCCAACCCAACCCACATGCGCCCATCTGACCCAACACGCTTTCTTTTAGTTTCATCTAACCATGTTACTTTCATCCAATAATCGACGGTAAAGTGCTCATTATTTTTTCGAATTTATATCTTTGCTTTCGGTTCTTATCTGTCCAAAGGGGATTCTTCACTTTTGTTCTGGGAAAAAATCCACATTACTTTAGGCTCCTGTGGAGTGTCTTGTCATTGACCTCAGCTCAGAGTTCAGTTTAAGGACCTGATTGATATTCACAGCAGTACTTGTAGCCCCAGTGACTTTTAAATGCCTGGCTAAGCGCTCTACGCCTGGAGATAGCTTCATGACCTACTGCCACAGTTCCTTGGAGCAATCACATTCGACTGCTTTCTTATTTTATTGATAAATTTAAGTGATATGTTAAAGTTTCTTCCAATTTGTCTATAAGATGTTCCATTTTCTTCCATATCTTCCTTTAATACTGAGTTTAAAAAAGTCAGCTTTTCCCATGTCCAATGGTTACGATTTCCTAATGGTTATGATAATTGATAGTTTTCTTAATTTTTTTATACACATAAGAATTTCACTAAATTTTTATCAGAATAGTCCCCAAAATATCTTTGAATTGTTAATAAGTCTTCCTGTGGACAAAACTATTTACAAGCACGTGTTTTTTTTTAACTTGCCAAAAATATGGAAAAGAACCGTTGCCTCAAAAAAGTTTGCCATCAGATAGTAAATATATAACATGATTGTTAAAAACGAAAAGGGTTGCCAAACGTACAATACATAGCACAAAATTTCTTAAATGGTTAATTTCATTACTTTCGTGAATAGTTTTGTCCGTTACTGTAAATACTTATTAAAATATGAGCTGCACAATTCAATAGTCCACTTTTCAGCAAAACTAATTTTCGTTATCATAACTAACGAAACCAAATTAGCTGTTCAAATTTTAATTTATTCATAATATAAATAAGAGTATGAGCTTCTGAGCTTTTAATTACACAATAAGCTATCTACATCTGCTTCTGCTAGCACATGCAATAGTGACAGTTTCTACGAAAACGACTTGGGCAAGTGGATTGGCCGATGTGCTTTAATGAGTACATTTCAGAAATTGCAAATGCTCTAATATCCTTGGCATTTTCCTCCAATCTAGTATTTTAAGGAGGACACGATTGGACCCAAACATAAATTTTGTCACAATTGGCTGCAATTTTTATCGCAACTTCAATTGGAAATTACGTTTCTCTGATAGAATGTGATTGTATTGTCATAGTACAAGCAATTATTTTATTGGGTAAGCGGTCTTTCATTCCCAATAAAAGTAGAAGCGTTAGACCAAAAGAAAGCTCATGGCTAAAAATATTTCACTTCAGCTGATCTTCGCATAATCTGTACCTCATATATCAGGCCGAAAATGGAGTAAAATTCGCAAATTTTGGCAGGTGCTTCAAGATCTTATTTAGAGCTTCTGGATCAAATTCAACGTCGTGCGATATATTTGATTGGGGATGAAAGTATTTCATAGGAGTCCGCAGGGGGAAGGGGGCGCTTGCACTCCACCTAGGCAGTCAACAATTTTAAATATCTTTAAATTAAATCAAAAAGTCGTAAGCTACAATTAAAAATTTTTTCGGGAGAGTCAAAAAACCTTCTTAATTGCAATTGTAATTGTAAGTTGCGCTCAAATTTAGGAATTGTATAACTTTTTTAATAAAAACGTCGTTTTTAGTTGTAAGAGTGTAAAATTTAGCAGGAACATGTATTTTGATAAGGTGCATCAATAACCAATCAAAAAGTCGACTTTGAATGTATTGTAACTTACGGCTTTTTTATTTTATATGACGATGTTTTCATTATATATGTTAATATATTTTGAGGAGAACTCAAATATACTTTTTTTTAATGTATATTTATAAATAAAACTGAGCTAAACAATGCATGCATTTTTAAATAGTATGTTGTACCCATCGCAGTGATAAGTTACGATACGATTTTATTCACCTTGTTTCACAGGCACTTTTCAATACGTATTCTTACACTCAAAAAATAGTATGTTTAAATATTGCTAATAATTGTGTCCATTCTGCGAATTTTATTCGTAGTTTTCAGTCACGAATAGGATTCGTAGGTTGGACGTAGTTTGGTACATATTAAAAATATTTTATTCGTATTCGTAAAAAAATAAAAGTATCTGAGCTGGAGTTTGAACCATAGTTTTTTAGCTTACGGGCCACGTACTCTTTTAGTAGACTATGGCCACTTTGCAATCATATATTTCCTTATATGTATTCGGTAATTGTTCAAAAAACCAGGCTGAAAGATATCGGTTGTAAATTTTTTAAACGTAACTAATACTAAATAGTACGAAGCCATTAGTAAATACTACTAATGTAATGGAAGAAAGTACGAAGTTATTCGCACGAGAAATTAAGGAATGATAAGGAATGCTGCCACTATTAGTCGAAGATCATTCTTCGGAGCAACATATGGTAAGCGGCATTTAAGCCAATAACGCATATGAACTTGAGCGATAAGCAAATTTATGTCTAAAAGTAATTAAACACAAGAAGAAAACAGAGTAAAATAATTTTAAAAAACTAAATGTTTTCCCAAAAGTCGGCTTAAAAAAAGCATTTTTCTGTCATAAATATGATACAATTTGGATAATTTTTTGTATTGAGAATTTAAGAAAATTGCAGCGATCTTGGCGAAGGCAAAACTTCTCAAAAGCGAAAAAAAATTAGGAGTAAAGTAGGAAATTCTGAGTAGTAAATTTGACGTGTCAGTGTTTTTTTTTAACAATGGAAAAAACCGAATACCTTGCAGTTATAAATTTTTTTTTTGTGGTGGAATTATCAGCAACAGAAATGTGTGCAAAAATTGTGAAAGTGTTAAAGTAATCTGCTCCATTATTTCCAGCTCTGCAGAGATTAAACAAGGTCGTACGACCAGAGAAGATGAACTACTTATGGACGTTCAAAAAGTGCAACAACACCAGAGTCCCTGCAAGACATGTCTAATCGGTTTATATAATTTTCGGTGAACACCAACACAACCAAACTACTTGTTAAGAATTTCTTTTACTTTGAAGCATGTAAGAAAGGAACAATTCAACAAACTTAACGAACTAGGCTATGTTGTGTGTGTGAGAATGAGACAACCCATACGCAAGTTTTAACGCGTCTTAAGGGGCTTCTACACAATAAAACGGTTGTACGAATATCGGCTGTTATTTGACAGTTGCGTACGATTACTGTATTGTGTGGATGCAAGCATGCGACGAGTTGGTTGCGCGGTCGAATGGTTGAAACTGCTGTACAAAAAGCGATTGTGCAGCCGTGGTATCGTATAGAAGCCCCTCTACGTCAAAAAATGTAAGCTCTTGAAAAATATATATCGTCGCTGCGCCTAAAAAAATCGTTATGTAATTTTTGTAAAATTTTTTATTTCATATTTTATTAACAATATCTATCCTCCATATTTTTGAATTTGCCGTTTTTTTAGATCTCTTTTGGTTAAGAAGTTATCAAAACAGATATTTGCTCGCAGTAGTAGAAATGCTCTGGAAAAATCAGTTTTTTTGCTTTCCTGAAAAGTTGCTGAAGAACACATAACCATTTTTGTAGGCGCAGCGCAGGGATGGCCATGATTACAAATCACGATTACTGATTATAGTTCAATGTATTCAGATTGCACAGATTTTTTGATTTTTCTAAATATTCATGAATATCACATTAAAAACCTAATAAAAATACTTTCAATTAAGTAATCATGGCAAGTAATTACATAAGATTATAAGAAATATAATAAAAATCAAGTAATCGTAACATGGAATTACGTGATTTTTTAATAAATCAAGTAATCAGCTTTCAGTGATTACAGATTACTTCACGTCAGACAAAAAATTAAAAAATTGTATGTAATTTTATTATTTCAGTAATTGCTATTTACCATAATGGCTTACCATAAATGCAATATTTTCTTCAGCAGCTAATAAAGTGATGTTTATCATTTTTAGATTGGTTTTGTTAAAGAAGTGTAACAATAGTGCTCAGAAACCTGTATTTTACTTGTCTCAGTTTTACAGTTGCACCACATGTATAAAAACAGATATAAAACTATATATTAGTTAAAGAAATCTGCAATCAATGCTTGGCTACTCCTGATTACTGATAAATTTCTTAATCAGAACAATTTATTCATTACTAGAACATTATTGATTACTTCAATTAATCACTGATTACTTTTGCATGGTTACTGATTTTTCAAAAAAATCACTGAATACTTTAAAGTTATTAATGATTTTTTTTTAAGTAATCATGTAATACATTTTTGTATGATTAATTGTAATCAGTAATTTTTTACAATAATTACACGAAAGTAATCATTACTGGCCAACCCTGGTGCAGCGACGATATTCCAATTGCGGGTTTCCTGCAAAGAAGTAAAATATTTTACTTTTATGGTTGCACGCAAATATAATAGAAATTTAATCGTTAGCCTTTTGTTTCAAGTGCAGTTTGGATTCTAAGACTAATGTAAGTAATGAAGTTAATGTGCTAATCGGAATTTTTCTCTTTTTTGCTGGTTTCAGACCCGCTATTGGGGGGCATAAAATTGAAAACCTAAAATGAGGACGTCGCCAGAAACGAAGATATACCATGCGATTATGCTTTTATATACAGTGGCTCACAACGAAAGTCGGGCAGGCATTTCTCAGCACTTTCGCATTGATTTCATAAATGAAAATGCATACAGAATATTGCAATATATATTTTTTTTCAAAACGTTATTTTTTGGTGAACAAAATTAAACAGAAACATTATTAAAAAATTAGAACATAACGGTGAAACAAATTTAAATCGAAACAAACCTATAAAAACGAGCTCACATTGAAAGTCAGGCAAGTAAAGACAAAATGCAAATTGTGGTTCTTAAACCGTTATTCCGGCTTACAACTTTTTGCTATTGTTGGAATAACTTCAGTCAAACGCAAAACTTAAAAAAAATAAACATTTCTCGAAAAGTGAATCAATCAACACTGGCAGAAAGGCAGATCGTGATTATTTCGTGATAGATTATTATTTGAAAGGAAAATCCGAGCGACAAATTTAAAAAATCGCCTTAAAAAGTAAATCAACAGTTCACGATATAATCAAGCATTATATACAAGATAAGAGAATATGCAATAAAGAACGTACAGTAGCTAAAAATAAATTTGGCTCCAAAGATAAAAGGTATTTTTTAAGAGAAATATTAAAACACCCATTTTTATTTGCACTAAAACTAGAGGTCATATTAAAACTCAATTTAAAAAAGAGTGTACTCTCAGAAACAATTTGAAGAGTTTTGAGAAAAAAATGTTTAAATTGAGGAGTAGCAAGAAAAAAGCACTGTATTAGAAAGAAAAATGTAATATAACGCCCCAATTTCGTACATGAGCAGATGACCAAAGACTTTCTATTCTGGAGCAAGGTTAATAAAAGAGAAAACATAAGGATCTTTAGCACTTTTAAACAATAAACTTTTAGTACAGGTTTTGTTTACCGATGAGAGTTTATTTAATTTATATGTGGTTTAGATGGAAAGCGAAAACCGAATGAAGAATTCTGCATAAAAATTCTAAACATACGATTAAGCATGGTAGAGGATCAGTGATGGTTTGGGGCTGCATCTGATGTTGGAAGGATTCATTTTATTGAAGGTATAATGTACAAAAATATGTTCCTTGACATTCTCATGGCGCAAGTAAAAGAAAGTGCGGGTAAATAAGGAATTGCAGATAGTTTTTAGTTTTACCAAGACAATGACCTGAAACATACGACGGTCTTGGTAAAGAATTGCGTACTTAATATTTGTCCAAATGTCATAAAAACAACCTCACAAGGCCCAGATTAAAATGTTATAGAACATCTATGAGATGAACTTGAGCCCTGAGTGCAGTAACAGAGATGGGCAACTAAAGATCCAATCTTAAATAAAAGTATCCTAAGTGAAGAGTGGAATCAGATTAGAGCTGAAGTTTTTAAAAATTTGGTTGCACCCATTTCAAAAAGGCTGCAGGCAGTCATATAAGAAAAAGAACTGGCAACAAAATATTAAATTCTTAGTTTTAGCATTGTGTTCCTTATCTGCCCGACTTTCCAAGTGAGTTCGTTTTTAAAGCTTTGGTTTGATTTAATTTTGTTTTACCGTTACGTTCTAATTTTTTAACTTTGTTTGTGTTTAATTTTGCTCACCAATAAAGAACGTTTTGAAAAAATATTTACACCAAGTTTCTTCTTACATTGTCATTTCTGAAACCAATGCGAAAGTGCTAAGAAATGCCTGCCCGATTTTCGTTGTGAGCCACTGTACATTTAAATTAATTTGTATGTTTTTACGTAGATAAACCATAACATAGTCACCGTTTTGCAACTAAACCACATTTTTTTTTTTTTTTAACAAAGCCATAATACACATGTATAACAAAAGGATTGTTTATCTTTATACCTGTCTGAGCTGGGGCTTGAACCTCGGCTCTTTAGATTACGGGCCACGCACTCTACCAATAGGCTACAGCCACTTTACAATCATACAGTTCCTTATTTTCAGTAGTTGTTCGACAAACCGGCTCAATTATCTCAATAAATAATTCGTACATTCTACGTATTTTCTACTAATATTACTTTTCATTCGTACATAGTGCAAAGGTAAGTGTAGGTTAGGTTAGTGTAGCTGTCTCAAACGAGACACACTTAGACCAATGAGGCCCGTTGTGATATCAAGGGTTAATTTTTCCTATCTCTATATAACATAGTACAAATGAAAGAAATTACGAAATTATTTGTACGAGAAATTTACGAATATTATTATTTATATGTAAACAATCATTCGTATAATGCATTAATACAAATTGTTTTATTTTTGCTTACGAAAATAATTAGTATATAAAACGAATATATTCGTAGATACAACATCAGGTATTTGTAACACTTTACGAATGAATTCGTAAAGATATCACGACACAAATAATTTGCATATTGTACGAATATTCGTAGAATATCATTCGTACAAATTTTACTAATATATGTTTTGATTGTGGACATCAGAACCTCATTTAGACGCCCAGATCATTGCAGCGTCTTCCAGGTTAAAAAAATGGCAATTTATAGATCTGTGGAATGGCTGAGGTATAGTTAGATCTCAACTAAAGATATCTAAATTTTTACGGACAACCAAGCAGCGATAAAATCCTTAAATATCACTCGTCTCTTAATAAGATGGCCGATTAGTTCGACATTCATCTGGCCTGGGTACCGGGGCATAGGGACATTGCTGAAATTATAGGATGAATGAGTTCGTTAAAGAAGGTACAACAGTAACGCTGCTACCTGGCATGGAAAGTAAATTTCTCCCTATTGAGCGGGGTCTTTGCATCTAACCTTCATATTTCTGTGTCGAATTTGACTGTTGTTTCCATGGTTAAAAAAGAAAAAAATGTTTTATTCTCCTTAATAGAATATTTCCCAGAAATAGTTCCCAGACCTATAATAATAATAGTGTAAATAGTTCCCAGAAAAAATGTTTTTCTTCAATCGGAAAAATCCAAAATTTTCCTGAAGTATACTTAAAATCTGCATACGGAGTTTTTTACTTAAGTTTAGTAAATTTTAGCAGAAGCTCATCTCGTGCAGTCTTCTGCTCATCATTATTCGCTATCATAAGATCCATACTAGTGTTCGCTCACTTCATGCACTTCATTTATTGGCTGATTCACAACTAGTGGCTCAAAGCACAAACTCTTATATTACGGTATAAAAACACTCAAATCTGATAAACAAATAAAACTCAAAACATATCCACGATACTCTCTTAGCAAGCATTCACCTTTCCTCACCTTTGGTTGAATAACGGTGGCTCCAATCAAGCTTAGCGTATAAGAGAGATGCCAATCCACGGAGCAACACGATCCTCTCTGGCTCTCTACCAATTTACACTTAAACCAACGATCGTATATTTGTTATTGTTTTTCTATTCGTTTAATACCATTCAGATTCTCCCGCACTCGTCACCTGCATGAGACGAATAAAAATAGAAAATGAAAAGGTAAAAAATAAGCGTATGAAAAAAAGGTAACACACGGCAAACGCAAGAACGACATTGAGTGGAAAGGAGAAAAAAACGTAGCAAGGTTCGGCTATGCTGAACCTTTGCTTATCCAATCAGTCTGAACTCGGTAATCAAGAGCGAAGAAACACGTTTGCGCCTTGACGTCGTCTGCCGTCATTGTTTCTGGTAGCGTTTTTTTTCGTATGTGCGGTTTTTTTGTTCAAACTGCAAACGTTTCGCCGTCGCGTTTTAAGTATGTTGGTTTTGTTTTAATTAAATTCCAACCGAACGAGTAATCAATGCGGAAAAAAGTATTAAGTTAAAAAATATAAAAAAAAAGAATTGAAGCAGAATCTTTAATTGAATTATTTAAAGACTTGCACTTGAAATCAAAAATAGAAATTAATGATATTTAAAAATAATTTTATTTTTTCCGGCTGTCATCTTTCTGTCTGTAGTGTGTATGTGTCCTTTGCAATTTTACTGCAGTTCAAAGGATTTCTGTGCGTTCTCAAGAAACAAGGATTACAGTGTTGATAGCAGATTAAATTGTGAATTGCAAGAAATAAACAAAACAAAAAAACTTGTAAAAAGTCAAAGCCGTTGTTTTAAGCTAAAATTAAGGCTTGTGTCCAGAAATAAGATCCAAGGATAAAAATATTAAACCATCTAGTGCCATAACTGTGAATAAAAAATTGCCTTCAAAGTTTTTCTCGCTTGTTTAGTAGGCAATCAGATTTTCAACTGAATAATTTTTTTCATTCATTCAAGGATAACGCAGGCATTGCATTGAAACAATTTAAAAGGTTTTAAATGCATACGGATATAATTATTGGTGACCAATTCGTGCCATCGACCAATTATTGGGTTATGCAGGTAAGTCAAAATTTTTTAAAAAAAAGTTTAGAAGAGTCTTGGAGCTCAATACAATTAAATAACATAGCAACTTCAATATTTTGTAGTATTTTAAGTTTAAAAAAAAATCAGTCTGAAAAAGGTTTGAGAGAAATTTTTCGAAATATCAACTTCAGCTCTTCCACTAATTTTTACTAATAAAAAACTTAAAAAACGGAAATTGCAATTTCTCAGTTTAATTAAATTAAGGGTACAGTCTGTTTAGACAGGCCGAAAAATAGTCAATTTTCATAATTTTTTTTTAGGTAAAGTAGAAAATATAGTTATTCAAAATTATTTCGGTATATTTAGAGTTCTTTGAAGAAGATTGTATAAAATGCTCAGATTATTTTATCAATATCCTAAAGCAGGACACTGCGCGACGTGGACCAGTGCGCAAAACACGGACCGAGTTGTCAACCTTACCACAGGTCGTAAATTCCTCCGAAACAAAAAATCAAAAGAATTTCCTGTTTAGTATAAGTGTGATTATAGAATAGACCAGTTTTAATGAAATTTATTGAAAAATAAAAAAATGTTGAAGTTTGAAAATTTTTCTCTTATTTTTACTGAAAATTTTTAAAACTTTTTTTTGTTGATAAAAAAATCTAGTATGCAATGTTTTAGATAAGATAATGGTCCATTCCCTGGACAATGGAATTACGCATATTTAATAAACAACATTAAGATTCGTTAAAAATTTACTGAGTTATGAGTGTCACCAGGCGTTTAAAATTTCAAGTGTAGTGCGCTACCTGCTTTGATGGGGTCGGCTCGCAGACTTATAAATTTTGAACCATTACGAATTTCGATTTTCTCTTTTAGTATTATATTTTACACAGATAGATATAGCTATCGAAACATGCAACAACATTTCTTTACCCAACTAATCAGACTGGACCTTAATGGGCATGTTCTCATCTAGAGGCAAAAAAAAAGGTGATGTTCTTGATTTTTTTTTTCGTAAAAGGAAGTCAATGTACACCTTGAGATATTTGGCAATTATTAACTGATGCTTAAAGTGTAGGAAAATATTTTTTTTGGTGCATAAAAGTGTAATGTGAAGTGACAAACATCAGTTTAAAAAAGGTATCCAAACGGTCTCCGTCGCACAGTATGTTCATGTCATATGATATAAAAAAAAATTTTTTTATAAATTGTACTATTTTTACTGTTTGAGTTTGGATATATAATATCAATAAATAGTTAAAAATAACAAAAATGGAAGAAATGTGAATTTTTAATTGAGTTTTTTTTACATTTTCGCCGTTTATTCACTTTATTTAAAAAAAAACCCGTCCAATTATATCTGAATTTAACCTTTATGATCCAATAAATTTAATCTACTTCTTAAAAAAAAAATTACGAGTCAATCCATAGAGTATTTTTTTATATATGAAAATATGGGTTCCTTTCGTATGCGATAACTTTTTAATGCAATCGTTTCAACCAAACCGCTTTGTCCAATTTTTACAAAAGAAATAAAGCAATTTTTTTGACTTTTCTTCAAAAGTTGCAACTTTTTTAGTAAAAAGAAATCATTTTAGTAAAACCTGTTCCCTTACTTTTTGCAATTTTTCACGCAAAGAGAGCATTTTCCGCTTACTCTCTCAAATATTATAACTTGCTAATTTCTGCTACAAAAGTTCTTGAACAGACCTGAAGTTTTACTGCTAGAATTTGAGGTGGGAAGGTCTTCTTAGCATTTGACGATTAAAAAATGTACCAATGAAATGCACATGTAATAACTTAACGAACAAGGTATCAACGCTCATCATCATTTGAATTTCACAGACTGGTTCAGAATAATTTCGTTAAATTTTATTGCATACGTTCTGCAAACGTTAGTACGTTAGCAACAATACGCAGGCGAAAACATTTATATTGTATTATATTTAATTTAATTTCTGCTTACCAAACTATGCACATACAACTTTCAAATTATCCTTATGTTACGGCAAATGTAAATATTTTGAAATTATTTAATTAAATGTATTAAAATATATTGGATTGCTAAGGGGGAGGGTGTTTGAAACCCGCGAACTCCCCTTATCTACGCCTTTGGGTCTGGATATTTCGTGCAACATCCAAGTTTTAATCAGCTTATCAACGCATTCGCGGGAAGGGCTTTTTCGTAAAACCCATTTTTCAATGTTTCCGCTAAAAATATTTGTGAATTTGTATTGTCCTTGCAAAAAATGTTCGTGCTTTTACCAGCATTTTCGATTTCATTTAAATTTTTTATTTAATGTCCAAAATTTTTCGCTCTGTGACCCAAATTTTCCACTTCTTGATTTATAATTCCAATTTTTTGATTTAAAGTTTCTTCTTCATGATTATGTTCCTGATACCTTTTTAATTTAGATCTTTTTTTAATTCAATTTTTTTATTTGCCGTTTGGATAGTGAATTAAGTTTTAAAATGCTTATTATCTCTTACAAACTGGAAAAAATCTTTGTTAAAAATATGCCACAGCTCGAGTTCCGATTTAGCATTGTTTTGTCTGACAAATTTTTTCAGTAAATATTTTGAAAACAAAATAAAATCGAAGTAAACTGTTCTACGCTGAAAGTTTTTTATACTATTTAATAGCATGCACAAATTGCGCTAGAAATGAACCAATCGGTTTTTCCGATTGACTTTAAAATAACTGATGGATTATCATATTAGATTAATTTGAATTAGTGATGGTTAAATCGATTTCGAATATAATCGAAAAAAGTAGTGCTCTAATGCATTATGGTAAAAAAGGTATAAATTAGCAAGAAAGTCATGACGTCACGAAAATTTATCACTTTTTTGAATCAACAAAACCAACAAACCATGAAAATTTATAAAGTATTTTTAATTTCAACAGCAAAAGAGAAGAATAGGCCTCTGGAAATGAGTTTGGCTGACCATTTAAAAGACAAGGTTCGAGTATCAGCTGGGGATAGATTACAACGATAAGCTTATTTGTTAATACAAATATCATTTGAAAAAATCGCTCTTTACTTTAAAAAAAACTAGAGTTTCACCACAAAGTTTATATTTTAATTATGCAAAAAAAGAAAGCAAACAATTTCATCTTCACCAACATTTCACATAATATCCTTATTGGCAAATAAGGTGTATACATGAAATGATCTAAATAAAGTAAGCAACATAGAATATTTCTTATGTTTGCTATAAACACTTATAGATTGAGACAAAAATTAATCCAAACACTTCAAATGTTTACTTCATTTATTGCTTATGACAAACACTCTATTTTTGGATTCTTATTTTTTAGCACAATCTCTATTGTTACTTAATATTGTTACCTAATTTTCATCTTAAAGCATTGCTGTTCACTTTTAAAATAATTTTCAAATTGTTTTCTTTTACGTTTATGAAATTGCTGAAAGATTTATTTGGTTAGAAAAATTCGTACCCGCACAAATGTTATGCAACTTTTCTGTCATAACATGTACACCACAAAATGCATTGACTTACTTGTTCTGTCTTTTAAAAAATAGTAAATCTTGCACGACAATTTGTTAACATCTGACGTAAATGACACCTGCTGACACAGTCCAATTGTCAAAATTGGTATGTCATAATATGATTGATAATAATTGGTTATCTTAATATATGATACGAAACAGGCCCGTAGAAAAGGGGGTTTTAGGGGTTGTAACCCCCTTAGGGTCTAGAAAGTATAAAAATCTAATATATTAGCATTAAGGACCTACAACGCAACAGCGTAAAAAGTTGCAAATCACTTCAATTTTGAACTGAATTGAGAACTATGCTTTCAGATCATAGATAATATAAGAATTTCGGCATAGATTGCAATTTTATGTTCGGGGAGGGTTACGATGGTGCGGCTGTCATGATTGGTACACTACAAGGAGCACAAGCGTGTGTAGTGGAAGAAGAGCTACAGGATTCTGTTATTAATGCTTAAGACATCGCAAACGAATTTCGAAATACCACAATATCACCTCTTGTTTTTCAACTTATAAAAACAAAAAAAAAAAACCGTTTGATTTTCAAATTGCTATTTATGTGGACGCAGTTCCAACTTAATACATTTGTGATCAAGATTGTCCATTTACATTCCTTGTTGTTTTTTTCCAAAAAATAATAACTAGAACAGAAAATTTTAATAAGAGTATTAACCACCAGTTTAGTAACGTCAATTGAGTTGTAGAGTTGCTATTTTAAAATATTTAAAATTACTATACTAGTACTCAATTTTTTAAAACAAAAATCAGAAATATTTTTCAAGATTATTGAAATAATTTTAAATGTAAAACAGTTTTTTTAATTTCTTATGATTTTTTTATTTTTTAAAAAACATCAAGTTTCAACAGCTATAACTTTTTGATCCGTGTCTTGTTTTTTGCAATTTTTTTTCACAAAATAGGTAAAAACTATGATATAGCACCCCATTACGTCGTTTTTTTTTTTAATTTTGGATTTTCGTATTTTTGGGGATTCTGAGATTTTGGTATCTGTTTAAAAGCATATTTCGACATTGTATGAAGTTGAAGAAAGCTGAAAAAAGTTTTTGTTGTGAGGAGCAGGGACAAAAAAAGTTTAATGGTTTCAAAGTTATAGAGATCCCAAATTTAAAAATATGCTCTTTTGTGCAGTCACAGAACAAATAGGCATTTTTGATAAGGTTTTTAAAGCATTTTATGAAATGAACACAACAATAAAATATACGCAAAAAGTTTTCACAGAATTAATTAATTCACTAAACACGTAAGTACCCTATGTCGGGCTCAATACGTTCACATTCTTCGTCGGTTTCTCATTGTAGTAATGAGGATTCATTAAGGACTTCCATTCATTGAATAATCAGTTTCTTACCTTAAAGGGAACTTGTAATTAAGTCTTTAAAAAAAATTTGATAAGACCGTTTGATTAAATATTGTACAAAAACTAAAACCTTGTCCCTTTTTAAAAATGAATCTTTTTTGTTCAAATATCTTCAAAAGCAATTTTTCAGTATGCATATTTAGGTCTTTTGAACAGAAACATAAACTTTTGTGCACAAAATATTGGAAAAATTTACGAGTTTCTCAATTTTTATTTTTTGTGCAAATGATAGGATTAAATATTTTAAGTGTTAAACCATACTTAAAAAAGCTTTTTTCAAAAATGTTAAATAGGAACTTTAGAACAGACACTCCTCATTTGCATTAAGTCATCTTGCAGAAAATATTTCAGCAACATTTAATTTTTATTGAAACCAGAAATAAAACAACATTTTTCGAAAAGTAAAATATTACAACTCTGGTAATTCTAATCTGACTTTTATGGTTGTTAACTTATTTTAAAGAACTAAATGCACAACTGTTTTTAAAAAAATAGTACTTCAAGAGTTGTTTTGGAATCTTGTGAAACGCTTCTCCATTTCTTGGTTTCTTGAGCTAGTTTTAAAAGCCAACTTCAATCGGCACGAAACTTCATAGATTTTATTTTTATATCAAATCGACTACTTTTCAACAACAATTTGGTCTATGGGGGAGCAAACATTTAATATATATATTAAAATACCTTTTGATTTATCGATATCAAAATCTATGAATTTTTTTTTTGATCAAAATCCTCCCTTGGGTAAATCCTGACTACGGGCCTGACGCGTACATATTTTGAAATATTAGATTTTGAGTGCTCTGTAAGAAATTTGAGTTTGTGTGTCAGTTTTCCATTTAAGATGTATTAACATTGCTGGTAAGCAGATCTATGCACGCAGATTTTAAAATGGCACACCACAGTTAAGTTTAATTACATAATGATATGTGTACATTTTTGTTTATAATTTTTTAATATTATTTTCAAAGAAGTCACGTCAAATTAAAATTATTTAGAGTTCGTAATATCATTCTTTATATCATCAAGATTTCATTACATCTACATTAATTACATTGTTGAACCACATTTTGTTCTATCTATTTAATTTTTTATCTTTACATCAAATGACAACAATTTTTGACAATTTTCGACGGATACTGGTCAGAACCAGTATTTAGCATGCAAAAAATTGATTTCTTAAAAAAAGTTCGATTGCTCGCTTTTTAAAAAAAAAATAAAAGTTAAAAAAAGCATTATTAACAAAATATAAGTAAATAGTTTTAATATTTACATTACAGACTACAACTTTTTGGATAAGATTTGTTAGAAACGTACTTCTAGGGAGAAAAAGTCCCAGTATTTAATTTCCACATGTAAACGTCTGTCACACACAAGAAATTTTCATTGCATAGATTCATGGAGTATTTAATTGTTCTTATTCTTTTTCTTTATAGATGTACGCTGTACACAAATCTTGTCGAAAGAGACCTATAGTAAAAATTCAGAAAGAAAATTTTTATAGAATATAGAATTTGAGGGGTACACTTTTAAATTTTTTAAATGGGACAAAAAATACTCATAAAAAAGCAATGGTGCTGCAAAAAAATATTTATCATAAACCTTTACTAAAGTTGAGTGCTTTTTCATTTAAGTTCAAAATTTTGAATTGTTGCAAGTTTTTTTTAAAAAAAGCGTTATAGTTCTTTTTTTCTTTTATGTTTCTGACATTTTTTTTAACTTTCAAGTATCTACTATAAGAGTTCGGGAACAGACCATTTGCTTTTATATATTCATCAATTGCATCTTGCTACTTCTTGGACAAAATTTTTTAATTATTATTTAATATTTAATATTAAGTTTTAATATTAAACCTTGCGATTTAAAATTTAAGCTTTGCAAAAAATGACCCATAACTAAAACTCTATTGTACTAAAATTTAAACTAAAAGAAATATTACAGCGTTATGTTTAAGTTTTTGGTTTACTACTGAGAACAGTTCTGTATTAGTTTTTGTTTTTAATACAATTAAGACGAAATTGTAGTTAGAACATTTGGATCCTCTTTTTAGGTTCGGACCTGTAAGAAGTTAGTATGGCAATGATTAGACTCTATATAAAGCGATTTAGTTGATATGTTTGTTTATTGCTTTATTTCCGTACAGCGCAATAGCCCAGTTGTTAGAGTAGCGAACTTAATAACTAAATGTCGTGGGTTCGAGTCTCGCGGTTTTTATTATTTTCTTAATTTTTTTTAAATATTTTCATCTAGACTATAATTAATTTTAAACCAATGCAAGTTAAGTGCATTGCAAGTACTAGAGTTGAAACCAAAGCTGGGCACACCAGCTTAGTAGTACAGAAAAATTTTAATTTTAGTATAAGATATAATATATATTAGTTATTAGTTATATATATATTACTAATATAAGAATATATTCTTGCTTATATTCTCTAAAATGGTTTGCAACTCTAAACATATCGATAATTCTTTAAATTGAGCCGCTGTAAATAAAAAGAAATGAAGGAAAATGTCAAGTAATTTTTACATAACGTATAACATAATACAAAATGAAGCAAGGAATTGCCAAAAAGTAATAAAAGCAACGAAAAGTTAAAATTAATCTTCAACACGCTAGTGTAATTGGAATAGATTACAGAAAAAAGCTTGCGATGTCTTGTTTCTTTATTCTCCATATGTAAAAGCACTTTTATTTTAATATCGCAAAAGACAGTTGCAAAAGTCTAAGCAAACTTTTTTTGGGACAAAAATTCATTATGATTTAATAGTAAGAGACCTCAAAAATAAAGATTTCGTTTAAAAATGAAATGAAGCATTATATACTTTTTATACTGCATATTCTGATTTACAGCTCGATAATATTGAAACTAGATTAACGTCACACGTCCTTGATCCAAAAGATAAGAAAGCAGATTTTAAATAGTTATTATTCGAGGCCGTTGTAAATGATTTTATTTCCAACCTGGGGAGGCGTGCCAAGGTTTATATAGATTAAGACACCCTGTATTCGTTTTTGTTAGACCCAAAAAAATTGTTGTAATATATACAAAAGATTTCAATGGAAAAGAACTTGTAGACGAATGTGCCAATTCGCCAAAAATTACTTCACTTTCGAAAGTTTGAACAATGTTTAATAAAAATCTTTGGTATTAAACTTTTCCAAATCTAGACATTTTTCTGCACATGTTATGTTCTCAAGAAACTTTGCATGGCAATTTTTACTCGCTAAAGTTTTCCAATGTCACCAAGGAAGACAGAAATATTAATTTAAGTGAAAAACATTCTGTCTAAGCTGGGGTTTTAATCGGGATTATTTAGCTTACGCGGTCCGTGTTTTATAGTATTTTCACACGCGGCCACATGTATTGTAGTATTTTCTCAATAGTTATTAACGCTACTTAAATTTGAATTGAAAATTCATTAACACTTCACGTTTTACGCCAAAACTTCTAAGCCCTTGAAGGGCATACTTTCATTTTATATCGTTGGAAAGGTAATGAAACGTAAAAAAACTTAAAATGATGAAAATGAAAAAATTATAGCACCTGCTTCTGGCATGGTATTAAACTCTGAAATTAAAAATGGGTCAGCTTACTGCAATTTTTTCAAAAGTTTTAGATTTTTCCCTTTAAATAGACGAAATAACCTTTCTAATGATACGTTATTACGAAAATAGCATTTAAATTGACTGAGCTACACACTAAAAACTGATTGAAAAATCACTAAAAAAAATGTGAAATTTCACGACATTTATTGGCGATTTTATAAAAATATCACGCTATGTTCAATTCTGTCTGAAAATCAGCGTTTTTTTTTTAAATATGTATATTTACTCTACTTTTGACGCTATTTAAGTGTGTTTTCGCTCAGAGAGTCCTAAAATATGTATATTCTCAACTTTTCACGCTATTCCATCGTGTTTTCGCTCAGAGAGTTCTAAAATATGTATATTTTCTACTTTTCACACCTCTGCCTTAACGTCATATGATTTCAAAGAATTTATTCGAACAAGTGTCAAATTATATAAAACTTAAACAGTAGATTGGTCACAGCTTAATTACTCAAGCCTACTGAAGTTGGAAAGATCTGCTGAGTTATTGACTCTATACAGAGTTTTTGTTGTGGCCTTGTTAAAAATTTACTTAAAAGACTTCACGCATTTTAAGCGTTTTTTTATAAGCAAAGACAAGATTGAAAGAGATAATTTTAGAAGAGAGTTTTTACAAGAGCGCGAAAAAGATAATTGTAGGTGAGAGGATTCACGCATTTCTAGCGTGAAATATTTATAATTTTTCTCAATGGGATTTAACGACAATAAATGTAGGCAATCAGTTGCCAGCAATTATTGTAGTTAATTCTCGTAATTTTTTTTAGAGTGTACGCTGTCTCAAATTAGACCCTATATTGGCATTCGCATAACTGTGGGTCCGCGAAAAAATTCTTAAAATCTCAGACTCCGGATTTGGTTTTCTAAACAATAAACTAATCCAAGAACAAAATTTGATCCAAATCAGAGATGGTCAGTGCAACTGATATTGAACTTCAATGTGAAATGGGCGATATATTGAAAACAATTTGTTACTACTTTGACGAAATTTGTTGAATGCAAATTTCTTAGTTACAAGTTTCTTGAGATATTTTTTTAAATTTTGTATGAAAAAACACGCACTGATATCAAAGGAATTGTGTTGAATTTTAAAACGTGATGATTTGTTACTGCATATATTAATTTTGACCAACATTTTGCACCCCATATTTGTAGGCAATGCTTGAATCAGACAAATCAACCTGTAACGTTTATCAAATCCCTTGGTTTTTGCGATGCAATGATATATTCATCAATAGGCCGATTCCTGAAGATTAGTGCAACGTTGCCGGCTTCAGTCGTTTCAAGCTAACGCTCGTTTGCGTCGCTTCGAAGACTTAAAACATACATGAGAAGTAAGACTAGAGAAGAGAGGCTCAATGGGTTAGTTTTCCTAAATATTCATAGGGATGTGGAAGTGACCACGGAAGAAACTATAAATGCACTAGCCCGAAATAAAAGAAGACTAGACATTATGGTACAAAGATTATTTTATATAAAAAAATTGGAAGTCTAAATAAAAAAAATTAAAAACCTCCCGAAATTTTTTTTTGGGAACGCGCCTGGTTGAATGATTTGGTAAGGCTTTGGTTGTAAATATTTGTCACCAATGACGTACGGAACAGTAATTTTCCAAACTGAAGTTGATAGAGAATTATTGATTTAGTTACAGAATTCGATGACGGATCATCGTTTAAGTTTCATAAGATAAATTTGACGATTCTTTTCATTGAAAGTGGAGTTTGGTCAAATTAGTAGCTTTTAAGTGTAGAAAGGTTGTTATATAACAAATATTTTTTCATCATTATTAACAAAAATATTTTATAACCTAGTTTCTTATGAAATTTTTCTTTACTTTCCAATTTTTAATGAAAAATTTTGCATTTTTGGTCAACATTTTCGAGAAAAGAACAAGATTGCATTTTAGAGGTTTTTAGAGAAAAGAAAACTCCATTAAGTAATGTTCTGTGCATTGAACCCTAAAACCGAACAATTGCACTTTTTTGAAATTTTATACACACAGATAAAATTTTACTCATAATAGTTCTCAATAGTTCACTATCTAATCTTCTATAGAACTCAGAATAAGTTATGTATGCTGATGATTTTAAGAATCTTAAATCTGTAAACTCTACCAAGAAAGAATTTGTGTCCGTACCAAACTACTCAGGCACAAAGGTGCCGAGTATCAGACTCAATTTTATTTTTAAAAGCTACGAGCAGTAACGAAAAACTGCGAAGTTTTTGCGATCAGGACCCGAGAACGAAATCCATAAATTGTGTCAAAGTAGCTGATATGTATCGAAACTGGCCCGAGTCTTAACTATAATGTGCCCGAAACATACCCAATAAGTACCTCGAAAGTTACCTGAAATAGTACCGTAGTAAGTCTGCATTATGTCAATAAATTGCTCAAAACCTAGCGACTATATTCGAGCACAATAAACTGACGAGTGCCCGAATCGGTCTTCGTTCGTACATTGTGCCTGCCCAAGGTATTCAAGAACTAGCACTATTGCGGTGCAGAGGTCGGACATTTACCGACACGGGAACCGGATATATATCAGCTACTTTATTGCCACAAAATATGAAATTGTTTTTTTGGGTCTCATATTGACCAATTGAATTAAAGTGATTGAAATAGTTTACACTCCTGGTGTATAGTAAATAAACTTAACTTAAATATGTCAAACGATCTGCTTCGAGTTTGCTTTAAATTTAATTTAGGAGTACTTTTTGATAGAAAGATTTCATTTTCAACTCAGTATGATAACATAATCAGCAAAGTTAATGCTATGACGGAATTCTATGGAGTTTATTTTATAAATTGCATAGTGCAAAATTCAATAAAGTTCAAAAACGTTTTACTCATTTCGTTATAACTAAACTAAACTGGAATTGTATTCCAGCATAATTTCTCGATGAGCATTTATTAGCCTTAAATCATTGAATTCTAGACTAAAATATTTTGTAATAACTCGCGATCTATTAATGAATAATATTAACAGCGTGGCAATCCTGGCTCTTCTTAACATATATGCCCCGAAAAGACACTTTAGGCAAGAGGTTTCTTTTGCATTCCGCACCATAGAATTAACTATGGCCGAAGTGACCCGATTTTAAATATGTACTTTGTCCATAATAAAGTAAGTGCTCTAATAGATTTTTCTCAAAATAGAAATAACTGTATAAAGTAGTGTGTAAGTCTTTTAAATATCTATATATATATATAAATCAGTAATAATTCTAACATAATTATTGTTAAAGTGTACTTTTTAATCAATCAAAATACTGTTTAACATTATTGTCGATAGTTTATGAGTATATAAATATATTAGGTTTCGTATTCTAGGTACTTTTATCAACATATTTATTATTCTCATTTATAGAATCGTTTATAGAATCGTAAAGGAATCTACTCTTAGCCTGTGTATCGATTCAATATTGATAAATAACGGTTACTATTCCAAAAACTAATCAACAAAATATTTATTTTTATATATGTTTCGTTTTTATCTTTTAATCAAAATTCGTGTGAGTGAGCTAATAAAATTTTCTTTGTGATTGGATTGCTATAGAAAGTTGATATCTTTTACCGACTTTTTCAAACATTCAAAAATTCAAACAAATTCGAATCAGAGCGCGAAATAAACAACGAAAAAAAATATTTGCTTGTCATCATTCTAAATTATAAAAAAAAACTATATATCGTCACCTGCATGCCAAAACCATGAATGTGAAAATTTCGATTTTGGGCTTATTGCTGTTTCTGATGCAATTTTATACAAGGATTACATTGTATAAACTTATGGAATAGGAATGTGGATCAGATCTGCCACAATACTACAGTTCTAAGTCAATGAATGTGTTTTTTTTATTTTTTTATCATGCTAAAAAAATCAATGTAGCACATTCCCATTTAAACAAAATTGGAATTTTTTTGCATGCCAAAACAGTGAATGTGTTCTAAAATCCTTTAATAGTGAGGAAGGCCAACCAAATTTAAAGCATAACTCGAGGGACCTAATGCCCACATATCTGCAAATCAAAGTATCAGGAAATAACAGAGCCTACACATTGATACTACATTACTCGATTCTTTGTAAGCATAAAAGTTGTATAAATTGGAATTTTCTGCATGCCAAAACAATGAATAGGAAAATTTCAATTGGTAAGTAACTAAATACTTAAAATAAAAAATAAATTGGCCATTTCAGCCCTAGAAAGGACTTTGACCGAGCTTATATTGATCAATTGTGTTGTGCGTGCTATAAATGTTTGAACACAAATGATCAAGAACTGAACCTAAGAGTTTAATGCCGACTCCGAACCAGAGATGAAAAATTAAAATTTTAAGATGTACCTAATTTCCTAAAAGATATGTATCTTTTTTGGCACGAATGTACCAAAAATTATTTAGCATTGATCTTATGTTTTTATAAAAAATTTTTTATTAAAAACATAAATTCAATATATCCATATAAACAACAATAAGAAAAAAGAGCTCTATGCGCTTCTTATGGTACATTCTTCATTAATTGCACTGAAATATTATAGTCTAAAAACAGAGCTATAAAATGGCATACTAGAAATTTTTAGCGCATGCATTGTTTCAAAAAGAGTTAACCAATTAATGGATCTTCATTTAGGTTATTTTTTGGAAATGCATATTTGGCTAAATTTTTAGCATCAATACTGTAGCAGCTGCTTCCATTGCATCTAATAAAATATTTCATTTAAACTAAAGCTTCACAAGATTTTAATAGTAATTTATTTCTGCATTATGATTTAAAAGTATTTTGAATCGAAAAAATTCGCTCAACATAAGCGGAAGAATGTGGCAGGTTAAAGCAAGCCCTGAACAATTCGAAATTAATTCGAGAACATTGACTCATTCATTTAAATTTTAATTTGACTTATTTCAACTCAAAATTCTGATATAGACAAATTTGCAAGTTTTATAATATCCGGATAATCCGGTAATGCTTTGTACTCAAAATAAATTATTTTTGCTTTTTTTAGCTCATCTTCTGGAAATAATTTCAAAAGTATTGGTAAAATACTGATAGTTTTTCCAGAAACCACGTCTTTATGTGCAAAAGCCGGAACCGCTTTTGTTATTTCATTTTCACAAAAACACTTGTTGATAGAAATACATACTTTTCATCGCAATAAGCTCCTTGATTTTCATTAGGTTTGCGGGTGATCCACCGTCAACAAGTAAATATAATAAGTATGCTACCTTATATCTCAGGGATAAATTTGAGAAACTTACTTGTCCATCGCTGCAATATTATAAAGCCGACAAAGGAAACCCGCTCAGAGGGAAAGAGT
Source organism: Dichetophora obliterata (assembly GCA_963920525.1). Lineage (NCBI taxonomy): Eukaryota > Metazoa > Arthropoda > Insecta > Diptera > Sciomyzidae > Dichetophora > Dichetophora obliterata. Next base: position 106,757,248 of record OY986438.1, read on the forward strand.
TCTTAAAGCATATTTTTTTTCTTATTATTGTGTTTTTTATCATTGAAAACAGAATGGAATTTCCAGAACAAATTGTTTGATTTTAAAACAAGTAGTTGTTCAATTAACTACTTGTTGAAGAACTGTAAATAATTTTAAGGTTATCTGGTGGAAAATGGTGGAGAATGGAATTTCCAGAACAAATTGTTTGATTTTAAAACAAGTAGTTGTTCAATTAACTACTTGTTGAAGAACTGTAAATAATTTTAAGGTTATCTGGTGGAAAATTCGTTAAACCAAAGGCGGAATGTACCTAAAATGAAGCGATTGCACCTAATGTAAGCTTTTTTGCCAGTTTTTACTCTCTGAGGTTTGCCATTGTCTGCAGAGAGGTGACGACCGAACAGAAAAATTAAGTCAATTAAAAAACATTCCATAATTTTCAGAAGCATTCACACCTTTTAACTCGTTTTCCCAAAAACTAAAAAAAAGCACATTCATAGTTTTGGCATGCAGGTGACGATATACTATTATGTTTATATGCAACTCTTTTGTTTGATCTAAATGATTTTAATAAATTTTCTACCAAATAATTATTTTAAAAAACCTAATAACTTCTTAAGAAGTTTTTGTAAAGTTTAGCTCTACAACATTGAGGTCTTAAAACACTAAAGTTAAAACTGAAAGTGTCTCAGTTTTGTTGCTACCCATAAAAATCTTAAGAGTTATTATTTAAGAGCTTCCTTCAGTTCACTAAGCAATGAAAAATCTTGAGAGTGGACTTCAAAACAGTAACTAAAAATTTTAGAAAACTACAGATTTCTTTGTTGTGTGAAGTTGTAAAAGTTTGACATAAGCCAAAAAAAAATGAATCATAAGATTTCATGACAAACCAACTTTACTCAAGCCGATATCTATAAGCAATGAAAACTTTCTATAGAATGAAATAAATCAATTTCATTGTTATCGAATAATCATAAAATTTATTAATTTATTTGACAATAAAAATAGAAGAAGTATTACTCAAATGACGCTATTAAAGATGTATTCCCCATAATTTTTTTTTGTTCTTTTACTGTTTTGATAAAAATAGGCCAAGTTTCACATAAAAGAAATAAAGGCCTATTATGGTTCACAGCAATACACTGCTGTGTCTTGTTTTAAGTATTAGCAATGCACACAATAAAAACGGAAATTACTGTTGTGTTGTGAATCGTAATAGGCCTAATAGGAGTTCATAAGCTAATTTGTTGCTTTTGTTGAAAAAAAAAAATAACAAAGTCACAGGATTTCTTAGATGATTGAGTAAAACTTTCAAATGTAGGTACGCATTACATTATCTTTGTAATACGTAATGCTCAACATTGTCTAGTAAATCAACTGCAACCCACTTAAGTACATGCACTCACACTCACACAGATACTTGTAGTTTGGTTTTAATAGGGATTTATTTGATTTCGGTTTATTTTCAAGTGTTTATTTGAATAAATGTTTTATGATTACAACAACAATAAATCAAACAAAAAACTTACATATACAGACATATATTTGATGTCACAACGTTTATCACCTCTTTAACAACATCAGCAAATTGTTGTTGACGTACAAGTTGTTGTTGTTGTTGTTGTTGTTGCTGTTGCTGCAGTTGTGTCCCTTTGCCCACTCAGTCACTTTTTCACAACGGCTGCAATTATTTGTCAAAGCCGTCGGCAATATTGCAATCGATTTGTAAATGTTGTTATCGCTTTGGCGTACATAGCAACAGATACAGCAACAACAACGGCAACATCATCAACAGCAGCAACTAAGCGGCTGTTCTGTGTCTGTTCAGCGTAGGACTTCTTGATCTGTGCTAAACGGTGCGCGGCGGTCTTCCTTTTTGAACCAGCTGTGAACAAAAGGGTTTTGCGTATACTTCCCTCCTCTTTACTCTCTCACACACTCTTTTGTTTTTCTTTTCTTGGCCATAAAAGGCAACTCGGCTTGTTTATTTACATGATTATTTTTTACGTTTGTTTCGAAATGTTGCCAGGTTTTTTTTTGTTTGTTTATTTGCCGTTCTTTGCTGCTTGCAGCGTTTACAATAAATAAAATTTAAAGTGTCCGGTTGTTGTAGGCTCTGACTTTCGTGTGTTTCCTAAGGTTTAGGCCATCATTCAGTGCTATCTTGAGATGTATGTTTTTCTGTGTGAATATGTGTGTGTTGGTCGTCGTCGTCACACTTGTCCCATTATGTCAAAAACTATGACACAGTATCCTTCATTTGTTTGCCAACGTTAACGAAGAGGTGTTAAAGTTTTTCAAATGTTTGTAAAGAGAATGAAGGCCTTTTTTAGTAATGTGCATCAGAGCTAATGAACTATTGGGGGTTGGAATTAATTTTAAAGGTTTTTTTTCGGTTTTTGAGTATTTATTTAGAAACAACGGTACAATGTATATTATTCAAAGTATTGTCCATCGTTAGCTACAACATTTTCCCATCATTCGGGCAGCATATGGATTCCGCGCCGGAAGAACGATTCGTCTTTTGAGGCAATCCACGAATCGACCCATTTTTTGGTATCCTCGTAAGAAGTGAAGCGCTGCTCAGCCAAGCCATGCGTCATCGATCTGAATAGGTGGTAGTCGGAAGGGGCTATGTCTGGGCTATAAGGCGGGTGGGGTAGCACATCCCAATTCAGCGCCTCCAACGTTTCCTTGACGGTTCTTGCAACATGTGGCCGTGCGTTGTCATGTTGAAAAACCACTTTGTCGTGTCTTTTGGCATATTCCGGCCGTTTAACCTTTAATGCTCGGCTCAATTGCATCAATTGTTGTTGGTAGCGTTCCCCAGTGATGGTTTCGTTAGGTTTTAGCAGCTCATAGTACACGACACCCTTCTGATCCCACCAAATACACAGCATAAGCTTGGCGCCATGAATATTCGGCTTGGCCCTCGATGTTGATGCATGGCCGGGTGGTCCCCACGATTTTTTTCGCTTAGGATTATCGTAATGGATCCACTTTTCATCGCCAGTGACAATACGATGCAAAAAACTCTTCCTTTTATGCCGTTGAAGCAGTTGTTCGCACATGCAAAATCGCCGTTCAACGCCTCTCGGCTTCAACTGGTACGGCACCCAATTTCCTTGCTTTTGAATCATTCCCATGGCCTTCAAGCGTTTGCCGACCGTTGATAAGTCGACTCCCAATGATTCTGACAATTCTTGAAGGGTTTGACACGGGTCTTCATCGAGCAAAGCCTCCAATTCCTCATCTTCAAACTTTTTCGGCTGGCCCGGACGCTCTTTGCCTTCCGTATCAAAATCACCACTTTTAAACCGACGGAACCAGTACTCACAAGTAGAAATCGATGGAGCATAGTCCCCGTAAGCCTCAGTAAGCGTGCGTTGTGCTTCAACCGCTTTTTTCTTCAAATGAAAGCACAAAAGTAAACCTTCCCGCAAATTGCGTTTTGTTGGAACGAAAGTCGACATGTTCACAGCGAAAAAAATATATGTTGTTTACACTTCAGTGGAATGACACATACTGAAAAATGAAGCTTAGACAATGTGCTTTGAAATGAATATAGTCACGAGTGTGCCCGATGCGATCTATTGATAGTTACGCCATCTCTTAGAAAACCTTTAAAACTAATTCCAACCCCCAATAGATAAGTTTAAAATAAACTTCAAAAAATTTCTCAACATAAAAATTTATAATGGCATATTTTAATTACTCATATATATTTTAATATTTAATTTTTATGTTAACCCTCAAACAGGTACTGTTTACTGTTTCCTTTCATTGGTCTCTAACTGCCCAAAGTAAAAAAAAAACAAATGGTCTATGTTTTGTCCTCAATGCATTCCAACAACGCCATTGATGCAAAAACTGGGAAACCAGAAATAGTCATGGAATATAACCGTACGAAAACTGGCGTGTTGAGTTTTTGCTATTTTATACGTACTTTATAAGTACGTATTTTATAAGTATTGTACTTCATACCTTATACATATTTACAAATGTAAATGTTTGCTTTAGCGGAGCTGTAATCGTGCAAAGTTAGAATTTGGAAAAAACTGTTGATTAAGTGTATTTTTACATGAAAAACAGACATTTTAAATTTGGACGATTACAACTGCGCTAAAAGAAAAGATACAAAATTTGTTGATATTTCGTTGGATAATCTCAAAATTTTTGATCCGCTACTGCACATGACACGATAGTGGTTGATATATTGATTGAAAAGCTGATGTTTTTTCTAAAATACAAAATAAAACTTCCCCCCCCCCCCCTAGGCAGTGAACATTTTTTATATATCATCATATTAAATCAAAAAAGCAGTTAAAAAATTTTAAGAGAAAAAAACTTTCTAAATTGTAAGTTGCGCTTAACCCATTAAAGACTGCTCATAGATTCCACTGTACGATCAAAATTTATCAGGAAGCTTATATAGGCCATAGAAGTTGCTTTGCAAAATTTCAGGTTTGTAACTGTCACCGTATTTGAGATCTGCATTGGGTATTTAAATACCCAATCGGCTTATTCGGGTTTTTGGTGTTAATAAAAATTTGCATATATGGCAACATTCTTTTGTCATAATAAACACCTGACATATAGAGGATACTAGAGGCAAACTGACCACGAATTTTTCCCTCGATCTTTTCATTTTCTAATTTTCTACATAGCTTTATATATGGATTTTGTCATTTTTGAAAATCACACATCTTCGATCTCGAAAAGGAACATTTATTTGTATGAATTTTGTTTCACATTGTAAAGACAATAAATAGTTTCATTTTTCATTAATGTTTTAAAAAAAAATTATTTTGATATCTCCTACCACTTTCGAGTTATGGACTTTTTCGTAAACACTGTTTTATGGGTATTTAAATACCCATTAGTCATTAATGGGTTAAACTTAGGGCGTTGAGAACTTTGTTAATAAAAACGTCGTTTTTAGTTGTAGAAGTGTATAATTTTGCGAAACACCTATTTTGATAAGGTGCATCATAATTAGTATCCGACCGAATATTCGGTTTTGGTTACGGCCAGTTTTGGGCCCTTTTTGTCAGTTTCGGCTAGTTTCGACTATTCGGCCATATTGAGGCCGAACTTTTGGTAAAAATTACTTGCATCAGTCATATAATTCAAATATATAAGTTTGGTTTAATAAAAATAATTACAACGCATTGTACAAAACGAAAATTACAATACAAATTATAAAATTTGTCTATAAATTGATATATCGTGCTAACGCAAAACATTTTGGCTAATTTTATGCGTTCGATACCATCATTTTCGATTTTATCATCTCTATTGCAATTAATATTAAAGTTTTATAGGAACTGAAGCCAAAAATTGATAATTAAACTTCTGAACGAATTCTGTGTGTGTGGAATAAATGAAAAGAAAACGAAACATTTCTATTTTTATAATAATAAACATAAAAATAAGCAAAATACTTTGTTTTGCAGTTACATAAAAATGTATTTTGTAAGTGCATACTATTTTGTTTAAAAGATATAAAGAAAGGAAAATATAAAGGTATCCAATACTTTTGTAATAAAAAATAAAATAAAAATGATCTCATTTATTGTTATAGTAAACTTCAATTAATTATTATAAACTTCAATATTAAAATACTTTTTTTATATAAAATTTTTTCATATGTCTGTGAAAGTACTTTTGTCTCCTTTTAGTAAAAAAAATTTATATGTAAAAACTTAAATTTTCATATTAATAGCCAGTTTCAGTTTCAGTTTCGGCCGAATATAATAAAATGGCCGAATATAATAAAGTGGAAGAATATTCGGTTTCGGTTTCAGTTTCGGCCAAAAATCCGGTTTCGGTCGGACACTAATCATAATCATTCAAAAATTCATATTTATTTTTTTTGTAACTTACGGCTTTTTTAATTTCATATGACGATATGGTCACTATGTTTTTAATATTTTTTGAAGAGAATACAAAAATACTTTTTTAGATTAAATATAAATAAAGCTAAGCTAAACCATTAATTTTTTAACAGTATGTTGTACCCGTTGCTGTAAGGCCGTGTTCATTTTACGCGTTTTTGTCGCGATTACGACACCGCTCTCACGTTTTTTTTTCGCAGAAGCGGCTGTAAAATACTGAATTTTGTATGTATTTAAATACATTTATTTATTTAATATTCAGTATTTTTCAGCCAAGTTTGCCAAAAAAAAATTGATAGCGGTATCGCAATCGCGACAAAAACGCGTAGTATGAACAGTTACCCAGTGTTTCACAGACACTTTTCAACACGTATTCTTCATTAAAAGTTTTTTTTTTACGAATTGTATTCGTAATTTTCAGCCACGAATAGAATTCGTAGAATGGACGTAGTTTGGTACACATTTTGAATATTTTACGAAAAAAACCTTATGTTCACCTGGGGTTTGAACCACGGTTCCTTAGCTTATGGGCCACGTACTCTGCCAGTAGGCTACGGCCATCTTGCAATCACACATTTCCTTATATTCGGTAATTGTTCGACAAACCAGTCTGAACGATTTTAGTTGAAATTTTTTTTAAACTCAACTAAAACTTCGTATATTCAACGAACAATGCGTACAGTCAGTCAACCTACGAATGAAATCTTTAGTAAATACTACGAATGTAAAAAAGAAATTACGAAGTTATTCCTACGAGAAATAGATTATATGTTAAGGAATGATTTCCCTTTTCCTTGCAATAGATAGCAAGGAGAATTTAATTCAATAACGGATATAAAATTTGACGATGTGCTAACTTATGTTTGAAAGTTATTGTACACAAGCAGAAGACAAAGTAAATAAATTTAATAAAAAAATGAATGTTTTCCAAAAAGTCGGCTTGTTTTTGTATCGTAAAAATGAATTTGGATTTGTTTGTTTATTTTTCCTAAACTTAATAAAATGACAAACAATCCTGCAGCATTTAAATTTAAGAAATTTGCAACGAGAGCAAAGCCTCTTATTCAAAAGCGAAAGAAAAAATTCGGAAATTTAATAGACCAAGCCAATTTTGGATCAAGGACTATTTTTGAAAAAATCTTATATCATATTAAGCAAACGATTTTATATTAGAATTTGTTTGAGTCAGCAGGTTTTTATGATGTAAACGTAAATAGAAAACTCGATTAGAAATTTAATTCTTAAAATCAACCCATTTTTTACTTCTTAAAATTTACGTTATTTAGCGGCGCCAACCCAGATTCAGAATTTTCTGGACTTTTTTCGCGACACGTGCTTATATTTAACCACAACCCACACAAGTAAGGTTGTGGAAAATGTTAAAAAAATGTATGAAAACCAAAACAAATCTAATATACATGTATCTCCTTATTTATTTATTCATACGTTTTGAATTAAAAAATAAATTTTTAAAATCTTTCAAATAATATGTATGTTTCCGTTCGATTGAAGTTACTTACAAGCTGCTTTAACTGATTCATGTTAGAAAAAGAAATAAGTAGATTGGTGTCAATGCAGTGTGAGATCCGGTGAAAAAGATCTCCGTTAGCATGAGGGCAACATGTCAAGAATAGCTATAACTCAAATTTTTAATTTTTGCGAATGGATTTTATGGATTTTGACCTCTTAAATCCAAATCTGAAAAATTTCAGTCCGCTCGTGATTTGTTCAAGAGTTAAAGGCTTCCAAAGTTAAAAAATGGCCTACAAATTTAGTTTGCTTTTTTCATTTTTCCAACAAAAAAAAGTATTGTTTAATATTAGAAAATTTTCGTATTTTTATTTTAAAAGTTGAAAAATTGGGGGCCCAATAGCACTTTATGCGATTTAATGTAAGGATATAGGGCTCACATTATTTAATTTATTGAACTATTAAGAACATTTGCTTCAGCAAAAAATTACTGAAATGTATTACAAGAGAAAAATAACAAAATAAAATTTTTAAATATTTCGGACATGATACGAAAAAGACTTTGACACGATCTTTAAAATATATTATATTTTCTTATGTGTACATGCGTGTCTCAACCGGTGTAGTGTCCCTATAGGAACAAACTAACTTGTTTTTAAAAACAACTAATTAAAAAACTAGTTTAAAATAAACTAGTTTATGAACTACATTGAATTATATTAAGGCGGCATCCACTTAATTTTTTAAAAGTTTTTATTGCATTATATATGAAGTAATTGAAAAACTACTTCAAAACAAGTGGCTTAAAAACTACTTTGAATTATATTAAGGCGACAGCTATTCTGATTTTGACATGTTTTCATTGCAAATTTTTATTAAATTACAAGTTTATATATATTTAACCATGCTATTTCATCAAATATTATTAACTTTAGGCTTTCACTAATATTAATTTATGTATATATTTTTCAAAACAATAAAATAAGTGATCTCTTTGATGCATAGAAATTTAAAATTTTTATGCTTTTAAATTCATCTTCAGTAAGTGGAATATTAACTAGTTTTCAATTGATTTATTTTAAATTAGTTAAAAAATTATTTAAATTCAACTAATTTAACAAATAGTTGAAAACATATGCAGACGAAAGTCAATTAACTTATTAAGCGGACATAACCATCCATAATATGTTAGTTCGTTCTATGGAAAAAAGTCAGAATTTGAACAATTTGTGGTTGACAAAAAACTACTTTTTCAACTACTTTTAAATTGGTTGATTTTCCAACAGGGGTGCGTATTATGTTTACAAAATTAGTACCAAAAATCGTAGTAAATAGCATTATATAGGTTACGTATTGTTTATGTTCATTCTAGATTCCTTTATGCCCTTTCCCCCTCCCCTATAGAAAAAATCCAGTGGACGCCCATGGCAAGATCCATACATGCCGTATTTCATGCTTTCGGATGACGCAACTTATACCAAAAGAACTATGGCTTATCCATTCCATTTCAATGCCTTTTTTCCAAAAATAAAAAAATATAGCTCAAACAAGGGTTTAAATGTGACAAAATATCAATCGCGCATATCTCAAGAACTTGATCCAATTAGAAAAAACTGAGTATGCCACCGTATTCAACGACCAACAATTATGTTGGGGTGTCGCGGAGTTTCTGTGTGTCTTTTTAAAAGTTAGAAATTTATCTACATTGTTAAGATTGAAAAGTAGTTACTTTTCAATCAAAACGCTTATCGTTAAGAAAGTTCACAATCAACTATATTTCATCATATTTTAAGACCTCCCCCCTCATAAAATAATAAAACTTATTCACAGGAACTCTTCAATTTATTGCTAATTTTCCACATATTTTCGTATGTAAACAAGCTGGTTTCCACACAGTTTCCCAGAATTGCTTACAATGGAGCATGAAACGTGGGAATATATTTTCCACCCCATCACCATGTTTTTTTTTCTCTTGCTATCACTTAACATAACTTTACTGGTGACGATATTATTGTTTACTTATCATTATTTCTTGTCTTCCTCTCTTTTGCTTTCTTTTATTTTAGTTCTCGCACAAGGTTTTTTTTTGTTTTTATACCGTAAAATATTATTGTGAATGACTGGAAAAAAAGCTTTTGTAGTTTAGCGACGTCTGACAAATATTTGACAACGCATGCTTAATTAGTTCATTATTGGTGTTAAAGTTATTGTAGTTGTTGTAAACTTTTATTTCAATTTTCGTAGAATTTTTGCTTATCGGCAAAACGTTGCCGTTATTTCCCCCCTATTGACAAAAAACAACAACAAGTTGTAAAGTTGTTTAAGGTTGTTTATATGGGCCAAATAGGGCTTAAGATACACTTCATTCATGAATGAGACTAATGCAATAGTTGAATTGTAGGTACTTTAGGTAGGTGACGACATGATGTCTCGCCAGAACGTTGCTCTATTTGTTGAGGTTCTTTGAAGAGAAAAAACAAAAACTTGTAACTGATACTGTAATTGTTTGTGTCAACGTTGTAAATCTCGTTAGAGTTAGAATATAAAGTGATGTGAATTGAAACGCATTTATTTATTGCATTACATTCCGTTTGTTTCTTTGTTTGAAATCCAGAAGCGCAAATCGAGCTTAAATATATCATAATTACTGATGGAATCACTAGTTGAATGATTGAACTATTTTATACCAGAAATTGAATAATACATTTTTATTATTTAAAATTTGACGACGTAATTTGATACTGCTAAAAGCAGCTAATGAGCAATAATTATAATTGGAGCATTGGAGTGGACCTTATTTGATGGGAAAAATTTCCAAGCACTTCACGGAGCGTCCCAAGGTCTCAAATTGCGCTAATGTATGAAAAAAATCGTGTTAACTTTTAGTAAGATCAGATGTATATAAACCCTTGCTCACACGGCTTAAAGTTTGCACAAGTGCATGAAAGAAAAATATTTTTTTTTTATATTTTAATTTGCAATTCCATTTGGAATAAGAAAAAATAAGATTTTTTGTTTTTTCCAAAACATTTTCAGTTTAATAAGGGTATTCACCTTAAATTACTTGAATAACTCAGGGGGACAACATTTTTATTTTTGGATTTTTCCAGCAATATTTGTATTATTTTCGACTAATCTTGGTGCGGTGATTTCAAAACTATTATTACTTTTTTCTAGCATCTAGCATAAATTATGCTAGAAACTTAATACCCATATTACCTTTTTGTTAAATTCGTGAAAGTTGAAACTTTTTTCCAACAAAAAGTAGCAACAAAAAAGCAAAAAATGAAGGAAAATTTCAAATATGTATAACTTTAAGCAAAATGTACGTTTTTACATTTTTTTTTGTTTATTAAACTCTGGTTAAAGGTGGTTAACCCCTGTATTAAAAAAAGATAAAAACAAAGTATTGAGTGAAAAAAAAAATAAAAAATTTGTCGAAGTGTGCCTATAAATTCTTGGAAGTGCTTGAATTTACTTAAAGTTCAGTAGAAAATATGCAGTAAACATACACCACTCAAAGGCTATAACTATCATAAAATATAGTACTTAAACATTATATTTCTACAAAAATAATTTACGTTTATTTCCGTATAAGAGAAAATTGTTCATTTGCTTACAAACCAAACAAATTTGAAAAAATGCTTACAAACCATATATTGATTTAAAGCGCACTAATTTCCAAGACAATTTATAGGTACTCTTTAATTTAAAGAAAAAAAGTTTCAATTCTTAATTTAAAACAAGTTGTGACCTAATTTTGTTTTAACAATCCTTTTTTTTAATTTATTTAAGCTTTGTTAATTTGCAATCTAGTTTTATGGTGGATCATGGGCGTAGCCAGGATTTTATTCAGGAGGAGGCCGGCGAATTATTGTTTCATGAAGCTAGATAAGTAAAATTAAATTTTTTTATAGATTGGATTTATTGAGAAAAATATAAAATTAAATTCAAAGCGAAATTGAATTAAATGTGATTTAACAAAAGCGGAAATCAAAGTATTAAACGGCGCAAATCTTCAGCAAAGCGGTTTAAAATAGCATCATTCAGCTTCTCTTTTTTCTTTTTCACCAAACTTCTGTGCACGCTTCAAAGGCATAAAAACACTGTAGTATAAATAATTTTAAAGAGTCGAGATATGGTATGAACAGCGACACCTTCCCATATTCAAAAGGTAATGTTGCTGGACGATTTTTGCTCGAAGAAGTATTTAATCAACTGGGCGATTGATCTTTTCCACGGACCGGCAAGTCGTGAGATTCACAAAACAATATAACCGAAATAATCGAAGATAAAACCTTTCGATTTTGTTCCAGTAATTTCTTGTCATTACATAAACAAGCTGGTCAGTCATAAATGCGTGAGCTGTTTCTGCTGATCCTATGTGCCACTGACTTGAAGCGTACCTTCTACAATACTTATTCACATTTTTATATATTGTTTAAGGCTTTATAACGAGTGAAAAGAATTTGAATGTTTTTAGGTGGAAAGAGGACACAGTACAAGCAAATTACACCTTTTAATTTTTTTTGAGTATATTACAGGGTTCGCATTTGCTCATTCATGAACTGCTCATTTCTGCTTCTATTCATTCATTTAAGAATATGAAGAAAAATCAAAGTGAGGACCTCGTTTTTGTGAAGAAATGAGCAGATTTTTTTTGTTCATGAACTGAAGAAGAGCAAACTAGTTTGTGAACAAGAACATTTTTTACTCTTTTGAAGAGACTTTTGCTATTCATCTGTTCTTCAATACTTCACTTGTCGTTCGTTGGCTCTTCATTTGTTCATGAAATTTTCATGAAGTGGTGAAGGCAACGGATGATGCTCTCGTTCGTTTCGTTTAATTTTGTTTTTTAGATACACACAACGTTTGCATGCTGTGTTGTATTGAAGCGAGGCATTGAAATGGCTTGAATGTTTGTGTGTATGTATGTTAAGCAGCGTGGCAACAAGAATGCAATAACAGAGCATTGTGGGATTCTATGGAAAGTTTAATAAACAGCCACAGCTTTGTTTTTGGTACGCATGCACAGTGGCTCATATGATGGTTGTTAGCAAATAAAATTTACTTTTTCTATTTTGGGGGATACAAATTCCACCTGTAGGGTAAAAAATTGAGAAATATGTATACCAAGTACAAAAATATTTTTTCACAAAAATAGCAGGCGATGGAAAAATTTATGTATACACTTAAAACATTTAATGAAACAAATTATTTCATGTTATTTTTTTTTGACAAGAAAAAAATTTACATAACCCATTTTTTTTTTTTAGGTAAGAGGTAATTATGATTAACATTCTTTTTTTTTCATAAACATAAAATTTTAGTTTTTCGCTCTTTGTTTATTACTCTATAATTATAATTTAAAACTCTTAAAAACATATTATTAGGTGGCAACTGTAATATTTCAAAATTACATAATTTTTAAATTCTGACCACGGATTTGGATTCAGCGACCCATTTTTAGTGTGTAATTTTTTTTGCCGGCCCCGAATTCGTAAAAATTAAAAAAATAAGGTGGGAACCCTATCAACTAACTTGAATTTTAAAATTCTGACTTCAGATTCGAAATCAGCGGCCTCCTAACACTGATAACTGACGTTTAAAACACGTCAAAATACACATTATTAGGTAGGTACATATTTATAAATTTTTTACCCTACAGGTGGAATTTGTAACCCCCAAAATAGAAAAGGTAAATTTTATTTGCTATCAAGCATCATATGAGCCACTGTGCATGCGTATCAAAAAGAAAGCTGTGGCTGTTTATTAAACTTTTCATAGAATCCCACAATGCTTTGTTATTGCATTCTTGTTGCCACGCTGCTTAACATACATACACACAAACATTCAAGCTATTTCAATGCCTCGCTTCAATACATAACAGCGTGCACACATTGTGTGTATCTAAAAAACAAAATTAAACAAAACGAACCAGAGGATCATCCGTTGCCTTCACCACTTCGTGGAAAATTCATGAACAAATGAAGAGCCAACGAATGACAAGTGAAACATTGAAGAAGAGATGAATAGCAACAGTTTATTCGAAAGAGTAAAAAATGTTCTTGTTCACAAACTGGTTTGCTCTTCTTCAGTTCATGAACAAAAAAATTTGCTCATCTCTTCACAAAAATGAATATGAGTAGGTTTTTTTTTTGAGCAAAAAATTCCTTCATATTCATGAAGCTTCATGAGTGAGCAAATACGAACCCTGGTATATTAACCATGGCGTATAGGTTTATAGCCAATTGTGACAAAACTTATGTTTGTCAGATTTAAGGAGGAACCCAAGCGCATTTGAGCATTTTCAATTTCTGAGATGTGTTCATTAAAGTACTTTCCCTTGTCGGTTTCGCATAAATTTTCACTATTGCATGTGCTAGCTGAAGCAGACGTAGATAAATTGTTTTGCAATTAAAAACTCGGAATCGGGCGCAAGCAACTCATCTTCCTCTTCCATTATGCTCTGATTGACACTCAATTTTCTTTTCTTGACTGCAAAGCAAATTGACTAGAAAATAAACAATGTTCTTATAATTTGCAGTGACGTAATAGAAACTAACCACCAAAAATCTTTTGTTGAATATCCATTTATAAAAACAATTAGAAACTAATAAATGCACAAATACATCCAATCAGAAATTTAAATTTAATCAGCTGATTTGGTTTCGTTAGTTTTGATAACGAACGTAAGTGTTGCTGAAAAATCAGCTATTGAATTGTGCATATCAGATTGCAATAAACATATATGAAAGAGTTACCAATCAATGTAAATAAAACCTTTTCATAAACTTTTTTATTGAATAATAAATGAGTCAGCCCTAAGTTTGTAATAAATAATTAATGAAGCTTTAATAAGTATTTCAAACTTCAATACTGTTTTAATTATAATGAATTAAATGTTTTGAATTTCTTACTTTAATATTAAAAGAATAATTTTTAATTTATGGGGGTTAACGGCTCCGTCACTACGCCCATGTGCAAGATATATTTAAAAGTTTACTGATGTTTAAGTTTAAGTCCTGACGTTAAAGTGCAGTTAAATAAACTAAATGTATTCTTTAAAAAGAATACAAATACACAAATAAGTAATTTTATGCGGGTTTTTTTTTTTAAATATGGTTTGTATGGATGGAAGGTAGGCGACGGAGTTGACTTTTTATTTTAGAATTTAAATTTTTTTGTGCTGTTACTTAATAATAAGAAAACAACTTTTTTGTGCAAAATTTCATGACCCTAGCTATTATAGTTTCTGTAATAATGCAAATGAAATCCTAAAAACAAAAAAGCGCACTGTGCGTTAGTTTACCGTTGTTACGTTAGTTTGCTTATCGCCGCAATTTAAAGATATCCTCTCTTAATAAGCAAGGTTGTTTCTTGTAAAAATAAGAAAAATTATTCATCGATTTTCTCTCTACAATCTTAAAAGTGTAAAAAAGAAGACACTTTTGACAAACTGTGTCACGCTCATAAAGTATTGTGTGGAACTAATAGATGGCCAACGCGCATATATCTTGGAATGCTTGCACGGTTAGAAATCTTGGAATAAATTTTAATGCAAGCAGAGTATTACAAAGATTTTTAATAAAAAAAGTATTCAATTTAATACTTCTCAATTAATTAAAAAATTTTTAAATTTATTTTGTCTTACATTTTTATACAGTTCAAATATTACAACGATATTTTATACCCTTGGAATGAATTCGATACTAAGGTGAATTTTTAAGACATGCTGTATTATATTTCAATAAAATGTTGTATTAAATTTTAATACAATTCAAATGCCTACTACAACAAAATTTTATACTCTTTGGAATTAATTTGATAATAAAAAATCAGTATTAAAACTTAATACGAACTGAGCCTTAAATTTCAATACATATTTTTATAAAAAATAATTTTTAATATTTGGCCAGTATTTCATTTTAATACAATTTTAGTGTGGTTATATATGTAAGGTAAAAAGTATTAAAATTTCTTCCAATATTTCTAACCGTGTGATAAAGCCATCGTGAATGCTAGAATACTTTGGAAATGAAAAATCCGCACTGAGAACATTAAAGACTGTTCACCGAAAAATAATAAAGAATTACAAAAACTCCAAAATCGTCGGTGCACAATATATGAACTCGAAAAAAATAAAAATATTTCTTATTTTACAAAACTTATTTCAAATTGTTGATTTTATATGATTTAAATACAAATTCTAAATGTTTGATATTTTAAATCATACTTGATTTTAAATACAAATTCTTGTTGTTTGATAGTTTAAAATCGTTTATTGAGCTATAAGTCAAGCTAAGAGCAATTATTTGTTCTAACGAATTTTTCCAAAGAAACAACAACAACAACAACGTTTTGAATATGAAAAGGAAAACATCACTAGCTGATTTTATTGCAATTTCGGCCCTGCTAAAGGCTTCATCAGAAATCTTTGTGATACGCCGCGCAATGCACCACAGAAGCGATGAGATTTTAAGTGTCAATTTCTCAGTTTCTCTCCCATTTCATATTTTCATGTTTGTTGTTGTATTTGTGCTTTACTTTAGTTTTTATGCTTATGTTATTATTATGGCGTCCAACAGTCTGTTTAAAATTTAAAATTTTTTAAGTGTTTTTTTTATATATTATTCATATGGGGTCGTCCATAAACTACGTTACCAATTTAGGGGGGGGGAGGGGTTTTGAAATGCACTACGATAAGTAACGGTAGGGGGGGGAGGGGTTTTAGATATTGTAACGTTACCAAAAATTAAAAAAAAACCAACGAAGAACCTCTAATTAATAACACAATCATTTCAAAAATTTTTAACCTTACATGTTTATGTTTGATCGTCTAAATTGATGGTTAACTTTTGTTTCAACGATTTTTTCCACCACCTTTTCCCTCGACACAGGAACCTTTTGGTATTCCTTCACCATCTCTTTGCTTTTCACCGTCTTTGCTTTTGCGACAGTCTTTGGCGTTAAGGCCTGAATGTTCTTGATCAAAGGAGACACCGTATGACATGTACTGTCTTTCTCAGAAAGAAGAAATCGATTCAAGGTCGTGTCCTACCTGCGGCTTATATTTCGTTTTTAAAACTTCTATGAATTGCCATAAGTTTGTATTGTATCGTTTACAATAAATTGGAATAAAAAATACTATTTAAATAAATCAATTTTCAGAAAGCATTTACACAAAAACACAGAACTTGGTGCAGCTCGGGTGCAGCCTTTAAGGGTACTCTGTCAAAGACCAGGTGAATTTTTTTGCGCTAGAAATGAGGATTCACCTGAATGGGTCGACATAGAATCCGATGAAAAATTCTATTTTGTAGAATCCTCAACAAAGCTACCAGCTTCTTCTATCCCAGTGATTCAGAGCATCGAATCTTGGATCGCAGATGGAATAGCTTTTACAGATGATATTAATTATTGATTTTTTTCCAATTGTTCCTTTAATGTATCTAGTCATACTAGTCACTAATACTAGTGAAAATTGTCAGAGCTAGTCAAAATATATAATCGAATGAATTAATTTCATATGTCACGTTACTTTAGGGGGGGGGAGTGGTTTTGAAAAACACTACGAAAAGTAACGCAGGGGGAGGGGGGGGTAAAAAAAACCGGAAAATCAGTAACGTAGTTTATGGACGACCCCTATATTATATATGACTATATTATATATGTAATATATATACATAAGAGTACCCATATGTGCCTTTTTCTGATTTTGTTCGCTCCCCGCACATTTTCTGTTAGATTGAGGCTAAAAAATAAGATCTGCATAAAAAATTGGACTTCGGTAGTGGAAAAAACCCAGGCCCCCTGGGGTTAAGGGTCCGAAAACGGCTTAAAAATGGCACTTGCCTTATTTACTCTATATCTCTTAAAATAACAGTTTTACGGTCTTAAAATCCGCGAACATTTTTATGCACAGTAAACAGATACACGTTTTTTGATAACCAATTTTGACCTTGGAATGACTTTTCGTAGTGTTTTACGCAGTCAAAGCCACGATTTGTAAGTAATATATTTTTTGAACGACCCTCGTAAATTCTTGGAAATAGATATTTCTGAACAGTTAACACCGTATCAAAGAACATTAAATGAAGTTTAGTTCACAGTTAGTTTTTTTCTAAAGTATTGATTTTTTGAAGTATGAGAGCATTTCAAATTTTTTTTCAAAGTACTTTTCAAAGCAAGTGACTAATTTTCTTCATTGCAATTACATTTTCAGATAGATTGACACGCTAAAATATAATATTTTTAGAAAAGTGAATACATTTAGCTTAAAAAATCCAGCACACTTTTGGGAGCTGCATTACTAGAAAAAAACATAATAGTATTTTTTAATATTGTTAGAATTAATTATCGTTTTGAAAAGGTGACCAAAACACAATGAAAACAGAAAACGCTTATGAACAAAACGAAAAAAGAAACCGTTTTTTTTATGTATTATTATTTTAAATAGTTAATTAATTTTTTCTTTAATATTTTGATCCTCATGGGATATATCGAATTGATAGATGTACTAAAGAATCAATAAATTTTTTTGCTCGAACTGGACTTTTTTCTTTCTCATTTTGTTGTAATCCGTAAAATGTCTTGAAATCATTTTTCGATGCCATCTTTTCTTTTTGTTGGAATTTTGAAGGCCTCATAATTCATTTGTGACAATAGAAACACATTCCTTAACACTCTTATTTTCATCTTGTATCAAGTATAGTATTCCAGTGAAAACGTCTTTTTTACAAGAGAGCATCTGTTCTTTGAAGCATTTTTTTTTGTCTACAATAAATAAAATTATATGAACATTGGAATTATCTTATTTTATTAAACGAGCAATATTTGTTTGTATAGTTGTTTGTTTGTAAATGAGTTTCCGAACACGGACCAAGCGATTTCGATGAAATTTTCAGTATAAGAGTTTTCGGGGGCGAAAAATTGATCTAACTGGGTTTCACTTCTGAGAAAATTCGTCTAGCAGCGCCCCCAATGTGCGATTGACGAATGACCGATTTACGAAGCCAAAATTATTTTATTCGGAAAATAGTTTGTATTGAAGTATGTAAATTGATTTTAACACTGTACGACCATTGTAACATATTCAACATTATTCAACATAGCAAAAAAAAAAAATTTGATTAGCAGCGCACATTGGGGTATTGGACCTATTTAGGCGGCCAAAATTATTTTATTCGGTAAAAAGTTACTATTATATTACATACTAATAATTTTTTTGCCGATTTTCGTACTTTTAATGGCGCTATACTTACTTTTAAACTGTGAAGTGAAAATGTTGTTATTGTAAAGAAATTAATTGTTTATCGATATGCAATCTAAAAGAAAAAAATTTAAATAAATACATTAGTTTTGGCGGGAATCTGGGCTAAGCTGGACTTTTTAAGCTAAATGTATTCACTTTTCTGGGAATATTATATTTTAGCGTGTCAATCCATCTGAAAATGGGCTTGCAATGAAGAAAATTAGTCACTTGCTTTAAAAAATACTTTGAAAAAAATTTGAAATACCTCCACAAATCAATATTTTGGAATAAAACCAACTGTTCATTAAACTTTATTCAATGTTCTTTGATATGGTGTTAACTGTTCAGAAATATCTCTTTCCAAAAATTTACGAGAGTCGTTCAAAAAATATATTACTTAGAAATCGTGACTTTGACTGCGTAAAACTCTACGAAAAGTCATTCTAAGGTCAAAGTTGGCTGTCAAGAAATGTGTATCTGTTTATTGTGCATTAAAATGTTCGGATTTTAAGAGCGTAAAACTGTTATTTTAAGAGATATAGAGTTAATAAGGCAAGTACCATTTTTAAGCCGTTTTTGGGCCTTTAACCCCAGGGGGTCTGGGATTTTTTCTACTACCGGAGTCCAATTTTTTATGCAGATCTTATTTTTTAGCCTCAATCTAACAGAAAATGTGCGGGGAGCGAACAAAATCAGAAAAAGGCACATCCCAATGTGGGTGCTCTAATACACATATATTTTTTTTGATTTATTTTATATGTAATCCCTTTTATAAAGGAGAAAACATTGAGAGGAAGATATCATGCATAAAATCAGAAATTTTGCTCACATAATATAATAACATTTAGTTAAATTCACAATCTGGTGCAGTTCACAAAAACATGTGTGTAATATTTTTATTATGTTTAAAAAAAAAAACAGTATTAATAATGTTAAAGGAGTTGACTCTACCAATGTGCTTACACATTCTATCATATCCTATTATATTATAGAATTACTTTTCCTGCGTGCTTCACAAAGAAAAACTTAAATACTGATTTTGTTAGTTTAAATATAATTATATTTTAATTTGTATAAACTGCTACAAAAATAATAATTTATTTATTTCCATATCTTTATTGATTTTATATTAACTTGACATTTAATCAAAGACTTAATTCATGTTTCTTACAATTTTTCCTTATAACTACACTTCTTATAAGTTTTTTATACAAAGCTGAATGATAATAAATTCAAATTAATGAAGAGATTTTATAGTCTTTTTTTATAAGTCAAGATTTTAAAGATTGCTAATCAAATTAAAAGATCAGCATTAATTACCTATATATTTTTATGAACAGAGTTGAGTTCGACATCTAAGAGTTATATATTTTTTAATTTTCGGCATTTTCTTTAAAGTTGAAATTTTACATATAGCTTGTTAAAACGTACTTAGTTCAATATCTTATCTCATCTCTAAATTCGTCATTGGTCAACAACGTTTCTTTTGCCGCAAAAAGGCGACACATAAATAAGTGAGCACATAAAATTGTCAAATATCTAGTATCCAAAAAATATTTCATTGAAAAAGTGTATCATAAAGCAAATCTGTTGGCTCAAATGCTTAGTTACACACATTCCATAGCAGCATTTAGTGATAACAGCAATATTTATTTGTATACAATTTTCAATGAAAACATAAATATAAAAAAACGCGACAGCAATTTGCGTTAACTTTTTGAACTTGAGCACATTTTTTCTTAGACTAAAAACGTGTAAGCCATTTTATTTTTCATTTTATAAAAACATACCGCGTAGTTATTTTATATGCAAAGCTGTGTTTGAGCCAAGCTATAATTAAACGCTATAAAAGCAATAAAAGTACATTAATCGGCTAAATTGCCAACACCTTCTTTGATTTAAATAGATTGCAATGCAATTGGTCGAATTTATATATCAATTAATTTCTATCAATTGCTTTGGCGGATTTGCATAAATCATACTTTTTACTTCCTTAATCGATGAACAAACGTGTGCTTCAAGATTGCAACTAACAAGTATGCAATTTTTGTATTTTTGTTTTGTTTTTTTTTTAAAATTTTCTTAAATGTCTGCCAACATTTATGCAGACATGTCAATAATTAGCTCTGTTTCGTTTGTTTCTTATTTGCATTTAGATATTGGTTAACAAATTGTTTTGAACACACCCATTTTTGTGACGATTTGGCTGTTGTTGTATATTTGTTAATTGTAAAGTTGCCGTTCGTTGTTGCTACGGTTGAATGAACATATAAATGCTGTTTATTGTCTATGTAATTGTTTGGTCATTTCTATATAAGCTACGGTTTATTCTATTCTTTTCGGTCTCTCTTTCTCTCTCTTTTTATCTGTAGTAGCTTACTTGTTTACAAATATGAGTTATATCATCTGGGAGTTACATGCCAGATCGGGCTCGACCGGCAGGACATGTCACCAATTTAGTTCTAATTTTATGGGAAGATAGACTAACATGAGAAATGAACGAACGCAAAAGTAAAATTGTTTTAATCCACTTTTTTAGATTTTATAGTACGTCACAGAATTTTTTACACTTTATATGTTTTAAAATTACACGGAACTGGTTTGACTTAAAAATTTCATAAAAAAATTGTATCTATTGCAAATTTTGTGAGATTTCTAATTAAAAAAAAAGATTTTATTAATTTGATTTTTAAACTGAAAAAACATTTTTTTTTATAAATGTACAATTTCTGTAAAAGATTTGTAAAAAATTTGCTAAAAATATACGTTGAAGCTGTATGTCTTACGTAAATTTTAAGTAATAAATTAGATAGGTCGGACGCATCTGAAGATGGTGCGTTGTCTATCGACGGCGACACATGCAGTGAATTTTATGTCATTGAAGAAGAAGAATAGCGTTCACCGAATTTTAATCCCAGTCAAAAATTAGACCCAGTTGATATTCTGATGATATATCAACTAATATGTTAATAATATATCCGTTAATATGCTGTTTTCTACGGATATGTTGAAAATATTAGTCAATCATATAAACCAAGCAATTGAAAGGTAAAAGACGCGCCTCCAAGAGAATAACCGAGTCTTGCAGATGCATCACGTGCAGGTATAGTAGAAATCAAAGCTTATATTAGAATTTTGAACTATACAGCTGCCTTTAAACAAAATGTTGTACACACAAAAAATATGTGTTTTATGCATCAATTGCCTGAACAATTTTAAATTATTTCTTTAATAATAATAATTGATATTACTAGTTAATAAAAATGTAAACTTGAATCATTTATTTATGTATTATAAAAAAAACTTTATTAATAACCCGGAGAAAACAAAAACGCGCATTTTAAAAACGTTTACTTACTTACTTAGTTGACGCTACAACCGTATGTCGGTCTTGGCCTCATCTAAGAATTTGCGCCAGCCATTTCTGTCTTTCGCTTGCTGGCGCCAGTTGAAAATTCCAAGCTTCGTCAGGTTGTCCTCTACTTGGGCTTTCCAACGAAGATGCGGTCATCTTTTGCGTTGAATGCCGCTGGGTAACCAAATCGAATATTTTCTTCACTAAAGAAAAACAAAACACGATCAGCCTCATCGTCTTTCATGCGCTGAACATGACCTAGCCAGCGAAGCCGCTCGATTTTAATGCGCTTGACTATGTCGATGTCAGCGTACAGCTCATACAGTTCATCATTCCATCGTATTCGGTACTCGCCATTGACGCAGATTGGTCAGTAGATCTTACGAAGAATCTTTCTCTCGAATGCTCCTAAAGTCCTTTTATCTGAGCTGCTCAGCGTCCAGGTTTGTGATGCATAAAGTAGGACGGACATGATGAACGATTTATAGAGCGTGATTTTCGTTTGTCGAGAGATGGCTCTGCTTCTCAATTGCCTACTGAGCCCAAAGTAACACCTGTTGGCAAGAGTTATTCTTCGTTTGATCTCAATGCTGATGTCGTTGGTTGAGTTTATGTTGGATCCCATATAGACGAAGTCCATCACAACCTCGAAGGAAGTATTGTCAACTGTAACGTCTGTTCCAAGACGCTGGGACTGTTTGTTTGTTGACACCAAGTATTTCGTCTTATCTACATTCACTGCCAAACCCATTCGACTTGACTCTTTTTCTAATCTGGAAAATGCTGCACTGGCTTCGCGCGTATTATGGCCAATGATATCGATGTCTTCAGCATACGCAAGCAGCATAACACTCTTGTAGAATATTGTGCCACTACGTCTCAGATCAACAGCTCGGATGATATTTTCCATCATTAGGTTGAAAAAGTCGCACGATAAGGAATCACCTTGTCTGAAACCTCGTTTGGTAACAAATGGTGGGTAGAGGTCCTTCCCAATTTTAAGTGCGCTGCTGGTGTTGCTCAGTGTCATCCTGCAAAGTCGTATTAGTTTTGCAGGAATACCAAATTCAGACATGGTGGAGTACAGGTGCTTCCTTATTGGGCTGTCGAAGGCGGCTTTGTAGTCGACAAAAAGATGATGGGTGTCGTCTTGTTTTTCTTGAGTCTTCTCCAAGATTTGTCGTAGCGTGAAAATCTGGCCGATGCTGGACTTTTCAGGGTTGAAGCCACACTGATAAGGTCCAATCAGTCCGTTTACAACGGGCTTCAATCGTTCACATAAAATGCTCGACAGGACCTTATATGCAATATTAAGAAGGCTTATCCCACGGTAATTGGCACAGACAGTGGGATCGCCTTTCTTGTGGATTGGGCAGAGCACACTGAGATTCCAATCATTCGGAATGCATTCTTCCGACCATATCCTGCATAGAAGCTCGTGAATGCATTTAAGTAGAGCTTCGCCTCCGTTCTTAAACAGCTCAGCAGGTATGCCATTAGCTCCCGCGGCTTTGTTATTTTTAAGCCGAGCTATAGCTGTCAGAACTTCATCATAGTCGGGCAGCGGAACATCGACGCTCTCATCCGTAATTGGGGTTTCCAGGATATCATCTCTATTGGCAGGATTGTTGTCAGCGTCGCCATTTAGAAGCTTAGAGTAGTGTTCCCTCCATAACGTCAGTGTACTCTGGACATCTGTCACTAGATTCCCGTTTTTATCCTTGCAGGAAGAGGCCCCGGTTTTAAAACCATCGGTAAGGCGTATTTTTTTCAAAAAATTTTCGGGCCTCATTCCTGTCACCATACATCTTAATCTTCTCCTGCTCGCGTTTTTTTGCCTCTCTTTTTTCCGCCTGAAAATACGTTGCTCTTCCCTCCTCTTTTCTTTGTATCGCTCCTTAGCAGCGCGCGTTGCAACCGACTGCAGGGTGGCTTTGTAGGCGGCGTCTTTGTCCGCAGTGGCGTCGCGACACTCCTGGTCGTACCACTGGTTTCGGTGAGGGCGGTGATAGCCAATCACCTCTTCAGCAGCCGCACGCATCGCGTTGGAAATGGGTGTCCACTGCGTGCATATATCATCGATTGGAGGAGTGCTTTGAAGCAGGAATGAGAGTCAAGTGGCTAAAGCTTAGGCTGTCTGTTTGGATTGCAGCTTGTCAACGTCAAGCTTTCTCTGTGTAGGGTTGCGTGTATTTTTAGCTGTGCATAGACGTGTACGGATCTTGGCTGCGACAATATTGTGATCCGAGTCAATGCTTGCACCACGGATCGTGCGTACATCCAAAACACTGAAAGAGTGCCTTCCGTCGATCAAAACGTGATCAATTTGATTTTTTGTTTTTTGATCAGGGGACATCCAGATGGCTTTATGAATATTGAGATGCTTGAATCTAGTGCTACTTACAACCATGTTTCGTGCTGCGGCGAAGTCAGTCAGCCTCATTCCGTTATCGAAGGTGTTGTCGTTGAGGCTAAACTTTCCGACTGTTGGACCAAATATATTTTCTTTGCCCACCTTAGCGTTGAAATCAACAAAACGATTCTTACGTCGTGACGAGGGCAGCGCTCGAATGCATTTGCAAGGCGCTCGTAGAAAATTTCCTTGTTCACATCGTCCTTGTCTTCTGTCGGAGCGTGCGCACATATCAGGCTTATCTTAAAAAATTTAGCATTGATGCGGATTATGTCAAGCCGTTCGTTCACAGGTGTGAATCGCAGGACGTGGGGCCGTAGTCTCTTGCCAACTACAAATCCGCATCCAAACTCGTGCTTCTCCGCATGGCCGCTGTAGTAGATATCACAGGGTACATGCTGAATGCAGTCCTGTCCCTTCCATCGCATTTCTTGGATAGCAATGATATCAGCTTTGTATCTTTCCAAGACATCAGTCAGTTGGATAGAGGCACCTTCCCAATTAAGGGTTCGGACATACCAGGTGCGTATCCGTAAATCATTATCAGTTTTTCGTTTGCGGAGGTCGTCATCAGATTTGGGGATGAGTTTTCTTCTATTCTTATTTGTTTTCATTGAAATAGCACAACCTGTTTTAAGCCTAGGAAGGCCTGCCGTTCAGATTAGCTGCCAAACTAACGGTTGTCAGTTTTGACGTTACCCAGGAAATACCACGTGGAGGTTTGAGTCGACTTAAGGCAATTTCACAAGGATTATGATGGCCGGGTTGAGACAGTCAGACATGTTACTCTGTAAAGTTTCGCCTCCGGTTTCCCAAAAACGTTTAGTAAAATTTAAATTGTTAAAAATATTTTACACCACACAAAAACTAAAACGCACATTTTTAAAAAGTAAAAAGTAACGTTTTTAAAAACAACTACGAATGTTTTACTATAATATATGAGGTTAAAATTAATATTTTTAAAAACATTTTGCACCATACAAAATGAAAACGCACATTCTTGAAACGTTTTCAAAACAACTATGAACGTTTTACAATGACATAGTAAATTAAAAATAAAAATACAATTTGAGAGCGAGTGTTTGCTTCACCTATTTTGCTTAAAAACACTTGGCAATAACGAATTTGTTGTATATGTTTCATAGATTTATGTATTTGATATTAGTTCATTAAATACAATATTTTTACATTCGCGATTTCATCACTCAAACTTGCTTTTTATTGTAAATTACTGAAACTTACATTGCTTTAGTCAGTTGGCAAAGTCAGTTGTCATTGTTCAATGGAGAAAATAGTAAAAGAGTTGGGGATGGAGTATTTGCAGCCACAACTAAAAGGTAAGTATTAAAAATAGAATTAATAATATCTGGAAAAAGCTTTTTTTATGAAAAAATCCAGGTTAAACGTTTTTAAAAATGGCACATTTCTGCCACTTTTTAAAATTTTGTTTTCTCTGTGTAAAGATATTTATAAAAAAATAAAATGTTTTGAATAAAAATGAATTTTTGAATAAATTCCTGTGATGATTACTGTTTTTTTATGTGATCATTTAATTTAATGGTCTCTTTTATATGTATGAATTCCTACGAAATTTCTGCCCCAAACTCATACAATTGTCGTTACAAAAACTTAACTCGTACAAAATTAACGAATAAGCAAAAAAGTGAAAATCATATTTGCACCAGAATGGGCTTCACGGCATTAGAGAGAGTATTGGCAAAAAAAAAAAAAACAATTAAAATTAAAATTATCAAAGAAAAAAAAAATCAAAAAAATGGGTTAGGGATTCTATTGATCATCCATGCATCCGTGTTGACATGAGCCCTTGAGCGCATGAAGTGAACCATGCTGCACCCATGCTATACACGGATAGAAAAATATACTCATAATAAGTAGGGATTAAGAAAATTAGATACTGCCACAGATAGTGCTCAGCGAATATAAGCTAAAATCAAGTAAATTATTTTCTAAAGTATCAAAATAAATATTCCAATCAAAGTCTATTTAAATTAAATGGATATTTGCTGAGAAAATATAGCCTCAAATCAAGACAATATTTTCTGCGATGTTAAAATAAATATTCCAGTCGAAATTTTCTTAATTGCATGCTTATATTTCCTGCAATATCAAAATGAATATTCCATTAAAACATTACTTAAATCAAGCCCCAATATGCTTGGTATTCAGGATCAATTTTTCAGCTGAAATATAGCGTAATTTTGAAATGACTGAGAAATAAGACCAAGTCTTGATTAATTACATATACAAATTTAGCTAGTAGATTTCTTCGCGTATTATTCATTAAATTAAATTGAAATGAAAATTTACCATTTTCCGGAGACTTGAACCTCGGCCGCGTGAGTAAGTGCATGGGCTTATCCGTTCGACCATCGCAGCTGTTAGCTTTTCATCGCTTAATTTGCTTCATTAGGAATAAACGTACGAGCACAGAGTAAGAAAATTAACGCGTTCGCTTTGCTATTATAAGAAATTAATGCAAAAAAATAGAACGAAATCACTAAAAAAACAAAACTAACTAAAAAAACCAAAACAAAACCAAAAGCAATTAAGAAAAAAGATTATGTCTCTGATGGGATTTGAACCCACTACTCAAGAGTCCAAAAAAAAAAATAAGAGTAAATACTAAAGCCTTAGCCAACTGAGCCATTCGCACTGTTATAATTTGATGAAATAATATACATAACAACAATAAGAAAATAATTTCTGGGCAATTTTCTGTAAAATTTTTTTGATAACTGAGTAAATTGTTTTCTTGTTGCAAGAAACTCAAATTTCTGATTTCTACTTAAGTTAAGTGAAATTCTACTTGTTGCTAGCAGAATTCAGTTGAGCTTTTTTTCTTCTTAATAAAAGTAAATTATTTCTATCCGTGCATAAAGATATTACCAGTCAATGTATTAACATTATGTTATTAACATGTATAATTTCTCATATAACATTTCATGACAGTAGAAATCTCAAGTGGAGTAATTTTTGTGATGTTCGGGAGAGAATTCAAATTCCAATTAGAAATTGTGTTGAGCTCTCACAAATGCAAAAACGAGCCCAAGCTATGTGTACAACTCTTATCTGTACCATCTTATTTTGCAATGGTTTTTTGCTTACTCACTTGCAAGCTATGAAAACTAATCTCAATTTTGTTGTGATGGTTGGGACAAGAAACACGAGCGCTTAAGAGGACGATAAATTTGACATTTACTTTCATTTTTAGAATATTTGTTCTGTATAAATAGTAAACAATGTTGTCTGAATACGTTCTGATTTAACACACGTTACAATTGTACAAGAAAATTCAGGTAAAAAACGTTCCAACTCAAGAGAAAAATTCAATAACATCGTAGAAAAAAGTTGTCGGCGTTAAATTTAAAAAAAAAACTGTAATTACACAATGCTATAAATTAAGAAAAAGTTTTGTACACGGCATCCACTTTATTTTTCTTATAGATTTGGCGTTTCTAAACACAAAAATCGCAATAGGTTTTTTAAACTTTTTTCCCCGTATATTTCGAATATAGTTGCATATATTAAAACATATCTTGAATACCACTTATCTAATTTGTGTAGCTAAGCCTACAAAAATAAGCCCAATAAAATTTCCTACATGGGTGTTGAACAAATTTCTTCATTTGGATGAGTTGTTTTTGAATTAGAGCGGTGGCGGTTGTCGGATCACGGTTGCATTTCATTTTGGGAATGATACAAATTATTTTATATTTTGCTTTAAATTCACATGAGTGCAGCACAGGCACAAAAACAGAATGTTAGATCATAGAAGAAACAAAGAAAATAGCACTGAACGTACCCAATCTTTAGCAAAAATATGGCAACATTTGATTCGCTCAGAGAGAGATCCGCCAGCCGTCAGAGAAAAATTAGATTAGATTCTATTCTGGCGTTTTCCCGTCGCGCATTTCTACAGCGGTGTAATTTTTGGCGGCTGCATGTATTTTCATGTATTTTGTTGCACGGCGAATCCGACAACCGACATCAGCTTTCGTTCTGTTCTAATGACTCTAATCTCCCATCATGTTCTCATTCCAGGTTCCTTGATAGCGTTGCTCCATGTTTTTCGTTTGCTGATGAAAACTTTTGGCTGATCATTACTAACTTTGCCAATATTTGGGGGAAAGAAATCCAAATATGAGTGCAGGAAATGTATTTTTTATGACATGTTTGAACCTGATGTTAAAAAAATAGTTTTGTAAATAACACTTAACTGAAAACTCTCATTTCAAACGCTTAATTTCCAATCTGGAACATTCGAAATATTAGCGCTAGTTTGTCTGAGATAACTTAATAACTGGAAACTCTTCATACTTGTAATTAACCGTTTTATATGACAGTAATTAACAGTAACCAGTTATCATCTATGGTTTTGGGAGCCACACAAGGACACCCACTTCGTTACTCACAGCGTGCCCTCAAAAACGCATTATCGTTCAGTCATAACATTTGTTAACAACCTAAGCTAAAAAGACAATATTTTCCCTTCCTAAACTAACTGGGTCTAACTCAGACCCCACATCAGACTGCATGAAGTCTCCATACATATAATTTTTGCATGTATAAACAATTAGCATGACGCACTCAAAAGTTCAATACAAAAACCGTCGGCTCTATAATTTTTTGTTTTTCTATTCATTCAATAAATTTTATCCATTAAAAAAAAAGAAACAACATCGATCGATCATATGCAACACTGGCTAGTAATAGCTGACGCTTTCTTCTTTTGATAGAGTTTCTGACTTGTGAGTTGAGTGGAGAGCTGCTGCTAACGATTTCTATTTTTGAGTTGTAAATTTTTATTATATTTCATTGATTGATAGTAAAACTTAAACAAGCGAAAAAAATACAAGCAACAGTGAATAAATAAGTAATACAAGAAGTACTGATACCGAAGGTACAACAACAGCAACATTCACAACAATTTAAGAAAAGAAATAGAAAAAAAAAATACGACATACATGAACCACTGGCACGAGCGTCGAGGAAGAAAAAAAAAGCGTCGAAAGACCAAACAGCTAATTAGTTGCGTACAAAAAATACAACAACAACAACAACGTGTTTGGTTAGATCAGCTGAGATATGGTTATGCATACACTGCGGGGACCTAGTTACCTAGTTTTTATTAAGATTTTTATTCGGATCTGTTAAACAGATTTAATGTATCCAAAGAGCTTAAAAACGATTTTTATCAAGATTTTTATAGCTGATTTTTTGTTGTTTTTGTCCAGGAAATGGATTGATTAAAAAGTAATTAATTTATATGGCAGCTGCCGCAGTGGCTGGCATAAACTCTTACTTTTTTTTGGAGGAATAAATATAAGCAAGTTGTTTCTTAAATTAAATTCTGCGAGTTGGATTTTTTTTTTGATATTTTATTTCATAAAAATTAAATTTGCATAAAAAACAGTAATCTGGTAGTGATTCTAATCGGCGGGACTGGAGCCTTTCGTCAACAAACTAATTGTTTTTTTTTCCAAAACTAGAGACTGGAACTTTATACATATTATATAATGCGGTTACAGTTGATCATGATACTTGAATGTTTAATTGATCTCAGAACTTCAAATGTCGTTTTTGGCAACAGTTTCTAAAGTCTCTACAAACTGTATCATATATAATCATATGTGTGCAGAATAAATTAGCATACGACGGATTTTTTTCCATGCCATCAATTTCATTAAACCGAGAAAATTTAACGCCTTAAAATCAAAGAGCAAAAGTTCTTGTAAAGCCCCAAGAAAGCACAAATGATTACTTCTTTTGCTAAGCAAGTGCGGTATTTTCAACTTTATAACAAAAGAATTAAGTTATTTGAAGCTAAACCAATGACATAATTTTTGCCATAGAGATAAAATATTTACTTTAACGATTTAATTCTTTGTTAACAAGGGATTGAAAAATGTATGTTAAATCAAAAACTTTTCTGTGTTGTTTTGAAGCTAAACATCATTGTTTATAAGAAAAAGTCTGTAATTTTAATGAATTTTTCAAAATCATATTTGTATGCAAAGAATAAGAAAATTATGTGCGAGTTGAAATTGTTACAAACTTGCACGAAGTTCTAAATGACTTTTTTCTACGTATTTTACTTGCTAATTCAAACAATTTCTTCGTTGATTTTAAATGCGCTTCTTTGTAACATAGTTGAAATTACGATTATGTTACAATCAAAAATATATGCACTTAAAATAACGAACCTTTAATTTTAAAGAAGACTTTAATTTAATGTATATTTTTTTGGGAATCTTACAGTCTACGTTTTTGCCGTAACGAATAAAAGCCATTGTGCCAAAAGCAATTTCTTTACTTTTACGATTTTTTCATATATTTTCAAAGAAGTACAGTGGTGTGCGATGAAATAGAGTCGACCCTAAAATAAATTTTCAAACCATAAATAAATGTAGAAAATTTGAATTGTTTGTGAATTTTTTATTTTTTGTTAATCTTTTAGAAACAAAGAAAAGTATTTACAAACATAAATATCGTTATATTTGCTTCAATGCTTAAACATAAAAAAAAATATTTCAAAATATCCTATTTTGGCTGTGAATTAAAATAGAGTCATCGAGTTTCATCATCTGAAATCAAATAAATACCAGTGTGAAATAAAAAAAATATGTTTCTTGTATACTTTTCCTTACCTCAGTATTTTGTGGAGTAGCCTTTATTTTTAATCACAGCCAAGCAACGATTAGGCATTGAATCCACAAGGTTTTGACACGTTCGGATTGGAATTTTTTCCCACGCAGACTTAACTAGTGTCAACAGCTCATTCTTATTGGATGGGTTTTTACCCTTAATAGCCATTTTAACTACTCGCCACAAGTTTTCAATAGGGTTTAAGTCTGGTGATTGCGGAGGCCAGCTTAAAACATCCACATTATTATTCTCAAACCAAGCTTTTGCCCGCTTCGATGTGTGTTTCGGGCCATTATCTTGCTGAAACAACCATCGAAGAGCATCTCCCACTCAGCATAAGGCAACATGACGTTGTTTAATAAATTGGTGTTATATTCAGCGTCCATTGTCTGCTCAATTTGAAATAAAGGTCCTGTCCCATAGTAAGAGAAACTACCCCATACCATTATGTTTCCTCCACCATGTTTAACTGTTTTAACAGTGTATTGGGGACGGAATTCGGTGTTGGGAGGTCTTCGTACTGGCAAATTACTTCTATCAGAATTGAACAAGTTCACTTTTGTTTCGTCTGACCACAAAATATTTCGCCATTTGCTCACGGGCCAATTCACATGCTCCTTGGCGAAAAGTAACCTTTTTTGAACGTTTGTTTTCGATAGAAATGGAACTTTTCGGGCACTTTTTGCCTTTAAATTGTTCTTAATAAGGATTTTTCTTATTGTAGCGGTGTCCACATCCAGCTTGTAATAGTTTTTGAGAGCGGTAGAGGTAATAAAAGGGTCTTTTTTAACGTGCCGCAACATTCTTCTCTTTATATGTTCCGTAACTTTAGGTTGTTTTCCGCGGTTTTCTGGCCTGACCTCATACTTAACGGCGTTTTCCACCATTTTTTTGGAGCATCCAATTAATTCCGATATTGTTTGGTAGCTTTTGCCTTCTTTTCTGAGCTTTTTTATTATTTCCCGGCGCTCATTACTACAATGCTTACCTCTGCCCATTTTGGAAACTAAATAATAACAATTAATAAATATTTGTAAATACTTATAATACTTAGAAGCTAAACTTACCTTTGTTTACAAATTTAAATGAAATGTACCGTTAATCGCATCAAAAAAATATGTTTTTCTTAATTGACTCTATTTCATATATCTTTGCCACAAGTATAAAAGTCTTTGAATTAAAGTATACTTTTCATGGGAATCCAAAACAGTCTATTGGCACAATCTAAGAAAAGGTAAGTATTTGTGGCAAAGTGTGTTTTCTTTGGTTTTACGATTTTTTTTAAGCAGTAAAATATTTACTGCGCACATTCAGATTGATTTGATACCAAAGAAGTAAAATATAAGGAAGTGGAGTAGTAGCACAAAAGTGCGGCGTTTTCCATATTGGTGTTAGTTCACACTAATACATTTACATTCGCACATTTACAGCCACATTCGGTTGAATCATTAAAAAAGGTCCAAAATGTTTCTGATTAGAATTGAATATTTAACAGGTTCGGGCTTAAAGTAATCGCCATTTTATTCATTCTTAGCCATAAAAATGTTAGATTTGGGTATTTTCACTACACCGATTTTTTTTTGGGTGTTCGGTTCTCCAGTAGGCCTATTTCACCCGAAAGCAGAGATGAATATTAGCGTAGTATAATATGTAATTATGGTAAAAGCTATCTAATAGATTTATATTTAATTATTTTAAATAAAAAAGGAATGTATTAAATGTTTTAACTTATAAAAATTGTTAACAGATAATTACATATAAATAATAATAATTGCATTAATAAAATAATTTAAGTAAATCAAGAGAACATAATCAGAATTTAATTTCTTTGGAACTTCTTTGAAATGTTCTGCCTTTGGCAAATTTTGACTTATTGTTGGTTTTCATTCTTTTTTTCGTTACATAGAAATAACTCATTTTAAAAAGATTTGAAATACAAATTTCACTATAATATTTAATTAAAATTTCAATGCCATCAGTATCAAGATGTGGAACCGCTGCTAGACTTTGAGAAGCCTATAAAATCATTTTCAAAAATGATTTGCACAAACACTGATATTTTATTCTCAAAATAAATTAATGGTATTTCAAATGATTCACTGAAAACAAGAGCGCCCTAAAAATGTGTGCAACTATGTCAATTGAATGCGCCCCTGAAGTACTTTAACAGTTCGATCGTTTGAAATTGGCTCTGAAACAATGAGATTTGTGCATGCCTTTTTGGTGATAGGCATGCCATAGCGTAAGCTTCACTAAATGTACTGCTTGGAAATATTTCTCCAAAATAGTTTGAACCTCCCCCGAACTAAAACATAGAGTCGTTAAGTGTATAAACTGATAATAGTATTTTTTAACCTCTAACAAATACTCAAAACATACTTCCCTGCTATCAGTCACCCTTCTTTTACAAAAAAGTCAAGAAATGAGTAAAATTTGAGTAAACAATTTAAAGCTTCACCAAAAAGACCCTTAGAGGAGTGAAATGTATTAACTAATTCCATTTTTTTTGGAACTTGCATACCCCAATCTACCACCTTTTTAGGGGTAGCCTTCCAAAAAACCAGAAAAAGAGAGAGAGAGCATCTCAAAATAAATACAATACAAAATTTATATAAAATATTTTTCACTCAACATTTCTTCTAAAATTAATT
This sequence comes from Dichetophora obliterata, assembly GCA_963920525.1. Taxonomy (NCBI): domain Eukaryota; kingdom Metazoa; phylum Arthropoda; class Insecta; order Diptera; family Sciomyzidae; genus Dichetophora; species Dichetophora obliterata. The sequence goes on from OY986438.1 coordinate 106,790,936, forward strand.
AATTTTTCTTCCTCAGCATTTCTTCTGAACAAACCTACACTCTATGCGCCACCCTTCTGGGGTTCCTATACAAAAAAATAATATTTAGAAAAAAATCTCTATTATAGTTCATATCAAAAAAAAACAAGACCCCTTTTTTTTTTGGATTCGCCCGGAGGTATGAATCTTCCAAAGATTCGTATACCCGACCTATACGCATGCACGATTTACATTCTAGATCCTGCCCGGATCAGCCGAGACAGACAGAATCACCTTCGTACTAAACATACCCCCTATTGGCAATTAGGACTTTCCACTAAGCACATTAATTGGCTTTTCAGCGGAATTTAAAAATTTAATATATATCAAACGCGTATTTAAGTATATTTAATTCTATATAAATTAGAAGCATCGAATTAAATTATAGTGTATCAATTCAAGGTACTCGGAAAACAATCCTGATTTCAAAAACAATCCAAAACACTATACTCATTTAAACTGGTTTGCGGCCATTGTCCATTCCAAGGACCTACGTGGAAATGAGATAAATCTCATATACGCCAAATCAAAATGTTAAATGTATTAGTCCATTAATTTTTCCCTCTAATCATTACTTTTGAACTCAGCTTTAATCTATCTGACACCGTGCTAGGTGTCCCAACATAAAAATCACAAACATTAAAAAAAACAATGTGTATTATGACTTATGTCAAATGTATGAGCTATTCAATTTTTTTCGTCATCATTTCTTTTGAACACACCTACACTCTATTTGCCAACCTAGAATAGAAGATATCACTGCTCGTGTACACAAAAACGTGACGAGACTCAAAATATTTTTCATGCCGAATATTTTTCGTGATGAGACTCGAAAAATTTTACCCTCAACATCAAATTGCCGCCTAAGAAGTTTCACTTCAAAAAAAAGATGTTTCCTCTCCCGCAAGGACAAAGTCGTTCTTTGAGAAAAACAGTAGAAAATGATGATCTCAAAATGCTTTGATTTTTGTAAGAAAAACTGCATTGGTATATCTTAAAGCAAAAGTATATACTAACTTTTAACTAACAATATATTGCCAAACACGACACCACTCTTGATTTTTACCCACAGTGTCCTGTGTAAAATATATTCGAATCTAAGGGTACACTCCAGATAGAACAGATCTTTTGATTGTTATCTGATTGTCTAATTTTTGGTGGTATTGATTTTAGAGTTAATGTTTTCCTTAAATTAGGCGAATTTATAATTTGCATCTTTTTCGCAATTGCATTTTATTATTTTTGAGATATGTATACATACTTGAATGCAATTTTTTAACTATTTCAAAAAAATTAATATCAGGTTTTATATCTCGGGTAGAAGAAGTGATGTCGAAGATAATTTTCTAAATTTGGATTCTTCAAATGTTTTTGAATGAAATCCTTTTTTAAAAATATCTATTTAAAACACAAGAAAAAGACTCAGATTTTTTTTATTTTAAAAGGTAATTTTCTAAAAACCAAAAGTCAAACAGAGCTAAATCAGGCGAAAAAAGTGGATGCGAAATGGCATGAGTCGATTTTTTTCCAAGCGAAGAATGGACATTCGTAATAAAAATTTTTGGCACCAAACGAAACTTGGCTCTTTTGAGATCCAAGTATTCTTTTGAATGATTTTGATCGAATTGAATTGAAATGTTGAGAGTATCAGCAAGGTATATTATTATTATCGGCCAACCTTTTAAAATTCTTTGGTTTTCTTGACGTGTTTCTCATCCGTCAATGTCCTTTTCCGTCTTTGACGAAGTCCATCTTCCACACTTGCTCGTCCCTCTTTGAGGGATAACTCAAAATCTCTTGATCTTGTTAGAGCTTTGTCACAAAAGGCCTTCTGTAATATTTTCTGTTGCAAAAAATTAGTTTCGCAAGCAAAATAAAATGCATCTTTGCAGTGGCAGCTCAGATCATTCTGCCGACATTAGCGCTGCTTCTAACATATTAAATTTTTTCCTACAAAGGAACAAAATTATAAAAATATTATTTTTAATTTTTTACTCACAATTACAAAGTAATTTAAACAAAATAACAAAAAGAAAGAGTTTCGTTATGTGCTCGTGCGAAATCATTTACTACTTCCTCAGAACTTAGTTTATGTACTGGATCTGTTTCAATATTTAATAAGGCTAGTGCATTTAATCGCTCCACATTCATAGTTGCCCGTCAAAAGTTTTTAATTCGTTTTAATGTATAAAATTAGCGTTTTCCTGAACAGTTTTTTTCTCTCAATCTAAATATAACTTGAGCGTTTTTTGAATGAGTATGAATGACAAATTGCATCCGCAAACGAATGGATTGGGTTATGTGTCAACGAAAGAAGGTTGTTTATAGAAACCATAAACAAGGTTGGCAGTAGAACAGAACCCTGCGGTACTACTGCGTTGATGGCATGCTCCTCGTACGAAATACCTTCAACTACTACACGAATCGTTTTGTCCTTAAGGAAACACGTGGTTCATCGAGCAGAGCTACCAACAACACCATATGGAATTAGTTTTGATACGAGCGTTTTATGTCACACTCGGTCAAACGACTTTAAAATATCCAGAGCAACAACCTTGTTCTCTCTGAAAAAGTGAACGCATTGGTTCCATTTTTCGGTTAAGAACGGCATAAGGTCACCAGTAGGACATACGGAAACCAGTAGGACCTACGGAAGCCATATTGATGATCACTAAGCAGTTGGTTGTGCTCCAGATAGTTCATAATGTTGAAGTTTATTACGCTCTCCATAGCTTTGAAAAGCGTAGAGCATACACAATTGATCGACAGCTTGCAATTTTCGTAGCATCGTCCTTTTTAGGTACTGGCTGGACATTTGCGACTTTTCCTTCCAACAAGATGAAAATACTCCTGTTCTGTAGGAGTTGTTGAAAAGGTTGCGCAAAGTCGAGCCAGCGAAGAAGCACAAATTTTAAGCACGATTGGTTGTATTCCAGCAGGACCAGAAGCTTTGTTTATGTTTAGTTTTGCAGACTTGTAGGAGATCTACTCTCAACAATTGGAATTTTACGCAAACAATCCATCCAATAGGTTCGTGATCCATGAGTGATCTTTTGGTTTAATGTTTCTCATTTTGTTAGGCATGAAAGACTGCATACCCAATAAAACAATTTCTTGAACAAGGACAGTGCGGGCATTCACATTTCTATCAGCGAAACATACTTCCCAATTGAAGTTGTGATAAAAATTATTTAACGCAGTCCAATTTGCATTTCCATAAAACCATGCAGTCCTCTTCAAAAGTTTTAGCAGGAATACTTAAATAAACTCACAACGAAATTTCTACATTCGGATATACATCGCAAAATCACGTAAAAGAAAACTATAATTTATTTTTGATGCAGAACTTATATTTGGTTTTTCTTCTTGGAATAATATTAGAAGAAAAGTTTTTAAATGAACCAAAAGTTTTCAAACACGAAACTTAAAAGTAAGTTTTTAAATAGGCTATGATATTGTCCTGTTGTCATTTGTCATCAAAATGATTCCACCCACTAAATATACTCAACAGAACATTTTGATAATTTTGCTATTCACAACCCTTATTTTTTATTAAACAACACACAGAAAAAAATAATTTTAAAATCAACAAGAAACACAATAAAGATTCTCGTCTAAGCATGTAAGTTACCCGTAAACATTGTAAGCCTTGTGAACTTACATGCACGTAAACTATCTGTCTTATTTGTATGGGCGTTAGTTTACATCATTTCCGAGCCTATTTTGTAGTGTAAACTAGCATGTAAGCTACGTCGGGTGAATAAGGGGCTGCTTTTGGCGCTAATCGTGACATACTCAACGTAGTATAAGGAACTACAAATTGTATTAATTTTTCTATGCTAATAAAGGTTTTTAAAAGATTTAAAATTGAATAATGGTGATTTCAAAAACCTAATTGTAGCTGTCATTTTGTCGACATTTACCCTTTTTTTTCTCTTAATCGCTCATCAAAAGATTAAATGTTTTACATGTTTACATGCTAAGGTTGCCCGCAGAGTAAGCGCCGAAGCAGGCAGGCAGGCAGGCAGGCCCTGCGAAGAAACGAGATAGAAATAACTTTTTTCTCTCTTGTTCACATAGTTTTTCTGTGCCTGTCTGCCTGCCTGTCTGCTTCGGCGCTTACTCTGCGGGCAACCTAAGATGAGAGCCCTTAATAATTTTATGTTTCCCCTATGATGTTGCTTCATAGAGATTTATAGTAAAGTCATTGTGATTTTCATGTAAAAGTCGCCAAAAATTTTCATGTTGAAACATTAGGAAATCATGTACAATTATTAGGATGATCATGTAAAATCATGTAAAATCCTAAGGATGGTCATTTTGAATCATTTTGAAATCATGTTAAATCATTATGAAGGTCATGTTGAATAATTATGAAATCATGTTAAATTATCCTGAAATCCAGCTGAATCCTAACCTTATTTTGAAATATAAAGAACTTCAAGTTGGTTTGATTTAGTGTTTTTTTATTGAAAAAATATACAAAAATACAAAAAAAAAGTTTAAAATTATAAAAAATTATAATAACCTAACAAACCTCAATTTTTCTCCAACTACTTACAAAATTTTTCTTGATAACGTGCACGAAGTCCAATCGATGGTATATCTTCCTGTACATCTTTCTGTACATCTTCCTTAGATAAGTTCTTTAAGCTTTCGTATTCAATTGAAGCTTCTAAGAGTTATACAACATTTTGATATTATTTTTTTATAGTTACATGAGTCACTTATCACCAGTGAACTAATTGCTGCAGTTAAAGTAGCAAAAGTCGTAAAATTATTGCTTTTTAAAGCAACCACTGTTTCCATAAATTCAAAACTCAGTACTGCTTAAACTTGTGCTTGAGAAAAAATCAAACAGTCACAGTCAAAGCAAAAGCAAAAAAAAAAAATCCAATTGACTGCGAAGCACTTCAGCAGTCATAAAAAAAATTAAGATGGCAACCCTATCCACCATCTTGAATTTTAAATTCCAACTTCAGATTCGAGATCAGCGAACCCTTAACACTGATAAATGATGTGTAAAACTCTTCAAAATACATATTATTAGGTGGCAATCGTATTATTTCAAAAATTTATAATATCGAAATTCTGACAACGGATTCGGATTCAGCGACCCATTTTTACCTTTTAGTTCGCGCCAGCCCCGAATTCGTAAAATTTAAAAAATTAAGGTGGCAACCCTATCCACCATTTTTAATTTTAAAATTCTGACTTCAGATTCGAAATCAGCGACCCCCAACACTGTTGAAAAACTGATGCTGCTTCGACTTTCAAAAGTTTAACAGTTGCAGCTTCTTCGACTTTCGATTTTGTTCACAGTTTCAGTCAATCAAAACAAAATATGCTGAAACTGTCAACTGCTAAAGTGCTTCGCAGTCTATCGTATTTTTTTTTATTTTGCTTTGACTGCGATTGTTTGATTTTTATAAGCATAAGTTTCAGCAGCAGCAAACGAAATGAAAAATTTTAGCAGTTTTTAAACGATGCTTATCACATTACCTTGTTCATCTGTTTCGAAGTTTATTGATGTTACTTTAAATCATGACTTTTCCCTGCAAAATTAATGCCAACACATGTATACCATGGACGTGTGCATGCGTGTTTTTTTTTACATGATTCAACAATGATTTTACATGAAATCATAATGATATTAATGTTGCTGCTACCATGAAATATGAAATCATGTAAAATGGAATCCACTATTCATTACAATGATTTTACTATGCACAATTTTTCTGTGTGTACTTTACATTAAGTCAGAAAGCCTAAAAATGCATTAATTGCATTACGTTATTCAATGATTTTTTTTAAATTACTGCAAATGAAATCGATTGCACGAGTTTTCTGCAATACTTTATTCATTGCTTGTGAGCGAAGTTTTTGCTGATTAGTTGTCCTTAAAAATTTGTTGCGCTGCACATACAATCATATGAAATATGATCAAAGTGCATATGGTGCCAGCCGAGCAGGCAGCTTAAAGCGACTTGTATGCTAATATTTTTACTCGTTGCTTGCTTATTATTTACATTAAATAACATACAAATTAAAACGCAACACGGAAAACTCCAATAAAATACACACATGTAATAAACAGCAGAAAACAATTTGCAAAAAGAGTCGAAACAAGCTGGAACTGCAAGTGACTTGAAGCGGCTTGAGACGGATTGCAGTGGTTAAAGGTGCGTTGCAGCGGCGTTTTTCGCATCTTTGCCTCTTAACTTGTTGTCCGCTGGTTTTGAGAAAACCAAAAGCATACACGAAATCACGTGGCATTTAATGATTCGATTGCAAAAAAAAAATAACAAAAAATTAAGTAATACATACAAACAAACTCAAAATAGTCAAAAACCAGATGTAACAAGTCAGCGGCGGAAAGCGCGCACTATACGCACTTCCAGCTGCTTTAAGCAGGATGCGTTTTCAGCTCAGCTCGGCATAGCAACAAGTCGGCATTATAAACACCTCCTAAAATAGGCAAAGAAATAAGGTTGACTTTTATTTTGTATATATATTCACAGTATAAAATTCTGTCTCTCATAATTTTCTTGAATCTCTTACGGTTTTACATTTCACGGGTAGAAAAACTACATTTATTTCGGCACTTACATTTTTCGTCATAGGCCACCAATCCAAAATCTAACATATATCCGAATATCTAGGTAACATATCTTTTTGAATGCTATATAATTCATTCTCCCCCGTTTACTTATATTAAATACTAAAAAGTGTACTGCAACTTTTTTTAATGACTTAATACGATGATAATCTGATCAAAATCGACTGACAGTTGTTATATCATTCTCATTGCGAATCTTTTTGAAGTAATTTTGAAGTTTATGCTTTTAATGCAAAAAAAAAACAATTTCTTGGCCAAAAACAATTAAACTTTGCAAATATTTAAAACTTAAGTGGAACAAAATGAAATGGCATTTAAAAAAAGCCTTTTAATTTTTGTGACATTTAATTTTTTTTTTTAAATGTCTGTATATGAGCGAATTGATATTTTTGCTATCGTTTATTTTGCATGAATTCTTATATGACATTCATTGTACAACATAAAATGTTTCATTCAATCGTCTTCGATAAAGTCGTTGGTAAAATACCTCAGCTCCGTTTGGATCTCATGGAGACAGCGAGAATATCTTAAGATTTTAGCAGTAATCGATTTAGGACTTTAATATATTGGGTAGCTTAGAAGACTAAATATCTCAAGATGACGTTTTTATACAATATACCGAAGAAATTCTTGCGAGAATAATCTTTATCTATATATATGATCTATCTGTATAAATTTTTAATTTTGAGTGATCAGTAGTTCAGTTTCTTGCATTCAAATAATTTGCCCAAAAGCAGATGAAACGAGCTCCAGCCAAAATGACAGGCAGAACCTTTTCAGATTTTGGCATAAGCCATCTAACAAATTCAATCCATCAAATTTATACTAAGGTAAGATCGACCCAAGTTAAAAAAAAAGAATAACTCAAACTTCGTCGAAAAAAAATCTTAAAAAATTAACAACTGAAATTATGTTGCAAGCCTGGTTTTTCTCACCTCGCCTAAGCCAAACATAGTCATCAACGCGTTAGTTCACCTTTTCAAGGGTTTACTCGCCGCTAAGCCCTCAAACACAAAATGAACAAAACCAACGAAGCCTGCAGCTTAGACAGCAAAACGTCAACTCAAATAAAACTCAAAATAAGGCAAATTCTTTCAGGCACTACAACAACGACAGCAAAAAACGTCAGTTTGAAGGTTACACAATCGTCTATAAGTGTGCGCTGTACTCCGCGACAGAGACCTCAAAGGTCTCCAAATTCCATGCAGATTTGATTTCAAAATCTAATAATTGATCTTAATGCGGCGTCAAATACGTTTTTTTACACTCGCGCTTAGCTCAAATTTTTTTCAAGTTTTTTTTTTTTTGTATATCTTTAGGTTTAGTGTTTTCGTAGTGTTACGAAAAAGTTTGTTCAGACCAAATGATGGCGAGGGGGGGAGGAGGTTGGAAATAAAACTTGGCGTAGAGAATCGTCGTCGTTGAGTTGCGGGTTGAGTTTTCGATCTTGTCTGCTGTCGCTTGTCGTTGGCATTGCTGGTTGAAACAATGCAACCAGCGATCGCACGAATGCGATCACTATATTTTTTTTTAATATTATTTTGAGACAACTTAGAAAAATACTTTGACCAAAATATGTATTGTACAGCATTTCTTGGAAATAATAATCATAATTTTTTGGTTTTTTTTAACTTTTGTTTTTTATCAATCTTTTGAAACGCTTGTAGCTTTTATCTTTTGATTTAATAGATCACGTTATATTGTACAATGCTCACGTGCTACGATCAAGTATTTCAGAAAGTTTTTGTGTTTGTATTTATTTCTTTTATGTGCTGTTGGCAGCTATGAAACCGAAAGTGATTGAATATTTAAAGGTATGAGTCTTTTTCCGATTTTTGATTTAGCCCGTTTGACCTCAAATATGGAAATGTCTCAACTTAAAGCTATAAAGATTTTTATTATTATTAGTTTGCATATTTTGAGTTTTTTTTTTTGCTAAAACTGTGATGATTTGTGCTTAAATGTACAGAAACCATAGAAAAACTCTGGTGTAGAAATATTTCCTTGGGAGATATAAGCAAAAATTGGCATTTAATTGAATTGTGTCCAGCTGTGTTGCGGTTTTTTCTTCTTTAAATTCATTTGCCAAAATAAAATGTTTCCATACTAATTTTAATGAGTTTTTACTACTTGCATTAATCGCTGATCGTCAGTTTTGTTGCTTCCTTTGCTGCCCAATTTTCGCAATATTGACCTAATTTGCGTTGGAAAGTGAATCGTTTAGAAATCGAAATCAATGGCATGAGTTCACATTATTTTGAACTTCCAAAATATTGGCACTTTTGTGTGAAATTTTTTGCTATGATTATTGCTTGGGTCTCCTGCTGTGATTTACCATTGTTTATCCTTTATCTTCATACAAAGCGTAGCTTATCGGACAAATGCTAGATCAATTGTTGTTATTTTTGCTTAACTCTTAGCGAAGAGTTTTAATCAAAAGTGAGTGTAATAAATAACAATTTTTCGCATACGAATGAAATTGGTTTTTAATTTATATAAATTAGATTTTAAATTGCAAAATGAGGAGCTTTGTTTTGAATAGAAATACATTAGCTTATAATTTTTTTCAAGACTTAAAAACTTAATATTTTTAATGGTGTTTTGCATTATTTAATTTTTACTGTTATATTTATTTTTTTGTATAAATTGTCTTTTCGTGGTGTCTTAAACTAAACCAGATTTTCTAAATACTTGGTAATAAATCAGAAAATTTACTTAAGCGCATAGTACTTTAAGCTCAAATACGGGTAATTTGATATGTCAGTGACTTTTTAAATAAAAGCTATTTTTTTCGGCGAGAAAGTGTTTTATTTCCTTTTAGATCGATACATAGTTTCCAGTGTTTTTCAATTTCTGCAATCTTTCTAAATCAACGCCTCAATATAGGAGTTTGTTTCAGTGATAACCTCTTTATTCTCTTCAGTCGGCCCAAATTTCTTACCGACGAGCCATTTTTTCAGGTTTGGAAATGGGAAATAGTAGCATGAGGCTAAATCCGAAGAAATTGGTGGATGGAGTGGTAGAAAAGTCGACTACAGACGTGTGTGTCACACTGTGTTCAACAAGGTAGTTTTTTGTTTGGAAAAAAGTCTGTCAAATCTGAGCTTTTAAGATCAGAGACCAGTTTGTCATGTTGGTTTGGATTCATTACAAAGGCCCACAATAAAAGTACTAAGTATGGAAATAAATTCCTTAAATTTAATTTAAATTGCTTGTAAATTAGACCCTTACGCAGTATGTGTGGAGAACAAAATTATAAAAATATATTACATTTAGTTAAAATAAAAAGTTAAAGATTTTTATTTCATTAAAAAAATATACAAACATGTATTAAAAAACAGCATTTTGGTTTTGGAATTTGTACCCCTCAACTCAAGCTTACGAGAAAAGAAGTACATGCGCTAATTTTCATACACGCTTATAAGAAGTCAATTTGTTTCTAATAAAAAAATTGCTTAAGTTACTAACTGGCTCAATGACTATAATAACTCCTGCTCGTAATCAATGCATTATTTCTTAGTAATGGGGTCCATACACAGGCATGCAATGTATCCCTGTGTATAGCGTTATTGGCGGACATATTTGAAGGTTTGTGAGTTTGTCTGCTCAAAATGAAAAACTTTTGATTTTATTGAGACAAACTTTCAGGTTGGTAGTGTGCCAGCTATCTTAATCTCTATTGGCAAATGTTCATTACAGAATAATTCGCGTATTGCATAAGTAGCATATTCTTATTAATTAACTTTGTCGCAACTATGAAAACTACATTAAATAAAAATAAATCATTGCTCTATGCGAACACGTTCAGAAACATGTTAAAGAAGTGTGGTAAACACAAAATACGGTACGAGTACCATTGTTGCCAACTTTTCAAATCTAAAATCCACCAAAAAGGAGATAAAATGCAAGTTTAAATATAAAATTCCAAATTTAATTAAAAAATTAATTTATATTCTGAACTTCCAGTCATTTTGCTTTTAAAAAAAGATACTACACAAATTTGAAATACTTACACAAAGCTAATTTAACGAATCTAACATAAAAAATCCCTTATATTTTCATATACTTGTACCATTATATCACGTCTTAAGATCAATTTCCATTATATATTAAGGCACAAACTAAAGCACATTTGGTGCCTCTAAAATTAACAATAAGCACCAAAAAATGCACCAGATACCAAAATTCATTTTTCTTGCTCCAAAATTTTCACCAAGTTTGCAACAGCACCAAGTTTGCAACAGTAACGAGTACATGTTTGGAGATATGTTCGCTTGTGTATGGGCCGTTTAACAATATATTTAAGTAAATTCCTACGACCAAGTCGGTCCTCGCTTTTTTATATAAATCTTTTTACTTTGTTGTTTAAATTATTTATTTCTTTGAAAATTTGCAAAGAAATTGTTTTTCACATCGCTTATAATAATTTCAATTTCTTCATTTGCTAAGGATTCGTAATTTTATTTTAAAAATAAAGTTAATTTTGATAAATCTTGCCCATTTCTTAATAACTTAATAACACTTAATAAGAAATTCGAATTTTTTTCATTATAGTTATTTATATTTTAAATACTTATGGAAACTCAAACAAAATTTATATGTTACTATGCTCACTATAATAATAGAAAAAAAATGCATAATAAGTTGACGTTTATCTTTAACTGTTTTAGTTTTTTTTTATCTATCTACAAATGTTATAACATAATAAAATTGTACGGTTTGTAGGCATGTACCTTTTTTCATTTCATATGAGCTAACTTCTTATGTCAAAATAACTAATAAATTACTTAAAGTATGCACTGCTATTTTATATTATCATAAACGTTTGGAATGCAGCATTTTTGTGAGTTGGAAAATCAAATTGAATATTAATAACAATTGTAGAAACATGTGCAAATTTTTTTCATGTGAATAGTAGATATTGTAATATTTCCGCTAACTCGAACAAGGAAGCGAAGTATGCCAATTCTTACTTTTAAGTATGCCAATGATTTGTCAATTTTTAAATAAATGTTTGTATTATTATAAATACTTAAAAAACATAGAAACAGACATTTATATCAATTAAAGAAACTGAAGTAAAAAGTTTGAGGTGTAAGATTTATACTGAATTCAATTTAAGGCTAAAGTTGTGCAATTATATACATTTTTCAAGTTGAAAAACCGATTTTTTTCAAAACATAAGCCAAAGAACACTTTTATCTTCACCAAATGCGGTCGTTTTTGTTTCGAATCAATGTCATATATGTTCATCAGCTGTGAATAATAATCTCACGTGAAAGTACCCTAGTGTAAGTGTAAGTTTACGACTATTACAGTAGTAATAATTTGTTGAAAATTCAATAGAATTGTATTTCTCCTACAACTTTTAAAGTCATTTTTAATTATGTTGATTTTATATGATTTAAATACAAATTCTAAATGTTTGATAGTATAAATCATACTTGATTGTTCTAACTTTGACCTAAAGCTCAATTAACGATTTTAAACTAGTAAACAACTAGAATTTGTATTTAAAATCAAGTCTGATTTAAACTATCAAACATTTAGAATTTGTATTTAAATCATATAAAATCAACATAATAAATAACAAGGTTATTTAGAAAAAACTTTAAGTAATTTTTAATTTTTTCAACTAAAAAGTAAATTAAAGTAAAATTAAACACATGTTGTCTTATTTTGCTAAAAAAGGGTGTTTTTTATAGAGTAATGCAAGTTTAAATAATAATAAAACATAGTAATATATTTGTAATATCAATGAAATGAGCTTTATTGAATTGGAAATTGTATGGCATTAATGTTTTAATATGATTTTGGCCATATGGTCATCACGGCTGGCGCGTACAAGGCGCAATTCGGAACACCAATTTTCACAAACTGTTCGCAGCATTTGCGGCCGTATCTCGCCGATAACTCTTCGAATATTGATTTCCAGGTGTTCAATTGTTTGTGGTTTATCGACGTAGACAAGTGATTTTACATAACCCCAAAGAAAATAATCCAATGGGGTTAAATCACACGATCTTGGGGGCCAATTAATTGGGCCATTTCGTGAAATTATTTTTTCGTCAAAAGTTTCCTTGAGTAAATCAATTGTAGCGCCCGCTGTGTGGCATGTGGCTCCGTCCTGTTGGAACCACATATCAGCAAGATTAATGTCAGCTAATTGAGGTACGAAAAAACTTCGAACCATGTTCCTATACCGTTCACCATTGACAGTAACATTCTTACCGTCATCGTTTGTGAAGACATATGGGCCAATGACTCCGCCAGCCCATTAAGCGCACCAAACAGTAATTTTCTGTGGATGTAATGGTGTTTCGACAAAAGCTTGTGGATTCTCTTCACTCCAAAAACGACAATTCTGTTTATTTACGTACCCATTCAACCAATAATGGGCTTCATCGGAAAATAAAATTTTCCATGGAAATTCAAAATCAATATCAATTTGTGCTTCAGCCCATTCGCCGAATTGGCGGCGCATACGATGGTCGTTTGGCTTTATTTAATTCCTGCACAAGTTGAATCTTGGAAGATTTTAAGCCAATATCTTTTCGTAAAATCTTCCATAAAGTGGAAGGACACAACCCCAGTTGCTGAGAAAGGCAACGAATTGATTGATTAGGATCATCTTCAATGCTTTCCTGTACAGCGGCTACAGATTCTTCAGTGCGCACTGCTCGGCGTCTCACGGGATGCACACTATCAGTAACAGTAAATGTGGTCCGAAAACGATCTATTGTTCTTCGAATTAGGAGCTCTGACGGACGATTATGTACGCCATAAAATGGACGAAGTGCACGATAAGTTTGACGAAAATAATCATTATTTTGATTAAAAATTTCCACAATTTGCACGCGTTGCTCTAGTGTAAGTCAATCCATAATAAGATGTCGAAGAAAACTTAACAAAAAGCAGCTATCAACTGTTAAATGGGTGGTCAAACAAAGCAGTGATACTAACTCAAAGTTGTATCACTCTATAAACAACACCCCGTTTGTTTGATATACATTAGTTGATTATATTTTTCCCATTTAGCTCGATTATAAAGGGTCTGCCAAATAACTTTTTTTTTTAAAGTTCTATAAAAAAAAAACTACTGGATATTTTCTCAAATTTCATTCAAATGGCTGCCTCGGCTGGCCATGCAGTAGACTACACGATCAGTCCAATTTTTAAGCACATTATCGATTGTGTGCAGCTGTATTTCACCAATGGCTTCACGAATATTTTCCTTTAAAGCGTCAATTGTCTCTGGCTTGTCGGCGTAACACTTATCTTTGAGGGCAACCCACAAATAATAGTCCAACGGTGTCAAATCGCAGCTCCGAGGTGGCCAAACGACATCAGCTCTGCGGCTGATAATGCGATCTTCAAAAACAGGGCGCAACCCATCGAGTGTAGCTTCGGCTGTGTGGCACGTAGCGCCGTCCTGTTGAAACCAAATGTTGCCAATATCCTCCTCTTCAATTTTTGTGAACAAAAATTCGTTCAACATAGCCCGATAACGATCGCCATTGACTGTAACGGCCACTCCTTGCTCATTTTCGAAGAAAAATGGCCCAATTATGCCTCTGGACCAAAATCCGCACCAAACAGTGCCTCGTTTTGGGTACAGCGGCTTTTCAATGTATGCATGCAGGTTTTCTGTGCCCCAAATGTGACAATTTTGCTTGTTTACATACCCGCCAAGATCAAAATGAGCTTCATCTGAAAAGATGATTTTTTTGGCAAAATCGGCATCTGCATCAAAGTAATGTCGAAATATTTTCCAGCGTTGTTCAAGCGTATACGCAACCATATTCGTTCAGCGGAAGGATAAAACTAATTATCTGTCAAATCAGACATGAGCTATGTGTTACCATTCACGAAATAAGCACTAGTTGAAAAAAAAAACTTTAGATGGCGGACCCTGTATATAAAAACATCAGGTAATACGACACCATACATTCATTTTAAACTATTTTCATTGACTCGTAAAATGAATTAATGTAAGATATGGTAAAAAAAAATTTCTAAGGTCTTGCCCATCCCCCCTAATGTTCATCCTGATTTCGCCCTTGCTAATATCCATATGTATATTATAATTATTCAATTCATTTGATGTTTAAAAGTACTACACGAATGGAGTGAAATATTATATCCGTTCGATGTTTTTTCAATTAACACCAAAGTATTATTTACAGTGTACAACACAAAAAAACATTTCATCAAAATCGGACTAGGCGCTTAGGAAGAGTTCAGTGACAAACAACCCATTCACGTCATCTTTGTAAAGTCGGATTCGAAAAATAATCACGTTGACATTTTTTTCCGCGATCATAAAAAAAAATATCTAAAGTATTACGTTTGGCGTATCCAACCATTTTATGAAATGTCGCTAACATAACCTAAATACTTTTTTCAAACACTTTCGTTCTTGACGGTAACGAGCAAAAATCTTTCTGTTTTTATTTAAAGTTTTTTTTGTATATATTTTCATTAATCATTCAACCATTTTTATGAAATGTCGCTAACATAACCTAAATACTTTTTTCAAACACTTTCGTTCTTGACGGTAACGAGCAAAAATCTTTCTGTTTTTATTTCTAGTTTTTTTATATATATATATATTCATTAATCATTCAACGTAATATGGTGCAAACAACTATTAGTTCTTTTGTCTTGCAACGTTATCAGTTCGTTAAAAGAAAAAACCTCGACCTTTTAACAAATACTAACTCATTCAAACAATATTATTAGCTTTAAAACTCATTGATTTTCCGCATTAGTTATGCGGGTTATCTGTGCCAACATCTCTTCTGCTTACTAATCGATATACTATTTTTAACTTGTCAAAATATAACTCTTCAAAAACAACCTGTTTCTTTTCAATTCAAAAATAGTGGAAGAAGAAATGAAAAAATAAATAACTAAGCGTCAGTAAGATCATCCATAACAACATCATCGTTTCAACGTCAACATGATGATCACAGTTTCAACCATTGCCGCATTTAACCGAACCAATGACCAGCTTAAGTAACGCACCCCAACTCAACTCACAGCACCAAGATCAAGCTTGGCCATAGTATTCAGTGTACCACTTTAAAGCATATCACCGCATGCCAACTTTATACGCACAGCGTGTTGCCAATGCGTAAATTTTTGTCGAACAAGAACTTCTTCGTGGTACTAAACAAGATTTTTGTGAATGAAACTATTTAGTTTTGAATTTGTCTTGACCACACATTTTGTGTGTGTGTGTGTCACTTAACTGCTTTTTACTGAATGAAAGCCAAAACGGAAGAGAAAAACCGGAAAAATTAACATAATTTTATTGATTTTTAAAAAGGTTTCATTAGAGTCCCTCAGACAATGTGGTTGCTCGAACATTTGTGCATACATTATGGTTGAAAAGCAAGAATAGGCTGGAAAAGTGAAGCCGAGCATGAAAGTGTCAATGGCTTCAACGCTCTAAGATAACAGAAGTTATTAAATCTTTTTCTAATAAGAAGACTGAGGAAAAAAATACAACTAATTTAAATTAAAATAAACAAGCTATTGTTTGGTGTTTCATAAATCTGTGGAACCCGTTTTTTTTTTGTATCTAGCTGGACAGAGTACAAATTCTTACCATGGCTAGGGTCACAGTTCGCATTCCTTGGCTATGTTGTTGATTCATTGTCACCCACAATTGTGCTGCTGTTGTTGCTGTAGTTTTTGTTATGTGGCAGTATTTAATTCTTGCCAAAGATTGAAATACTGCTTATTTGCAAAATTCTGCCCGAAGCTATCATGAACACATGTGTGATTTTTACAAAGATATACTACAATATTTTTCTATGTTTTTTGCAACTGTGCTGAGTGTGCGGCATGCGGCATATGACGCAACGTCATGTATCTGAGCTACACTCTTGGAATTGTGTTTATGAAAATCGTGCGCTTATGTTAATTGCTTACAGTGCTGGCTGCAAGGACCGATACAAGATACGTTTTCTACTCCGCAGATCTTCTAAAATAATAGGTAACGTCTGAATGGGGCCTTGTTTAAGACAGACGCTCCTGGACTCTTTGCTTTGTTTATTTGATCTTAATGTCTGGGTTTTCGGCATATTTGTAAAATAGTTTTGCATAAAATGGTTGTTTTCAATTGTTCAGGCTGTCAGGTTGTGTGGTTCGAGTAGCTTTTAATTGTTATTCACTGGAAACAACTTCATTGCGAATGCATCGTTTTAATTAGCAGTTTTGCTGTGTGAGAATCGCAAATTTAATGTTGTTTTACCAGTTGATGTCTCAACTTATGAGATATAAATTGTTATGTTTTTTTATGTAGGTGGAAAAAGCAAATTCTAGTTGGTAATATAACTTTTTTATACATGATGAATCCTTGAAAATACAAGCAGGCATGGTGCAGTGACATTAATTTAACTTTGCATTTGCTAACTTTACTTCATTTGATTTACAGCCCTATTCTGGTTGTTAACTTAACAAGAAATAGTTAAGGAGCTCTTGTTAAGCTGCTTGTTATGTTATGTAAATGTTGGTATTCTTAAAAATCATTAACAACATAAAAGCTTAAAAAGCTTTTAAAGTTCACCATGCATGGTGAAAATCGATATGCCTATTGAAAGAAGAGATGCGCTATATAAACAGATGCTTCGAGTGCAGCTTGTGACTTTGCAAGCGCTTGAAAAATTTGCCACGGCTACTGAAAGATTTCATTATCAACACTTAAAATAAGTAAAAAATTCCTCCATTTTTCAGTTTAATGTATTTAAACTCAATATTATATTTTAATTTGTATTTTTTTATTATTTTCACAACAATTTTCTATCTAAGCACATACATTTCATTCGTTGTTAAGACTCTTTCTGTTATTAACAAAATTGTAAGAAAAAGAGCTTTTAAATTTGCAGCAGAATACGAAACCTTAACAAATTGTTAATACATATTAACTATTTTGTTAATGTGGTGAGCTTAGTTAAGCTGCCAGAATAGGGCTGTTAGTCAAAAAATTGATTTCGAATGTAAAATTTTTCTTTAAGAAAATTAGTTTTACAATATATATAATCAATCTTAGATGGAAGACTCACAAAAATAAATAATTATATTATTTAATTAAAAATAAAATAGATTTAATGATTAAAATTGCGATCCGGGCCAGGAGTTGAACTAAAAAATTTCTGGTGTATCATAAATTTCACATAAATTTCGTTAAGATTAAAATGATTATCTACTTTAACATGCAAATTTATTTCTATATATGGCGCATTCCTCGTTATTGTCTGCAATCGTTATTGCAGTCTAAAAAAAAAAATATAGATGTCGGAGTTCCATAAAGTTTCATATTGCAGTAAGTAATAAAAATCGTTTCTGTCAAAAGTTTTTAATGAATTCATAAGTTTTATATTTATGCGGAAATCTAGTTTCGTTCTAATAACCTATTCTGAATTAAATTGTTAAAATTATAAGAATTAGTTAAAAAAAAAAAATTATAATGTCTTAATAATTTTTATGTCGCTGTTAGCATTACATATGGGCACTTCCAAACTGGCGTTTCCTACGATTTGTACGAAGAAATATACAGCCCGATTCTGATTACTTTTTCCCGGGGAATCGGAAAAGGGAGTTTTCATTTTAAGGGTAGCAGATAAAGACATCACATTTTGTTTTGTTTTGTTTACACTCATGAAAATTGACGGTTGATGAACAAATTTGCACCTAAAATTTTCCAAAGGTTCTTGAACTTTCTCTTAAAAATTTAAACTCCCTTTTCCGATTCCCCTGAAAAAATTATTCAGAATCGGGCTAATAGAAAAATGAATGAAAAAGTCTAATTTTTAAAAGGTTTCTTATATTTGCTTTGCTTATTTAATAGCACTGTAGTTATTTATTAAAAACAATGACAACAATCGACCTTAAGGATTTAAAGGATTTAGAGTAACGTTACAAAAAACAGAAGTGATTTTGGATAACAAAATTTGTAAAACTCACTGGACTGCACGCAGAAAAAAAACATAGTTGCAACAAACATGTTTTAAGAGGATCATAGTATGATTCGGATTATGATTGTTGCTAACATGTTTTTAAACATATAATATGTTCTTTGATCATGATAAAATGATTACAACAACTATATTTAGAAAAGGAATTTTTTTGTAGGAATCAAAATATTAGTGAAACAATCATTATTCTGTTAATTGGGTCGAAAATAGAATGACTGCAACAACTATATTATTAATTTACTTTTAGGATCCAGAATATTATTGGAACAATAATTTTATTTTTTTATTTTCATGCACTCCAATTTCCACAGCTATTAATTAAGATATCTCCACAGGTTTGCCATTGTCTGGGATGAAACGAAATATTAATTCAATTGAAAAATCTTTTTGATAAAATTTTCTGTCCGAGCTAGGGTTTAAACCGCGGCTTTGTCGCTTCCCAGTAAAAAAATGTGATCACTCCCATGAGGAGTAGCAAGAGAGAGCTCTTTTGCTGGTTTATTGGATCAAAAAGTGAGCACTTGTACCCTTGTGTTCCTTTACTGTTTTATAAGATCAATAGGTGAGCAATGAAAAAAAAAACATAAAGTGAGGCATGTGCTTTGTAAGAAACTCGATAATTATTTTCTGTGAAAAACCGACCTTTGTAGTCTATTGGAGAGTGCACTAGACTATCAACCCAAAGGTCCCTGGTTCGAATCTGGGTTCGGGCATGGTTCTTTTTACTTTCTTTTTTCTTTCATACATTAAAGAATTATGAAAAGCTAAGAATCCACAACTAAATTGTAGAAAATGTGGAATTAAATGACAGGAGCAACAAAGGGCTGGAAATGCTTTCCGTGGTTAAGGCATAACACACACTAGCCTCGGTTAGAAGCAATTGAAAGCATTGTCTTTCACGTTTGTTTCGCCTAATCAATAATTCACGTATGGTTCCAAGCAATTCCTCTAGCTAATCTATCCCTTTCCTTTCACGGCAAAGACCAAACCTTGTTTGTATAAGGCGCATGTTGGTTCTGTGATCTTTTTTAAAAAAAAAAATAATTTAAATGTTCTTTTGCTGATCCATTTGGATTGTTTATTGATCGCTCCTTTTGAGCTCTGGGATGTTAAAGGGAGCGTGACCCTTCCTAGGACATGCTATGTTAACAGAGAACACAAAATACACCTAGCTTGGATCAATAAGGAGCACTCCACTGCTCCTCAGGGAGCACTCTCGGATCGCTCATAGGATGATCCACTTTTCTACTGGGTTGCGAGCCACGCACACTACCAGTAGGCCACAGCCGCTACTTCCGCTCGCCTGACTAATGCCATTTATAAACATGGTACACTAAGTGCATTGTCATAAGAATAGCAATATGTGTGATAAACAAATCATGGTCAGAATTGTGAAATATGTTTACGGTAAATAGAAATATGGTTGCTACAATTAAAGTCGAACATGCAACTTTTCTGCGTGCTGTTTTTAGGATAAGGCGATTTAAAACAAAACACAATAATTGAACAGCTGACAAACGAAATGGCACATAGACAGGAATCGATAAAACATATTGTGTCTGAATGAAGTGAAAGTTTTTCCTGCAAACTATTCAGACACAATAAATTCTTTTGATGTTTGGTTATGTTCTGTTTCGTTTGCCAACAATCAAAGAATAGTTCAGAGAAGCATTAAAAATTCTAATATGTTTGTCTCTATAATAATATTCACATTTATCATGATTGACAGAACTACAACATTTTTGTTGCAACTAATAGTTGAGGCAATCATAGCATGTTGACGATTTCAATGATGTTATGATTTCAACTATAACGTTATTTTTGGTACCACCATTAGTAAATAATGACATTATTAAGGCAAAAATTTGTGTTTGCAGAAATAGTACAATAATTTTAGTAAAAAAATTATTATTGCAGTAATCATGTCTCAACCATGTCTTTTCTCTGCGTGTGGGCAAGACTTTTTGTATACAATTTTTTTTTTAGAAGGATTTGTATAATAAATTCTTTTTTTCAGGTGATCCAGTATAGAAGTCTTTTCTGGCTTTTTTTTTTGATCTAGCATTAGGTAACTTAAATTTCCATTGTAGTTTAATTGGGTAATTAAGTTTTATGTAGTTAAGTTATTATGTAGTTTAGTAATTAAGAAATAAATTTAATATATTATCCTTTGCTTTCCTCAACCATTTTTTCATCATCTTTAGCCAATGCCTTCCATTTTTACTAAAAAAAAATGTGTACGAAACATTTACGAAAAAGAAAAACATAAGAAGTTTTCGAAGCAATTTATTTTTAAAAATGCAAAATCAATGCTAATAAATGTAACTTTATAAATATTAAAGAATTTTAATAAAAAAAAATTTTTCTTCTTAACAGCTTCTTTAAAAAAAAAGTTGCGAAACCTTATTCTTAACAAATTTTTCAACTCTCGGTAAGCTTTTAAAATTTCAAGCCAACACAAGCCATGAACGAACTGCAAGTTAATAATATTTGGTTAGTCCTCTTTCCAACCATACATAGATTGGTACCGCTTTGGGCCGCCTGTTGAACAAACTTTTCATTTAAAGGAAAAACTGCAATTTTTTTTTTCTACACAGAGACCGTATTAAGTACCCATTTTATAATAAAAAGCACAAAATAATAATTATCTTTTGACTTTTAAATTTTGAGTAATGAATAATAATTATTTCTAGTTTTTATTTTTTTAAGCCAAAAATAAAAAGCAAAATTTGCCTGATATTTTTTTTGCACAAAATAAGCAGAAATTTTTGATTTTAATTTTTTTAAGGCAAAAATAAAAAGCAAAACTTGTCTAATATTACTTTGAGGACAAAATTAGTGGTAAGTTTTGCTTTTTATTTTTTAAGACAAAAACAACAAGTTAAATTTACCCAATATAGTTGTGAGCACAAAATAACTGGTAAGTTTTAATTTTTACCTTTTAAGGCAAAAAAAACAGCAAAATTAGTAAAACCCTTAATTTGGCTTTTCATTCATCACGGTTTTGGTTCTACCGTACACTTAAATCATAATTTTGCTTTTAATTTTTACCTTAAACAATTAACCAGTTATTTTATCCTCAGAAATATATCGGGAAAATTTTGCTTTTTATTTTTGCCTTAAAAAATTAAAATTTACCAGTTATTGTGTGCTTAGAAATATATCGAGCAAATTTCACTTTTTATTTTTGCCTTAAAAAATAAATATTGAAACTTACCAGTTATTTTGTTCTTAAAAGTAAGCAGAAATAGAAATTATTTATTGCTTAAAATTTTAAAAATCAATAGAAAATCAAGTTCTACAATGTGAGAGGTTTCTTATGATACCTTAAAAACGGCGGTACGACAATTTTTAAACTATGCTTTTTTTGTTTAAAAATCTAAAAATAATTATTATTTACAGTCTCTGGTTAAAAAAAAGTTTACTTAAAATTTGTTAAAATTAGTAAGGACATTTACTTATATAATAAAAAATAAAATAAAAATAAACTGGCCATTTCAGCCCTTGGAAGGACTTTGACCTAGCTTCTATTGATCAATTATGTTGTGCGTGTTATTAAATGTTTGATCACAAATGACCGAGAAACTGGACCTACGTGTTTTATGCCAACTCCGAACGGCTTATGTTCTCAAGAAGCTTTACATGGCAATTTTTACTCTCTGAGGTTTGCCATTGTCTGCAGAGAGGTGACGACCGAACAGAAAAATTATTTCAATTGAAAAAACTTTCTGTCTGAGCTGGAATTGAACCCGGGCTATCGCGGTTCTTTAGCTTAGGAGCCACTCACTCTACCCACTAGGCTACGGTCGCCACTTTTAATTTACTAAATACGTAATATTTATTTACGTAATTTAAAGGACATTTACTTAATACGTAATAAGAGAGCAAACAGTTTAATATTACATTGATAATATGAGTTTATAGTTGAAGTCTTGAACATATCGGAATTAAATTATCTTTCAATCGAATTTCTTCTACAGACCAAAAGTATGCTTTTGCTTTAAAATAAAAAAACAAAAAGTCGGTCAAGTGGTGTACCATCGGGTTCCCTAAACTGATACATATGATGTTTTAAAAGTCATAAAAATTCGATAATCCTATCTAGTTTTGATTGCATAATTATTTATAAAAATCAAGAAAATATTTTTGCATATCCTAATCAGGAACATATGTTGCCAGAAACAGAAGTTAAAAGAATAAATCTTAGTACACATATTTTTTGGTTTGGTTTGGTTTTTATTCATCAATCAAAAGATTTAACAATACTTTTCTTAAATGGCTAGAAACTACGAATACAAAAGACATTAAATACAAATTTGATTAACAAATGCTACATTCTGTTGTTCATTATGAACAAGTGGCGAATGCAATTACAAGCTTACAACAAATTTAATTCATTTTTGTGGGGTCATCTAAAAATTTGAATACAAAATTTATTAAACATAAAGCAAACACAGTTGAAATTATTAACAAAACTGGAAATATATATGTATAATCCGATAAAAATTATTATTTGCCACAGTGTGGGAAGTAAATTTTAGTAAGACATAAATAAGGGTATCAATAACATTGAAATCGTAATTAAAAAGCCATGATTTCACTTCTTTGAGAAACAAGATATTATTAGATATGCGCCGAACATTATTGATGAAATTGATAAAAAAACAATAATTCCACATTCTGTAATTCCAAAGGAAATAGAGGCGAATGCAGGTTAACATAAACGATAAAAAACATAAGCTAAATATAAATATAAGGGGTCATTATACCAAAGAATTGACTGTAAAATATTTTTAATTTAAGTTTGATAATTAATTGAGGTTAGAGAATGTTTGCATTTATAGTTAATTTAAAATTTTAAAACAAATAAAGAAGGAGGACGGATATAAATAGTTAATTTATTACATCAATAAGCGCATTAATATTTATATAAGATAAATTTAAGAGCCACGATTTCACTTCTCTCAAAAAAACAAATTTATTACGAACACATCTAACATGATCAGGAAGACAATTGAACAGCCTTGGACCAACCGAGCTGTAAAAGCTAAAAAAATGTTGCAAGTTATACGGTGGAACTATTGCCAAGTTTAGATTATTAATTCTCAAGTTATAACTCATGTAGTTTCTACTTACAAGATAACCAGATTTCGCAAAAAACAATTTCAGTACTTTAAAATAATAAAGGTGTTTAATAGGTAGGATTTTTAAATTTTTAAACAAAGGAAAACTATTTTCACGAATACTTTTATTACATATAAGTCTTATAACGTGCTTCTGGACAGTAAGCAAAGGTTTTATTTTATTCATGTGCGTACCACCCCAGCAGGTTAGTCCATATTCTAACTTAGAATGAAATATCCCAAAGTATAAACATTTGAGTAAATCCGTAGAACAATAAGACTTCAAGTGATATAGTTGACTGACAACTGCAGCTAAGTATTTTTTTAGAGCAAGTGTATGATCGAGCCAATTCAATTTCCAATCCAATATGACACCAAGATATTTAAACGATCTTACACAATCAATCGTAAAACAACATAAGGAACAGTTACCTAAGGAGTCATGTGTCCGCGTTAAATGAGACGAATCACAGATTTCATTGCAAAAGAAATATTTGTTGCAATTAGCAGAATGAAAAGTAAAGGCAGGAAGTGCTGTTTCTTTTCCAGCCACACTAAAAAACATAATTTTAGTTTTGTCGCTTAGAACAAGTTTATGTGTTTTAAACCAGTGCCTCAAGACTTCCAAATCATGGTTTATTTCAGTTACAGCTTCAAAAATGGAATTGCAAGAAAAAGAGCATGCCAAATCATCCGCAAATGCTATGGTCTTACAAGAAAATTTTTGAGAAAAAAGAGAATTAATGAAAATTAAAAACAAGACAGGGCCCAAGACTGAACCTTGAGGAACTCCAATGGAGATATTTGCAAAATTACTATAATATGTATCAATTTTTACTCTTTGTACTCTGTTTGATAAATATGAGGAGAACCACTTGAAAATATTGCTCCGAAAACCACAATTGAACAATTTCTTTAGAAGGATTTTATGATCAACTGTTTCAAATGCCTTAGTTATATCTACGAATAGGGCTGCTGAAACTTGTTTGCAATTTAAACTATTGTAAATGTTGGTACAGAACTTTAAAAGAGCATCTTCAGTAGAAAGACCATGTCTAAAACCAAATTGAGAATCACTAAAGAATTTAGTTTTATTCAAGAAATCAATCATTCTAACCTTAACAGCTTTTTCAAAAATTTTCGAGAAGGAAGAAAGAATTGAAATCGGTCTATAATTATTAATCATGGATTTATTCCCTTTTTTAAATAAGGGAATGACTTCAGCTTTTTTCAAAGCATCAGGAAAAATACCAGAAGTTATGCTTTTGTTAAATAAGTGACAAAGAACATCTGAAATATTAAATACTATTTTCTTAAGAAAACTACTAGAAAAATTATTTTCGGTGTTAGAATTTGAGTTTTTTAAAGTCATTATAATTTTATAAACCTCTAAAGAAGAAATATCCTCAAAATAAAGACTATTACGATTTGTGTATTCCTTATCTAAGCTGTTACATGAGGAATTAACCAGACCATTTTCCAGAACGACGTCACAACCAATATTAGAAAAAAACTCATTAAATTTGTCAGCTTTCTCATAAGGGGTAGTAAAAAGCTTACCATCATCTTCAATGTTTGGGACAGTGTTATTTGTGTTAGATTTATTTAAAATGTTGTTTATTAATTGCCATTCTTTTTTAGAATCACCTCTAATCTTAATAAATTCAGTTTTGTAAAAATCATTTTTTACTCTGGAAGTTTCAGTTAATATCTCTTTACATAGTCTGCTATATATATTATTTTTAAGTAATTATTTTGAATATTTTTAAGTAAAAGGATGAAAATTAATGTACTCACGGAGTATATTGTCAAATTTTTATATATCTGTGGTCACAAGAAATAACGACTAAACTCAAAGTATCGTAAAAAACGATATTTTAATTGCACGAACTACGACCCATTTTTTTGAAATATATGAACCGTTACAGTAAAAATGCATGCAGACATAAGTTATGATCAATTCTGGGTAAAAAATGTATATCTGCATACTTTCAAAAATTGGCAATAAAGTAAATTCCATATCGCTTTTTTAAGATATTTTGAGTTTAGTCATTATTCCTTGTGACTACTTGATATTGTTTTGTTAGATTCGAAAAAAAATTTATTAAATTTCTTTAAAAAATCTTAAAATATCGTAATTTTTTTTTTCGTTGATTTTGGGCAACCCTTATAAGCCATCCCTAAATAATCCAAAATTTTTTATTTTTGTTTTGACATCTTCATCGATTTCTAATATTGTACATTTTTGAGAAAATTTTAAACTTATTTTGAGCTTTATAAATATTTTTTTGTAGTTGTATCTTTTAAGATGCATTGAGTACCAAAGTTTTATGAAAACTTATAAAATTATAGCTAATACTAGCTACACTTTTAAGACATATTTTGATTTTTGAGCTTAGTTTGGGGCAAACCTACTGAGCCCACTCCCGCTAGTCAAAAATTTTTCTTAAAGTTTTGAAAGCCACATCGATTTTCAACAAAACACAAAAAAACCAAACGAAAATATATTCATCCTTTCAAAAGTTACAGAATTTTGCTCACCCAGGGAGCTAATTCTTACACTGTGCGTTGTCATGGTGGAAAAGCATGGTGGAAATGCTGTCAATTTTGCTTCAAATCAATGCCAAATCTGTCCAAAGCTATGAATAATTAAATTCAACTTTGCATGCATTCCAACAAAACTGTCGCCATTGCCTTGTTGGCCGACAGACTAGCTTGGGCTTCTTTGGTGCATACTTACCCGAAAAAGTTGACTACTTAGACTGATGCTTGGTTTTTGTGTAATAATGTTTCCATGTTTCATCTATGGTCTATGAAAACGGCGCAAAAACAATTTCGGATTGCGGTTTAGCATCGCCAAGCACTCCTTTGAAATGGTCGCACGGCTGCGCTTATGGTCGAGTGTGAGCAATCGCAGTACTCTCGCGCGATTTCAATGATGTTATGAGGCATCTATAGGCATCTCTCCCTCTCAGTTGAGATGCCTATAGCTATAAAAACCTCACGCACTTTCATTCTCTAATCGTCCAATATCATTCCATAGATTTTATCGACGACTTCTGAGTCCCCATAGCAATTATCAAGCTTTTCCTTGGTTTCGGTAATATTTTTTTACGCAAAAAATATTAGCGTACTCTTGTACACAAAATCCACTTTTTTTCATTTTGTCAAACTTTTTTCCATATTTCTGCAAAATTTCAGACTAAACCGAAATTATTTTCTTAACTATTTCTTAAAAAGCAAATTTTTTATATATTTTTTGATTCAAAGCGAATAAAGTTCAGTAGGCTTCATAAGGCCATGACAAATACTTCATTTAAAAATTGGCCAAGTAAATTTTTCTTATTTCAAACATATACAAGTCCAACTATTTACACAGTTAAGAATCAAAAGTAGCCAAGTTCAACTCGTTTTGCTTCAAAAGTGGCAAAGTCACAGTAATGAGTTCCAACACTGCTCAAGCTTAATAATATCTTTACTAAAACTACAATATTAACTGAACCATTCGTGTTTGTCACAAAACAGTAAAAAGTGAACTTGTCCATTTTTAAACTTAAATTATGTCATCCTTTATATCGAAGTTCATTGAAAAAATGACAATTTCACATATAATTTCTATTTTTTCAAAGTTCATATTAGTTATGAGAACAATAAATAAAACTATTAAATTTCCTTTTAAATTTCTGCATAATTAGAAACATTTTAGGGTTGATTGGTATCAACAACCTTTTACTTTCTCAACCATCACAGCGGTGCTTTTAGTATCCTGTTTCACAAGGATACGAGTACTCAAACAACACTTAGTTGTGGGTGATTTCTTGACGCATTGCCTAAAAAATTCTCACAGCTATGAAATATTTAACCTAAAAATATTCCAACTCTGAGCAAGCGGCTGCGTATGATCAGCGAAGCTGATAAATATCAAATATTTTTGACTTAGGGTTACTGCATCAACACCAGCAACAACATTAACATCACTAACATTATCGTGAGCGTCAGCACCCAGCAGTGGCAATAATAGTAAAATAAACAGGAAGCAAGGTAAACAACACACACAAAGTGACTACTTCAACTACTTGATCACCAAAACGCGATTTTGGCTCGATCATGCGCATAAATAAGGTATTAATAGTGGAAATGGTTGCTGATCAGCGAACCCTGAAATGATACGCGGAAAAATATGCATGCGCAACAGCGAGGGCAGCAAACTTAAATTCAACAGTTTTTAACTACTTTTTTCACTATGCTATGGTTTGCATAGAAGACAAAACAAAAACAATTCTTTCAAATCAATAATAAAAAATTTTTAAAGTGGACAGGATTTGCGGACAATTAATTTTTTGTCTGTGATGAAAGAGCAACAGTTTTTAAATGTTGGACAACGCAACACATTCGTTGTTGCTTCATTGCGTTCGATTGTTGATCGCTGTAGTTGTTGCTGTTTTTTGGTATTCATATATTTTCCGGCTATTAATTCTCGTCAAGAATTATAATATCTATGCTGCCTGCAGTTGAATGTATTTAATTGCTGATGACATGATCACCAGTGATCAATCAATGATCAACGTTAAAATCACTTTTATGATAATTATGCACAGTAATGTTTTGAGAGTTGTAGGAAATTCATTTCCGTTTGGCATGGAAAAATTAGTTATAAATTAAGGTTATAAATTAGTATATAAAAGACGTGATGAAGTAGGTTCATACAGAACCATCAAAAGTGTTCACTGACCGAAGGTAAGGTTAGATTAAGGTGGCGGCTGCTCTCTGACAGACCTATTTTGACCAGATGATTGGTCAAGATTGAAAGCAAGACAAGTGTTATGTCTTACCTTATCAAATCAAGTTACTAAGCAATCCTTCTTCACAAACTTAACCATCATTAATTACAACTTTTCGTTGTTAATATTGATGTGTTTAAAGTAATTTTGATTAAAAATAAGGAAGGAAAGGTACGAATGTAGAAACATGACCTGGGCGGGATTCGAACTCTGGACCTCTGTGTGATATTCAAACGCGGTACCACTATGCCATTGAGATCGCCTAAGATAAGTGTGGCTAATTATTCAAATCAATTAAATTTAAAGAAGATTTAAAGCATGTATTCTACCGCACTTATAAAGTTATAAGTATAAATTCCAAAAAGATATTACTCCGCATTTGGCGGTTCCTAAACTGATTTCTTAAAAGGCATTGTTGCATATATAAAAATAATTATTTTAAAAATGTCTTTTATTTTATTAAAATTGTCAAAATTTTGAATTAAAACGATATTCGTTGGTGTTGAAACCAACGCCGTAGATATGGGGGATTCAGGGGGTTCAAACCCCCGTTAGCAATTAAACATTTTTTTATATATTTAATAAAAGCACAGATATTCCCAATTATTTAATTACCATAACATGAAGATTAATTTAAAATTGTTCAATGTACATACTTAGTTTGTTCAGCAGACATTAAGTTAAATATAATACAATATAAATGGTTTTATTAATTGTTTTCCTATGTATTGTTGCTTACGTACTAGCGTTTGCAGAACGTATACATATAAATTGAAAAAAATTATTCTAAGCCAGTCTGTGAAATTCAAATGATGATAAGCAATGCTTCATTGTTTGTTAAATTACACTGTAGGCAAGTTTTCAACTTTTGAAAAGACACAAAAAAACTTTAAGACACGAAAACTTAATTTTCGGTCGTAGAAATTAGTGGCATATTCAGTTTTTCCAAATCAGATCAAATTATCGAGATACTAAGATTTTTGTTATTTGACCATCGTTTGACCTTCATTAAAAAATTTTTTTATACTTTACAATTACTTTTTATTATATTTTCGAAAATACCTCAAACGTGAAAATCAAGTTATCCTCGTGTAATCTATGATTACATTTTGACCAAATTTGAATGTTAAACGTAAAATCTTTAAAAAAATCTTAAATTTTTTTACTCAAATTAGTATTTTTATAAGTAGACTGAATTCTGAAAGTTTAAGCCAAAGCGGAGGTGGTCAAAATTTTTTTTCTTCAAAAATAAGTAAAATATAACTAAAAATGGGTCTAAAAGTGACTAAATTTCAATCGCAAATATCTCGAGATTTTGATCTGGTTGGAAAAAACTGAGCGTGCCACTAAATTATACGACCAAAAAATAAGTTGATGTGTCTCGGCATTTTCGTGTGTCTTTTTGACGTCCCAACAGTGTTATTTAATGAACCTTAAAGTGAATTTCATTGGTACATTTGTCAGTTTCACGATTTCTTAAGCTATGTGTGACTATCACCAAGTAGTTTTAAAAAAAATGTTCTCCTCAAATTCTAGCGATGACATTTCGTCTTAAGCACTCCAATTAATGTATGCAGTTACGAGCCCAGAATTTTTCGTTGCAATTTATTTAATACATAAAATATATTAGGGGTATTCACGGGTTGTTGCTAATTGCAAAAGTGCGAAAATGCAAATTATTTACCGCATTAACGCGTGAACATCAATATTGCAACTTAATTATGCAATAAAAATTATGTGACGAATAAACAGTAAATATATTGCCACCTCATTTCAAAATCACAAAAAGTTGTTAGAATCAACGTACAAACTTAAGCTTTTAAAATTTTTACCCCGGTGGCAACTATGTTTGAGAACAACCAAAACATGAATCAGCTGTTTAGCTTCACTGCTTGTGCGTTCTCGCTATAGGTTTGGGCAGTGCGTAATTCAAGAAGAGTTGCAAAATTGCTTCTAAAGTGTTTGTTGTTGGAATGATGCGAAAGTTTGCAATCTTGAATTTTCGCATCGCCGCAACTGCGTTTCGCATCAACCCGTGAATACCCCTATCAATTTACGTCAGCTTAATATTCTGTTTAAAAAAATCGATAAAGCTCTAATAGAATGATGTTGTAGCTTAGCGCTATTAAATATTCATAAGGATATTGCTATGAACGAGGCAATCAATAAATTAGCTTCGCGTTCCAAAAAAATTAATGGACTAACTATGTAAGTATCTACAACTATGTATATTAAGGCGCCTAATGCTCCATAGAAAAGAAAAAAGTTGATCAAGTCTTTCCTTCAAAATAAACCAGGGCTTATGTTATGATGATTCCCCAAATATTTCGACTCTACAGATAGCCATCCCTGTGTTGGAATGGTTTGAAATAACCTCTAAAAATCAATTTTTGTATAAAAATATTGGCTGACGTAATAGTTTTAAAAAAACAATCTATCAGAAATTGTAGGCCGAAAAAAATCTCTTCCAGTCTGCATCAAAAAATGTTTGGTATTTTTTATTTTATTTCTATACAAAAACTTTAAAAATGTAAATAACTTCATAGCTTTTTCTTTTCAATTTCATACAATATCTTTGCAGTAAGTGATTATTTTAAAATTAATATTTAAGTTTTAATTTATTTCAGCTTAAGCAATTCTGGCCAGCAATTCTGACCACTGAGGATATCATTAGAAATAATTAAGTTTTTTGAACTCTATTGAAAAAACTTGAAAATAAAAAAATCATAAAAGTGCACGAAAAACATAATTATTTTTAATTCGAATCCAAAAATTTTAAATTTTTTAATGCAGATTGGGAGAACTTATTCAAAAATATTATTTCAGATCATTTCACTTTTTCTAACCAACACACCAGCCAATATTTTTAAAAAAACCTCGATTTTTTGAGGTTATTTCAAACCATTGCAGCTCAAGGATTTCTATCACTAGAGTCGAAATATTTGGGGAATCATCAAAACTATTGTCTGAACGAATATTCGGTTTCGGTTACGGCTAGTTTCGGCCCTTTTTGTTAGTTTCTTTTGGTAAAAACTTCTTGCATCAGTCAATTAATTTAAATACAAAAATATTTACAACGCATTGTAGAAACCAAAAATTATGAATTCATGTATATTTTGATTTCTCGTGTTAACGCAATACATTTTGGTAAATTTTATGCGTTCGATACTATCATTTTCGATTCTATCATCTCTATTGCAATTAGTATTAACGTTTTATAGGTACTGAGACCAAAAATGATAATTAAACTTCCGAACTAATTCTGCGTGTGTGGAATAAAAGAAAAGAAAACGAAATATTTTTTATTTTTATAATACTAAACCTAAAAAAAATACTTTGTTTTGTAGTTCTATAAAAATGTACATTGTAGGTGCATACTATTTTGAGTGTGTACTGAATATATAAAGTATGCAATGATTTTGTAATAAAAATAAAATAAAAAATTATCTCATTTATTATTATAGTCAACTTCAATTTATTATTATAAACTTCACTATTATTATGTTTTCATTTTCATATTGAAAATGTTGTTGTTGTTTCTTTGGAAAAAATTGGTTAGAGCAATTAATTCTTCTTACCTTACCTAAAGCTCAATAAACACTTTCAAACAACTAGAATTTGTATTTAAAATCAAGAATGATTTAAATTATCAAACATGTAGAATTTGTATTTAAATCATAGAAAATCAACAAAACAAATAACAAGGTCATATAGAAAACTTTAATTATTAAATTTTTTTCTTATGTGTATGAATGCATGTACTTTTGTTTCCTTTTAATAAAAAATTTTAAAAAATTTTAATTTGTGAAAACATAAATTTTCATATTAATAACCAGTTTCGGTTTCGGTTTCGGCCGAATATTATAATGGCCAAATATTCGGTTTCGTCCAAAATTCTGCTTTCGGTCGGATACTAATCATAACATAAGCCAATTATTTTTTTGAGGAACTGCCCCGAACAAATTTCTTTCGTGAGGCGCCTTAATGTATATATATCAAATATAAATTGAGAAGGGAAATTAACCCCATGGTATCACAGTGGGCCTCATTGGCTTAAGTGTGTCTATGAAAAGTGACAGCCACTTTAACCTAACCTAAATTCCCCCCTTATCACTTATCTACGGCGTTGGTTGAATTATCGTGTTATCTAACAGGAAGTTTTGCAGTGAAGTGTACTTGTGGAAATTATTAATCATAATGTTGAAACCAGAAACAAGTTTAATATTAAAATTAAATAATGTTTATTCTGAAATGCAAGAATAGAGGTAAAAAATTCGTTCATTAAATTTTAAAAATTATTGCAAAAATACTTTGTGACGTCATTGCTTCTTTTCGGTATTCTCTCGAATATTTTTGCTCTCACCTATCTTGTGCACTCCTACTCCCATCGTCGCTTACTGTGTAAGGTACATGCGAATTCAGAGGCCTCGCAGCTGCATTGTATTTAAGAAATAATTGGTATAACGTAAATGTGTCCATTTACCACTGGGAAAAGCATGTTCGGTTTTGACATGCTTCTATTTTCCAGTGGATATGGTACCATTTGACAGATGGCATTACTCATAGGTACTGTCAATTCCTATCAGCATCACCCATCTGTCGACTTTCGTTTATGTGTCATTTCCTACATTTAGAAAAGGGCTTGCAATATGGACATTTCCCTGGCTACGCTCATGAAAATCGTACGACTTTAATTAGTGAAAAAACAAAGAAAAATTAAACTACAGTTTCATTATTTTGATGTTTTAATAGTTTAATGATTGCATTATACAAGGTGTAAAGGCTTAGAGTTGTCAAAAGTTCGGCTCTTAGATAGAAACCACCAAAAATGATACGTTACGTGTCAAAAAATGGAAGTGTTTTTTGTTTGCATCAATATAAACGAAATAATCTGCGAAGTGTTGAGTTTTTTTATGAGAGTTTTTTTAATATAATTTGAATTAATGTTGCTACATATTTATGATTGTTTCGTTGAAATCGCATTTTTAATTATTTTTATACAAACCATAATATAATTCGTTATGTGATAGATTTTTCGCTTCAAAAGAAAAACAAGCATTTTATAGTTTTATTCATTTGATTGAACTAAAAAAACATATAAAGTGTAATTCAGGACCGTAACAATCGAAAACTGAAAAAAGTTTAATTAAACTTTGTATTATACAAGTACGAGTGTTTATTTTATCTACCTACAAATTTCCAATTTTCGTTCCATTTTGCCACTTTTGTTACCATTCATCATGTTTGCTGCCATTTTTTTAAAATTCAAATTGAGATCAGCTCTCAGTACTCTCATAAGATAGATTTAAAATTTTTTTCTCTATTATGGAGGTTTAAAGGAGTTCTAAGTAACACTACTTAAAAAATACAAATCATTGTTAAAACTCAATGAAGCAAATTTTACATCAGACAACAAAAACGAACAAAAACTGGCGCATTTGAAAACGATACCATTTTGAAACGACAAAATTGCCTTATAAAATCAAAGGAATTAAAATAATTTAATTCATAGACAATATCATAGCGGCAAGAAAAAAAAAATGTTAATTTTAAACAAGAGAAAAACCTGGCAACCATAGCAAATTATAATCAATTTACATAAAAATAACGTTCAACAAAACGAAATAGAGACTAACAAATAACATAACAAAAAAAAAAAAAAATCAAGAAGAAAAACACTAAATTATATTAATATAATAGCTACGGAGCACAACAGCAATAACAAAAACAACTACAACAAGATCGATAAAGTCATGTTTGTCATACAAAATGGAAGAATTAAAAAATATCTAAAAAAAACACTGTAAATGGCAATAAAATAAATGTTTAACCCTAACCGTACTGATTAAAGCTGTCAAATAAAACCCATTAATTATAATTTTTTTATTTAAACAATCCTTAAAAGCATAGATTTAGATCATTTGGATCTATATTATATAGGTATTATAATATTTTTTTATTTATTGGAACACTTTTGAGATCATATCTATTAAATAATAACTTGAAAAAACAAAAGAAAACAAATTTATTTGCACATATTATTAATCATAATAATAATAAAAACGTATCGTATGTGAAGCAAAAAACTTACTGAATTTGGAAAAAATTGCACTAAGTGCTTTTAGAACTTTGTTAATAAAAAGGTTAAATATTTTAAAAAATAATTCTATCACTAAAAAAAAATGCTACTTTAAAAAGTAATAACAATCAAATAAATGTATAAAAAATGTTGGTATTCCGGGATTTTCGGGTTTGGAAAAAGTTCGGGATCCCGGGATTGACAGCCTCCGTCATGATAACATTTTCATACGTTGATTCCTGATAGGGGTCCCGGGTGCCCATGTGTAATAAGTATGGGAACACTCAAAGTCATAGATAAGACATGTCCGTGCATTATACTGTTTAGGTTAAAAATTGTTCGATGTCGCGTAAATGAAATGCACCTTTTATCGAAGTGAAAGTGTCTCTAGGCAAATTTTTTTGCGCAGCGCTACCATCTATTGCTACAGAAAGTGCTGCTGGGCCATCAGACCCCACGCAAGCCCCCCATAACCAGAAAAAATGTACCATCGTCGAGTTCTTTTGACAATTTAACATGGCAAAATATATATCTAAATATCGCCGCGTAAGTTATGTTGGCCAATCAGCAACGAGTTAGAGGAAGAAGCCTCCTTAGTACGCTATGATAAAGCTTACATCCAAGAGGCTGTGCGAGTAAGCGCCCAAGTTACAATCGCCTAAAACTACGTAAATGAACAATCACCGAAAAAAATGGCTAAAATTTTTGGGTGATTGTACATTTTGGGCTTAGGCGATTGTTCGTTTTTTTTTTTTTTTGGGGAAATTGTTCATCACTTTTTTTGGTGATTGTACGTAACGAACAAAAGCCCAAATTTTTTGGGTGATTATTCATTTCACAGTTTGGACATTTGTAAATTGGGTGATTATTCAAACATTCGTATTTGTCTGTACGAGTAATTGCCCAAGTTGCAATCGCCCAAATTGTGAAATGAATAATCGCCCAAAAACAAAATGCTCAAATTTTTGGCTGATTTTTCATTTTAAGTATGAGCGATTATTCATAATGAATGTTCGCTTAAATTTTGAACAATGAATAATTGCCCAATAATATTTTTTGGGCGATTGTTTATATCGTTCTTATTCGGGATGGACATTATGACCGTAAAATGATTTGCCCTTGTCGGAATTCTAAGAACTACATTTCGTAAAAGGTAAAATTTTTTTGGGTGATTGTTCCTTTTGGGTACAGCATATTAGTCTGTGCGAATATTTGCCTAAGTTACAATCGCCAAAAAGTATGGAAATGAACAATCGCCCAAAAAAACCGGCAAACATTTTTGGGCGATTGCTCATTTTGGGTTTTGGCGAATGTTTCTTTTGTTTTTTGTTCGATTGCTCAAAATTTACAAACGCCCAAATTTCAAGAAATATTTTTGATCGATTTTTCATTGTATTTTTGGGCGATTTTGCATTATAAACAAAAGCCCAAATTTTTTGGGAGATTATTCATTTCACGATTTGGGCGAATGTTCGCAGTTTTGGGCGATTGATTGATTATGAACAAACGTCCATTTTTTTTGGGTGATTTTTCATTTTTGTGTTCGGGCGATTGTAACTTATGCGATTATTCGCACAGCCTATCCAAGAGAACAACAGCCACACCCCACAGACGATATAGGTATACCCCGATTTGCATTCAACAAAAATGGAACTCTTTTATCTGTCGTAACCAGGATAAATAAAAGCTTTTTTACTATTAATTATTCACGAAGAGTGCCAGCAGTAAATGAAAAAGATTAGATAAATGTCTTCTACAACAAATTCAAAGACTAGGTAAACGTGATGGACAAGATGTTGTATAAATATAGCACCAAAATAAAACAAATAGATGACCATTAGACATTGCTTACAACATGATTTGGTGTCTATTCAAGCATTTATAAAAGTGCCAAAAAAAAAAGAAGAAACTTTCGTTGCGACTTTTTGGCATCACTTGGCTTTGAGTAGATGACGTAAAACATAAAAGCCATATTAAAGAAAGATTAGTGCCACTCATAATCGCACAACCAGATACACCAACGTCCAGGCTGCTTTTGATCAGCAAAACATTTCTAAGTCAGTTTTCCTGGACGCTGCAGTTCCATTCGGTTCAACTGAGAGATAAAACTGGTCGGTTGTCATCGTAGTGTCGTTTGCAAATTATGCATGAACTAAATTTTCTAAAATTGTAAGATTTTAGTCTAATACGACGACGCAATTGTCGGGGGTGTGGCAAAAATCCTAAACCATCTTGCACCTGAAACAAATAAACTACCATAATTTAAGCTCCATCGGCCCAGTAGTTTTGGAGTCTATAGACATCACACAGACAGGCAGACAGAGAGTGTTTTGCCCTTTATACATAAAGATTATACTAAAAAGTTTGTATTAAAGCAACTTCAAATTCTTAATAATCAATAATAAAATAAAAACCAGACTTGAAAAACTGACTAAAAAATCACATTTTTCATACAAAATATGTGTAGAAATATGCGGGTATTCTTATCCATACCAAGCAAAATATTCTAGAATGCTAAAAATGCGAAAAAAACGATAGAAAACGACTATTCATAAGATGTCATGGAACCTCAAATTT
This sequence comes from Dichetophora obliterata, assembly GCA_963920525.1. Lineage (NCBI taxonomy): Eukaryota > Metazoa > Arthropoda > Insecta > Diptera > Sciomyzidae > Dichetophora > Dichetophora obliterata. The sequence goes on from OY986438.1 coordinate 106,828,117, forward strand.
GTAACTTTTTTGGCTTGAAAAATATTTGACTTCAAAGTCGTTTCGGGTTCCCGGGTAACCGTGTCGGGAGGGTTAGGGTTAAAGAGCAAAAAAAAAAAGAAGAAAAAACCCAAAGGCTACAAAAACAACAAATGTGGATAAAAATGTCATTCAAATTGCGGTCATTCGTCATGCGCACATAAGCACAACGTACAAAACGAAATGTTTTAGTATAACAATTGTTGTTGCTGCAGTTTTTTCGTTGTTGTTTTTGTTAGTGTTTTTGTGCGATATGTTTTGTTAAAAGCTTTTTTAGTGTTTTTTTCCCCTGTATATTTTTTATATCTACTCTTCTTTTGTCATGTTTGGCTACATATAAACTAATGTTGTTATTGCTTTTTTAACACGAAAACAAAATTTGATTTGCTGACGTTAAAATAGTAGAAGCTATCAGCTAGCTTCGCATTCGCGTTAAAAGAGGGCAACGCTGTTTCCTTGTTGTTGTTGTTATTATTGTTGTTTGGGGGGGCGGGCCGGATACTGCCGGGTAGAAATCTTTGTGCTTTGCGCATGTCTGAATAATTTTCTACGCTTCGCTCTATGCTGCTTTTGTTGTTGTTGTTGTTGTTGCTGTTGTTGTCGTCGTTATTGTGATAAACACGCAAATGATAGCAACGCCATTTTTTATTACAAACACACACGCTCACTTACACACTCACATTAACTTCAACACATAAAACTTTTATTTGCTGCGAAACACAAACTATTTTATGCTTGAGTTAATTAGTTGAATAGATAAAAGTTTAGTTTAGTAAAAATAACAAAAAAAAGAGAACAAATAAACTAATAACTGCTAATTATACACAAAGTTGATAAAACTCGTAACAAATATGGTTGAACAACAACAACGAGAGAAAAAATAACATAAAAAAGAAAATGGTGGCATTATAAGCAATTAGTTACAGCTTAAATGAACATAAATGAAACTTACCAACTAACTAAGTTCTATTGAAATTTGAACGACCTATTTTTTGGGGTGATTCAGAAATGCCAAATAATGCTTTCGTGGAATTCAAACTTTTCAACAACAAAAATAAAATTTAAAAAATTTAATTGTTAGAAAAATCAGAACAAATGATGCCGTGCTTAAGATACTAGTACTCATATTTAGCATTATTTTTAATACTGATTTGAACTTATTAGCAAAAGTATTTATTTTTTGCGTATAATGAATGTTTTTTATAACAAAAATTTTTAAAAAACAATGGATTATTCGTAGGACGAAATAACGACACATGTTTTTATTTGAAAAAAGCATTTTATGTCGTCATTGGAAAATGTGTATTGGCTATAGTATTGGCGCAATTCATAAAAAGCCTTAAAATGAATTAAAAATGTTTTTAACCCTTAAGGTACTATTACAGGGTGTAGCTATAAAAAACACCTCTTTTATTAATTTTTTTATCTAGTATTATTAAATGTAATGATTTAATTTTTTTACATAATGAAGAATTATTCATGAGGAAATAAAATTTTTTTTTTTGTCTTTATAGTTGATGTTAATTTTCTAGAAGGCGTTGAAGTTAGCGTGTTTAAAAAATTGTTGCAATTGCCTTCTCGTCTCCACCATTTACAAAGCGTCTGAGAGTAAAAAATCAAAATGCATTCTCGAGTTAAGGGTTGTAGTTGAGCACTCAAGCTACGGAAATAAAAAAATAGAAAAAAAATAAAAAATGGTATGCGTTGAAACAAAAAAATGTACAAAAAACCCCTTTTTTTGCCGAAACTTTAAGCCTTACAAAAAAAAAAAATAAATAAAAGTTATTTTTCTTTTTATAGGTCTAGTGCTTAACAGAGTCTATAAGGATCACAATGAATCAAGATTCATCGAAATCGTCAAGTAGAACTCCAGATGTCTTTAAAGCCGATACGAAAAACCTTGTTTCGAAAAAGTCGCGATTAAAGATATAAAGGTTCTTAAATATCATGCGACATACGAATAAAATTTGTGTCATATCTTTTTTCTATATTCTAAAATTTTGTATACGTATTCTTTAGACCCTTCAGAACCGTATTCTAACGAAAAACAAAAATTGATTTTTTATTTCTTACACACTGTAATAGTACCTTAATACGCTGGTTAAGTAAACAGCGAAAATATATGCGCATTTCCAAACTGACGTTACGTACTATTTGAATGAAGAAATATAAAAAATGGAATGAAAACGTATATTTTTTAAAAAGTTTTTTTTTATATTTGCGTAGTAATTATAAGTTAAAACTATATTAAATACAAACAATGACAACAAACGACCGTAAGGATTTAAGGATATAAGCAAAACTATGTGCTGGCGTTTCGTTACAAAAAACAGAAATTGTTTTTGCCTTGGACTACAAAATTTGCAAAAGTCTCTGAATTGGGCAAGGCTTTTTGTCTACAACTTTTTTTAGAAGGATTTGAAATAATAGAAGTTTATTTTCCAAGTGATCAAATTTAAAATTTTCTTTTTTTATAAGGTTGTTTGATCTGTTGTGACGTTAGTAGCGTTACTTTACGTTACTTAAATTTTCATTGTAGTTCAATTGGATAATTAACTAATTAGGTAGTTAAGTTATTGAAAGTTTTCTATATGGCCCTGTTATTTATTATATTGATTTTCTATGATTTAAATACAAATTCTAAATGTTTGAAAGTTTAAATCATTCTTGATTTTAAATACAAATTCTAGTTATTTGAAAGTTTAAATTCGTTTATTGAGCTTTAGGTGAAGTTAGAAGAATTAATTGCTCTAACAAATTTGTCCAAAGAAACTACAACATCTTCAGTATGAAAAGGAAAACATCACTAGCTGGTTTTATTGCAATTTTGGCACTGCTACAAGCTTCATCAGAAATCTTTGTGATGCCACCGCTAGGAAGCGAACCCGGGCCGTGGTCACCGTGCAAGCGCATTTTAGCGCACTGCACCAACAGGGGCGATGAGATTTCAGTGTCAATTTCTCAGTTTTTTTCCCTTTCATATTTCTTGTTGTAGTTCTTTTTGCTTTCCTTTAGTTTATGCTTATGTTATTATGGAGTCCAATAGTCTGTTGAAATTCGCCACTAACAAAGCATGGTTACTGAAGTTGTTTTTAGATTTACTGAAAAATCTAGAGCAATTAATTGTTCTAACCTGACCTTAAGCTCAATAAACGATTTTAAACTATCAAACAACTAGAATTTGTATTTAAAATCAAGAATGATTTAAACCATCAAACATTTAAAATTTGTATATAAATCATAGTAAATTAACGTAGTAATGTAATTATATCATTTAGTGACTAAAAAACAAATTTAATATATTTTCTTTCCTTGTCTCAACCATTTTTTCATTATCTTTAGCCAATTTCTTCCATTTTTACTAAAACAAAAATGTGTACGAGACACTTACTAAATATTTACGAAATAGAAAAACTAAATTTGTAAAATAATGCAGACGATTTCAATATCGTGGTAGATTAATTTATATCTAAATTGTTAAAATTAATAAAATTAATTCATGAATCTAATTGTGAGCTTTAGATCAAGTAAGATTTTTAAGATGGCAACAACAACTCTGTATAGAGCCAATCACTTAGCTGATTAGACAGTTTCTTTCGGAAATCACTACATTTCCTCTTCAGTAGTTTTCGAGTGATTGAAAATAGCCACCTTGCAGTTAAAAACACTAGCTTCTAGCGAAGCAAAAACTAGTTTCAATTCTATGGTTTCAATTCGACAAATTGTCGAACACCAATGAATACTGAAATAAATAAGAAGCAACTAGAACAGAGGGCAACCTTGGTAGAGTTGATAGCTGTGATCTAAAACCCTGCTAGACTCGTAATTGTTAGATAACGTGTTATTTAATACGAGCGCTAACACGTTTCGTGTTATTTCTTCTTAAAAAATCTATACAAAACTTGTTACATTTGTTCTTGCGGTAGGTAAAACTATAACAAGGTTTGTACTGTGATTCTAATCCGTGTGATCTGGTATCTCTGTCTGCCACCCATGTTTTATCCATAAGAAAAACGTATACTTGAACTGCTCACACCAATTACATTTTCAGCTTACTCACTTCTCCCCCCCCCCAATCAGTTCATCATGCCAACCCCTAGAACTTTAGCCTGGTTTTTTTTCAATTTTAAAACACAATTTTTGAATAAATTTTTTTAAATACGACGACATATAAATTGCGGCTATAAAAATTAAAACAAAAGCACATACGATAATACAATTACACGTTTTTTTATCAACACCAGCAAGGGCAGCAGCGACCGCAGCAGTTTGCACCTACATATTTGTAAATGTTTTTAATTGATATCCTTGGTAATCCCAAGTTTCCCAGGAATCTATTTAGTTTCCTGAAATGAAAAATTTTTTAGTTTGTAATTTAATTAATTGTAATTTGTAAACTTCCTTTTGATTGCACAGCTCACTTTTTTGGTTTATTTATATATCGTTCAGTATATATATTTGACCGTAAAAGAGCAAGATATACAAACATATTCAACCTACCTTGTCTAACACAATTTCGGAACGTATAAATGTATTTGTGAAAACCGAATTGTGTTTTATTGTGTTTGTAAACTCGTTAGAGCTGTGCAACTGGGAAATAGCTTACTGCTTTAAATGTCATATGATTAAGTGGCCGATTTGAACATATAGTTCTGAAGAATGTGTTCAAATATGTTTGAAATCATATAAGACTTTAACAGTGAGTTGATCACAGCTTAATCACTCGAAGACTACTGAATAGGAAACGTAGCGATTTCCAAAACAGACTGTATAGTCAGCTTAGTGATTGACTCTATACAGAGTTGTTGTTGTTGTTGTTGTTGCCTTCTTAAAAATCTTACTTGATAAAGTTCACAATTAAATTTGTGTAATAATTTAAATAATAGATCACAACTAATTAATTGATTAATAAAATTAAAATGTTTTTCTTAGATGACATCATAAAATAATAAGCATTAAATAAGTTTTAATTTTTGGTCGAATTTTCTGTGGAAATGCCCATATGCAGTGAATATACAATAATGTTGCCATATTTGAAAAAATATGCACTAATTTAAAATACATTAGGGCTATTCCCAGTTACGGGCAAAAAGCTTTGCAAATGTATGCCCTACCAAATATTTGCCATCAACAGTGAGCACACTTTTTAGAACACTGTTGCAAATAAAACTCACAGCTGTTTTGGAGGAAAAAAAAACAACACGAACAGTATTTGTGGTGTTTTTCATTATTATTTATCAAAGTGTATTATTTATCAAAGTGAGTTCCATATCAGAGTCTGTTAATTTTGTTTTATTAGCGGCGTTTGGTTAAAATGTGACAGCTGATTGATTGGCAAATAAAATTTTGCCAATGCTCGACTGTATGCAATGCGAATTTAGTGTTGCAAATTTGACACAGTCGGGCAAATGCAAATCTGTACATTTTGTTGTTGTGTTGAAAATATTTGCCATCATATTTTGCAAATGCCACGATGCTACGCTATTGCCCGTAATCGGGAATAGCCCTATTGTATATGCACCAACCAACAGAACTGCCAAATATACACAAAATATGCAGTTTTAAGCATTTTCTTAGAATTGCCGGGCCTAGTGATATACACGTTAAATATGATATACACGTTCGTAACTCACTATTTTCGACATAAACAAAATTTCACCTATTGTAGTTCCGGATTTAGTTGTTGCTTTATTGGGATTGTTAATAACCCTTCCATTGGATTTACCCATTATATTGGACGCATCAGAAAACATCTTTTATTTTCATTTTGCAACTTGTTTTTTAAACCATAAGTATAAAAGTAAGTAATAGCAACATGATTTACATAAATTTAGAGAGATGTTTGACGTTAAACTTGCATTAAAGTTGCATATTCGATTTTGTGCCGAACAGAAGCAACAAAATTTCTATTTTGGGCCGTAATAAGTTTTGCTAAAAATTTCATGATTTTTGGGTCAAGTATTCATGTTAAAATTTAAAGTTTTTTTTTTCTTTAAAATTAATAATTTTTTTACTAACAAAGTAAGAACCAAAAAAAAAGGTTATCGATTGCCTAAAAAATATTAGATTTATATTCTTATTTAAAAACAATACAAAAAAAAAGAAAAGAGGTAATATTCATAAACAATTCTGTAATTAAATGTTTTAAATCTGCGTTACCTTTCTTGTGCGAGCCATGCAGAGCACTGCACAATGAATTGATTGCTACAGACTAGAGGTAATAAATTATTCTGCTCACTTTTTAGTGCTTTAGGTATAGCAGAGCACAAAAAAGGGGTTAAAGATCTTTCGACAAGTGAGCATGGCAACTCCCAAAGAAATGGATCAGATTTTTCGCAAAACTTGAAAAAAATGTCAATTTTTATCATTTTTCGATTGTAAAGGTCCAGAATTACATTTTGTATGCTTTTCTAGTTCAATTAAATAAATATAGCTATAAAATATTTGTACTTCTTTAAAGGGAAAAATCTGTCACGTTACTTATATCACGTAACTAGTGTCCGACCAAAACCGGAATTTTGGCCGAAACTGAAACCGAAACCGAATATTCGGCCTTTTTATAATATTCGGCCGAAACCGAAACCGAAACTGGTTATAAATATGAAAATTTAAGTTTTAACAAATGATTGTTTTTATAAAAAGAAAACACTACTAGTACAAAACAAGTATTATTTGAATATTGAAGTTTATAATAATTAATTGAAGTTTACTATAATAATAAATGATATCTTTTTTATTTTATTTCTTAGTACACTCAAAATAGTATGCACCTACAACATTTTTTAGAACTACATTTTTTTAGAACTACAAAGCAAAGTTCTATAACTTTTAAATATCTTTAAAAGTTAAGCATGGATTTTCATATTTGAATAGGTACCTTGTTGAATAGGTACTTAAATTACCTTTCTTATAATAACCATAGAGTGTAGTTTTGTTGAAAAATTTAGAAAAATAGCAAGATTTGTAGGCTATTTTTTCCAACTTTGGAGGCCTATAACTTCTAAGCCAATTGCGAGCGGCCTGCAATTTTTTCAGATTTGGAGTAAGGAGGCCGAAATTCATATAATCTGCAAAAACAAAATTCAAAATTATAGTTGTCGCTATTCTTGAAATGTTCCGATATTTTTACCAAAAGTTTTGGCTGGTTTCGGATATTCGGCCTAAATATGGCCGAAACTACCAAAAAGGGCCGAAACTGGCCGTAACCGAAACCGAAACCGAATATTCGTTCGGACACTACACGTAACGTATCATTTTATGATAAACAAAAGAAGATATGTAGCAACATTCCTCCAGATTTAATTAAAAAAAACCAGATTCGTCGCTGGACACACGAGAGAATCGAAGCTTTTTCGCAGTTTCATAAGTTTAATAATGTAATGGTTTTTTTAATAAAAAAATTTTTTAATTAAAAAATTTAAATACCATAATGTTAACTAAAACCAACAATATTCCCACCATTAAATGTTATTACCTTACATTATTATTTTACATTAATTTTGAATCATTTTTGTAAATGTTAATGAAATTATTGGTTTTTAATATCTAAAATATCAAACGTATTTTATATAGATGTAATGCCATCGATATTACATCAGTAGTTGTCCCTTATCGTGTTGTGCAAATATTTGGATCGCTTATCATCGCAAATTATATTTATCAAAAAAGATTTTTTTTTTATACATATTACAAAAGTAAAGTTTTTCTTACGTTATTTTCACTTCTACAGCCGTTTTAGCAGGTGTTCAGCCGCAGTGTTTCGTCTAGATTCATTCTCTTTATACTCATTTATCTCAAAACTACTTTTTCGGCATGGTGTTGTAGAAATAACAAAAGCTATTCAGTCGAATCATCTGAAATTTTAATATGCTATTCATAACATCAGTGGCAATCGCTGGAACTAGAATCAAAGTTTTATTTAAAAAATATCGCATATTTTACACTTAAAAACCTGCAGAAAACAAGCTGTTTTAAGAACTTAATTTTCAACAGCGCGTCATGCGGTTAATTTTCAATATTTTTTTTCCAGTGCCAGCCATAGCTACGGTATGGCTATCTGTACTCGTAGTGATTAATAATATTCTCGGTTTTTATTTTTCAGATAAATAGAAAAGTCAAAATCTACAACACCGCCCATGCCCCTTTTCCTTGAGAGCGTCTCATTGAGCGCCATTTTATTTATTTTTTTTATTTATTTTTTTATTTATTTATTTGATTTTAACATTATTTGTATAATAAGAACAAGTTCTTTTATAATACATTATAGCTTGGAAGGTAAAAAAGGAAGCGTATAAACTTAAATCTAAACTTAAAAATCTAACAAAGTTTTATGCTTATAAAATAAAAACTTAAAGCTAAAAAAAAGTCAACTTAAAGTAAAGAAAAACAAGGGGGGAAAAAAGCGTAAGGAAAAAGGATAGAGGGAAAATATAGGAGACATAGGAAGATATAAAGTAATTAAACCAGAAAAAGGTGAGAAAATGGTTACAAATTATATTATTTTGAAAAATAGGAAAAAATTACTTGTCTAAACATTCTTACTTCAGGAATAGATTTAATACTACTTGGCAAACTATTCCACAATCTTATGGCATTAACGAAAAGTAATCTTGACGAATTCAAATAGTTAAATTTAGGTATAATAAGCATACGACTTCTTTGCAGTTGACTAAACTGTAACTTTTCATATAAATAGGATGGTGTTCTCGAATGTATCAGCTTGTGTAAGAAAATGCAGTTTCTGAAATTTATATAGTTTACTAGGTCACAACCAAGGATGCTTTTGTTGTATTCAGATATATGGTCAAACTTACGAAGTCCATAAACGTATCGGATGGCATGATTGAATGCCAGCTGTAGCTTTAGTTGCGAGTTAGAATCCAGCTTACTGTAAACTAGCTCTGAGTAGGAGATTATGGGAACAATAAGCTGAACTACTAGTTTTCTTCTGGTGCAAGTGGGTGTGAATTCAGCTGCCACACTAAGATTGCGTAACACATAATAAATTTTTTGGACCACACTATTAATATGATCAGAGCATGTCAGAGAGGAATTTATATAAAAACCAAGACTTTTTGCACTGCTTGTTAATTTTAGCTTATCAGCACCTAAAAATAAACCAGGAATATCTTCATGAAAAACTTTGTCTTTTGCTATAGGGAGCACAACTGATTTCAGAGGATTGAGCTTAAGACAATTACGAATTGCCCATTTATTTATAGAGTCTAGATCCTCATTTAGTCTGTACACTAAGTCATCTAGAAAACCAACTCTATTAGAAAGATATATTTGCACGTCATCTGCATAGGCATGCATTGTTGAATGTTTGCAGACTCTAAATAAAGGGTCTGCCATCTAACGTTTTTTTTTCAACTGATGCTTATTTCGTGAATGGTAACACTTAGCTCATGTCTGATTTGACAGATTATTAGTTTTATCCTTTCGCTGAACGAATATGGTTGCGTATGCGCTTGAACAACGCTGGGAAGTGGGCTTGCGATCGACTCACAGAAGATGCCGATTTTGCCAAAAAAATCATCTTTTCAGGTGAAGCTCATTTTGATCTTGGCGGGTATGTAAACAAGCAAAATTGTAGCATTTGAGGCACAGAAAACCCGCACGCATACATTGAAAAGCCGCTGCACCCAAAACGAGTCACTGTTTGGTGCGGATTTTGGTCCAGAGGCATAATTGGGCCATTTTTCTTCGAAAATGAGCAAGGAGTGGCCGTTACAGTCAATGGCGATCTTCATCGGGCTATGTTGAATGAGTTTTTGTTCACAAAAATTGAAGAGGAGGATATTGGCAACATTTGGTTTCAACAGGACGGCGCTACGTGCCACACAGCCGAAGCTACACTCGATGTTTTGCGCCCTGTTTTTGAAGACCGCATTATCAGCCGCAGAGCTGATGTCGTTTGGCTACCTCGGAGCTGCGATTTGACACCGTTGGACTATTATTTGTAGGGTGCCCTCAAAGTAAAGTGTTACGCCGACAAGCCAGAGACAATTGACGCCTTAAAGGACAATATTCGTGAAGCCATTGGTGAAATACAGCTGCACACAATCGATAATGTGCTTAAAAATTGGACCGATCGTGTAGGCTGCTGCATGGCCAGCTGACCCAGCCATTTGAATGAAATTATTTTCCATTATAAACCGAAAGGATTGTACTTTCAAATAAAAAAAAAAAAATTTGAGAAAATATCCAGTAGTTTTTTTTATAGAATTTTCAAAAAAAAAGTTATTTGGCGGACCCATATCATTGATAAAAATTACAAACAGCAGGGGACCAAGAACTGAACCCTGGGGAACACCACTAGATAAAAATTTGTATTCAGAATATTTATTACCAACCTTGACTCTTTGAACACTGTTTGACAAATAGCTATTCAAGAGTCGTATAGCACTACTACTAAAACCATACATAAACTTTAGTTTCGAGCACAACAAAGAATGATTCAAAGTATCAAATGCTTTTGAGAAGTCAAGCAAGCAAGGAAGGGTAATATGTCCTTCATCATAAAAAGCTCTTATATCATCAAATATTTCAACAGTGGCAGTGGCACAACTGTGAAAAGCCCTGAAGCCAGATTGCATTGGAGACAATAAATTGCTATCATTAAAAAAATTTACAATTTGATATGCCATAAGTGCTTCACACTTTTTGGCCAGGCAAGACAGAATGCTGATAGACCTATAATCATTAGGCCCATTTGCAGTTGTTTTTTTTGCTACCGGCATAGCAAGAGCAACTTTCCATGAAGACGGAAACGAAGACGTGGTAATACAATGATTTACAATGTGTGTAAGGGGGCTAAGGACTTGCAAGAGAATAAGCTTTAAGAATTTTAATGATATAAGGTCTTCACCTATTGCATTTGACTTCATTTTTACTATCGATTTTCTCACATCATTCACACTTACTGCGGAGAATTGAAAATTTTCCTGGACAGCATATTCAGAGAAATCCATGTGGTTGCATTTTGAACAAGATCAAAAATTGAAAAAATAAATTTTTTATGTTGAATGAGTGTTGCAATATACCTTTAAAGTTTAAATATCGTTGTTCAATATTTTAACATTTTAAAAAAATCGTAAAAATACCATGAATTTTCGAGCGCTAGACCACCGGCGTTGCCTTAAGTGCCTATGAACATTCATGTCTGAATTCGCAATTAAAATCTACACCTAAAACAATTGGCATCTTGTGATAATTTTCAACCCGTTGAGCATAAGCAAAATGTTCGAAAACGGCTAATTTTGCCGCACTGCAAACGTCAAACAATCTAAAATGTAATTTTTTTAATAAATTCTTGTCATAAACTGCAACATAGCTTCAGTTAATACTTAATATTGAATGAACCAATTAGTTTAACGAAGTTGTTTGGATTAGATGGTAGCGTGCTGGACTATCAATCAAAAGGATGCGAGTTCGATTCTCGCTGCTGCCATAGAAATATTTTTAATTTTAAATTATATTGTTGTAATTGACGCAAGCAAAAAACAACAACAATTCTAAGGAAAAGTTGTATGTAAAATACTGTCGTTTTTGAGATTTCACTCAAGCAAATCAAAAAACGAGGCGTAAAAAGCTTCGCTTCAAAAAATTACCATAAAATTGAACGATTAACCTTATTGTCAATTATATGTATGTGTATATGAAGGTTGAGCTGCACATGTAAATTGAGTATGTAGAAGATTTGATATACAATAAATAGAGGGTAGCAGTTTCATAATGAAAGTTTCCTTCGAGATTTTCTTATTAATATTAGTTTTTTACTTTCATAATTTAATTGGAGAAAAAACATCAGCACTCAATTGAAGTCAGTAAGAATTTCTCACATAAGCTTGATAAGCGATATAGGTATTGTAGACATAATATTTCTGTTAAAATATGGCATGGATACAACTATCAAATTATGTTTAAACCTATTTATGTTTAAATATTGCACTTCCTCACAGTTTAGACGTTGCTGAAAACAATTTTTAGACATATTTTTAATAAAAACATAATGATTAAAATATTGTACTTTTTAACATTTTCAGACCTGATACTAAGCTACAGAAAATTTGTTATGATTTTAAGAGTAAATGGTCAAACATATTCAGTGCTTAAACTTTTATATTTTTATATCCTTCAAGGATTTTTAAGAGCCGGAACTAAAACACAGTTTTTTCATCAAATGATCTCAAATCAGTATTTAATAACTAACTACCGCAGGTCATTAAAAAAAATTTAAATGTGTTGCGAGAATTTCGTGAAAATTTAAGAAACGCCAAAACAAACAGCGAAACGATATGAGAGGCAAAAAGAACCAATAATAATTGCAATCGATGCATGTAAATTTATTTAAGATTTGTAAGAAGAAGTGAATATATTTACACTGAAATTTACCTTCACAATCAATGCCTTCCGGTCTGAAGGGTATAAATGAAAGAGACTAAAATTCTTTTCAAACAAACAAAAAATGTATAGTTCCAAGGAATATCACCTTAGATATGCTTTCGCAATTTGAAAAAAATCTTTGCCACAAGTAATTTTATGTTAGGAAATTGTTTGAGTAATATTAGGTACAATAATTTTCATACCTGTTTGGTACGAGAAGTCTCGTATATGAGAATGTTTAACATATGTTTGCCATAAGTATTTGGGTTGTTGGAAAAATATAAGTTAAGGAAGTTTGGCACAAAGAAGATCCTGTTATTCCATAAATAGATTCATATTCAAGGCTATTAATCTTGGAGCAAGCGTCTTTCTTTTCTTAGTGTAGACTTAATTTTATTTGGAATCATAGTGTTCGTAACAAAAAGATGCATAGAAAAATTTCAAAAATAAAAATTGCAAATGCAGTCAAAAGATACCGCACAAAATTGCTAAAGTGGCGCTTAAGACATGGAAAAAGTTATGATTAATAACAGTTCAACAATCGGCCAACAGGCGGGGCAACCAAAAAACGACGAGCTGACGCTTTAAGATATTAAAAAATATTTTCGCAAAACTGTTATTAAACAGACAATGTACGCTAACAACAGTTGCTACACAAATCCAAAAAAAAAAAACAACAACAATAACATCAACAACAACAAACAAAAGCAAAATACCAACTAATGCGAAAGTTTAAACTAAACGTTTGAATGAATGATTTCTGGAAGCTGCTAGTCAGCCATTCTTATGGGGGTCCCCGCTAAGGGTCATCAGCAGCAACATCATCATCATCAGCAACAGCATCTGCAGCAGCACAAACAGCTATTGCCAACATCTTGCCACTCATAGTAACGGTTAGCTGTCGGTTGGACTCAGCTTTGATTGAATAGCTCTTCAAAATTGACCGAAATTTTGTTGTATTTCTTCGCCATTTTTTCTAGATTTTTGATTAAGTGGTTTTTGTGCAGCAGTAAAGTAAGCTGAGTGTGTCGGATCTGTAGTTGTAGGAGCAGCAAACATTCAGACATTCAGTTCATGCATGGCATAATTTTTCTATATCCTCATTTGTGGTGTCAATAGTTCACTAACACTAGATGGCGCTGCTGTAGCTGTCGCTGCGTAAGATTTATGCACGATTGCAGTAGCTTTTTTGAACTTTACGAATTGGCATTTAATAAATCACCCTGTGATCCGACATTCTTTGATTGGAAAATTAATTGAAATCAATACTGCGTGGAAATGTTTTTGTTGCAGTTGTTGTTGTTACGGATGGATCATCAAGTTATTTTTACTGAGTGAGTTAGTCACAAAATTTTAGCACCATTTTTAATTAAAAACTTCAAGTCTTAGTCATTTTTATGAAAGTCATTTAAATAATATTGAGATTGTTGCTAATAATTTAACACAAAAACAACAAATGATTGAAGTTGAAGATTTCGTCTTAATATTAAAAATATTGGAAATTCTGATTTATTAGAAGCTGATATAGAAACAGCATTTTGGAAGAATGGAGGGATTCCATTGGAGGGAACAGCAGAATGGGGGGATTCCCACATGCTTTCTTAAAACGTTGTTCCAAAAGTATTAGCAAACCTCTTTTGATTCTGTAGAAAGCTTGCATTAAAAATGGTGAATTTCTTGATAGCTGGAAGATATGTGCAATCGAACCAATTTTTAAATCAGGAAATCGTTGTGATGTTACTTATTATTGAGCTAACGTTAAGCAAGGTGTTTTTGTAAAAATATTTGATAATATACTTAAAAACAGTTATGCACTCATATCCAAAACGTAATAAGTGATCACCAACATGGGTTTTTACCAGGAAAGTCAACCTGTTCGAACTTAATGTTGATTACAAATCGAATTTCAAAAGCAACGGAACAGCATTCTCAGTTAGATGCTATCTATGCTGATTTTTCTAATGCTTTTGATAAGACTGATCACAATATTTTGCTCTACAAACTTAAAATATTTGGGATAAAATAGTCTCTATTAAAATATTTCGGTAGTAATTTATGTGCAAGAAAATTATTTGTTCAAATAGATTCATATTGATCAAATTTGATTATAAATGCAACATCTGGGGTTCCACAAGGCTCATATTGTGGACCCTTACACTTTTTGATGTTTATAAATGATCTACCACAATTTATTAAACATTCGCAATGTCTTATGTTTGCAGACAATGTCAAGCTATTTCTTCAAGTCAGGCCCGTAGCTAGGATTTACCCAAGGGAGGGGGTTTGATTAAAAAAAATATTGATAATTTTTGATATCGGTAAATCAAAAGGTATTTTTATATTGATATTAAATGTTTGCTCCTTCAAAGACCAAAATGTTGACGCCATAGGCTAAAAAAGTCGATTTGATATAAAAATAAAATCTATAAAATTTCGTGGCGATTGATAGACTTTTAAAACTAGCTCAAGAGACCAATAAATGGAGAAGCGTTTTACAAGAGTCCAAATCATCTCTTTAGGTAAATTTAAAAAAAACAAGTATGCGTTTCGTTTTTAATGTAATTGTTCTTCAAAATGAGTTAGCAAACATAAAAATCGGATTAAAAGTATCCGAGTTGTGATATTTAACTTTCTTGTTTCAATAAAAAAAAAATTTTAAAAATCCAAATTTGAGAAATTGCAATGAAATGTTGTTGAAATATTTTCTGAAACAACACTTACTGCAAATGAGGAGTGTCTGTTTAAAATTTGCTATATAAAATTTTTGAAAAAAGCTGTTTTTACCATGGTTTAGCACTTAAAATTTTTAATCCTATTATTTGCACAAACAAAAAAATTAAAAAATCGTAAATTTTTCCAATTTTTTGTACATAAAAGTTTATGTTTCTGTTTAAAAGGGCCTAAATATGCATACTGAAAAAATTGATTTTTGAAGATATTTGAACAAAAGGGACTAATTTCCATACAAGCTTTAAGTTTTTGTACAATATTTAATCAAACGATATTACCAATTTTTTTCAAAGACTCAATTACAAGTTCCTTTTAAGGTATGAAACTGTTTATTTAATAAATGAAAGTCCTCAATGAATCCTCATAACTAGAATGAGAAACCGACGAAGAATTGAAAAAGAAAGTGAACGTATTGAGCCCGACATAGGGCACTTTCGCGCTTAGTGAATTAATAATTTCTGTGAACTTAAGTATATTTTATTGTTGTGTTCATTTTATAAAATGCTTAAAAAACCTTATCAAAAATGCCTATGTGTTCAGTGACGGCACAAGAGCACATATTTTTAAATTTGAAATCTCTATAACTTTGAAACCATTAAAATTTCTTATCCATGCTTACATCATATATTAGCTGTTGGTCTCAGAATTGTAAGCACAACAAAAACTACACTTTTTTCAGTTTTCTTCAACTTCATACAATGTCGAAATAAGCTCTTTTGAACAGACACTCATCAAATACAAAAAATTGTGCGATTACGTTGCTTACTCAATCCCAAAAATACAAAAATGCAAAATTAAAAGCAACATAACGGGGTACTTACTATAGCATAGTCTTTAGCTATTTTGTGAAAAAAATTACAAAAAAAACAACTCGGATCAAAAAGTTATAGCTTTTGAAACTTGATGTTTTTTTCAAAAATCCTCAAAGTGCCTGCGCTTGGGCATTTCAAACACAAAAATAAAAAAATCATAAGAAATTTAAAAAAACTATATTTATCATTTAAAATTATTGCAATAATTTTAAAAAATATTTCTGATTTTGGGCTTAAAAAAATGCACTACTTATTTATATAATAATTTTAAATATTTTAAAATAGCAACTTTACAACATAACCAAAGTGAAGTATAACGGTTAAACATTTCAATTGACGTTACTAAACTAGTGATTAATACGCTTATTCAATTTTTTTCTTTTACACGCTCAAAAATCTTGGACTAATTTCTAATAAATCCTGTATTGTATATATGACGACACCGAAACTGTATTAAAATTTAATCAACGGTATATATTACAGTTGGTTTTTATTCTCTCATGGGACTAAATTTTAATACATGCTTGTATTAAAATATTTTTTACAAAAATAAAAAAATTAACGAAACATGTGGTATTCGAACCCACTACGTTTAGGTTATAAGTTTTTGGCTCTACCAACTGCTCTATGAAGCCACATGTATAAAGAAATGATAAACATGCATAAGAACCGAACCAAGCCGAACGCTGTTTTTAAAGACTAATCCAACCTGTATTAAATATTATTCCAGGTTTTATTAAAAAATGTCTAGTATTTTGAAGAGTTTGAATTCTAATAGAATAAGTATTAAAAAATGCATGATTCCAACGATTGGATTAAAAATTAGTCCAAGATTTTTGACCGTGTAGTTATTAATTTTTGGGAATAAAAGAACAACCTAGAATGTGAATGGACAATCTTGATCATTTAGTTGGAACTACGACCGCATTAATAGCAATTTGAAAATCAAAAGTTTTTTGTTTTTATAAGTTGAAATACGAGAGGCGAAATTGTAGTATTTCGAAATTCGGTTGCGTTGTTTTAAGCTTTAATAACCGCATTCCTGTAGCTCTTCTTCCGCTACATACGCTTGTGCTCCTTGTAGTGTACCATTCATTACACGATGGTGCATTCCATGCTATTATACTAGATTTCTATACTTTCTATACCCTAATTTTAAACCCCTAAAACCCCTCCTTGTCTACGGGCCTGCTTCAAGTAGTTAATATTTCAGACTGCTTAAAGCTTCAAGAAGATCTGACTAGTCTTCAAGGTCGGTGTAGTATAAATAATCTTTATTTAAATAAAAATAAATGCAATTTGATTTCATTTACCACGAAGTCAGTTGCAGTAAATTTTAATTATAACTTGGATAACTATTGCTTAAACCTTCGAAATGAAATAAAAGTTTTAGGAATTAAATTTGATGTTAAATTAAAATTTAGCGCTTGTATCGATGATTCCATATCAATTCGACTAATTTTGAGCAAAATCTGACCTTTGTGTTTCCGATTTTTTTTAAACTTTGTAGGTTAGTAGTGCCCATAAAAATAACTTAAACTGTGTTTTTGGTTTTTACAAAAAAAAAACTTTTTATATTTTATATTAAAAAAATATAAAAAATACAATTAGTGCATTAATTTAAATAGATGTTGTTTTGAAACCGTAAGTTGTACAGGAAAAAAAAATGTGCTTATATTTTAAAAATCTTGAATTTGTCTTTTTCGTGGTATATTTTTTGCAGCATTTTTTTAAGAATTTTTATTTTAGCCTGAAATTTTCAGTCACATTTTTCATGGTCTTCGCAACAAATTTTTTATGTTTTTAGTGTTTAGTTAAGGCATCAATTTTAAAGACTAACGCGCAATTTTCGGTTGGGACTCAAACGATTACTATTTTTAACGAATTTTTTAAAAAATGCCTCCAAAATATTTCTTGTTTTAACACCGAAAAATCCATATTTTCAAATATCGTTACAGTTTTTAAAAATATAAAATTATTTTATATTTGAATAATAACATATATTATTTTGGATGTTTATTGACATTAACACAAAAAATGGAATTTACGGTTTAAAAATATGAAATCTTTTGTAGGCAGTTTTTAAAAAATTCGTTAAAAATAATTATCGTTGGAATCCCAACCTAAAATTGTGTGTTAGCCTTTAAAAATAAATGTCTTATCTCAACAATCTTTAAAAAACAAAATTTTAAATCCAAAAAAAAATATATGCAGATTAGAGTGGGGCAATTAGTATGGAAGGAAAAAGTGTTAATGGGCGCTTCGCGTTTCTGATTCTTGGGATTGTACAGAGCAAAAAAGTCCACTAGACCATAAGTCTACGGTGAAAATTGAGCTTCCAGATTTTGACTTGCAGTTTTTTCTCAGAGTTTTGTCACGTTTTTTTTTTTTATATTTTGGCCTATAAAAGCCAAACCATTGGGATTTTCGATCCAATACTAAGACAAAAATCTCAATGGTTTGGCTGTTATAGGCCAAAATATAAAAAAAAAAACGTGCCAAAAGTCTGAGAAAAACTGCAAGTCAAAATCTGGAAGCTCAATTTTCACCGTAGACGTATGGTCTAGTGCAGCGTTTCTTAACCTGGGGTCCGCAAGTATATATATAGGGGTCCACCGTCTAATATATGGAAATTTGAATTAATAATTTTTTTAAGTATTAAAGAACTTTATGTCCACTCATGAAATATCGTGGGATAAATGTGTGGCAGTTAGTACCGACGGTGCTTGGGCTATGACCGGTACACGAACAGGACTTCAGGCGCGAGTGAAGAAGATGAATCCATCTATTATCTGGCATCACCGTTGCATTCATAGAGAGGCATTAGCTGCTAAGAATATGCCAGAAAAATTAAAAACAATTTTGGACGACATAGTGCAGGTCGCTAATTTTATGAAAGCCAGGCCTCTAAATTCCCGTATTTTCGGTATGATATGTGAAGAAATGGGCAGCATTCACATGCAGTTGTTATTGCATGCTGAGGTGCGTTGGTTTTCTCGAGGCAAAGTCGTGTCGCGTGTTTTTGAGCTGAGATGAGATCAGAATGTTTTTTTTTAATAATTCTGTTGGCAGCGAAAATAAACATTCTAATCATTTCAATAACTTTGAATGGCTTACAATGGTGGCATATTTGGCTGATATCTTTAGTGCCCTGAACGAGCTGAACTAAAGTGTACAAGGAAGAGATAACAACATCTTCCAAGTTGAAGATAAAATATAAACTATGATAACAAAACTTGACCTTTGGACTAATCGTACAATTAAAAAAAAACTGTAATCATTTTTCTACACTGGTAGCGTTTTTGGAATCCTCTGGTGGAGAAATGTTGCCAACGCAAGTAGAACAGGAAATGATTAAACACCTCCGCGGTTTGACGTCTTCTTTTCGGGATTATTTTCCAGAACCCGACAGAAATAAAAACTGGATAGCAGACCCCTTCAACGCAGATATTTTAGATATAATCGGCTTGACAACGGTACAGGAAAATCAATTAATAGAAATATCATGTGATTCAGCTTTAAACGTAATTTGAAAGAATCGTCTTTTTCAAGTTGTTGGGTAAATTTAAAAAATGTTTATCAAGAAATATCAGAAGAAGCACTAAAATATTTACTGCTTTTCTCGTCCACATACCTCTGTGAAAAGGCATTCTCTGCTCTTGTATACACCAAAAAAAAAAAATGAAAAACAGATTACAATTGGAATCAGATTTGAGATTACAACTAAGTAAAAACATCAACCCAAATATTACTAATTTAGTTTCAAAAAAGCAGCACCAACCTTCACATTAATACAGAACTTTTAATTTTTATAAAAATGTCATTTTTTCAGTACTATAATAATTTGTCCAAAATTTATTCCTGTGTTTTTTTTCAAGGGGGTGCTTGAACTTATGCGTGATTTTCTAGGGGTCCGCGGAGTGAAAAAGGTTAAGAAACGTTGGTCTAGTGGACTTCTTTGCTCAGTACAATCCCAAGAATCAGAAACGCGAAGCGCCCATTAAGATGTTCAAATCGCCACACCAAAAGTTTAAAAATTTCCAAAAATAGTGATGTCAGAAACGTGGGCGCTTTGACATGGAATCGTTGATATAGATTTCATTACAGAAAAGCTTGTTCAATGTTAGGTTTTATAAAAAGAAACACAACAGAATTTAGTGATCATTCATCTATTAAAGCTTTGTATGTGGCATTTGTGTGAAGTGGACTGGATTACTGTTCAGCTGTATGGAATCCGTATTATGATCAAATCGCATTGAACGAATTCAAAATTTTTTTACACATTTTCAACACATTTTCAAAAATGCAATGGTCAGATATTATGCACTCTTACGTAGCCAGGCGCAAGCTACTTGGCTTACAGTCGTTAGAGGATAGAAGATATTTTTCTCTACATTGTTTGTGTATAAATTACTTAGTGGAAAATTAGTCCTTTCCAAACTATCTGACCTTTTTCAAAGTTATGTGGCTCCTAGGGATTTGAGAGTAAACCGTCATATAATGAAGCAGTCGGAAGAAGCTTACGATCTCTGCAATTCTTAATTTTAATTTAGATGAAAACCGTTTTATATGAAATTAATTTTTACTCTTTAATTAATTGCATAATTTATTCAGTTGTCTTTGTAAAAGTCTGTAAGTTACATAACCAGTAGACTGAAATAAATAAATAAAAAAAAGAAACAACTCAAAAGTTATTGGTTGTTACTTAACTATAGTCATTTCCTTGAATGATGTTTTTAAGGGTGTCGTTTAACCAACTTTAGCCCCATCTGAAACCAAAAACTACCCTTAAAAACTTAACAAAATATTCAATTAGCTAATGTTTCAACATGGCGACTGCTGCCATGCAACTGCAACATTGTATCTAAGCTTTAAAAGCTAGAAAGTTTTATGTGGTTTTTTCTCCTCTTATCTCTTTGGTTACTACCGGCTCTTAAGAAAATGGCGTGCATTACTCTAGGCAGCTTTATTAGACTTAATCAGCATTTTATGTTGTTATTTTTCACGACAGTAAAGGTAATAAAAAAACATTCCAATAAAAGCAACATTTCAATTATCGTTAATAAGCATAGCTTTGTATTATGTAGCTTTTCAAATTTAATTAAAATAAGCTTTTTCTTAATGTATACGTATGTCGATATATATTCAAGGTTTCATTTGTATTGCCAATCTTGCCAATAATAGACTCTGTGGCGGCGTGAGTGTGAGTTTGAGTGAGTGAATTAATTGCATTGATACAAGATTGACAAATTAATTTCAATTTAATTAGAGTTGCCAATTTAACAGCTATTATTTTGTAGGAAGATATCGCCATGGTGTATTTATAATTAAGAAAAAATTATTTTTAAACTAAAAAAATATAGAGACAATAATTTATAATTATCTTAGAACGTTTTTCCCTCAGGCGAGTTGGAAATTAAAATGCTTTAGCACAAAGCAATTTTTTATAGAAATTGTGACTGAATAACATTCGTATCCGATTTCCAATTTGATATTTAACTTAAGCATTGACGTTAGTAACACATACAAAAAATGTACCAAAAATTAGTCGGATCTGAAGAGTCCCTATTTAGCTTGTTTAAGACCACTTTTATCGATTTCGTTGAGATCGAAAAAAATCTAATGCTGAGAAAGTGCAAGAAAGCTGTAGTTGCTGAACTCTATTGTTATTGCATGTTTAAAAAAAAAACAAAAAACGGATTATCTAAATATTAATTATCCAAAAGAATATAAATTTTCAAAGTAATCAAAGTAAAAACCTGTAAGGAAGTTGGGGGCGGGTTTGAAAAAAATGTGTTATCAAGATGCTTCTAAAGGAATTTATCGATATTGCAAAATTTCGATTCTCAAAATAATTTTCATGTATTGCTGGCCTTAATATTTGCTCTTCATTGCATTATGCGTACCCGTGACACTTATTGGTGAGCCCATGTCTTACTACAAATTATATTTTCTATCCTATTACATAAGAGGAATACTTTTCTTTGCATGTATTTTCAATTTCATCTTATGTCTATATATTTACTTAGTCTCGAGTGTCTTATATTTTATAATGGAGTTTTCAGAATAGAAGTATTTTAGAATATAGCAATTAGTTTTGCATTACTTCACGTTCAATACGCCTATTAAAACTTATATGAGCGACCCTTAAAAACTTTCATAAAAAGTGGTTGATTGCATTGCGCTAATTTTTATAGAACTTCTGTTGATTTTTCTTTATATCTTTGGCTTTATCTGCTTTCAATGTCAAATTTTTAATTAGCGGCGCCATCAGCGAGCTTCTGTATAGCTTTTGTTGAACGTCATTCTTTGACTTTTAAAACATTTGGCAGAAACGAACTGCCAATTAATTGCCAATTGCATTAACAAGCTAACATTAAAAAAACTTGGCTATTAGTTCTTGCCAATTTCTTAATGTAATTTATTGCCTAGGTTTTGCTGTTGCCTTTATATTTTTATTCGGTTTAGGCATCGATTCTATCTACCGTGGGTATTTTATGTGAATACCTGTGAAGCAGTCAATAGTGCTTGTCGCTTGTTGTTGTTATTCACAGCTGACAGTTAAACTGCGCAGATGCAGACGCATACATCTATGTTTAAACATAGACACACTGCAACTTATTTGACAGTCTTTGCGTAGGTGTCCTTTTAATGATTTCTCATTCTTCTTCTTCGTTTTTTAAAGCGCTGTGAGTAATCATTAAATTAAAAACATTTCTTGATGGAAACACTTGTATAATTCTTATAATTTGCAATTTTTATGCTTTTAGTGTTTTATCGTAGAGCGAATGAATTTCGGTACACTCAAAAAAAAAAAATCTGCTATGCTAACAATTTTAAACTTAATGTCAACAGCTTTTTAGGGTCATTTCGTTCCCAACAATGGAACACAATTGCGAAAACAGCTCAAGAGTATTTGATTTATCAACAACTTTCGTTTTTATACACAACTTATAACATATAAGTTGTTGTGCCAAAATTGAAAAATGAAATGCCATCTCAAAGATAAAAGTTGTTGGCAAAAGTACTACTTATTTGATTTTACAATTCACATATTTTCAATATTATCTTAAGGGGAAACCTGCTTAAGACAATAGGTTTTTCAATAGTTTAAAAAAAACCGAAAGTATTTATAATACTGAATGAATTTACATATTGACAGTGATGTTTAAATGTATGCATTATATAGTTTTTATAAGAAAAGGAAGCAAAAAGGCGGTTTTTCACTAAAAAAGTTATTTCGCTTTGTATGTATCTATTTTAAATGAAAAAATAAAAATAAAATTTGAACAGAAAAAGAATAAAATGAGACTTGTTTTTTATCAAAAAATTGTTAAAATAAATATTTCTAGTAGTAATTAATACAAACTCAAAAGTATATGCCAATACGTTGAAGAATATCTGTGCAAAATTTCAAGTTGATATTTGAATTACTTTTTGAGAAGTATTCGCCAGCGCGGGGAAAAAATGTTTTGAGAAGAACACGATTAAAGTTTGCGTTCTTGTACTCGGTACTCTCGACGCTCATCAATTTACTGACTTTCTAGGGACTCATATTAGATTTTCTTTTGAGCTTTAATCATAGAAAAGGTATTCGGTTGTAAATAAATTAAAAAAAATAAACTTAAATTTCTAGAGCAGATTCCCCATACGTCTACGCATTTTATCTCATCGAGGATCTGAGAAAATCTTATCGATGTGCATTTGTTTCAGCAATTCGTTTGATCTCATGCGACAGTCCGACAAAAGGATAATGGCTTCGGTAGATTAGACCTATTTAAAGCACAGATAAGAAATGCCTGGTTCATTTATTTGTTGGCTTCCATTTAACACTTTATTTAACTTAAACTTAATTAGTTCAAAAAAGTTTTTACTCAAAGAATGTTGTTAAATAATAAACATATTTTTGCAATGAGCTGCTTATAATTGAAGGTAAAAATAAATTAAAGAGTCATAGTAAGCTTTCCCACAGCAAAATGAATAAAAAAACCATAAGAAACGTAGCTAATTTACTAAATAAAAGTTAAACATTGATGGGGCTGGTAAAAAATGACAAAAATCCAATACTTCGAAATAGATAGAATTCTTGAAATGCTGAATAACCAGCCATATAATAATTATTATGTGTTGTAACTATTTAGTTACTTAGTTGGCGCTACAACCGTATGTCTTGGCCTCATCTAAAAATCTGCGCCAGCGATTTTTGTCTCTCGTTTGCTGGCGCCAGTTAGAAATGCCAAGCTTCGTCAAGTTGCCCTTTACTTGGCTTTTCCAACGAAGATGGAAGAGGCGGTCGTTCTCTTTTGTGTTGAAATATTCGACTGGGTACCGAATCGAATATTTTCTTCACGTGAGCATCGTCTTTTATGTGCTGAACATGATCTAGCCAGCGAAGCCGCTCGATTTTAATGCACTTGACACTGCCGATGTCAGCATACAGCTCGTACAGTTCATTATTCCACCATATTCGGTACTCGCCATTGACGCACATTGGTCCGTAGATCTTACGAAGAATCTTTCTCTCTAAGGCTCTCAAAGTCTTTTCATCTGAAATGCTCAGCGTCCAGATTTGTGATGCATAAAGTAGGACGGGCATGATGAGCGATTTATAGAGCACGATTTTCGTTCGTCGAGGGAGGGCTCTGCTTCTCAATTGCCTACTGAGCCCAAAGTTACACCTGTTGGCAAGAGTTATTCTTCGTTTGATCTCAATGCTGATGTCGTTGGTTGAGTTAATGCTAGATTTCAGATAGACGAAGCTCTTTACAACCTCGAAGGAGGTATTGTCAAATGTAACGTGGGTTCCCAGTCCCAGCTGATTGTTTGTTGACACCAAGAATTTTGTCTTTTCTGCATTCACTGCCAGACTCATTCGACTTGACTCTTTTTTAATCTGAAGAATGCTGCACTGACTTCGCGCGTACAACACTCTTGTAGAATATTGTGCCGCTACGTCTCAAATCAGCAACTTCGATGATCTTCTCCATTATCAGCTTGAAAAATAGCACGAGAAGGAATCAACTTGTCTGAAACCTCGTTTGGTAACAAATGGTGGGGAGAGCTCCTTCCCGATTTAACCTGTGCGGCTGGTGTTGCTCAGTGTCATCCTGTAAAGTCATATTAGCTTTGCAGAAATACCAAATTCAGACATGGTGGAGTACAGGTGCTACCTTATTGGGCTGTCGAAGGCAGCTTGGAGTGGGAAATGTGTGTCCACTGCGCATGTATCATTGTTTGGAGCAGTGATTTGAAGCAGGAGTGAAAGTCGAGTGGCAAAAGCTTCAGCTGTCTGTTTTGAGTGCAGCTTGTTGACGTCGAGCTTTCTCTGTGGAGGGCTACGCACAGACGTGTACGGATCTTTGCTGCGACAAGATAATGATCCGAGTCAATGTTTGCACCACGAATCGTTTGTACATCCAATACACTGGAAGACTGCCCTCCATCGATCAAAACGTGATCAATTTGTCTTCTGGTTTTTTGATCAGGAAAAACAAACTTAAATTTCTGGAGCAGGTCCCGCATGTCTAAGCATTTTATCTCATCGAGAAACTGCGAAAATCTTATCGATGTTTGTTTCAGCGATTCGTTTCATCTCATGCAACAGTCCGACAAAACGATAATGGCTTTATGAATCCAGGTGGCTTGAGATGCTTGAATCGAGTGCTACTTACGACCATGTTTCGTGCTGCGCCGAAGTCAATGAGCCTCATTCCTTTATCGGAGGTGTTGTCGTGGAGGCTGATCTTTCCGACTTTCCTTTCCATTGCATTTCTTGGACAGCAGTGATATCAGCTTTGTATCTTTTCAAGATATTCAGTCAGTTGGATAGAGGCACTTTCGCAATTAAGGGTTCGGACATTCCAGGTGCATATCCGTAAATCATTAATAAATGTGTGTTGTAAGCTTCGTTAAATTTTTTAGGGAAGCATGATTTTTTTAGTAAACATTATTTCAAAATGAAGTCATTTTGTGGAGAAGAAAAAATTTTAAAATTTAAGAATTTTCTATTCACACACTGAAATCATCAAGAAATAATGTTTTGGGAGACGGTCGATTTTTCAGTAGCGATACCCAACTAGAACTGATGGTCCACATTTGGGTTGCAGCGACGTCGTAGCGTTTATTTTTGTGTCAAAATTGACATGATGTTACGTATTGGCTACGTTACACTATGATTCGAAAGTGGTGCAACACAATGCTGACATTGTGTTACACAGTAAAAAATTTGAGGGTAAATTTTATCTTTTTTATAACATTTGTGTGGTATAAAGTTTTTTTATTCCAAATAATTTATAAATTTTATACCACTCAATATTATAAAAATAATAGAACAAATATAATTTAAAAATTTTATATGGATATCATATGTAAATCAAAATATATTCTGGTTCGAAAGTAAAAAATTCACCGAAATCGGGAAATTTAAAAATATAGTTGTTTCGATTGGTCTGACGAGAAAAATGGTCTGAAAAAATTTATATGATTTGATGGTACAAATTTATATAATATATAGGAGTACAACATAATCTTAAGTGTTTTTTTATATTATTTGGAGCTAAATATAGATGGGAAAGAAGATTTTCGGTAAAATAACAGCCAAAACTTCTTAAGAATTTGAGCGCAAGCTGAATTCAGAAAATATTGCAAGAATTTCATACATTAATAAAAAATTTTTATATATAATAATAATTTGCGTCCACCATTTTAAATAGAAAGAGCCTACGCTTGGGTCGCAATTAGCTAATTGTTACAAAATGTACATCTTGATGAATGATGAGTGATGCCTACACTTGGGTCGCAATTAGTCAATTCATGGTATAATTATTTGACAAGGTAGCCGTGACAGTTTTTAGGCGATTGGTAGTTGTCAAAAACAGCTAAAGGAGTTGTAGTTTGCAGCTGTTGACTAGATGTGTGCTTATTTTTAACTTTTCTTTGATTCATTAAATTTGATCGTGAAGTTTATTGGAATATTTGTAGCTTGCTGCGGTTGACTAGCTATGTTTAAGTCATTGCTTATTTTTCACATCTCTTTGATTAATTGCGTGAACAGCTAATTTTGACAACTACCTATTGCCGCTCGTGAGAAAAAAACCAGTCTACGCTACTACCATGTCAGTAATTATTCCATGAGCTAATTGTTACAAAATGTACATCTTGATGAATGATGAGTGACGCATTTTTTAAAGGTAACACTTGATAAATCGTTACAACATTTTGTGACCTAGTGGAAAAGTAGTATCCTAGGAATTTTTACAAAATTTTCCCACAAAATATTGTCCAAATCAGTATCGCTGCAACGTCGTCGTGTAAAAAATGTGTCTTAAGTAATCTGTGGTCGCAAAATTCTGCTTGGGTAACTATAGTGTACGATTTTTGTATTTTTGGCACACAAATCAGTAAGGCTTTTTTATAGGCGTGTAATTAATCATTTTTAAAAATTTGAGTTTTTGAAAGTTTAGATTTCTTTATTACGAGTTACTGAAAATTTTGCGTGACTTTTTTATGCCAATATTTTTGAAATAAAATTTGTATGGTTTATTTTGAGACCTCTATGAACGTATTGACTATTACGTAATTAGTCATGAGACCCAAGGTTACGTTAGGTTAATGTGGTGGCAGGTATTTACATAGACTAAATTGGTCCGTTGTGATACCACAGAATGAGAAAAAAGAGTTATCATCTTAGACTTTTGTGTAGGATGTTCTTAACGTTGCAAAAAGCTGTGATATTGATATGTGATATTGAATCTGAATCAAGTCTTATGCCTTGACCTCAGTCAAATCAAGTTACTAAGCGTTTCTCTCCACAAACCTTCCTACCACCACAAATACAGTGACAGTCAATTGCGCTACCACTCAAGCGCGTCGGAAGCTAATTTCATCTGGGGGGGCAGTACAAATGGTGGTGCAAAAAAAAGTTCACCAAAATTTCTTCAAAGAAACATGAATGTTGTAACGGTGATCCCCGTTACAAGTTTGCACCCCGCACACTACGCCACTGCCTTACTACACCACTGTGCGCTTAACTCAACCAACAGCCATACCTACACACACACGCACACATACAGCCAGCACATTCAACGTAGTCAACAGCCGAGTCTACATAAACCACACGCAACGCTATAATTCCCAGAAGGTTAATGGCAGCATACGGATAAATAGACCGCGTTGTGACAGACTTCGGCACGGCTCGAGAGCGTAGTGCTTTGTACCGTCGCTACTTGCTGGAAACGAGAACAAGTTTGTTCATCGTCGAACATCACCGAACATCACCGAACATCGCCGAACAGCACCGAACATCACCGAACCTCAGCGAACACCGAACATCACCGAACATCGCCGAACATCACCGAACAGCACCGAACTTCAGCGAACACCGAACATCACCGTACATCGCCGAACATCACCGAACAGCACCGAACTTCAGCAAACACCGAACATATCCGAACATCGCCGAACATCACCGAACATCACCGAACAGCACCGAACGTCAGCGAACACCGAACATCACCGAACATCGTCGAACATCACCGAACATCACCGAACATCGCCGAACAGCACCGAACAGCACCGAACCTCAGCGAACACCGAACATCACCGAACATCGCCGAACATCACCGAACAGCACCGAACTTCAGCGAACACCGAGTATCACCGAACACCGCCGAACAGCACCGAACTTCAGCGAACACCGAACATCACCGAATATCACCGAACAGCACCGAACTTCAGCGAACACCGAACATCACCGAACATCACCGAACTTCGCCAAATACCAAATATCATCGAACCAGCATCGGCAGACTCACCCACCGCTGTAAATTTATCATATTCCTAAAATATTCTGTATTGTAAGAAAGACTTGATTTAACAATAAAACAGAAAATATCGTCTGAGCACGAAAATCACCAAGTCTACTTATTTATTTTGGACAAAAGTTTGAGGGTCTTTTGTTTGACCCTGGAACCGCTGAGCATACCTCAGCCTGTGAACAAAACCCCCATTACAATGTGAATAAACAAATTTTTTATTTTAGTTTAAAATAAAAAAATATACAAATATATAAAAAATATTAAAATTTCATTATTTTTAAAAGTTCGTCCAATTTCAATATTAGAGATCATTCTTTAAAGGATCTTTCATATGGTAATATGAAAATATGAGAAATAATGGTTGCTTTTATAAAGCAAGACTAGGTATATCGTTACATGGTTTAAATGCAATAAGGTACAAAAAGTTATATAAATTTAAACTATTCCAAAATGTTTCTTTCTGTCCTTGCGAGAAACAAACTCTTTCAACACCTCCATCGAATTCAATTCTTCGGTTTTATCTTTGTGAATGTGTATAAGTGCCGCATGAGTGAGTGGTTTCTGTGTCATAGTTGCTCGAAGATACGTTTTAAGTCGTCTTAGTGCACTAAAAGAACGCTCAGATGAAGCTGCTAATGCAGGCACAGCCAAAAGCAAAGCAATAAGTTTTTCAACTTCATTTAATAGTTTTTTTACAGTATCCGAATTTTTCGCAAATTGGGATACAATGCCACTACAATTTCAAGGTGTTTGGCCAGACAATTGCTTCAGCAATTTCATCTGCAAAAAAGTCATCTGCATAAAGATCTAGTTTTGTTTTTAGATTTTGTTCAGAAGGCACTTTTCCGTTGAAGGCTTCGATTACAATATTTTCCAACGATTCCAGAGTGTCAAGATCTGTTTAAACGTACAATAAGATTTACAAAGTGCCAATTTACACTAGCTTCACTCAACCGACTCACCGAATGTTAAATCAAAGTGAGTCGGTTGAGTGAAAACTGGTGTAAACTTGCAAAAATAAAAAAAAAGTAAAATATCAACCTGCTTGATCGAATCTAGCCGTTATCTCATTTGAGAGAAGATCTAAAATTTCGAAATAATCTTTTCGTAGCCGATCATATAATGGCAACTGTACCGAAGGAACCGGATTTGATGTTTCTTCAAAGCGTCGAGGTGGATTTTCATCAGCTAATTCACAGTAGGGGCTTTCGCATCGTCCAAAACATTGGTCCAACATGGCAGATTGCACAACATGTAGTACCATGCGAAAGCTAAAACGATAGTCGAAATTTTTGGTTTTTTTCTGCCGATTGTACAATATTGTACAACTATGTAAAATTACTGCTCAATTGTTAGGGCATCTAAAAGTTGCTTAGCTATTAGCCGGATGTGTTCTCCTTGAGAGCTTGCAATTAATGATATTGCTTTATAAGTTGGATCGTTCGAACGCTCAATCAAATAGTCCCATTAGTTTTCCATCTAACTTATCGTACAACATGTCGTCCAATATGGAAAGCCCCTTAGAACATGTCAAATTTTTTCTTACGAAGGGTGCTTTTAAACTGAAGTGGTGGGTTTTCAGTAGAAACTCTACTTTGTTCTATCTTTTTGCAAACACAGAGAAAGAAAATGGTTATCCGCAAGTATGCTTATGAAGAAGAGAGAAAGAGGAAAATATATAATACAAAAATATTATCGTTGTAAAAAAAACTGATATTTTGAATAACTTTTGAAGTTTTCCTTTTAAATTGTTTATCTAGCTAAAAAAGTGGGGGCAACTGCCCCCTTCCCCCCGCTTCCGACGCCAATGCTACCACTAGACTATCGGGGCCCCCGACTATGAGACCCAAAAATCGAATATCGTTATTTAAAATACAAATGTGTATAAATATTGTATAAGCATTAAAAAACTGGATGAATTGAATTATTAAAATATACGGAATGAATTATAGAATATATTTTTTTAATAGCTTCAATTAATTTACTAAATTTTATAAAAACATTTTCTTCCCAAAAAAAAAAGTATATCCTCCACTTCGACTGTCCTTTTAAAATATTTTAACTTCAAAATTTTAACTACTCAATAACATTCTTTCTCTTTTTTCATTGCAGGTAATAACTTCCAAACTACTCTACCAACTACATAGCATACATCTATAACATATGTATGTATTTATGACTTTAACAAAGTAGGTAAATATATGAGAATGCAAATATTTCTCCCTCTTAAATATAATAATAATTTATAGCAAAAAGTAGCATATGAAACATTTAATTTATGAGAAACCATAGTTGCTTTGTCTACTCTCTCTACAACTTCAAGATTGACTTCTTCATATTGGCTGTCTTCACTACGATGATACATATGTTTGCACGCATAGCACGCCCGTAGCTAGGATTTTCTTTGGGATAAAATTATACAATGTGATAAGAGTTTGGTTTCACTAACTAAATTCATTAACTAATTCAATCTCTAACGCACATAATTAATCACTGCTTTACGACGTCTACTTTCCCACACTCCTGGAGAATAGCAAAATTACTACCGGTTGCCAAAAAAATGTCAGCGTCTGATACAAATGATTTCAGGATAATAAGTATTCTGTGTTCGCTGTCTAAAGTGTGCGAAGCTATAATGGCTGATCAAATCTCAAAATACTTAAGCATAAGTAATTTGTTGTCTCCTTTACAGTCTGGATTTCGTGCTGGCCATAGCTGCACAACCGCTACCATAAAAGTTTTGGATGATATAAGGAAATCATACGATGAAGGCCTAGTTCCTTTACTCTGCATGCTTGATTTTTCCAAAGCGCTTGATAGCGTAAATCACATTCTGCTTTGTCAAAAACTTAAGTGTTGGTATGGGTTTTGTGATAATGCTGTAAGTCTTTTAGAAAGCTACTTGTCCAACAGGTTGCAGAGAGTAAGAACAGGGGATAAGTGTTCTCAATTTGAATTGGTAAGCAGTGGAGTGCCCCAGGGATCTATTCTGGGTTCTCTGCTGTTTTCATTGTTTATAAATGATATTTTTTCAACCTGCAGATATGCTTCTATGCATGCTTATGCGGATGACATTCAGTTGCATCTTTCACGTAGAACAGGCCTCTTTGAAGATCTAAGTGTCAGACTGAATGAAGATCTCAACCATATTCACCAGTGGGCTATTAATAATGGTCTGCAGCTAAATGTGGATAAATCATATGTTCTACCGATTTCAGTCTCAAAAATTTTTCCGGAGAATATTCCAGATCTATTTATAGTGGGGAAAAAACTGAAACTTGTCACAAATGTTGTAAGTCTTGGTTTTCACATTAATTCAACAATGACATGCACCGATCATGTGAATAGCATAATACGTAAATATATAGCATTCTGAGAAACATAAGGATGTCTAGAGATTTTACACCCATAGAAACCAGACGTTAGCTTGTAATACAACTAATTTTACCTGTAATTAACTATTCGGAACATGTGTATTGCAAATTAGATTCAAGCTTTGAACATAAGCTACAAGTAGCATTCAACCACACAACTAGGTATGTTTACGAAATTAGAAAATTTGATCATCTTTCGCAGTTTAAGAATGCTATTCTCGGCTGCAGCATTATAAGTTATATTAACCCCAGAAACTGTATTTTTCTCTATAAGCTAATTCATTCGAAAACTCCACGGTACCTTTTTGATAAACTACAGTTATGCCATTCGGCTAGAAGCAATATGCTTATAGCACCGAATTTTAAATTTCTAAACTCTACTAGACTCTTCTTCTTTAACGCCATTAGATTATGGAATACTTTACCTAATCACTTAAAATCAATAAATGGAATTGGGAACTTAAGGCAAGCTATTTTAATTTTTTTACATAATTTCTTCATATATTTAAACTTTCTCTCTTTTTAAACTTCAGCTCTTCGTTTTCTTTCCTATTTTACTTTTATTTCATATTATTGATTTTAAAATGTCTTCTATACTTCTTGTTAATTTTACTTATTATAATGTACTTATCATATGAATTGCACAGTAATATTTATTCTTAATTTAAAAACTTATATCAAACCTTATGTCAAATTTAAATTTAAAAACAATGTCATTTGTAATACTTTACTCTTAAGATTATTGCTTTGTATAGTAAAAGAACTTGTTCTTATTGTACTAATATATTGAATAAAAATAATAATAATAATAATTCATTAACTAAATACATTGTTAGGCGCTTGTCTAAAAGTATTTATTGAAAGTCAACAAATGTTGGTAAAAATTTCTGAGTATAGTCGTAAAACAAAGCACCTATTTATTTGAATGGCTTTGGTTGGCGTATCTAAAAGTTTCTTGGACATACATTACAATTTACTTTTGAAGCTTAGGAAATATTCAATAAAGAATATTTTTAGCATATTTTGAGCCAGCTACTGATAGATATAAAAAAAAATTTGAGTTTAGACAAATTAGACTGTATATTTCAGGGTATCTTTTTCCTTTAGTGTTATCTTCCTGAATACATGATTAATAATGGCCTTCATGGCCAGATTAAAAAAATCTGGCCTTTGAAAAACTTGTGATAAAAAATATAAAATAAAAGCATAGAAACATATAAAAGATAATAAATAAATATTTAGTTTAAGTAATAAAAAGTTTTTAATGCGGTTTATTTCAATCATTTGGGCTTTTTTGGTCTGGCTTGTAAATGTTATGTTTAGTTAAAGAAAAATCATTTAATTAGATTATTTTTTTGCTCCAACGATTCGCAGATTTCTTTCTGCTTCTTGAGGAATTGAATTTGAAAACATTTTATTTAATCCTGGATCACTAACTTATTGCTGAGTTGCGTCACAACTAACTCTCGGTGTTTTTCACCCAACTAAGAAATTCTCAGCTATAATAATATAATTGCGTTAATCTTAAATCTTAATATCATTTGCGTAAAATGTTGGTTTTAAGTAAATTTAAGAATATTTTTACCATTTTAAAATATTTTTTATTAAGAAAATTGGTTTTATCTATATAAAACAAAATATTTAAAATTAGTTCATGTTTTAATTAAGGGGAAACCCCAGTAACTCATGAAAAATGGGCGTATTTTCATTTTGGCTCTTTTCATTGAGCCAATAGAAATCTGTCAATAAAAATCGGTCAGTAAAAGAATCTATAAAGAACGTTTTATAATATAAGTATTGATATACAAAATGTAATTTCATAAAAAAATTTCAATACAAATTGGCAACTGTAGAGCACTTGTCTGAATGTGCCTATTTTTTGAAAGGGTCCTTTGCCGGACACCTAAAGACCTTAATTTTTGATCTGGAACAAAAATTAAATTTGGTCAGTTGCTATACATCAATATCTATCGACACATGTAGGATTTTTTCGATATATTGATTTTTCGCGAAATGGTATGTGATCGAACTTAACAGTTCTAATTTTCACAAAAAAAAATTCACAAAATTGTTAATAAAACAAAAAGTAAGCAATATAAATAAACTCCTACGTGTGTCGATAGAAAAGGTTACTTTGAATTACTGTCCTAGTTTCAAATTGATCGGTGAAGATTTGCTCGAGTTGTATGTCTGGCCGTCTCAAAAAAAGTCGTTTCGATAAAAACACTTTTAAACTTTTAAGTACTAAACATTCGTATATTTTCATATACCTCTTTTCTTTTTTTTTTTTTAGACTGAACCAACGCTCAGGGGATGCCCCCTATAAATGCGTAAGCATTGTGTGGATTCGGAAGATGGGTGATAGTTAGTTGGAGGGTGGATAGATGGAGTAGTGTCGGTGAAGATTTGTTTTGAAATTGCACAGCTCAAAACTGCCGGGAAACACGCTCGCAGGGAGACTATTCCACAACTTAACCGCGCGACTAAAAATCGAGTTATCGCGGTAATGCGAGGTTCTATTAGGCATCGATGCAATGGTACAGGGGTGGGCTTGGACAGCTGCCCGAGTGGACCCGGGAAACACACGAGCTGGTGGCGTCAGGCCATGTATCTCCCTTGAACACTTCCCATGGTAATACCTATACAGAAAGCTTAGGCTACCTACATTACGTCGATGCTCAAGAGAGTTGAGAGAGGATGAAATACTTTCATCTCCTATCAAATATATCGCACGACGTTGAATTCGGTCCAGAAGCTCCAAATAAGATCTTGAAGCCCCTGCCCAAATGTGCGAATTGTACTCCATTTTCGGCCTAATATATGAGGTGTAGATCACGCGAAGATAAGCTGAAGTGAAATATTTTTTGCACCGTTTTAGAAAACCTAGGCACTTGCCCGCTTCTTTCGACACATCGAAAATATGATCATTCTAACGAAGATCAGATTGGATCAATATGCCCAGAACGTCAAGAGTGGCTGATTCCACAAGATCCACACCATTCATACTGAGAGGAGCAAAAGGGCAATTAACTCGCTTGTGGGTTAACAGACAACACTGGGTCTTGCTTGCATTGAACTCTACTCTATTAGCAAGACCCCACTCGGAGATTTTTTGTAGATCATTAAGGAGTGTGTCATTCATAGTTTGCCTTTTTCTCTCAATCTCCATAGAGCTTGGGCGTTTTTTGAATGAATATGAATGACAAATGCTGCCGTCGTCCGCAAACGAATGCATTGGGTTATGCGTCAACGACAGAAGGTCGTTGATAAAAACCAGAAACAAGGTTGGCGATAGAACTGAACTCTGCGGTACTCCTGCGTTGATGGCGTGCTTCTCGGACGAAATACCGTCAACTACGACTGGAATCGTTCTGTCCTTAAGAAAACACGTGATCCATCGAGCAAAATCACCACCAAAACCATATGCAGCAAGTTTTGACACGAGCGCTTTATGCCACACTCGGTCGAACGCTTTTGAAATATCCAGAGCAACAACCCTGCTCTCGCCGAAAAAGTGAACGCATTTATTCCATTCTTCGGTTAAGAACGCCATAAGATCACCAGTAGAGCGAGCCCTACGGAAACCATATTGACGATCACTAAGCAGTTGGTTGTGCTCCAGATAGTTCATAACGTTGAAGTTTATTACGCTCTCCATAACTTTGGAAAGCGTAAAGCATATCGCAATGGGTCGGTAGTTTGCAGGGTTCGTGGCATCATTCTTTTTAGGTACCGGCTGGACATTTGCCACTTTCCAACAAGATGGAAATATTCCTGTTCTGTAGGAGATGTTGAAAAGGTTGCGCAAAGGCCGAGCCAGCGAAGAAGCACACATTTTAAGCACAATTGGCGGTATGCCATCAGGACCAGAGGCTTTGTTTACGTTGAGAATCTTATCGCAGAATGAAAAATTTGGGCATTTAAACACTTTTGCTGGACTCCATCTCTTGGTATATTAATTTCAAGACCTAAAGCAATTTCTTAGCGATTTTACTTAGGTTTCCCCCCTTAAAAAAGCAAAAAAAAAATATAAGGTTTCAGAAAATGTGTGTTATTTCTACAGTTTTGGGACTGTAGAGTAATAATTTATCTGAAAGTATGTAGAAACTGTATAAGTAAGTTTTTTTTTCTGTGTAGAGCAAATATTCCTACACAAAAAGTTCAGCAGAGCACATCTGACACAACTATATTAAGCTACTAGAGGAACTACCGTCTTAAATTTCGAATATTTAAAAAGACGTTGCGTTGAAGAACTTACTGCAGCTAGTGCAAGTTGGAACTAAGTATCCTTGGCAAATGTTTTTATCAGAATTAGAGCATGTAATCTTAGTTTTTCGATCTGTTTTATTCTGTGTAATAATTCAGCCAACAAAAAATCTTTAATAACTAACCAGGGTGTAAAGCACCCAAACACTTCTTATTTTAAACGCGCTGACACGCTTATCGTAGAAAACTAGAAACTGGACATTTTTGAAGTAAAAATATTGAATTAAGATTAGAGTTTAAAAGTCAAACTCTAAT
The DNA here is from genome assembly GCA_963920525.1 of Dichetophora obliterata. Taxonomy (NCBI): domain Eukaryota; kingdom Metazoa; phylum Arthropoda; class Insecta; order Diptera; family Sciomyzidae; genus Dichetophora; species Dichetophora obliterata. Next base: position 106,864,774 of record OY986438.1, read on the forward strand.
TCATCTCTCGTCAGACATGTATTGCATTAGGGATCTCGCATAGAAACTGTGACTGGGTGGATTTCACCCTAAGGTTAGTGATGAAGGGTTAATTTTTTATGTAAGAAAAATAATATTTTTACAATGAAAACTTACATAATTCTATAATATAAGGATTTAACTTTAAATTTCCATGACACAATAAGTTTTAAAGCGGTCGATCAGCGGCCAAACATGGGCCGCACGGCCGTACAAAGTACGAAGATGGTCCAAAAACAATACAAAAAGCCCAGCGGTCGAAAATTTGGTCGAACAACGCCCGTACAAGGGCTAAATAAAGTTCTACGGCCGCTGAACTCCCGTTGTATGCCACCTAATTTTTCAAAGCTCTTAGATAACTGCAAACGTATGCGCAACAACAAAAGCAAGCCATACTCGGCAATGCTGATGTTGATGTTGACATTTGTGTGGCGCAAAAGAATTTTATTGTATATGAATTTAGTTGTTGGAAAACAATGCCTTAGTGAATTTTCAATTAAAATAATATAATTTGTGTGATATTTTATTCACTGTGTTCAATATTATTTTCTGGTTTTCCAATATAAACCTTTTCCTCAACTGTAATTTTATAACACAGCTCATTTTCATTGTAGAATTATCACTGCTCGGCCGCTGACGCCCATTGTACAGCCGACATTATTTAAAAACGCCATTATTTTTGGCTGTTTGGCCAAAAAGTCTTGCAAACGACCCCTGTAAGGCTCAGAAAAATTTTTATTTAAGCCTTGATTGGCCGCTGTTTGGCCTTAGCAAAAAAGTTTTTATTTTTACTCGAGTAAGGAAGCATTTAAATATTTTATTAGTTTATTTAAAATTAGCTTGCGTTCAAATATTAAAGCTAAAAACTAAATAATAGAAAAGCTAAAAAAAGTTATAACATTGTAGCTTAATCAAGACAACAAGACACAAAACGCGCCTGCGCATATGCATCAAAGTATGGTTATAAAAGAAACTGTTTTTCTGATCAAATCATTTAGCCTGCGCGTATAATGCGCGGTACCTACACTCAATAATAAATGGCCCCTGGGGTAAATTTTGATTTGGTTTTTTTTTTCTTTTTTGTCATACGCGCATAATTTGTTCTAAACACAAAAACAACAGACGCAACACTTGGCAACAAACTTAACGCAAATTGCTAACAGAGCGTGAGTCACTTTTTTGTCTTAAATGGAGTCCAAGCTTGAGCTTTTTGCAGCATAATAACAATAATATCAACAACAACAACAATGTGGGCTTAAATATTGCGTTCAATAGTTTTTTGCCGTTTTTCGTGCAACAAGCATAATTTGCCCATACGCGATACTCTTTGGCTTTGGCTCTTTGAGTTTTGAGCCAAATTCAACTTTATTTGTTTGTTGCTGTAGTTGTTGTTATGGTTTTTCTTATGTAGGTTCTTTGCGCGAAAACGTTTACAAAACACGCACAAAACTACGTACGAGCTATTGATTTTCTCCTATTTTTTTGGATGCTAAACGATTGTTTTTCTTTGAAGTTGTTGTTCTTGTTGTTGCCATCCATCGGATCGCGCACAGTTCACTCTATTATTGAAAGCGGAAGTTTGCAATTTCTGTGCACAGATGTTAAAATTTAAAAAGATTTTATTATGCAAAAATTACTGCGAATTGAACCAATTTTATCGCCCATCCGTGTTAACAGTGAAACGAAGAAATGAAAGAAAACCTATTTGGGCAAATTACAAAAAAAAAAAAAAATGAAATGAAAATCGATGAATTAGTTTAGTATTGAGCAGCACACCCGACAAGTGGGCTTTATGTTGGCATGTAATTGACAGCTTCCTCTGAATGGATGGATCAGCCTTAAAAATCTAGCACACATGAATAATTTCTAAATTATGCAAAATTAGTTTGCAGATAGTTTTTGTTATACGTTATTCTAGTAGATATTGCATTTGATAGCACATATCTAAGACTTATACATCATTTCATTTCATATAATTTTTACTTTAATCTTTGGTCTCGGACTTTGTTAAAGTCCTTTTAGATTTAAAGAATTTAAAACAAATGTAACAATAACATATTTTGTGATTGCATATAAGTTTTGGGCTGTTTTTGGCCAATTTGTGGTAAATGTTCAAAGATTAAAATTAAAAAAAAAACATTATTTAACCCAACGTTTCGAAGGTCACTTTTCTACATCATGTCTATATTGTAAAACTAAAATAACAAAAAAAAAAACATCTTAAAATGTCATAAAGTTTAATGTAAGATTTTGTAACTCTTAAGTTAGCAAATTGTTTTTAAAAATATGTTTTATTTAATTGTTCTTTTAGGTTCACAATAAAGACATCCCCTGATGATGTAGGAAGTAGCCTACGAAACGTTGGGTAAAATATTTTTTTTTTTAATTTTAATCTTTTAACTTTTACCACAAATTGACTAAAACAGCTCAAAACTTATATGCAATCATAAATTATAAAGAATTGGTAGACAGATAATTTTCAATAACATATTTTCTTAAATTTAACTTATATTTTAATATAAAAACCTTATTTTATCTTTAGATAACTTAGAAAAATCTAAGCTATTAGAAATATTTATATTGTCGAAATTATATAAGTCCCTATAAATGAAATACAAAATATATCGTTACTTCTTAGTCACTAGCAGGGGCATTGAAATTGTTTTCTTCCTGAAGTTCAGCACAATTCACAGATCCAACAATATAACACACGAAAAGTGAAGATAGTAAAATGTTTCTACTTTCTAAGGATTTCAGATAATTAAAAGTCATCGCTCACTTTTTGAGGGAAGAGGGACTTAAAGTTTTAACGTACATAAAGATAATCTTGTAAAAGTTTTCTGTACACATTCAATGCGCAGTTTATGTGAGGAATAGTGCGAGTGCCAAATGACAGATGCGTTTTCTAATCGAGATCAAACTAGATTTTTATTCAGGTTTTTAAGGGTGTACGCGTCTTAAAAAGATGTTAATTGTCAAGCATAAGCTTAAGATATGATAAACTCTAGATGTGAATTAAAAGAAAATTTGCATCAAAAACAGCACCAAGATGGGAAAAAGGAGTATTACTTATATTGGAGTATTACTAATGTGACCAACATTATCAGAGCAAAAAGAAGTACACCCAGAAAAAAAAATATAAAAATACGGAAAAAATTTATGAATAAATCCATTACACAAGAACATTTATTTGTAAGAGAATAAAAATTGGATGAAGCTTTCAATTCATTGCTAATTAATAAAAATTTATTTTGTGATATAAACTTTTTATTTCTTCAAAACAAAAATAAGAAAAATAAAAAAAATCATTAAACATTTCTTAGCACAAAAACGTCACAACTCAAAAATCCCAAATTTTCAGGAGAGACAAAAAGCTGTTGAGCTCGCAAAAGCAACGAAACTAAAATAAGAACACACAAACTGTATTTTTTCAGTTAAAGAAGATAGTGACATTTAATAAATGTTTGCAGTTGTTAAATATATGTATTGTGAATTGATTTACGAAAAAAAAAATTTTGATTCTGTAAAATATTGAGTTGTAACGGTTTTGTACTGCGTGTGTGATAAGATGATGCTCTTTTCCACCAAACAAATCATCAAAATTATCATCAAAAAGAAATAAAATAAGTAAAAAGAAGTACTTTTATGCGAACTTTGATACAAGAAGTACAGTGAGCTAAAAAAAAGTAAAAAAACTCCCAAAATTAGTACGGTTGGCCACATTAAGTATTAGTGAAAAAAGAGTTTTACTAAGATTTTATTCGAATGGACATTGAACTTAATTCTGAGAAAAGGACATAAAAGAACATTTCTTTAAATTTATGAAAATAATATTTTTTTCGAGACTATGCTTAAAGCTTGCCAACTTCATTTTGAAAAAGAGAAACATGAACTTGATTTATAGTTTTAAGAAAAATTATGAGGTCATCAGCAAATAGAAGATATTGTGCATAAATATGTATAGTTGGAATATCATTAATAAACAACAAAGTTTATATGAAAGTGTTAATCTCTTTAACATACAATTGTGTTTTAATTTATTGCAATCTAAACTCCAAAATTAAAATGATGCTCGAAATATATAAAAATTCCAACGTAAGAATCTTAAACTGTAGTTAATAAATTTTCACGATACATGACGATCGATTACTTCTTGTGGTCATATTTTTTTCTTTTAGGAATTAAAATTCACTAGTGATAATAAATTTATATCAGGATGCATTCATTTATTATTCCGCTGCATACATTCGGAAATAGGTCTTTAATTAATAACTAACGTGGCATCGCAAAATTAAGCGCTTTGCCTAAACTTTTATAGGCAAATATTACATCACGACTGCCGCATGGCGTTAAATCTTTAATGTCTCCTTTCCTACATTGATTTCTTTCTGGTAAATCCACTGTTATTAACCTTCTCGAATTTACATCGAAAACTATAGAAAATTTTGGAAAAGGCATCAGACTGATGTTATTTACATGGATTTTATCAAAGCTTTACTGATTTTCACTTACCACCTTATGAATATCGGTTACAACTCTTAAATCTTCCTTCTTTAAAAAATCGGATAATTATGATAAATGCTTGTTGGATTATAAAACTTTTACATGGATATGTCAACAGTCCATATTTATTGAGTAAAATATATTTTAATATTCCTCTTCGTCCTAGAAGATCTTTTGAGTTACTCCACGTGAACTTTTGTAGAACTAATTATTTGCAAAATGAACCTCTTAGAAGCGCTTGCGGTGATTTTAATTTTGTATCTGATGTTATATCCTTAAGTGAATCCATGGACTCAATCAAACATAAAATTATAGATTACCTGCAGTACCGTCGTTGATTATGACTAAGTTCTCTCAAACATATACCCGATGCATCTGGTGATATTTGTAAACACATTAATATAACAATCTAAATGGATAAACAAACCTAAGCCTAAAATGGATAATTTTGGTGTATAAACATCTAAATAATCTGAATGGACCTAAGCCTGGGATCTTCAATTGCCTTATATCTTCAAGATGATTTTCTAAATTTGTCAACAGTACCGTGGTGTCTTGGGTCTTTTTACTTCTTGAAACACTACGTTAGATCAATTTGTAATACATTAATACGAGTGGCCGATAAGACCTAGATTGTCTTGATGCCTGCGATCTCAACTGATTTTCTTTGTTTTATGAAAATTGGTTTGGTGAAGTTGACCTAGTTTGTCGAGTAACCACCCTGTCAAGCCAGGATCCCACCGGCTTCAGGAAGACAGAACGATATATATTATATATATACTTATTGGAGTGGTGTTTTATTCGGTATGAGACTTTGTTTGTCACACGACTCCGTCGATGTCCGGGTACAAAAATTGTTGCTAACTTGACCTTGTTTGTTTTGAAAACGCAACCTTGGTATGCTGTCTGATATTATCGATTTGACTAAACTTTTTTTTATTTTTATACTTTAATAAAATTATATACTTAAGCAATTTATCAAAACATTTAAGTTTCTTAATAAAACATGATTTCAATCAAAATCATACTTTATATTTTTGAATTGTATTAAATATGTTATTTTATAATTTTAAATTTGCTTTAAAAACTGTTAAGGCTTAGCAATCGAATAAATAAAGTTAAAAAATATCAAAATACTCCTACTGACAATTAAAAAATAAGGTTTATCGTTATTACACTTAACGCAAAATAAAAAGGCGCACATACAAAATCTTCCAATGTAATTTTTGCAAGTTTTAGTTTCTGTTTTTTTTTCTTTTTTTTTGAGATATTTTTTATATTAATAGTTACACATTTCAAAACTTAACTTATATAAATTTCTAGTGCAGTACATGTGCTTAAGAAAGATTTGATAAAGGTTGAAAAACTATGCTAAAAGCAACTGTCCTCAGCTCAAAAGAGAACTATTATTAAATGGGCTGATCAAAATGTATCTATTTGTGAAATAGCACGTGAAATTCAGCTCAATAATGGCTCAGCACGGCGTTTTGTAAAAAGTTTCGTCAAACCTGTTATTTGGGAAGGAAAAAAGGATGAGGTTGTAAAAAAGTTTTGTTTCCCTTGGTGGAAAGAAATAAAATGTATACTTTTCTACTCGTCGAAGTCTGTACGTCATTTTTTATGGGAGGTAGATAGTTTTAATATGATTGTAAAGGGTCCACCAAATAACTTTTTTTTTTTGAAAATTCTATAAAAAAACTACTTGATATTTTCTCAAATTTTTTTTTTATTTGAAAGTACAATCCTTCCGGTTAATAATGAAAAATAATTTCATTCAAATGGCTGCCTCGGCTGGCCATGCACTAGCCTACACGATCGGTCCAATTTTTAAGCATATTATCGATTGTGTGCAGCTGTATTTCACCAATGGCTTCACGAATATTGTCCTTTAAAGCGTCAATTGTCTCTGGCTTGTCGGTGTAACACTTATCTTTGAGGGCACCCCACAAATAATAGTCCAACGGTGTCAAATCGCAGCTCCGAGGTGGCCAAATGACATCAGCTCTGCGGCTGATAATGCGATCTTCAAAAACAGGGCGCAAAACATCGAGTGTAGCTTCGGTTGTGTGGCACGTAGCGCCGTCCTGTTGAAACCAAATGTTGCCAATATCCTCCTCTTCAATTTTTGTGAACAAAAATTCGTTCAACATGGCCCGATAACGATCGCCATTGACTGTAATGGCCACTCCTTGCTCATTTTCGAAGAAAAATGGCCCAATTTTGCCTCTGGACCAAAATCCGCACCAAACAGTGACTCGTTTTGGGTGCAGCGGCTTTTCAATGTATGCGTGCGGGTTTTCTGTGCCCCAAATATGACAATTTGGCTTGTTTACATACCCGCCAAGATCAAAGTGAGCTTCATCTGAAAAGATGATTTTTGTGGCAAAATCGGCATCTTCTGTAAGTCGATCGCAAGCCCACTTAGCGAAGCGAAAACGCATTGGATGGTCATTTGGCTTCAACTCCTGAACCAATTGGACTTTGTATGGCGTCATACCAAGGTCTTTATGCAAAATTCGTCTCAATAATGTCTCCGAAATGTTCAATTGTTGAGAACGACTGTGAATTGATGTTGATGGCGCTTCACGCACACTTTCTGGCACAGCAGCAATATTCTCGGGTGTACGCACTGTTTTTGGCTTTTCACGCTTTGGTTTATCGATGAGAATGCCAGTTTCTTTCACTTTTTTCGCAAGATAACGAACATACGGAGCTGACGGTGCTTCTCTTCCTCCAAAATCCGTATGCAATTTTCGCACACATTCTGCAACATTACCATGATTTTCAAAGTAATGTCGCAATATTTCCCAGCGTTGTTCAAGCGTATACACATCCATATTCGTTCAGCGGAAGGATAAAACTAATTATCTGTCAAATCAAACATGAGCTAAGTGCTACCATTCACGAAATAAGCACTAGTTGAAAAAAAAAAGTTAGATGGCGGACCCTTTACAAAATTTTAAATTCAGAATTAAAGTATTTGTGGAGAATTAAGTCCATATTATTAAGTTCATTTTTGTGGAATTTTTATAGATTTTACAGTTTTGATAAAGTTACTTTGTATGGGAGATAGGCATGGTTTTCACGTGGAATGTTCTGTGGAATTTAGAGATATTTTACAGTTTTGAAAAAATCACTTTGTATAGGCGTGCTTTTAATCAGATTTGGTTCATTTTCGAACTTGATCTGTATTTTGTAGATACAAGATTAAAAACCGAATGTTACTACGATTGCTTTCAAATTACGGCTGCAATCGTGTTGACAGACGGATGAACGGACAGACAGTTTTTTCTTATTTAGACCCATTTCAATTAAAAATAAGTAAAAAGTTCCCTCCGCCTTCTAGGTGAACTGATACCCATTTTGAGGGTTCAATAACTCACTTTGCGTCTGTCGTAAGTAAGGTGAATGTTATGCAGAAAATTGCATTCCTCCCACAGTCACGCCTCTTCCTTTGTAATATGTATTTGGGAATACATATCTTTTGTAATATGTATCTAAATACAAAATGGATTTATTGATTTTGATGTTAGAGGGTATAGTGAATGCAGAAGAGGGAGATCTGGACATTATTTTCTTTGATTGGACAGGCAACAGTTTAGACCTCAATTCTATTGAATATGTTTGGAGCCAGATGACAGTAAATTTTCGAAAATAAGCCCAGAAAATAATTGAACTCAAGGAAACGTTGGGAAAAGTTTGGGATGATGACATTTTGGCAGAGTATTTGATTGCTTTGTTTGTGTCCATGCCCAATAGGGTAAAAACTGTCAATAAAGCAAAGGTTGGTACTACAAAGTCTTGAACAGAATTCTAAAACAAACGCCGACGTATTTAATCATTGAAAATAAACAAATTTGAAAACATTAACCAACAAAATAGTTGTTAATTGAAATAATGAATTTTTTGATAATTAATTTTTGATAATAATTTCATTTTTTTTAATCATGTTTTTTTATTAATGGATCAAACATTTAAAACTGCGAAAATATTTCGATAAGGCATCTGTTACAGCTTTGTTGTAAATTAACCAAAAAACAAACTCCAGCTAAAATAATAGATTTTTCTAATTATATAGCCTTTCACTGAATCAAATTACAAAAAAAAAACAACTGCAATACGACTTTTTTCTTGCGTTTTTTTTTTCTTTTTTCTTAATCCATTTTTACATCTTATTTTCTCTTCGAAATATAGTGAATACTATTTATTGGTTGTTTGTTTGTACTGATAATAGTTATTCTTTGGAGATGGCTTTCGATTTTCATGAAATTTGTTTAATATATTTTTGGAATAAATTTCCAAGTGAAAAAAATTTAGCTGTGTATTTTTGGCATTAAAACATTTAAAGCGTTACTAAACAAATCTAGCTATTGTTCTGATGAATTGTTCATCAGTAAGCGCTGGCTTTGAGCTGTCAGAAGTGGGAATCAAGATAGATTGTTTGCTTATAAGTGTCGGTCAATTTTTGCTCGAACTATATGAAAACGGATAAAAAAGAAAACAGAGAATCAATACTGGAACGAGTCGAAAAGCAGTTAGCGGTACTCGGAGAAAATTTTTTGCTAAATTTGTATTGAGGTTAAGCAAAACTTGCGCTTGAATCTCAGCCACTTCAAAATTATGCTAGATTTCAGCAAAAACTTATCAAAATTTACTTTTCCACATGTGAAAATAGCCACATTTCAGTTAGAACACTAGCTTCTGGCTAAGCAAAAACTCGTTTCATTTCTATGGTGCATTTCGACAAAAAATCGAACACTAATGAATATTGAAATAAATGAAGAAGCAACTAGAACAGATGGCAACCCTTGATAGAGTTGATGGCGGTAATCATCTATAAATAGCCTACTGCTTTGAAATGTCATATGATTAGCAGCCATACAATTCATAAGAATGAATTCCAGAATCTGCACATTCATATGATAGTTTAAACGGTGAGTTGATCACAGCTTAATCACTCAAAGACTACTGAAGAGGAATATGTAGAGATTTCCGAAACAGACTGTCTAGTCAGCTGAGTGATTGACTCTATACAGAGTTGTTTTTGTTGTTGTTGCCTTCTTAAAAACTCACTTGATCTAAAGCTCACAATCTTAATTCATTTACTTTTCCAGTTTATAATAACTCAGCAAAATTTTGATTAAATTAAAGCAATATTTTGCTAAGTTGTTATAAACTGTAAAAGCAAATTTCTACTTAATTCAAGCAGATATTTGCTAAATTATTATAAATTGGAATAGCAAATATTTATTAAGTTTGGCTTTAATCTAGCATATTTTTGATTGAAATAATTATTAACATTTAATTAAATTGAAAAATTATTATTATCCGTAGACTTGAACTTCAGCCGCGTGAGTGTAAGTGCATGCATGGGCTTATCTATTCGACCATCGCAGTTGTTAACAGTCGTAGTTGTATCATCACCTAGCTTGTTTCATCAAGTATAAACGTGTGCGCGTATGTTGAACCTTCGCCTTACCAGAGATTTTTTTACACATCGTTTAACAATACCCACCCGGGTGACTCAGGTGATTTTAGTTTATGCATATGTCAAAAATGAGTCCTAATTATCACCTTGATGTACTAATGCTTAAGCAATATTAAAATTTGACGTTTAAATGGTTACGTAACCCAGGGGCTCAGCAGGGGGAAGATTAGGGGTAGTGTTAGAGAAAATAACCCACTTGCAATTAAGGGTAATGGGCGATAAATTATCATGAGATTCGTAGCGAATAAAGTTTCAAATTAGGGAACAATTATCACGTGAATAGTTTAACAAGTCTCCCCCACTCTTAAAGCTTGTCTAAGCCACTGTAATTACCAGTGAACAAGAATAAATGCTAACGTTGCGTTTGCTTTGATTTGAGAGAACAGAACATTAACTTTATGCAGTGGTAATAATGGCTCTAATTATTTGTCCAAATTCTTTAACCAAAAATTTGTCCAGAACTGTACGTGAGCGTACGTGAAAAGCGATTACTGACAATGAACTTTCAGTTTTAGGGAAATTTTGCTTATAACGGGAAGCCAAAAATCCAACTAAGAGCCACTAACAGTGCTTTAAAATAAGAATTCATATCTATTGTATCAGGTAACTATGGAAAAATTCAAATTCTTACACATTCTGTGATTCATACGATTTGTTTGGCATGCTACCAGAGCTGTTCGTCGACTAGAAGATAAGACTGCATCCATAAGGGATGTTTTGGAAATGATTAGCTCAAATTTGAGTGCTTACTATCACCTTAACAAATCCATTACAGTGGATGAGCAGTTATATGGCTACAGAGGATGTACTAGGATTACACAGTACATGCCATCCAAACCTTCCAAGTACGGCATTAAAAGCTGGTGGGCCTGCGATTCTGCAACATAATGTCCACTACGTTGGCAAATATATACGGGGAAAGTAAACAACATCAGGGACGTGAGCCAAGATGAGCGGGTTTTAAAAGATTTGGCAATAAACAATACACAAAGATAGTGCCGTATCTGGACCAGACAAGAAACCTGAACTTATTTTATATCACAGTAAAACCAAGGTTAGTGTATACACAATGAACAAACTGCTTTTCCAATATTCATTGGGTTTTTATTTTGTAAGTACAATAAGAACTATGTTCTTTTACAGTACAAAGTCTAAAAACAAGATACATTTTGAATTTAGTGAAATTAAATTAATACATTAAATTTATATTATACATATAGTTTAAATTAAATTAAAAAATTATATTGGAAAAAATTAGCAAACAATTAACAAACAATTAAATCAATTTATAATTATTTGTTTAAGTTAAGAGAGAAAGAAAAAGAAACGAAAAATAGAAAAGAAGGTAACGATAAGAAAACTGAGTAAAAGAGTAAAAGAACTGTTTACCAAGTAAATGTACAGTGAAGAATAATGTTCCAAAATGGCATGTTTGAAATTTGCTATTCTGACTATAGATTTCATACAATTCGGTAATGCGTTCCATAATCTGATGGCGTTTATAAAAAATAATCTTAAAGAATTCAAAAAAAAATATACCACCAAAAGATCAACACTGCGCTGGCCTATGGCGATGTTCTATAACAACTTTGATAATCTGATGGCGTTTATAAAAAATAATCTTAAGGAATTCAAAAAAAAATATACCACCAAAAGATCAACACTGCGCTGGCCTATGGCGATGTTCTATAACAACTTGGATACGGCAGGCCTTGCCGATTTTATAATATGTAAAGATTTTATAATATGTAAGGATAACAACTCGAATGGATCTATGAAGCGATCACAAAGTAGCTATTTTCTCGAAAGAACATTTTTATTTCGAAGATGTCGAAAAACATAAATTTTATTGGAAGGTTTTATTACAAGGCGATTTATTTTACACACAATTAAATACAATTGTATTTTAGGGATTTATTTTTTTAAGATTCTGTAAATATCTAACTGCACGTTTCTCTAAAGCAAAGCTAGTTACCGGTGTTTGCGAGAACGACCAGTTTGAGGCGAATGCAATTTCAGATCGAGATGCAAGCGACAGCCAAACTAAGTGTAAAAATTGCCATATTGGTCAATCCACATCAACTCGTTACTTACGAAATTAAAAATTGGATGAAAATGTACATACAGAATACAAATATGGAATAAAATAATCTCTTACATGTGTATATAAATTTAACTTTTCTATCTGTTTTCAAAGCAAGGCAATTAGAAAACTAAAAAATTTTAACGGGGTCACCCAGGTGGGTGTTGGAAACCACGTAGATAAAAAGACAAATTAAAAAAATACCTGAAGAAACATGAAAAAATACTTTTTTATATTGTTCGAGATTTTGTTCAGCGTATTTAGATTGGATTAAAACTGGGGGAGATATTAAGAAATGAAATTCAAAAAGGTCACCCGGGTGAGTATTGGTAAGGCGAAGGTTAAAAGAAATTTTCTTGTATTTAGTAAAAATTTGCTTTTTGAGTTTATAATAACTTAGCAAATATTTGCGTGAGTTTAGTAAACATGTGCTATTTGAGCTTGAATATAGTCAAAATTTTGCTTTTTCTTATATACATGAGAAGTGATTGCAATTTAGCAAACTGTTTCTTAAATTACACCGTTATTGAGCAAAGTTTTGCTGATTTACTTTTAAGCAAAATAATTATCTCCGTGTATAATCTATTACTTTAATTAACCTTTGATAGAAAGTTTGGTAGAATATTTTTTTTGGTGACGGTTTTATTGAATGGCCGGTTTAAGCGGTTTGCCTGCCATAACTTCAAAAAATTTAAATTTTATATATTTTATATATAAATATGTTCTCGCAAGTTTTGTTCACAGTTGATTCTCAACGTAGCTTTTTTTTTTTGTAATAATTTCGTAATGTTTAATGCAAGGTCCAGCAAATAAAATGCTAAAAATAAATAACCAGCTACAAGAACAACAGTTAAAATAAACAAAAATTACGCAACTTGTTATTGTTTTTGCACTTTCGGTTTTTGCACTGCCTGGATGTAGCACGTGTTTTGTTACTTGCTCTGAACAATGCCTCATTTAGTTGTTTTTATTTTGTAAATACACAATTTATTCAAATCAAAATATTTATACAATACATAATGTACAATACATAAGTACTACCATAAGTTAAGCGCAACACAATTTGCTGCCATTCAGCTGGATTTAAGTGATAACTTGTTCGAAACTTGCTAAAATACGTTAAAAAAGGCGAGTGGCTAAAAATAAGTTGGTTTGTTTGTTGTCTTTTTTTTTGTTCAGCACGAGGAAGCTGAAAATTCACGTGTTGCTTTTGTGTTGTTGTTGCTGCTTATTTGTGGGTTGCTATGGTTTTTGCTGTTGTTGCAGCCATTGTTATTGTTGCTGCTTTTTTTTTTGCGATTGTCAACAGATTCCTTGTTCATTAAGAAAATATTCAACAATGCTAAAGAGCAGGTTTTTCTAATAAATCATTAACGACTTTGTTGCTGATGTTATTGTTGTTGCTGCTGCTGCTGCTGCTTTGGTCTCCTCACTCTTAATATGTCATGATTTATGTTCATTACCCCATTTCATTAAAAATGCATTTAATGTAATTTAGTAAATTTTAGCTTGTAACAAATGAAGTGATATTGTCATTTTTGTGCATGTTGAAAATAAAAAATGTTTAGTATTTTATTTCATACTCATTCAAATGCAATACAAGTTTTTTATTTCAAACATAAACAAATAAATCCCTCTATAGACATATTTAAAATGAATTTTTAATTTACCAAAATTGAAGAAAAAAAAATATTTATTTTTACTAGCATCCAATAAATTTGTATTTTCTCAAACATCTCACCGAATTTACTTTTATCTACTGCTACAGATTAGCATTTTTTGATTTATTTTCACATGAAAACAAAAAAACGCTTGTGTGAACTGATAGATATTCAATAGATCATTTAAAATGTCATCTTGGTTGTTATTTATCTATTCGATACTTAATAGTTTCATAGAATAAATGTAACTCTTGCATAAGCTGTGATCAGAAAAAGGTGTCAAAAGCATCTAAATAAAAGAGGAAGAAATAAACATCGAATCGGTTTACAAATCTTCATATATAACTTAAATATATATCGAAAAATATCTATTAGTCGACATACATGCATTCATACATACCCAACGACATAACAACATTTATTCGTGTGTGTCTTTGTTAAACTGAGCTGCAGATGTGTTGATATTAATGAACCACATTTATTGAGTTAGCATAAATTAACGATTAACAGCGTTGTTTCACTTTGTTTCTTTTTTGTTGTTTTCATCTATAAACTTACGTCTCTCGTCTCAAAAATAGGTTGCTAGGCAAATTAGAATAAATAAGTCATCATTTGAAGTGATGAAGTAAAGTTGTAAAGCATAAATGATTTCATCGTGTTTTAAAATTAGTTTAACCGAAAATTAATTAACACAAGTCTGATATTGCATTAATATGCTTAATTGTTCATTGAGAAAAGTATTATATACTTAGGCATAATGGTCAAATGGTCATACACGGACAAAACTGTTTGCTAAATTTGTATTGTGGTTAAGCAAAACTTGCGCTTGATTCTCAGTCACTTTAAAATTATGCTGGATTCCCGCAAAAACTAATCAAAATTTGCTATTCCCGTTTATAATAACTAAGTCAAATTGTGATTAAATTCAAGTGATATTTTGCTAAGTTGTAATAAACTGCAAACGCCAATTTCTATTTAATTCAAGCAAATATTTGCCAAGTTATAAAAAATTGGAAAAGCAAATTTTGATTGGTTTTTGCTGAAATTTAGCATATTTTTGAAGCGAAATAATTATTAACATTAAATTAAATTGAAAAATTACCAACATCTGGAGATTTGAACCTCGGCCGCGTGAGTGTAAGTGCATGGACTTATCCTTTCAACCATCGCAGTTGTTGACCACTCGTCGCTTAATTTTCTTCATTAAGAATAAACGTTTGCTCGTGTGTTTAGAAGAAATTTGCTTAAATTTAGTAAAAATTTGCTATCTGAGCTTATAATAACTTAGCAAATATTTGCATAAGTTTAGTAAAAATTTACTATTTGAGTTTATAATAACATAGCAAATATTTGCTTGTATTAAGTAGAAATTTGCTTTTGCAGTTTATAATAACTTAGCAAAATTTTGCTTGAATTTAATCAAAATTTTGCTTTTCCTAAATACATGAGGAGTGATTACAATTAAGTAATCTTTTTCTAAAATCAGTCCGTGATTGAGCAAAGTTTTGCTGATTTGCCTTTAGCAAAACATTTGCTTGATTCAAGCAAAATAATTATCTCCATGTAATTATCAAGAATATAATGAAAGAAAAAGTTTTGAGCTGTAGTTTGATGACCTTTCTGCGTTCATTTAAAACATGTTTATTGTTTTATATGATAATATATTTAAATATAAAAATATACATATTATCTTACACAAAGGCATTTCCACAGTCGCGCACGTAACGTTCGTACGCGTTTTTTGTTGTTAAAAAGTATAAAAAGTAAAGAAAAGTAAACTTTTTTGTCATGTTTTCATTTTTGGATAGCACTTTAGTAGTACTGCTTTAGTGTAAAAGGTGGAAGCGATCGAAAATAATGTCCACAGATATAAGTAAACAAAAAGGATACGTTACGTAACAAACAATAGAAGTGGTTTTTAGCTGCATCAATAAAAACGAAAAAAATCTGCAAAGTGTGCACGAGTTTTTTTATGAAAGTTGTTTTAATATAATCTGAAATGAAGTTCGTACACGGAGATAATTATTTTGCTTGAATCATGTAAATGTTTTGCTTCAAAGCAAATCAGCAAAACTTTGCTCAATCACGGTGTGATTTTAGAAAACGATTACTAAATTGAAATCACACCTCATGTATTTAGGAAAAAGCAAAATTTTGATTAAATTCGAGCAAAATTTTGCTAAGTTATTATAAACTGCAAGAGCAAATTTTTACTTAATTCAAGCAAATATTTTCTAAATTACTATAAACTGAAATAGCAAATTTTTACTAAATTCAAGCAAATTTCTTCTAAACACACGAGTAAACGTTTATTCTTAATGAAGAAAATTAGGTGACGAGTGGTTAACAAGTGCGATGGTTGAATGGATAAGTCCATGTACTTCCACTCACGTGGCCGAGGTTCAAGTCTTCGGATAATGGTAATTTTTCAATTTAATTTAATGTTAATAATTATTTCACTTCAAAAATATGATTTCAGCAAAAACTAATCAAAATTTGCTATTACAATTTATTTCATTAATTTAATTGCGAGCTTTAGATCTAGTGAATTAGTTTTTAAGAAGGCAACAACAACAACAACAACAACAACTCTGTATAGAGTCAATCACTTAGCTGATTAGACAGTCTGTTTCGGAAATCCCTACATTTCTTCTTCAGTAGTCTTTGAGTGATTAAGCTGTGATCAACTCACTACCTAAAGTCGCATGTGATTTCACACGTATGAAATTCATTCATTTGCATTATATAGAACAAATTGAATGTTCAAATTGGCTACTTAATCATGTGGCATTTTAAAGCAGTAGGCTATTTGGAGATCACCTCCATCAACTCTACCAAGGTGTCCTGGTAGTTGAACTCTATCTGTTCTAGTTCCTTCTTATTTATTTCAATATTCATTGGTTTTCGACAGTTTGTCGAAATGCACCACAGAAATGAAAAGAGTTTTATGGCTTCGCTAGAAGCCAGTGTTTTAACTGAAAGGTGGCTATTTTCACAACCAAATGTTCAATTATTCATGAGTTTGACCGATATCGATCATTTATTAGATTCTTTAATTAATTTGACATTAATTCAACTTAATAAGAAGCAACCAGAACAGAAGGCAACCTTGGTAGAGTTGATGGCGGTGATCTGTAAATAGCCTACTGCTTTAAAATGCCATATGATTAAGTAGCCTATTTGAACATTCAATTTGTTCTATATAATGCAAATGAATGAATTTCATACATGTGAAATCATATCAATTTAATTCATGTAATAATTTAATAGATCATAAAATTAATTAACTATTTCAACTTATAAAAACTTAGCAAATATTTGCTTGAACTAAGTAGAAATTTGATTTTGCAGTTTATAATAACTTTATAATAATGATTAGTTATTATAAGCTCGAAAAGTAAATTTTAATTAGTTTTTGTTGCAATCGAACATAATTTTGAAGTGGCAGAGATTCAAGCGCAATTGTTGCTTAACCACAATACAAATTTTTATACAAACCATAATAGTTTTGAGAACTACGATACATATGTATAGTCCGTGAGTCGAGCGACAAAAAATTTGTAACCATTTTCATAAAGATGATTTTTTGATATTACGTCACATTTGTGGTGTAGAGAAATAGGATTAGCTGGTTTTTTTAGCGTTTGGGGCTGGGGCGGCTTTAGTTTTGTAAAACTAAACCTTGCAACTACTTTCCAAAACCTGAAAAATAATTTGTGCACAGTGTAGTAATTAAAAATAAGTTTTACGATCGTCAGTCACTCAAATCTTGAAACCGGGACCGACAGTCTAGCGTTAAAGTTGTACAAAATCGGTACATCGTGCAAGTAATTTATAAAATCAGGAATTTAGTATACGGTTGAAGAATATTATTATAATTACAAAAAATTTAATAAAGTCAGTATATTTCTGCCACAGATGCCGTCAGTCGCCGATAAAAGGTTGAGCTTTTAATGAGAATTAAAAGATATAAAATTAATATAGTTATGAATTAAGATTGTGAGCTTTAGATCAAGTGAGTTTTCAAGAAGGCAACAACAACAACAACAACTCTGTATAGAGTCAATCACTTAGCTGACTAGACAGTCTGTTTCGGAAATCGCTACATATTCCTCATCAGTAATTAACTTAAATATGGCAGAGCACGGCCAAATAAGTTTAATTAATGTCAAATTAATTAAATAATCTAATAATTGATCGATTTTTCGGTCAAAGTCATGTGCAATTGAACATTTGGTTGTGAAAGTAGCCACCCTTCAGTTAGAACACTAGCTTCTGGCGAAGCAAAAACTCGTTTCATTTCTATGGTGCATTTCGACAAACAATCGAACACCAATGAATATTGAAATAAATGAAGAAGCAACTAGAACAGATGGCAACCCCCTTGATAGAGTTGATGGCGGTGATCTAAAATGGCCTCTTGCTTTGAAGTGTCATATGATTAGCAGCCATACAATTCATAAGAATGAATTAGAGGATCTGCCCATTCATATGCTAGTTTAAACAGTGAGTTGATCACAGCTTAATCACTCAAAAGACTACTGATGAGGAATATGTAGCGATTTCCGAAACAGACTGTCTAGTCAGCTAAGTGATTGACTCTATACAGAGTTGTTGTTGTTGTTGTTGCCTTCTTGAAAACTCACTTGATCTAAAGCTCACAATCTTAATTCATGTAATTATTCAATAGATCATAAAAAATTAATTAACTTAATATAGTTATAATATTGTTTTTAATAATTCTAAAAAAATAATATTTTTTAGAATTATGTACAAGCTTAATGCCAATTAAGTTCATGAAGCAACAGGTTGCAACAACAATAAGTTCTTTGCAGAACAAACCACCAAGCAGACTAGACAGCTGTTTCGTTGATAGCTACATCAACTCATCAGTAGTCTTCTGTGGCTTCTGCAGTACCATCCACTTTGATAAGCTCATACTAACACCTTCTGTTTAATTAAAACAGAATTATGTGCTGTATGTCGCCTTTCAAAGCAATGTTTTTCTACTACTTTGCAAAAGCAAAGGTTCAAAAAAGCGACTGCATTGATTCTGCAAAGACTTGTTTGTTGTGCTCTTTGTTTACTTCTTTATCACTTCTATCAACGAAACAGCTGTCTAGTCTGCTTGGTGGTTTGTTCTGCAAAGAACTTATTGTTGTTGCAACCTGTTGCTTCATGAACTTAATTGGCATTAAGCTTGTACATAATTCTAAAAAATATTATTTTTTTAGAATTATTAAAAACAATATTGTAATTAAAATATGCCATCATTAACTTTTCATGTAAACACTGGTGCGAGCCCGACCTATGAAAACAAGTATGTTATTATGTCTCTACACATAAAACAACTTTTTTCAAAAAACCTTCTTCACGCCTTCTATGGTTTATACCAGCGAACTGTTGGAGCCTAGATTGATTCGTGATAAAGAAGTAAACAAAGAGCACAACAAACAAGTCTTTGCAGAATCAATGCAGTCGCTTTTTTGAACCTTTGCTTTTGCAAAGTAGTAGAAAAACATTGCTTTGAAAGGCGACATACAGCACATAATTCTGTTTTAATTAAACAGAAGGTGTTAGTATAAGCTTATCAAAGTGGATGGTACTGCAGAAGCCACAGAAGACTACTGATGAGTTGATGTAGCTATCAACGAAACAGCTGTCTAGTCTGCTTGGTGGTTTGTTCTGCAAAGAACTTATTGTTGTTGCAACCTGTTGCTTCATGAACTTAATTGGCATTAAGCTTGTACATAATTCTAAAAAATATTATTTTTTTAGAATTATTAAAAACAATATTGTAATTAAAATATGCCATCATTAACTTTTCATGTAAACACTGGTGCGAGCCCGACCTATGAAAACAAGTATGTTATTATGTCTCTACACATAAAACAACTTTTTTCAAAAAACCTTCTTCACGCCTTCTATGGTTTATACCAGCGAACTGTTGGAGCCTAGATTGATTCGTGATAAAGAAGAAAACAAAGAGCACAACAAACAAGTCTTTGCAGAATCAATGCAGTCGCTTTTTTGAACCTTTGCTTTTGCAAAGTAGTAGAAAAACATTGCTTTGAAAGGCGACATACAGCACATAATTCTGTTTTAATTAAACAGAAGGTGTTAGTATAAGCTTATCAAAGTGGATGGTACTGCAGAAGCCACAGAAGACTACTGATGAGTTGATGTAGCTATCAACGAAACAGCTGTCTAGTCTGCTTGGTGGTTTGTTCTGCAAAGAACTTATTGTTGTTGCAACCTGTTGCTTCATGAACTTAATTGGCATTAAGCTTGTACATAATTCTAAAAAATATTATTTTTTTAGAATTATTAAAAACAATATTGTAATTAAAATATGCCATCATTAACTTTTCATGTAATATAGTTATATTAAAGAATAAAATTTATGAATTTGGTCCGGTGTGAGAAAACGTGGCACCCATTTCGAAAGCAGCTTTCTCATCGACAAATGTTCCTGTAAAATTGTTCCCACACTGCCTTTCGATATCTTCAGAGCCGCAGCTAGCTCGCGCGCTTTTTTATGTTTTGTGGAACAACTGCCTCATTTTGGCGTCCTGAACGTTCAGCATCATTTGTGTCTGTACGACTAAGTTTAAACTCAGCTTACCATCGGAAAATGGTTGCTTTTGACGAAGCAGAGTTCGAAAAACACTTTCGAATAACACTTTCTCAGCTTGGAGTCAAGCCTTGGACGGTATTTTTTGCTATAAAAAACAGTGATAAATCAACACACGAAATTGCTTTGAATCCATTATTTTAAAAATATCAAAAGTAGCGTCACCTAAATCACTGCAACTTCTGAACTAACCGTTACATTGTCATGAAATTTTGACACGTATTGCTTGAAGGTTGGAACTATCGAAATATTATATCGATATTTAGTTAGAGGTGCCATCTAGTAGTTAGTCTCGGCACTTATTGGACCATGTGTTAGTCATAGAAAGCAATTTCTTATATTTTTGCGAGAATTAAGCGTAATTTTTAAGCAATAAATAAAAACGGCTTTTATAAATAACAAACACTTCTATGTTCATATGTTTGTCAAGTTGATAATCGTAGAGTTGGTCATTCCGTACACTCAAAAATATTTGTGCGTAAATAGTACTAATAACTGCGTCCATTCTACGAATTTTATTCGTAGTTTTCAGCCACGAATAGGATTCGTAGAATCGACGCATATTAGTACATATTACAAATATTTTATTCGTATTCTAAAAAAAAAAAATTTACAAATTCTAAATGTTTGATAGTTTAAATCATACCTGATTTTAAATGCAAATTCTAGTTGTTTGATAGTTTAAAATCGTTTATTGACCTTAAAGTCAAAGTTAGAACAACTAATTGTTCTAACGAATCTTTCCAAAGAAACAATAACAACAAAGTTTTTTATGAATTTATACGTTTTATATACTACCCCGACAACACTCAGTTTGAACGCCTGAATATTTTTTAATATAAACACTTTCAACTTTTATTTGTTTAATGTTTTGATCAAAAAAGTCTGTTGTATTCCTAAAGCATCAAATTTCATTTCCAAGGCCGCGTTTTTAGGTTTTTTGCAGAGATGAGAGGTTTTGCTGAAAAATGCTTTGTGTATAAGCATATTGAAAAAGTTCAGTGTTTATAGTGCAAGCTGACTCCGAGCATAAAGCTACTTTTTAAATAGTTTTCAGCGCTTATATCTCCATCTCGCTTGCTCACACAAGAAGAAAACGCGCATTACAAACACCAATAAGTTCAAGAAGCTACTTTGTGTAGCGTTGAATAAGCGTTCACTATGATCAAAAAAAGCTCGACGAAGCTGCTTTATGAATCAGCTTCAGCCAAAGATTCCACTATGAACGCAACTTTAGAAATGACATTTCAAGCTTTAAGAATACAACAAATTTTGTTGTATCAAAAAGATTTATTTTTTAATATAAATAAAAGTTTAAAGTGTTAATATTAAAAAATATTCAGGCGTACGAACTGAGTGTTGTTGGGGTAGTATATGAGGGAATATAGTTTCGTTCTAATAACTTTTTCTGAATGAAATGTCAAAATTATAAAAATTGGTTAAAAAAATACTTTATTATTGCAATAACTTTTATATCGCCGTTGTCATTACATATGATAATTGTACTTACAAATTTATAACTACTAAGCCATTGCGAAACCACAATGAAACTTTTTGTGTATTGGTTACATATTTTAGGCTTCAATTTAAAAATGTTTAAAAAAACCCAAATATGATTCGAATTTTGAACTTCCGGTTTTAAAATGGAAAAAAATTAGAAATTTCGAATTTGATCCCAGATTCGAAACTATAACTCAACTTTCTAAGTAAATCCATAAACAAATATATGTTTTTATAAAAAATTTTAACCTACAAAAATGTTCTATCATAAAATTTTTAAAAAACTCCAATATTTAGAAGCTCATAGCTCAGTAACCATGGCAGATAAAAAATGTCAATTAATGAAGTCCTTCTAGGAGAACATTATGGCTTAATTCGAAAAATGTCACCTTAATAAAATATACAAAACAAATAAGTGCCTGCCTTTACACAAATGAGGAATAATATTATGTTAAAATTTTTTGGAAATTTTTTAGCCCATTTAAAAATGACAAAAACAGTTAGCAGATTACATGTTGTTAACACATAAAACTAGAGTGTCTACTCTTTTCACCTAATAACGTATTTAAAATTACCAAAACTAAAGAAATTTTACATTTATTCAGTGTTTCAATGCAAAAACAGCAAGTTGCATTAAATTATTTATGTATATTAAAATTCCTTAAAGAAAATGTTTGGTACATTTTTCAATTGAAATAAATTTGATGCTTTTTTTTCTATTAACAGGATTATTGACTTAAACCTGAAAAAAATACTTTTTTTCTGAACCACAAAATAAAACAAACTCCACATGAGTAAAAGTGCCCAAAAAATTAATTCAAAGCTTAAAAGGTCGGTGATCAACTGAATATTAGTGCGGAGGACTCCTTGCTGTCCTAAAAAGTTTTATTTTTCGCTTTTTATCTTACTTCGAAACACTTTTCTTAGACATAATAACAGATATTAAGATGATTTTTTCCCCTAAAAACAGCAGCACTAGCTAGTAAATTTACGAAGGGAATATCAAAAAGTCGAATTTCACAGCTTATACATAAATAAGTTATTTATTTTTTTTAAAATCCTTTAAATTTACTAAAATACTAAGTGTACAAAAAATTATTAAAATGTACCGTTTTATTGTATTTCATTTTCAATGGAAATGGTCCACAAACGGTTAAATCAATTTGCTTTAAAGTGACTGTGACCGACATAATTACATTAAGAATTAAGTATTCAAAAGAAAATTAGTATTTTTAAGTAAGAATATTAGTATTTTTAAGTAAGTAGATTAGTATTTTTAAGGAAATAATTTTTGTATTTTTTTTAAGGCCTTGAGTGAGAGCCACATGCAAACGACTGGTTTTGAAATATTTGTTATTTTTTTAATTAAAACATTTATTTTATTCTGATAAAATATTATAAAGGCAAATTTTTGTATATTTGAAAAAATTATAACATGGTAGCGCACAATGACTCATGGACTATTTATAAGTTGATGTTGATGACTTCAAAGAACTTGGTGCCTTGAAATTCGGCCAGAGAAAGCTTTCTGCATCAAGCGAACAATAACAAAAATATCTATACTAAACTTGAAGTTTATAGGTTTATTAGTTTTTGAGTTACATTTCCTGAAGCAAAAAAAATAACGGTTTGAGAAAAGCACACTACAAGCATTTTATCTGCTGCTCTTGGTACCTTTGGAGCATTGCATTACTTTGATGACTGCCTAGAGACCATAATTTGAGGATATATTCTTCATTTATGTAGGAAAAAATGCAAAAATAATATATTTCAGCTTGACGATTTCTCAATAAATTTATTAAAAAAAATCTAGTCTTTGTTTTTAAGCTATTTAAACACAAAACATTGTTGTCAATCTTAATTTTTTTATATATTGACACATATAAAGGATAATAATTTTTTTAAATATAAAATATATATTTGTTGTTGCAAATTTTAAAATAAAATCATCTGTAAATTTTCTACTTCAAGCGAATATCAATAGAGACATCAAAATATATCTTAGTCCTTTCGGTAAGCCCCTTAAATACAAAATTGACGATTTTAATAAAAAATTAGCCTTTTGTTTGAATTATATTTAGTATATTTTATACATCCATCCAACAAAACACGCTAAATTAGTCATTACTTAATATGATAATATCTTGAGTGTTAAATAATATGTATTTGAATTACCTTAGCCATTACCTCACAATATTTCAAAGCTTACTCATTACTTTTAAGCTAAATTCAATTTAACTATCATAATCTCAACTAACCCCAGCTGCAGTTTTAACACCTTGGAAATATGAGGCACATAAATAATTTTTAATACTGTTGAAAAAAATCATTTCCTTAAAACTAAGCTGTCCTTAATTAGAAATACATACATATAGACAAGCAAAAAAATTACTAGCAAAAACCAAAAAAAAACTGAAGAATCATCTTTGGCCATAAAAACGTAGACAGTGAACATATGCCACTCATACAAGATAGGACAACAAAATCGCGTGCGTAAAACTGACCGCACGCGCCTCTTTAACACTCTACGCCAGAAGTAAAATTGAAAATCAACAAAAAAAGCAACAACAACATGACCAGTTCTTATATTAAGTTAAGTCCGCACGGAACCATATAATCATGTCATAAATTCCAGCTTATAACAACAACAACTAGAATAACAACAACAACAACATTTAAGGGCTCTTTACCACAGAAAGCTGGCCTTTTTTAAAGGGTCTCAAAGTAGAAACAAAAAACAACCAAAACTGACGTCATATTTCTCTTAGCATGAATTGTTCGCCGTTGCTACAATTTTAACACCTTGACGTTGATGATGTTTGTGTGGCTCTGACTGTCTGACTCTGCGTCTGTGCGTCTATTTAAACGCTGTTAATTGAGAAAGCGGCAAGTTAATGGCTATTAATGTTTTCTTTTCTTTTTTTTCCACCTCTTCTTTGGGCAGCAATATTATTTAAAAAACTACCCTCATGTCAAAATTTACTTCAAACTATAAACATATCATTTTCCCGGCGTGTTTATCGACTTTTTCTACTCATCATCTGGTTATCTGTTTTTACACTCTATTGTTTTTCTTGTTGTGTTTGTTGTAAATTTTTCTTATTTTTTGTTGTTGATTTTTATACAGTTTTTAGTAGGAGTTACAGCGCAGGAATATACATACGTCAAATCGAATGCTTACACGCGACCACATAATTTAATTTTCCAGGAACACAGTCGCCCAGGATTTTTTACGTGGACTGAGCATGAGTGAGCTAAAAGGTCAATTAGGGTAACTGTTGGCTGGATGTCGGCAATGCTGCGGCAGGCGGGGGTGTTTGACATTATGACACGCGTGTGACATACGGTTAATGACTCTGTTCTTCATTCCGCAAAAGGACGAAAAATTGTTAGTGAAGGAAGTTAGGGGAATATGGATGGGAGGTGGAAAACTTATTCGCGGTTTAATTTTCTTCAGAAAAAAAAATGGGCAGTAATAAATTCAGCACAATTTTATGATGTTTCTTAAGTTAATTGAATTAGTCAATAATATAATTAAGCGATAAAATTAGGAAATAAAAAAGTTAATATTTTTACTTGAGAAAAATCCTTCTGTCGTCTTTCTGTTTGTAAAAAATGCATGTCAAATATAATTTCAAGAAGCACAATAGGTATCTGATTAAATTCTCATAATTGAAGAAACCCTTTGAAAGAGTTATTTATAACAATGTCGAAATAATGGGCTACTATTTTCAGCGGTTTCAGCAAATCAAACAAACAGAATATTGAAAGGATTTTTAATATAGCATTATAAGAAAAATGCGACCGTTCAATATATCAAGACCTGTGATGCTCAAATCTTTGAAATATTGTTACATTCCTACATTCATTGTTTTTTTGCGCGTCAGTTGTAAATATTTCTATGAAATCAATAAAATGAAATAAAAAAAATGTCATTGCATTAATTTTTCTCTTCATGACAGCCAGATTTTTCCAACACGAACAAGTGGTGTTTGAAAAATTGTCTTCACTCTGGCCTATATTTTCTAACATGAACATTTTGAAACAAGCACGAGATCGAGTCAAAGCGAATAGTTGAGATCGGTCTTTGTTTGTGAATGTGAAGCACAAGCCCGCCAAAAGTCCTTAAGTCCTCAAAATACAGAATTTATATAATACAAAAACTCTTCCTCATGCTCTTGTAACACGAAATGTGAGTTTAAGTTATCAATCAAATTTTCGTAATAGTTTTCATCAAAATTTCACTTTGCAGAGTTTTTAAAAAAAACTTCTAAGCAAGATGTAATGTTTAAAAAATTGAAAATTTTATTAGATTTTAAACAAGAATAAATTGATTGAAATTGTTTCATTAGTTTCTTAGTTATATGCAAAATACTGAAAAAGAAATTCCTTTTTTTTTTTCAAAATAATGAATTTTTACCCAAAAACGCTTAAACCATTTAACGTTTGCTTATATTAAAAGGTTTATATACCAAAAATCATGCTTTTAAACGCAAAATCAGAAATCAACGTGTTCCGGGAACTTTTCGGAAAACGTTGAAAAAGTTTAACTATAATTATGATAATCTTCAAACAGCAATTCCGAATAAAACTGAGGATTACATTTGACCTGTTCTTGTCAACGATATAGAACTACCCTCTGGGTGAAAAATATAAATTATTTAAGGGGGATTATACACCCAGAACTTTTTTGCGAGCTTACCGCCTTCGAGAGAGGTTTTATTAGCTTTGAAATTTTTATACTCGTTTTTCTCGAAACCATTTTTTTAAG
Organism: Dichetophora obliterata; assembly: GCA_963920525.1. NCBI lineage: Eukaryota > Metazoa > Arthropoda > Insecta > Diptera > Sciomyzidae > Dichetophora > Dichetophora obliterata. The sequence goes on from OY986438.1 coordinate 106,891,432, forward strand.
TCGGTGACTGAAATTTCTCGAAATTCAGAAAACCGACCATTTCGATTTTTTTGCAGGCTTCATTCGTTCATTAGTTTAAGCGTTCTCGCGAATAACGTTCACGTAACGTAATTGTTCACTTTTATTCATTTTACAAGCACTTTTATTCATTTTTATTAATTTTGTTATTTTGGGTATGCGATAAAAATACCCCAAACTGCTCAACTGCTTATTCAGTTCTGTTTGTATATAATATAAGAGAGTGATTCGAACAGGTATTCGCAAAAGAAAAACACTAAAAAAATGTCGTTTACAACGTTATTCGCGATTAAACGAATTTTTGTCGAAAGCCGTTACGTTACGTTCGGAAGTCCGCCATTTTGTCAGCAATTGATAATTTCAAAATCGGCTGCGACAAGTACTAGTTTAAAGTATCTGTTTTTGTAATCTTATTCGTTTTTTGTTTCAGATGAATTTCGGAGGAGCAATTTTAGTCTCCTCTTTTGATCTTTTTCACATCACTATAAAAAATGCTCTTTCTACCTTAATATTAAATTTTTTGTAATATAAAGTTTTCTATATGACCTTATTATTTATTATGCTGATTTTCTATGATTTAAATACAAATTCTAAAAGTTTGATAGTTTAAATCATACTGATGAAGCCTGAACAGGGCCGAAATTGCAATAAAATCAGCTAGTGATGTTTTCCTTTTCATAAAGAAAATGTTGTTGTTGTTGTTTCTTTGGAACAATTTGTGAGAGAAATTCATTGTTCTAACCTAACCTAAAAGCTCAATAAACGATTTTAAACTATCAAACAACTAGAATTTGTATTTAAAATAAAGTATGATTTAAAGTATCAAACATTTAGAGATTGTATTTAAATCATAGAAAATCAACATAATTTTTTATAATAAAAAAAATTTAAACACAATCTTGAATGTATATATTTTTACAAATATATACATATATATATATATAGGTACAAAAACCTTTATTCAAAAATATTCCTTAGGTTCCCTTAAAAAAAATTCACAAACATGTCCTTTGTTTTCGGCTTCTAGGTGTATAATCTCGTTTAAATAGCATCATAACAAATATTCAGTATGCAAATTCAAATAAACCTGGAGTAGAATGAACAAACAGACTGCAAGAAAATGCTGAATCAAACCTCCACTTTCAAGCGATATGCATTTTATATCATTAAAACGGATGTTAGCATTATGCAATTTATAATTTAAATTGCACAGGTGTGCCTTTAATTATATGAATGTAAGACTTATTTATTTTTGTATTTTTAATTTGTTGTTATCTTTTTGTATTTTTAAGTCTTTTTCGTAAAAAGCTAATCATTTATTTTCAATTTAGCTCCATGTAGAAAAAAGAAAGTTGTTCGGGTTGATTTCACGAATGGCTATTGCAGGAACCGAGATATTTGGGGAATCATCATAGCATAAACCAGAGATTATTTTAAGAACCAGCCCCAATAAATTTTTTTTCGTGAGGAGTCTTAATGAATATATGCAATTTTTCGGTTTGTCTTTTTCTAACTTAACCCCCTTCTGGCGAATATAAGATCCGCCACTGACGAATTTTATTATTAAAAAAAAAAATAAAAAAATTAAAGTGACCATTTCACCGAGCTTTTATTGATCAATTGTGTTGTCCGTGTTATTAAATGTTTGAACACAAATGATCGAGAACTGGACCTACGAGTTTAGTGCCGACTCCGAACGGCTTATGTTTTCAAGAAGCTTTTGATGCAGTTTTTACTCTCTGAGGTTTGCCATTGTCTGCAGAGAGGTGACGACCGAAAAGAAAAATGAATTCATTTGAAAAAACATTCTGTCTGAGCTGGAATTGAACCTGGGCTACCGCGGTTCTTTAGCGTAGGGGCCACGCATTCTACCCACTAGACTACCGCCGCCACATATTATTATTTATGAGTACACACTAATTCGTACAATGTACCTATACGAGTTGTTTGATTTTTATTTACGAATACCATTTGTATATAAAACGAATAGATTCGTAGATACTACCACAGGCAATAGTAAAGGTCTCTACACACTTACGGCACGTAACGAAACGACTGTCAAATGGCTTCGAAAAGGCAACGTAATTTTCAATGAAAGCTTAACGAAACGGCAACAAAAATTCTAATTAAACAAAACAATAAGCGCAGAATTTTCTAATACAAAATTAGCTTTAATAGCTTTGCTATTAGATAAAGAGATGTAGACAACTAATAAAATCATGGATTTTGGATTAATCTTATGCTTTAAAAACGACCTATCGATGTCGAATTTTTACTTTGCACAATAAACTGTTGGAATCCATTGTAATTTTTGGTCAACAAAGCGAACGACAAGCCGGTCAGAATTCTTTGCAATGATCACCACCGGCTTTTTCGTCGGTGTCAACAGTCGTTGCCGTTTCATTGTTGCTTAGTGAGCATGTGTGAGCAACATAAGAACACATGCTAGTTATATTTTGTAGTTTTGTGTCGTTTCGTAGTTTCCACGAATGAATTCGTAAAGATATCACGATACAAATTCTTCGTTTATTTTACGAATATTCGTAGAATGCACGAATATTTTTACCACGAATGTCATTCGTAGCGATTTTAATAAAATTTCTTTTTTTTTTAGTTTTGGACGAAAAAGAGACTAAAGCCATTTTGACCATTGATAAAGATATCGTTAGGTTAATTGCTGATAAATATAGTTTTTGGTTATATTATATTACCATACTCATATATGGTACAATTTTACTATTAGCTTGCACTACGAATCTGAATGGACGAATCAAATCTCTATGGTTCTTACAAGTGCAGCATTTCATCATAAACATTAAAGTTGCATGTACACCAACGCAATGCCATTCGAAATATGTAGATAGATGGACACATGAGCTGTGAAGATGTTGCTATGAACTTTTTTGTAGCTAACATTACATATAAGCTACCAATTAAGGTGGCACCACCACAAAATTTAAATATCCCCAATGCACTAAAACTGAAATGCTTTCGACATATCTTAATCACATGATGGAGCGATATTCTTGCATTGCACTATGGTTCCAAGAACACGGTTTTTGTGGCATTAAATCAAACAAGGCACATAGAGTGCCTAAACTTCGCAAATTTACTTTTGGTACTGTATTTATAAAATATTAACGAGGTGATCATGATCGATACACTACCACGCCCACTATTTTAAAAACTCTGTAAAACTAGTTGCATAAGAGCATCAAAAACAATATTTGGAATGTGTAAATGCACTGAACCAAAAAGGTACATTATATTAATGAAAAGGTGCATTAATTTCAATGAATTATTCATTGATTTTGGTCCAATGAACTGTGGTCATTGATTTCAATGAATTTTCTTCATACTTTAATGAATAGTTCATTAAACTTAGTGATTTTCAATGAATGGTTCCCTGAATATCAATGCACACTTTATTGAATTCAATGAACACGTTCATTAAAAAATGCCAAAATTAATGATTTTTTCATTGAATTTAATGAAAAGTTCATTGAATTCAATGTAAGGTTCATTGAATTCAATGTATAGTTCATTGATTTCAATGCAAAGTTCATTGAATTCAATGTATAGTCCATTGAATTCAATGTATTATAGTTCATTGAATTCAATGTATAGTTCATTGAATTTAATGTATAGTTCATTGATGTTAATGTTTATTTCATTGAATTTAATGTATTAAGTTCATAGAATTTAATGTATTTAGTTTATTGGATTCAATGTACAGTTCATTAAATTTAATGTATTCAGTTCATTGAATTCCATGTATATTTCATTAAATTTAATGTATTTAGTTCATTGGAATGAATGATCTATACATTAAATTTAACGAATTATTTGTTAATACCTCTCTAAACATTTTTAAAATAAGAAAGTAATTACAATTTAAACAATATATTTTTATTTTAAAGAGTCAATTAATATACAAATTTTCGAAGATTTTGAATAGTTTTTAAATTTATAAAAATATACGGCAATAAACTCCCACACGAGAGTGCATGCCACAGGATATTTTAATTGAAATAATTGAAAAATTTTAAAGCACACATCTACGGCTCTAATAAAACTAGCAAATTAAAATTTTACACCATCCATGAACACATAAAATTGTTGGAATGAGCAAGGATTAATGGTTAAGCATTTTTGCCTTTAGTTTTTAAAAACTCAATATGCTCCTCGACTTCCTGGATGCTGCTTCCAACAAAAACGAATGCCTCTTGGGAACTGGTAATTGTATGCTTTAGGAAAGTTTTTCTTCCAAAGTTGTCCTTACCGCATACTTTTTGAGTGGGCACCAAATACCCATGAAGGCTCCAAAGAAGTTTCATAGCAGTACTGTCTGGAAAGATATTAATTGAAAAAAGTAACTATTTATTTATTTAGCCTCGAGAAAAATTAAGCTTACCACTGTAATTAGTGAAATCTTTAATTTCTGCCAACTTTGCCCGCACAGCTTTATCTTTAATGTAGTTTTCATCCTTTAAAAATGTAAACATTTTTTGAAAATGATGGCAGCAGTCACTTAAAATGCCAGGTATATTTCCAAAAGCGACGGAGAAATCTTTATCAATCTAGAAGATATTATAAATGAATATAATATATTTATTTTTAATTAAATGAGATCTTTTTTCGTTCAATTATATCACAGCTGTTAAATTGCGATTACGATTAGTAATTAGCAATTTTTTTTTGTTTTTGTATCAAGACTATGCACAACACGTAAATGTTTTTTAAAAGCTGAAAAATTACTAAATAATAGATTGCAAATTTCATTGAAACAGCGGTAAACACTATTAGCAGATATGATATGATTTTTTTTTATGAACTAATAGTAATTCAACAGATTTAAATTTTCTTTTACATTCAAAGCACAACATTTTCTTCACTTTTTATTTAATTTATTATCACCTTTTATCTAAAATTTACACACACAGTTGCCATACGTCTTCACAACTTCGCGTTTCACTTCAAACAAAATTGGGAAGGGAATAAATTAATACATACTGAATTTAATGAACTGAATACATTGAATTTAATGAACTATTCATTGAATTCAGTGAACTATACATTGAGTTTAATGAACTATACATTGAAATCAATGAACAATACATTGAATTCAATGAACTATACATTCAATTCAATGAACTGTACATTAAATTCAATGAACTGTATATTGAATTTAATGGACTATAAATTGCATTTAATGACCTAAACATTGTATAAAAATCAATATATAGTTCGTTAAAATTTTATTTACAACTGGAATCAATGTACTTTTCATTAATGAAAACAAATCATTGATATTTATTTAGATATTTTTAATGAATATAACTTCATTGATTTCAATGAACGTTAAAAACTATGAGCAATTCATTAAAATTCAATGATTTTTTCATTAACATCAATGAATTAATTTTAACGTACGCTGTTCATTAAATTTGTTTTTTCTGTGTGTTACTCAAAGACAATGAAGTGAACAAAAAATAGGCATCATCTGCCAACGGTCTCGCCCACCGCCCATTTTCAGAAGCCATTTGTTCTCTTATTCTTTTTGGTCTTGTAGGAGACAATATGGGTTCTTTTAACACGAATGCCAAATCGTTATTGTTAAAGGTTCTCGCTGACGATCTTGCATCATGAACCATCATCATGATTTAATTTTTTTGGTTGGAAGCAAGTTCCTAACCAAAGATTTTTTTAACTCGCGTTCTAGCATCTGCGTAATTCAGCCTGGGCCATGCCCTTATACAATGTAATTCAGAACATTCTCCACAAGCAGTGAAATCAGTATACAGTCAAATATGTATACAACGAATCATGGAAATAGTGAATTGACATTTCGAAGAATAAAAAGCAAAAAGTAAAGAAAAGTTAATGCAATCTAGAAAGAGTTCAAACTTCTGTTTCATTTACTCCAATTGCTTAACATTTACTCCAAAAGCACGAAAATGTAATTTTTATTTAATATTTTATTAATATTTTCTTCACTTACAGGTGGTAAATAAGTTTTTGAAGAAACGAATTCAATAGTTAATCAATGTTTCCTGAGTTCTCCAACCAATTTTGCAAAATTTCTGGGTTTTTTATCTTTAGTGGTTTTAAATAAATGTAAATAAATGTAATAATAAATTTAAATAAATATAAAAGACCGATATATTAAGTTTTGGCAAATTGCTGCAGGAAAATCAATCAACACCGCAAAGTGTACAATTCAACCTTCCTTCTCATATATAAATCTTTTACAATATCCGACAATTAGCCCTATTCTGGCAAATTAACAATTATAAACCAGTATTTTGAATATTTTTATGTGTTTGTTGTCATTTTTTGATTTTAAAACAAAATTTGAAGCTCAAAAATAATCAATTTTGATAAAAATTGTCAACTGCTTTTCAGTTATTAACAAATCATTCAAAAATTTCGTTTTTTGAGCTACAAATTTTGTTTTGAAAACAACAAATATAAAGAAATATAAAAATACTGGTTAACAGTTTGCAAGAATAGGGCTGAATATCATTATTTTTCGTCTACAAAACACTAACACGATTCTAAAAGTAAATAAAAAAGTACTTGCTCATTTAAATAGTATTTTCTTAAAAACTACAACATATATAAATCAATTTAATTATACACCCAAAAAAATCCTGTAGTAAAAATAAATAAAAATGTATTCAAAACAAATGTAAATTAGTAACTCACCGTCCAAATAAAAATGTAGTTATTTTTACTAATTTCAATTATTTACTTTTACTACATATTTTTTATCTACAGAAAATAAATACATTTACATTAAAATTAAATGTTTTTTCATTTATAATTAAAAAAACTGCAAAACGTTTTCTGCCACAGTAGAAAGATTGCTTTTATTATAAGAAGAGCAAAAAATTTTGTATTAAAACAATGCATTTTAAGAAGTATACTTACCACAGTTCTTCAACACGAACCTTTTATAATTATTTTAGTTGAAATAAATACAATTGCTATCAATTACATATCATGCAAATTATTTTAATGTAGATATTCTTTATTTAAATATATGTATGTACTTACTACATGCAACTACTTCGTGTAGTGTTCATTATTTAAATGTAAATTCAGTAAAAATATATTGAATAACAACATATGTATATAAAAATAAATAAAACTACATATATACGAAGTAAATACACGTTGTGTAGTAAATTTTACTACAGTATTTTTTTGAGTGTATTGTATGTCAAATTTATCTTGATATTGTTTTCCTATACTTAAACTTTGTCTTTTATTTGTAAATTTTCAAAATATTAAAGTTTTGCTACTCTTTTATTTTATGCTCTTCACGTTTAACCCTCTAACCGGCAACATCGTAAAAGCTGTCGGATTCATCTGATATTTTTTTTACTAGTTTATAATGACAAAAGAATTTAAAATCCAAATTTACAGGTAAAAATCTTATCTCTGAGGGTCGCCAGGTGCGAAATACTGAAGACCGTCTTTTGACGGTCTTGCCGGTTTATATATAAAATATGACACAGGTAGACAATTTTGTATCGAGCAATTTTTAATAAGAAAAAGAGGTATAGAAGATTTTATTTTTGATAATAATGATATGATTTATAATTATTTTTGTTGATGGTAGTCCCAAAAACAATTTTTATCGGCTGTGCAACATAAATTTAATTCGCATTTGATACAAAACATTTGTGTATCGGATTTTTTGCAATGTTTGCATCTTTTTTTCCCTTTTTTATCCATCCATTTCGGGAAATGACCTTCACCATCGAATCCAATATCAGCGACCTTATGCACAGCTCTTTTTCCAATACCTGATGTGCCAGGCTGTGGTGACACTGATCGTTCGGAAGATGATCGTGGTCGACCTTAAGGCCTTTTTGCTTTGAAGGAATCGAGTCCAGCAGCAATTTCCTCACGGAATTGTGGAAGCTGTAAATGCTCTTTTTCTTTGTCCACATTGTTGGAATCAGTGAGATTCTCTGAATGAATACGTTTGGATAAGATATATGCATTTGTGGCTGCCATATCCACGAAATGGTAGAAAAGTCTAATCATAATATTTCGACTTTTAGCTCGGATATGGTACCGGCCCATGAGGCCATCCATCAGATCAACCCCACCCATGTGAGCATTATATTCACGAATGATTTGCGGGCAGCTGATTTCGATGTATTTCTTAACTTTTCTATCGTACCGAGCTGCTTTCGCGTCTTTTTTGTCGGGATTTGATTTGGAAAAAGGTTCAATGCCGACATATGTAGACGCTAGCCGCACACACTTGTTGTCCTTCCACAGAACGGTGTTCACATCAATCCCGTACATTGAGGTCAAGTATTCCACGCAATATCCTCTTTCTTCTTTGTTGACTTCTTTGTCAGTCGGTAGCTTGCAAGCTGGTATACGATTACCTAAAAATACAACAGCAAATTGTTTATTTTTTTTTAAAACAGTGAAAAATATATTAATTCTCACTGTTCCCAAACTGTAAATTCCACGAGCCCGCAAGTAGACTAACAATGGCAGCGATGTGTAAAAGTTATCAAAGTAAACAATGTGATTGAGGAAATTCGGAATCGTTTGTGATAAACGAACGATATTTTCACATCTTGATAATTTCCAAACCGTCGTAATCGGAAAGGGTTGCCACATTTAAAAAATGTACATATTTGTATAATACTTGGACTATTGAAGTTGAAGTTGAAATGTTAAGCTTCAAATATTTTAATACCAAACTTTAACAATTATTTTTTGTATTTACTGCCACTAAAATGTGTCAGCCGTACCATTGTGCATTGATCGGTTTGCATAATTTTACGGACGCATGCCATTGAGAAGTTCAGAGCAGACCCAGTTCTAAACAAGGATAATTTTCCGGAGAAACTTATGATATTTTATTAAATTGGTAGCTTATAATGAAATGATATACATTCTATTAAAATTTAATTTTTTTTTTAGCCAAACAAAAACTTGTCAACAGCCCCCCTCCCAAAGCCCATTTCTTATTCAAAACAAAGTTATCATCAGTCATGGAGAATATTTAGTTAATTTTTATTGAACAATTGCTCATTAAGAAATAAAATTAGAACTTAGTGTAATTGAACCTGCTAGCTCTAATTTTAATTAAAAAATAATTTATAAATATTTCAACTTCTGATAGATTTGTAACAGTTTATGAACGCAGTTAATGTAAATGTTCTTATCTTTATCTTAAAAAAGGATTTGTTAGTAAATTAGCATTTGATTGTTGGAAATAAAGCAATTACTACAGCTGTGGTCAACTTATTAAAAATCTAGATAGCCTTTTAAACATTCGCCAAATTGAAAAGAAGGAGTTGGTGTGCTTTAAATGCAATAACAAAATAAAGATTAAATGTGTAAATTGCCAAATATTTGGTATGAAAAAAGCAAAAATATGACATGACCTAGATTTTATTGCATGGAAACAATGTGTTAATTCGCTTAAAAAATAAGCATCATAAAAAGGTGTTAAAACTTATACACTTTAAATTGTTACATGCTCACTAAGTTCATTTTTATCGCCCGCTGCGAATGAGCATAAAAGCTGACGGTATTTAAAAAAATAGTAGTTTTTTATTTAAATTCCCCAAATACTTTAATGAATGCTGATATTTTGTTTCATAACCTATTTCGTTCGTACTAAATGTGTGATTTCACACAAAATGCAAACTATAACGACAGTTTAAAGTATGTATTTTAAAAAAAAAACACAAAGTAAAAAACGGCATAGCATTTTAAGCAAACAAGCTCAAAAATATTTTTTTTTATATCGGCAGTGTCTAAAATTTGACTACATCATCAACGTTTTACTGTTGTTGTCGCATACAAAGTGTGTTTATCATGCAATGTTCGAAAAACAGTGCAACTTAACTATTCAAGCTTACTTACTTAATATCTCAAAAAAGATGCTGTTAGCTCACAAAAGCAAAAAACAAAACAATCTTAATCTAAAAAACAAGCAAAAGTTTTAAAAGAGAAAAAATCCAAATAATAGCCAGGAAGCACTAACAATAAGGTTAGTGCAGTGAATATTTACTGTGTACCAATAAATGCAAATGAAACACTGACAAAACTTTCACTCGATTCTATTTTATTTTATTTTATTTATTGAAATCATTGTAGCTAATTCCAATAAATAACCAAAACTATGCAGTTGCTTAAATAAATTATAGGTTTATTAAATGTACAAATATATATATTTTTTATGTTTAAAGATGGCGCTTAAGTTGGTGTGCTTAAAAAATGGTGAATGGGCCATATCTTAGCGCGGCTCCAGATCGTCTGAAAAAAATGCATTCGAAAACAAACCCTTGAATGAAAATCTTTAACTAAAATGGAATGAAAATATGAAAATTTAAGAAAATTATGAAGATTGTAATAAAAAGTAACCGATTAAGTTTTCTTCACCATATTGTTGCGTGAACACTACACAAATTTTCCAAAGACTCTTATTTGGTAAAGGATGCTGTTACATTAGGTCTGCTTTCGTACTAACTTCAAGTAATTGTAATAGAATAGAGAGTGACATATTGCATGTTATTCTTCTCTCTCGAACTTCAAACCTTCGTAAAATAACGCTTTCAAGTTACTTGAATCGAGTACTGAAACAGACAAATTAAAAGCAGATTAAAAAAATGAATATTGGTCGATTTGTTTGCTTGCATCAGTGTGGCCCGTTTTGAAATGGTATGTTTCGAGAATAACGCACTTAAAGATACGGCATAGTTTTACTTAAGGATCCATGCGTAAATATTTTTTCTTATTTTTGTTCAATGAACTTATGCCTCTTTAGTCCAAATGTGCAAAAATTAATTGGGGCTACTTCATGGTTTGGGAGATAAAATTCGCGAAAGTTTAAAAATTCAGTGCAAATTTTTATGTGTGTTAGGGGTAATTTCCCCTTTTACGAAGTAATCGCAGCGATTTCTATTAAATGTACTTTAAATGTGGACTTCCAGCTACATATCATACATATATATATATATATATATATATATATGTATATAAAACCCGCCAGTATCGAAAGTATCAATTGGCCCATTAACGCTATCTGCTTCAATAGTTCTATTCGATTGTTTCTTGTTTATTTTTTTAACGTCTTGACTGACTCATAAAATTTATTCTAACGAGCTCATACTTCGAAGTGACTTATTCGATAAAACATGACACATAAAGCTTTTCAGTTTCGTTGATCACCATAAATAAAATATCGTTATGAATAAATATATTGAATAAAGAATATCAGTCACCCGGTCTTGTTTTTTTGTTGTTGTTTTAATATCAACTGGCGGAAAAGCTAGCTCTTCATGACTAGAGAAGTAACTAGGGAATGGGTGTGTAAAAGGTAGCAATTGACCCCTTCCTATAACATGCTCGTGTAAAATTCGCCAGTTGTTTACAAAAAAGGTAGATTGAAGTGGAACTAGTACTGGCTACTAAGGAGCTAGTGAAATCACTAGTTTTGTACTAGTGCCATTAACTGCAGGGAATATAAACAAAACGAAAAATGCTTATTAAATCACATTTAGTTTTTTATTAAATTTCAACTTCATACAAAAACATAAGAGATAAACTAAAAATATTTACCAAAAAAACGTAACTTTGATTAATTTTATCTCCTAAACCATAAGAAACCCCACATAATTTTAGCACCATTGCATTAAGGAGGCAAAAATACATAAAAAGGGGCGTGTACCTTAAAGTATAATTATTTCAAAGTTACTCTGGTTAAGGATACTCTGTACTTTCACGAATATTCACTTATTGTTCGGTGTTGTGTTGTCGCGGTTTCGGGGTTATTCGAGAAACCGGATTTTTATTAATGTCTCGGTTTTTTCGGGCTTTTTTTAATTAACAATTTCGCATTATTCGAAAAACCGGGTTTTTCTGGTCGGGTTATTCGACATTTTCGAATACTAAAAATGTTTAATTTTTATAATATAAGTTGTTAATTTTTAGCGTATAAAAATATTTTTAAAATAAATGATTATTTAAGGAAAAATCTTCGTGGTGGCTGGGTACATCGAATTTTTGAAAGAAGTAAAAGCAAGCAGTGGTCATTTTTCTATCATTGTCGAAAACTTAGGCAAAAAATTAATTATGTAGCAATGTTGGCGATCGATTTGTCGAAGGCATTTGATGCAGTAATTTTGAAAATTATGATTGGAAATCTTGCTGAATTTGATATAGGGCGAAAAGATCTAAAATTTTTTGAAAGTTTATTGATGAAAAGGGAACAATTTGTTAAAATTAAAGAGACTGAAAGCATAACACTACAAATAAAAACGGGGGTACCAGAGGGATCAAAACTAGCGGCAACGCTGTTCTTAATAACAAAGAACACTTACTAGAAATTTATATGAAACAAAATTTGATATTAACAAACTCTGTCTTCTGCACACTTTGATAACTATTTCTAAAATAAAAAAAAAATATGATTAAACATGTTTTAAGACAAAATTTCACAATAAATCCCAGCATAAACCTTTCAAAACATATTAAATAATAGAATCGTGTTCTTTTAGAACTGAGAGAAGTACTAGATTGATACGCAGTTATGGCATAAGAATATATGCACTCTAAAAACTGATTGTAAAATTACTACAAAAAATATTGTGTAATTTCACGACATTTGTATTTATATTTGTATTTATTCATAAGGCATTAGTACAAATAAGAACTAAGTTATTTTACAGTACAACAAGTAAAAATACCTATAAATAAGTTTAGATAATAAACAAATTGTTTAGATATAAAAACAAATTAATAATAATGACTATAAACAAGATACTGAATTACATTAGATAATGATTAAGAAATTAATAATAATAAAAACAAAATTCAAAATATTGTGTCAAAAAATATAAGAATAGTAATATGAATGAAGAATAAGAATATGCAAAGATAAAAGAGAAAGGATAGAAAAATAAATTAAGTTGGAGTTAAGATGTTAAGAAGTGAGTTAAAATAGATTGCCTAAAATTTTCCGCCCGTTTGATTTCTCTTAAGTTACGTGGTAATGTACTCCAAAGTCTTTTGGCATTAATGAAAAAAAGATTGAAAGAAGTTAGAGAGCCATATCTTGGAACTATAAGTATCTTGCATCTTCTAGACAAACTGAACTGCAGTTTTTCATATAGGTAATAAGGAGTTTTACTATGTATTATTTTATGAAGGTAGATACAGTTTCTAGCATTTAAATAATCAACCAAACTGCACCCAAGTAATGCATTTCTGAAGTGAGAGAGGTGGCCAAACTTTTTTAAGCCGAAAACAAACCGCGTGGCATAGTTGTATGCAATATTAAGTTTTAGCAGGGAAGATGGTCGAGTCTACTGTACACCACGTCAGAATATGTTATAACAGGTAAGACAAATTGCTTCACTAGCATTCGCCTTAGCTCAAGCGTACAAAGACAAGCAGACATTTTTAAATTTCGCAGGATATAATAAACTTTACAAACAACACTATTAACATGATCAACACAAGATAGAGAAGAATTCATACACGCTCAGAAATCTGGAATTAAATTCTAATAAAAACTGTATTGTATATATATACATATATACATATGACCACACCAGAATTGCATTAGAATCTAATATATGTCAAATATTAAAATTGAATTCTAATCCCATAATACTAAATTCTAATACAGAATTGGAATAGAAACTAAGCTTAGAACAATACTATTCTGGTTTATATTTGAATACATTTGTAATCAAGTGTAATATTTCAGTTATTTAAAAGTAATACGAATAAAAATATTTGTATTAAATATTAATACAAATTGTATTAAATAGTAATACTAATTGTATCAAATTGTATTAAATAGAAATACAGATTGTATTAAATAGTAATACAGATTGTATTAAACAGTAATCAAGATGTAAAACATTTAATACATATTGTCCTGAAAAGGTGAAAGGAAAAATCAACATTTATGAAATAAATTTATGGAACATTTATGGAATTAAGCTATAAATATTTTTTATGTTTACTTACCTTTAAAATTGCAAGTGAAATAAAAAGAAAATATTTGGTCAACCAATAACAAAATATTTATTCATTTAAGGTTTCTTTTATAACATACGGTTTTTCGTTAACAAAAACTCATTCTTTAGGTTTTATTTTGACAATGTCAGATTTCAGAATCAGAATGACAATTTGACAGATGCTTGATAGATATTTGTATTATATTTTAAGATAATTTGTATAATAACTTGTATATAATACAATTTTTATTATACTTTAATACAGATAACATTAAATCAATTTTTTAATATACTTGAAAGTATAAGTTTAAATCAAAAATATATTAAAAAATACATGATTCCAACGCTTGGCTTAAAATTAATTCCAAGATTTCTGAGCGTGTACAATAACCCAGATTTACAATTTTTGACACAACACTTAGCTTAGTTGAGCCAATGTAGAGGTCAGGAATGTTATTAAGGAAAGATTTATTTTTACAGATAGGGAGAATATAAGATTTGGCAGCATTTAGTTGGAGTGCATTGCTAATTGCCCACTGATAAATGTTTCTTAGGTCCTCATTAATTCTGTAACAGAGGGTATCTAGGAGATCAACACTAATTGAATGATAGATCTGAATATCGTCTGCATAAGCATGTATAGAAGAATGATTACAAACAGCAAAAATATCATTTCAAAAGATAGAAAATAAAAGGGGACCAAGGATCGACCCTTGAGGAACACCAATTATTACCTTTTTATAGCTGGAAAATTTTTGTCCGACTTGATTTTTTTGCAATCTATTAGACAAATAATTTGATATAAGACTCACCGCACTATCACTAAACCCAAAGAAAGACTTGAGTTTCAGACATAAATATTTGTGGCTTTCCTTGTCAAATGCTTTTGAGAAATCTAATAAGCAAAGTAACGAAATAGAACCAGAGTCGTATACAGGCCGTAAATCATCTATAACCTTAACTACTGCTGAATTATACCCGTGCCCTAACCGAAAGCCAGATTGAAATGGATACAAGAGCTTGTTTTCATGTAAGAATTTATTGATTTGTAGACTTATTATTTTCTCACAGACCATGGATAACGGGGACAGTATACTTATGGGCCTGAAATGATTTGATTGAGGTAGCTCAATTGCAGATTTCTATATTGCTGGAAATGTTGAAGATATAAGGCAGTGATTAATACTATGTGCTAATGGTCTAATTATATGTGCTAAGATTATTTTAATAAATTTAATCGGAACGCCATCTTCACCTATTGCATTTATCTTTATTTCCGTAACACATTTTCCAATATCTAGTTCACTAACAGGTGTTAATTCATAGAAATTAGGAACATGAAGCTGTGTAAGGGAAATCGTGTTATTGCTAAAATAAGAGGTGTTATCTAAGAAAAAATTATTTAGTAAGTCTGGATCAATTTGACATGCCGAGGTTGTCTTATTACGTACTCCTAATCTTTTTATATTATTCCACAGAGCTTTATTAGAAAGGGAAAGATTCAATTTGGAAGAGAAGTATCGTATGTCTAAAATTCAGCTTTTTTTCCAAAATATGTATATTTTTGCTACTTTTCACGCTATTTCAGCGTATTTTCGCTCAGAGAGTCCTAAAAACGCTCCAGAGTGATGGTTTATACGGATTTTTTTTAACAGATACATACTTTTCATCAGTTTGATTTGTGCTTCTAGTGCAACAACTTTGTGGTCAAATAAATAATACTATTGATAAAATATTAACAGAAACTTAATACCAGTTTAAGTAAAATTTATTATATAAAATAATATAACATAAAATAGTTCTAATGTACTATAAAATAGCTCTATATGTTAGTTTAAGATTTACAAATAAATATGTTCAAGTGTAGTGTTTATAGCGTATTATAGCGTTCTTTTTCAACGAAAAAGAGCGTGAGATTCATAGTTGTGGAAGAGAGTTCTTTTAAGAGCGCGAAAGAACTAATTTTAGTTTTGAGTTGCAATAATGAACTAATTTATACACTTTGTAATGCTGATATAAATAAAAAAATTAAATTCATTAGTATATATATTAGGATGTCTCATCAAAAAAATTATTCATTTCCACCAACGTAAAATAAACCTTGGTCCATCCTAAGACGAATGCAAAACATATTTTTGCTGTAACGATAGCCACCAGTGAGCTAAACCATTTTGAAAAAACCTCAAAAAAAAAAAACACATTTTTAGCGTAAAAATATTAGCTACAAAAAAAATATGGTCGGAAATAGTTTTACTGAAGAAGATCTTCCAATCTGATCCAAAAAAAATTGCTAATCTTTGCCGCCTGACCAAAGATTTTGCGAATTTTAATGAAAATTAAATTTTGTTATTTGATTTTAACTAAAATTCGAATAACCTTATTATTATTATGCGATCCTAGTTTTCAAGGTATCGTTGGAAAGATATTGACTTCTTCTATATATTCCTTAATAAAAATTCCTAAATTTCATACCATTAAAACATTTATTATACAAAACAAAAAAATCACATATATAAAACATGCAAATTACTTTAAGGTGGCAACGCTATGGTTTTTTTTTTAAATTTGACGACGAATTACGAAATAGCGACCAATTTTTAGCTAGTGCTATTTTTTCATCGAATTCCCACGAATATAAAAAGTTTTTAGGTGGTAAGTAATTTGAATTTTAGTTAAAATCAAATAAAAAAAAGTCAAAAATTTTCATTAAAATTCGCAATATCTAAGGTCAGGCGGCATAGATTTAATTTTTTTTCAATAAGATTGGAAAATCATCTGTAGTACTACTATTTCCGACCATTTGTTTATTTGTAACTACTACACCAGCTAATATTTTTACGAAAAACGTGGTTTTTGGAGGTTTTTTCAAAATAGTTTAGCTCACTGGCGGCTATCGTTACAGCCAAAAAATGATGTGCATTAGGGCGTATCGAAAAATTTATATCTTATTCTAAGAGGTCTCAAAAGTTGCTTAGGGTGGTCAAGATCTACCAAATAAAATTTTAGGGAAAAATAAGGATGTCTTCCTTCCGTCCTAGCATGAATTTTATTATTTCGTTAAAACACCTCAATTCATCATTTCTGAGTTTCTGAGTTTGTCATTCGATGGGTCTCAATTGACTTTACAATTGTTGTTTAGAAGTGTTTTAATGAAATAATAACCATAAAGGTGATATGAACAAAATTGTTACATTTCATGCTTGAAGTAACTTTTTTAAGTATCAAAATAGGAAATAGTCGTGGCCTTTTCCTGCTGTTTTAAAAAAGATATTTTTAGACAGGGTTTCGTTCAAAACTATTTGCAGAATCCGAATTGAGAAAATTATCTTCGTTACCACTTCTGGTGCCCGAGATATAAAACCTTATATTAATTTTTTTTTAAAAGTTAAAAAATTGCATTCAAGTATACATTTCTTCAAAACAAGAAAATGCATATGTGAAAAATATGCAAATTATTAGTTCGCCATATCTAAGGGAAGCCTTAACACTGTAATCAATATCACCAAAATTTAGACAATCAGAAAAGAATTAAGACTTCTGTGTTATCTTGAGTGTACCTTTAGATTCGAATATGCTTCACACAGGACTTTTTGAGTAAAAACCAAGAGTAGCATGGTGTTTGCCAAAATATTGTTATTTAAAGTTCATATTTACTTTTGCTTTAATACATATGTAGTTTTTCTTACAAAATTTAAAGCATTTTGAGATCGTGATTTTCTACTGTTTTTCTCAAAAAACAACTTTGTCCTTGCGGGAGAGGAAGATATCCTTAATTTTTTCTAAATTTTTTTTTGGGAGATCCTGACCACCCAATGCAACTTTTGAGGCCTCTTAGAATATGAAATTCGAAAAAAATTGTATGTCGATACGCCCTAATGTGCATTCGTCTTAGAATCGATCAAGGTCATTTTAAGTCGGTGGCAATGACAACTTTTCCCCCCATAGAGGTCAAGGCACCCTAATATATGTATATACATAATTCGCTCAAGCAATTGATAGCATATAATAACTAAATGATTTTTTAGCTATTTTCTCCCACAAAATGTAATTTTTTTGAGAAATAGTTGTGTATGAAATTGAATGTACACATACGTTATCAATAAAGAAAGAAAAAAAGATAAATATGGAGGGACTTGTCTTAAAAAAAGATAATAAAAAAAGCATGAAAACAATTAATATAAAAACTAAAAATGTGTTAACTTTTCTTCATATATGGGCATTACCACAGAAAAGTCTACCGTGACCAAAAAATTTAAACTTATTAAAAACTTTTTATTTTATGATATTATCTAAGAGAAACATTTAAATTTTGTAAATTTAGGAAATTTCTATATAAATTCATTAATCATGATGATCAAATCGTCTGCACTGTTTCACAAATGTAGTTTCCTTTTTCGTAAATGTTAAGTAAATGTTTCGTAAACTTTTTTGTTTTAGTAAAAATGGAAGGCATTGCCTAAAGATAATAGAAAAATGGTTGTGGCAAGAAAAGGACAATATATTTAATTTGTTTGTTAATTAATAAACTACATAATTACTTTACTACCTTAATTACTCAATTTTAATTTAAGGAAATTTTGTCTCGTGGGTTATGTCGCGTGAGTTACGGCAAATATATTTTTTAAACTCAATATATTTTTAAATAAGCAAAGTCCATAGGTAAAGTGGATTTATTATGAAACTTCACTGTTTTAATATTATTTAAAAACTAAAAACAAAAACAAAAACAAATTATATGTATGGGAAAATTCTGAGTTTTTATAATCAAACGCTAAATTCACACTGAGAGCTAAATGCGCATTTAGAGCATTTACTATATATATTTGTCTCTGTTACTTGTACAACGAGTAAAGGGCCGTTCGTAAATGTGGATTTCATAAATGTGCATTAGCTCTCAGTGTGAATATAGCATAAACTTGCTTGTAAACACACTTAATTTCTTTGTTGCGTCAGTTACGCCCATATTTACCATTCTGCCATTCTTAACTAGTTACAGGAACAACAATTTTGTGCATAAGATTTCTTGTAAGACATATGTATATAAAATTTTTTTTTACATTAATAACATAAGCTTCAGAGAAAACGAAGTATGTCACGTGAGATACGATGGAAATGCCCATATATGGATTTAATATAAACACTATTATTTTTTTATTAATGTGTTATTAAATACGTTTAATAAAACCTTTATTTAAATGCACTATATATGAAAAGAAATATACGATGCCTTTTATTTTTCTATAAATTTTTTATTAATTTTAAAAATATATATACATAGTTGAAATGGCTTTTGTTTCTCAGTTTTTTTTTAATATTTGAAAAACCGGGTTTTAAAATATTGTAGTTTTCGTGTTATTCGAGAAACTGATTTTTACATTTTATCGAATATTTCACAACACTTTTTCGATAGATTCTATTATCTTATCTTTTAGTTTCCATGTTGTTAATTTTTTAAATTCTGTTCTTAAAATATAATACCATAATTAGCTAGCTAATTATAAGCAGTGCCTTTATTCACCACACATGCAAAGAAAATCTTTTGAGTTATCTGAACTTTAAAAAAAAGCTAGTTTTTTTCTTAAGTCTTTTGTTTCTTAAGTCTTCTAATTTTATCAGTGTATGTGTATTAAAATTCATTCAGCTCTGTATAAATTTGTGATAATAATATTCATTCAACTATTCAACCATCTATCTTCTGTCTCTATCGCAAATGCTCGTGCGCACACTTAAGCGCTTACGCAAATCTGTATTCAGTTTATATGAGGTTATCTTTTTTTATTTTTCTCTCAAAGTATTGCAAAAATAAAGACCAAAGAGATTTACGATCGTTCAGGCCAATAAAATGATTGCGAACGATTTTTAATGCAAATTGTTATGTTTTTATTTATGACTCATGCAGTTCTAGTATTTATATAAATTTTTTATAGTTGTTATGATTGTTGCTTGGTTGTTTTAATTTTATTTTTCTTTTTTCCAACCTAAGCCTTGTTATTTTGCTATTTCAGCAGCTTGAAGTTTGCACGCAGGGGTCTCGTTGATATTTAAAATTTGGTTATTTTTTAAGGTTTTTTTGTTTTTTTTTTTAAATTTTGATGAGGGTCAAAACGTTAAGCAGCGAATCCCATGTTGTTGTTGTTGCCATAAGCTTTAATGTGTCCAGTTATTTTGAAGATTAACAGTTGATGATAAAGTTGACATTTTTGCTTAGTTTTTTTTTTACTTAATATTTGTTCGAATATGCTGAAGTGTTCACATCTATCTTGTAAACAAACAAAGGAAGGCTATAATGTTATTTATGTAGTTGAAGTAAGACTTAAAAAAATGTGTATGCAAAATTTTAACAATAAATAAAGTTATTAAAGATGTCTTCGTCTAGCTTAAGAAACTTAGAAAACGAACTTTTGTCTGATACTTTTGTTAGCTTCAGTTGTGAGTAGCTGAACATAGCTGGCATTTGCACCCACAAGTTGATTTTACACAAATTTATTCATTCATTACTGGCTTCTTATTGATATTTAGCAATAGTTTCTTATGTTACTCATTTTTTTTTCATCATCACTTGAAACTTTCACTCAGCTAAGTTTCAAACAAAAGCAATAAAAGTAATCACCTCTCGAAATCAAACAAAAGAAAATACATTAAAAATCAATTACTTGAACGTTGGCTACTATGTTGGAGGAATTTTTGGAATGCCAACTTTGCAATGTAACCAAAATCTAAAAAAAACATTCTATAGAAATAAAAAAAATACATAATATTTTATAATTCCACACGGTAAAAAACTTTGGACTACTTTTTATTCCAAACTTTGGTTTAAAGGAATTTATAATCCAAAAATTACTATTTTTTAATCCCTACAAAAATAAGCGAAACGTTATCAACAACTTAGTTGGACTTGTGCATAAGGTGTTGGACCAGCACATCAGAGGACGTTTGTTCAAATCACTAACAGGTCAGAAAAGTTTTTTTATTTTAAGTTGGTATTTATATTGCTTTTTGAAATTTTTTGCGGATTAAAAACTAATCTTTTTCGGATTTTAAACTTTACCCTAGGTTAAAAAGTAATCTTTTTTTGATGTTATCTCATATGTAATCCAAAATAGTTCGAAATTTAGTCCAAGATTTTTAACTGTGCACTCAACACATATTAATTCAACTTGTGGTAAAGAAGCCAAATAGTTTTGGTTAGTGTTGCCAGATTTTTTTCATAACGATAAGGAATAACTGTACAATATATATGCATAATATTTTTACTTTGTAAGTATCAAACTCATTTTCACATTCAGCTTCACATATTGCGCTTCAAAACTTTTCCATGAATGTCTTGAGATCCAAAATTTTCAAGTGATTTAATAAGTTATAACCAAACCGCTGAGTGTGGCGTTATGAAAAATCGCCCAATGAAAAATAACAAAAAAAAAAAAAAAAATTAAAAATCGCCAAAAAGAAAAACGGCGCAAAATGAATTGAAAAATGGACAAAAAAAATTAAAATCACCCAAAACGGCGCTATGAAAAATCGCCAAAAAAAATTTAAATGGCCCAAAAAAAATGAAAAATGGCCCAAAAAATGAAATGTAAAACCGCAAAAAAAAAATGAAAAATCACCCAAAGCTTTTTGAAGAAAATGAAAAATCACCGAAATGAAATATGCTCCAAAAAATTAAATGAAAACTAAAAAAAAAAAAAATTAAAAACGACCCAATTTTAAAAATAATGTTTCAATGTTTTATTATTAACAAGAAAAATTTAGCAAAATTTAATATGATTATTATTTTCCTTAATTAGGAAGCACTGCCTTATCGACACAATTTAGTTTAGGCCGCATTTAGATTAATTCGCACACAGCCTTGAAACTAAAACTAAATTTATTTAGTTTTCTCTTTTTAATAGGGATTACAACTCTTAGTGAGTCCAACACCGGCTTCGCTGTCTACAGTACTTCTGGATATAATTTTTTTTTTAATATCAGGCCTTCCGCCTCGGCTTCCTTGTCTACAGTACTTCTGGATATAATTCTCTTTATGATAATTCTCATTTCAGGCTCATTTTTACAAGTTTGGACCCTTATGACTTATATACGGCTTAAGGGCAGTCCGAAGTTTTTCCGGAATTGGCCAAAGAAGCCTTAGTACACATACAAAAAAAAAAAAAAATTTGAATTTGAGTTTTCGTTCATCTTGTTATTTTAAAATTTTTCATATTATTTTAAAAAGAGAATTATATCCAGAAGTACTGTAAACAGTGAAGCTGGTGATAGTCTTATTGAGGGTTTTAATCCTTAAGGAGTGGCCGAAAGCCGCCTATTAAAAAGAAAATTACATCAAGAAGTACTGTAGACAGCGAAACCGTTCTTGAACTTATTGAGGGTTGTAATCCCTAAGCAGCGGCCGAAAGCCACCTAATATAAAGAGAAAACTAAAAATATACATTTTTTGTAAAACTTATTTCACATAAAAAAGTTGGTAAATTTCATATTCTTGAAATGGTAATTTTTTTGCAACCTTGCACCCCTATTACTTCTTAACCAGTTGAGATCGGCCTGAAAATTTTCCGAAATTGGACTAAGAAGGCCTAATCAGGACTAAGAAGGCCGAATTAACTCTCTATTCATGTGATTAAAAAAAATTTGAGTTTTCGTTCTTTTTCAATTGTTCCATGTTCTATTATTAACAAGAACAATTGAACAAAATTAATATATTAATCAATAAATACAGAAAAAAAACAACAAGTATAAAAATTAAAAATTACACAAAAAATAACATGAAAAATAATCCAAAAGTCAAATGAAAAATCGCCCAAAAAATGAAAAACCACCCATTTGTTGCTTTTTCATATGCAAAATGACCCAATTTTGTATGATGAAAATTAGGGTGATTTTTAATTTTTTTTTTTTGGCGATTTCTCATAATGCTGATGAATGTAACAAAATAAATGGTAAAATTGTCGGATTCTGTATAGACAGTGTCCCTACAAAGTTTGGTTCCCGAAAGCGTAGAGGACAAAATAATGTTTCTTATCGATTGTCGACAATACACTTTGGGCCGCTTGTGTTCCGCTACCTATCGAGTTTGACGTACAAGTTTAAATCATGTAACAGTGAGATTGCTGACATATAAAATACAGCAAAATTTTGACTATCCAATCATTTTTGTGAACTTGGCTGCATTGAACACATTTTTCGGTTCAACAGCGTACTAACCAACGAAAAAAAAATTTTTTTTGCTACCTTTTCGCTGTCAAAAACTTAATGCATTTCTTGCAGAAAATTTCTTTTCGCTTCTACAGTATACTAAGCTTAAATATAAACTCTCAAATTTTCATCGGTATCTCATCTAAACAATTTCTTTGACACTTTGTTCGTACAACAGCAAAAGACAACAATAAAAAGTTAAACACCTTCGTTTCTAATACGTTACGTAAATAAACGTTGAAAAGCTTAGAGAGACTTGAAGACATAAGAATGTATAAAGAAATTTGTCAATAGTACAGTGTTTACAGAATAATGCACACTTATTGCAAATATATTTGCACAGATCGTGTAAATGCGATAGAATAATCGATGATCTATCAAGCTACTCTAACACTTGTACACACTCTTATCCATTATGCGCTGCCAGCTAAACTAATCACAGCTAGACAGATATTCCACGGTAATGCATGTAAGCGTTTTCATTCAATTCCATTTCATTCCGCAAACGTGAAAAAGGCGTGAAAATTATTATGAGTCGTCAAGTGAAACGAATGCAGTTGTGAACGCAGCGTGTCAATGTGTGCCACACATGGAGCTCCATACTCGCCGTCTGCTATTGAAGTCAACAAGACTTGCTTCTCTAATTCTAACTTTAGTTAACACTTTGTGGAGGAACTCGATTAGAAGGTGAGGTGGAATATTTGATGTTAGCACGGTTTGTTGACGGTGACGCCAATTCGATTGTAGTGCACAAAACAATCAACAAAGTCGCGGTCACTGCAGTAATAATAAAAACAAATGCTTTGCAATGTGAGTTTAATTTGTGATGTTGTAATGCAATTTTGATCTCAAATTCAGATCATGCAGATCCGGTCACAGAACACACAATAGATGCGCAAAGTAAAATGAAGTATATGTTAATTATATCCCATTTTCGCAATATTACAAAAACAAGTGACACTTATTAAAAATTTAGCTTAGGAAACTATTATTAAAAGTTTGTTCAAGTTACAATAAATAAAAGAGAAATAGAAATCTGAATACATGTTATGTAATTAATTTTATAGAAAACAAGCTATTTTCTCCGGCGCCCCTTGCTATGCCCTACCTAATTATCTATACTATAATAAAAAAAGATAAGTTCAAAAAACTAAAACCCAAGTACTAAAAATCAATACATCAAAAAGTATGAAACAGGAAAGTGTTCTCATCTGAAATTTGTATGTATAAACTATTCAATGTTTTTTGTTTATTAAATAAACATAAGTAAGTTACACATAATATATTTTATTGTTTTTTATACATATTCATAGTGATATTAAGAAGATATCCGTAGTCGTATATATCCTGTAAAATATTATACTCGTTCAATGAAACGCAATTTTTTTTATTAAAACTTAAAATGGCACTTTCGGTCTATAAACCACGGTCATCAATCCAAACCTCGACTAGAACATGGTTAAAAATTTTGAACTACTTTTTAATCCAAACTTTGGTTTACAGGAATTTTTTATCCAAAAATTACAATTTTTAATTTCTACTTGAGTTTAATTTAGCTGGATCTCGAATCCACTGAAATCTTACTTGCATTCGTAATTCACTTGTATTCGCTTAATGCAAATTAAGCAAAACCTTGTCCAAAACTGAGTTGGACGAGTAAATAAGGAGTTGGATCAGCACATCAGGAGGCTTGCGTTCAAATCATGACATGGTCATGACAATTTTTTATTTTAAGTTGATATTTATATTGGTTTTTCATAAACTTTTTGCGGGTTCAATACTAATCTTTTTTGGATTAGAAAATTGTAAACTTTTCCTTGGATTAAAAAGGTAAGCTTTCTTTGGTATGTAATCCAGAAATATGTAATCCAGAAAAGTTTAAAATGTAATCCAAAATTTGAAACCTTGTGCATATATATCCGGAATATATTTATTCCGCTACTGGATACTGTTGCTCAATCTTTAAGATATTTGTTCTGTTGCATTTTCACAAATTGTAGATACTGATTTTCTCCTGTTTTCAATGACGCTTCACATAACGAAGAATCTTTATTTTGGACAATCCCCTTGATTCCATATTGCAAGAATTGGAATTTGACGACTTTATTCCAGAAGATTACTTTGTCAATTGCTTAGATTTTATGGACATGCACCCAAAGATTTTATTCTTGATTAAAATTAACTCTCTACGGCACAACTTGAGTACTTAACAGCGCAATCACTGAATTGTAGGAGAAAAAAAATGAGATTGAGTTGACTTTGTTAAACATGGTATATTGGCATAAAACATTGGCATATTGAAGAACAGTTCGAGCACATCGTAGCACAATCTTTGAATATATAAGAAACAAATTATGTTTAAATGTTTACAATAATCAACAACCACTAGGAACAATTATTTTAATTTCAGTAGTCTTTTTGCCTAAACCAATATAACCAATTGCTTTTCTCATATGTATAATTCGTCTAAAGTATGCCTGCAGTATAACCAACTATTTAAAATACTAGTAAATATACTAGGTCAAAAAATACTTGTACTAGCTTAGCTGAAATGCATTTTACATTGCGTAAACTGGTTATTTTCCTGTGTTGATGTCATAGGTAAAGACAATTGTCCTGTTCTCGATATGAATTGAGGTAGTATTTTTACTGGCATACTTTTAACTAGTTGTGATAGCAGTAACTTTTAAGCCAGTAAAATACCAGAACAATCAAAGCTAGGCTTTTTACTGGTGTGATTTGAGCCACTTTTGTGCCAGTATATTTTTAACTAGTTAAATACAAGTTGAAATTGACCAGTTTCATAATAGGATCATTTTAGCCAGTTCAATTCTAGTAGTTTTGATACTAGTTGTATGCTAGTATTCGTTTTGTTCTAGTCTTTTTGAAACCAGTTGTATGCTAATACTACGTAAACTGGCTTTATACTTGTATTATTGAAGTTATATTTCGATTTCTATTTTTAAGCAGATTTTTATTTTTAAAAAGCCACACTTTTCTCTTATACAAACTAAATTGAAAAGAACTTCGAATAATTGTGTTGAATTAAGGATATGCTTTGCCCAAATTTTCAAGATTTATTTCGGAATGATTTTTTTATTAAGAAAATAAAATACAATCCCATACAATATATAATCTCAAACTGTACAAAAAACACTTTTTTATTTTACAATATTATTTTTTTAATTTGTACGTTCAAAGTGGAAAAAAGAAGGTGTTTGCTGGCCTGAATGATAACGGTACTCGAAGTAATTTAAAAGAAACAATTTAAATAGATTATTGTTCTGTAGACTTGTCATTCTAGCAGGTAGTTGATTTAAACGTTTTCATTAAAAAATAACAAAATGGCGGACATCTAAATAGAAAAAAACTCATATTTTTTGTGGAAAATCGGGGAAAAATAGAAAAAAATTAAATAAAATGTACAATTCTACTACCTCGTAGGTAGCCGTTGGTGTATATAATAACGTATTGAAATTTCAATTAAAATTTCAGTTCAATCGGCTAGATAAAATTGTTTAAAACACATTTTTGTGTCAAGAAAAACGCTTTTAATGTTTTAATAACATACAGCGCTCAGTTATGAGGCGCTCTCAACTATGTGCTATAACTTCGTTAATATTTTAAATGTTGGTCTTAAATTTGTACAGAAAACTCACAATATTTTGTACTCTCATTGCAAAAAATGGTTACATCCTTAATAACATAATTTTTAACATATTTTATTTAAGTCGAAAAATATGACAAAAAAATGCTTAAGTAAAAAAATAGTTTAAATTAAATGGAAGCAAAAATAAATTTAATTATTCTTTATATTCAAAGCAATACAATCACATACAAATCTGAAAGTGAATGTGCGATTCAAAACACATATGAAAATACCCAATGTGAGGGCTAAAAAAAAATAACAAAAACCAAATAATAATGTGGTTTTGTTAACATTTTGAAAATGTCTTTATTTAACGCTTTGAAGCGATTTTCAAAATAACTTCTCCAGGGTGTCTGAGGAGTCGATTCCACCGATTGACTAAATAAAAAAATGAAAATATAAACAAATTTTTTTAGCAACTAAAGCTTGTATTTAACACCTAATGTAACAGAATAAAAGTTTTTAAAATCTTTGAAACGTTACGTAATTGTTACTGTTTTTAGAAAGAAGCTAGTATATTTATGACTACTTACTTATGAGCTAGAAAAACAGTTGGTATTTTTTTAAATACCAAATAAAGTAACAAGTAAAAAAAGCTTGTATT
The DNA here is from genome assembly GCA_963920525.1 of Dichetophora obliterata. Taxonomy (NCBI): domain Eukaryota; kingdom Metazoa; phylum Arthropoda; class Insecta; order Diptera; family Sciomyzidae; genus Dichetophora; species Dichetophora obliterata. The sequence goes on from OY986438.1 coordinate 106,918,910, forward strand.
TTTGAACTAGCTGGAATGCAGATAGCAACTTATCTAGTAACTTTTTGGTTAGTAAGACATCACTAGTTTAACATCAAGTATTTTTTTGACTAGTTTTATTTTAAATAGTGAGTTTACCAGTTAAGTTCATAGCTAGTACGATTTTTCACTGCAGGGATCTTTTAGATGTGTTTTAATTATTGTATGTTGTGAGAACTCTTTCTGTTCTTGTTCCTATATCATCTGAATACCCTGCTCCAATGATTTTGCAATAATATTTATCCATTTACTTTGCCATCTACTAAGCTATTCATGCTTCATTCACACGTGAGTTTTAGACATGCGCTGAATTTTTAACTTAGTGGCCAAAAAAGTGAATAGAACAAAAAACAAGACTTCTTTGTCAGCACCTGCCCTCAACAGCTATCAGACATCAAGCACAACAGTGCAATACAACGGTAATTCTTAGTCTCGTCAACGACTGCGCGTCATTCGGTCAATTTTTAGCTTTGATTGCATTTTAGTTTTATTTATAATTATTTTTGGACTTCTCTTTTTATTGATTTTCTGTATGAATATCAGTGATTTTTTATTTAACTGTTGCTGCTGTTGTTGTTTTGCGTACGCAAAGTTATTTTAAACGTAATGCGGTGCACAAGAAGCGTTTAAAAGCGAAATTTTTTTCAAGTTGAATTAAGGAAGAGTTCTGCTTGATTGAGGTACGATTTCGTAGTAGAGTTTATTTATAAATAAACTTATTTTAAGCCAGCTTTTGCACGTGTATGAGCGTGTATGTTAGCTATGCTAATTTAAACACCAAGAAGCTAAGCACGTAGCAAACAAAGAACATCAAATGTTTTGCTTATGACTGACTATGTGTGTGTGCATGCTGTATCTGTGCTTGAAATTATAACCAACTGGTTATATTTTGTGCTATGATTTCTTTATTGGCTTGTAACTATTAAAGCTGTCAAAATTTTGTTGTTTATTTGTTTTGTTTTTGTTTATCTGCTAAGAAAACAATGTTAAAGGGTCTAATTTAAATTTTTTTCATAAAATAAAACTTAATTTTTATAGTTATGAGTGTGTCACTAAAATTAAGCTGACTGATGTTGTGGTTTTTGTGTATATTTTGCTTTTTTCGTCTTTTTTTTATAGCAGACTCCCTACATGATTGATATGCAAAACAGCTACATTTCTTGACTTTAATAAAATTTATTAAAGAAATAATTTTGCGGCTTTTAAAAATGTTTTTGTTGCTTTAAGTGTTTGTTTTTTTCCTTTTTTGCCAACTTTGGTGTTTTGAATAGTAGAGTGCTTTGTTTTTTGTTGTTGTTGTTTGCTTTCTCATTGAGGTTCTTGACCACTTGACTTGACTCGCATTGTTGTCATTCTTTTGATGTTTCTGATATCTTAATTCTTTATTTTATCATCTTAGTTTCTTATTTTTTTTTCATTTTGAATTTGTACGCTTTTACTATATATCATATTGAGTTTTATTGAAATTTCAATGGAATCACGTTGTAATCGTAAATTTATTTAACGTTTAGCATTATTTTTACGATGCTTTATAATTAAGTTGTTTTTGTTGAATGTTTTAATATTTTTGCGTTGGTGTATGATACTGTTATAAAATTGTTTACATTCTATTATGTAGGGGGAAAGTTGCTGTTTGCCAAGGCTAGATAGACAATGAAGCTTTTGTTCTGTAGTTTTTCAACAAGCGTTTTTCAACGATTTTAAGGAGGGGACAAAAAAAAGAAGCAGAAATAACACTAGTGACTATTAATATTTTAATGTTTTTATTTTTAGGTAAGATTTTTCATTAATTTATTAATTAATTCAATCAAGGAAGTTAATTGGGGTAATATATTGATTAATCTATATATAAATAGGCGTTGGCAAAACAGTTTGGACCATTTTCTCCTTTTGTGACGAATACTTTTTGTGACTTTTGACGTAAAATATAATCGTTCGAAGAGAGTTTTTTAAATAAAAGGTAAGCTATAAGAGATGGAAGAGCACGGTGTAAGAGGAAGTTTTAGGCATTGCTGAGATGTACAAAAATTTTTCGCTATCTCTTACGGATACTTTACAATAAGCATTTTTTATGTAACATATGCGAATATATACTTGGATAGTGAAATTTCTTACAAACAGTAATTTTTAAAAAAATTGTCATTATTTTATCTTCAAATATATGACGATATCTCGAAAACTATAGCTTTTCTCAGTACAACGTATTTTTGAAAGAAAAGTCGTTGGTTAGTACTGAGTGGCAAGCTGGAAATAGAAATAGAATCGTTTTTTTCTTCTCTCTATGCTCATCTAAAAACGTAAGCGATCTCGTTTCACAGTATAGGACGAAAGGTCACAGTAAAAAAAATTTTCGAATTTCGACAACTGTTGAACTCTAGGTCAAGAAAAAAGTTTTAATTCTATGTCGATGTTTTCAATTCTTGATTAAAAATTATACTAAAATTCCATAGTTCTGTTGAACTTAGAAGTATTTTTTGGTTAGTGCATAATAAAGACTATTTGGTTGCTTTGTATCCATTTATTCATTTCAGATTTAACCCAAGAATAACAGGTACATATATAATTAATTTATATGCATGCTCAGTGAAAATCGTTTTCTAGGGATCAAAATAAGAAACTTTGCCCGAGGAACTATACCTCTAAAACGAATTCTAATGCCCCATCTTTTCCGTAGGGTAAAATTTTTAAAAATCCCTCTTTGACCCATTTATAGTGCCCCAATCGAGTTCAAATGTATGATCGACCCCCCACTAACTTTGGAGTGCCGATCCAATCATGCCAGTGGCAGACCCCCTGGAACCCCTTGGGGGTTCCTCATACAAACAGTTGTTCCAGGGGTTGTGCCACTGGCATGGGTGGATCGGCCCTCCAAAGTTAGTGGGGGTTGGTCACACATTTAGACTCAATTGGGGCACTCTAAATGGGTCAAAGAGGGATTTTTCAAAATTTGACCCTACGGGACAAAAGTCAAAAGTTGGGGCATTAGAATTCGTTTTAGAGGTATAATTCCTCGGGCAAAGTTTCTTATTTTGATCCCTAGAATACGATTTTCACTAAGCAATGGGCGATTTTTTTGCCTTCTTACAAATCGACCCGGCCTAATGTATAGTATACATTATATACTTATATAATTTATATATATGTACCTGTGCCGAACATATATTAATTAAAGCCCTGCGTCAGTGCACCTATTTCAACGTGCACGCACTGTGATCTATTGCATTGCTCTAAGTTGGCTGTTATCTATAAAACTTGATAGTTTGATTTGCTCCACACCAAACGAAAACCAATCATTTCACCCTGCGGTTGTCAGCGCCTAGCCCGAAATTTTTTACAACAACTTCAAGATTTTTCAGGATTGTTGTAATTTTCCGAATCGTTCACAAGCGTAGCTGTACACAGTGTTGCTAAATTTTGAGAGAGATCATTCCCGTTTTGTTCATGCATTTCAATAAGTTTTTCCAGTTCTTGCCTTAACATTTTCCCTTTTAACCCCTTTTTTAAGTGATATTAAAACAAAAATCGACATTTTATTTCTTGCTTCAGTGTTTAAGTAATGTAATTAATAAAAATAAAAAAAAAAATAAACTGGCCATTTCAGCCTTTGAAAGGACTTTGACCTAGCTTCTTTTGATCAATTGTGTTGTGCGTGTTATTAAATGTTTGGTCACAAATGACCGAGAACCTACGTGTTTTATGCCGACTGCGAACGGCTTATGTTCTCAAGAAGCTTTACATGGCAATTTTTACTCTCTGAGGTTTGCCATTGTCTGCAGAGAGGTGACGACCGAACAGAAAAATTAATTCAATTGAAAAAACTTTCTGTCTGAGCTGGAATTGAACCCGGGCTACCGTGGTTCTGTAGCTTAGGGGCCACGCACTCTACCCACTAGGCTACGGTCGCCACCGACCCCACTATGTAATTAATAATGTGCATTAAAAGAGATCACATTTATTACTTATACATATTACTTGAGCGTAACGGCAAGCACTTCCTTCCTTGTCTAACCGATTTAAAATTAAAATTTAATTTATTATCTTCGTTTTCTATGATTTAAATATAAATTCCAAATGTTTGATAGTTTAAATTATTCCTGATTTTAAATACAAATTCTAGTTGTTTGATAGTTTAAAATCGTTTATTGAGCTTTAGGTCAGGTTAGAATAATTAATTGCTCTAACAAATTTTTTCAAAGAAATAACAACAAAAATATTTTCAATATGCTGCAATAACTAGCTGATTTTATTGCAATTTCAGCCCTGCCACAGGATTCATCAGAAATCTTTGAGATGCCGGCGCGAATCGAACCCGGGTCGTGCTTGCCGTGTGCAAGCGCATATTAACGCTCTACACCACAGAGGTGATGAGATTTCAGTGTCAATTTCGCAGTTTTTTTGCCTTTCTTGTTGTTGTTTTATTTTTGCTTTACTTTAATTTATGCTAATGTTATTATATGGAGTCCTGTTGGAATTCACTGCTAACAAAGGAAAAAACTCGTTAGAGCAATTTATTGTTCTAACCTGAACTAAAGCTTAATAAACGATTTTAAGCTATCAAACAACTAGAATTTGTGCTTAAAATCAAGAATGATTTAAACTTTCAAACATTTAGAATTTGTATTAAGATCATAGAAAATCAACATAATAAATAACAAGGTCATATAGAAAACTTTAATTTAATTCACGATTTTATTTTAATTTATTTATTTAATTTATTTAAATTTTAATGCAAAACAAGTTTAAATAAAATTTATGGCAGAAAAAGCTCTCTCAGTGCATGCATTATCGATATCAATTTTTTAAATTTTTGGGAATATTTCACTTGTATCTGAAAATTTCATATTTAAAACATGATGTCAAAAATTGGGACCATTTTATGTTAGTATATTTCATAAATCAATATTTCTTAGTGACTTTTATTCTAAGAAACAAAAATAAATAAACTGGCCATTGCAGCAGTTAAAGTCCTTGGAAGGACTTTGACCTAGCTTCTATTGATCATTGTGTTGTGCGTGTTATTAAATGTTTGATCACAAATGACCGAAAACTGGACCTACGTGTGTTATGGCGACTCCGAACGTCTTATGTTCTAAAGAAGCTTTACATGGCAATTTTTACTCTCTGAGGTTTGCTATTGTCTGCAGAAAGGTGACGACCGAACAGAAAAATTAATTCAACTGAAAAAACTTTCTGTCTGAGCTGGAATTGAACCCGGGCTACCACGGTACCTTAGGGGCCACGCACGCTACCCACTAGGCTACGGCCGCCACTTTTATTCGAAATCAAGATAAATTAATTAGGAATTTGTAAATAAATGCGGAGAATAGGAACACAACGGAATTAATGAAGGATACGTTTTTTTTCAAAACGATGGGATTACAGAATGCCAAAATTCTAAATGCTCCGCCTTCGTCACAGAAATGAAATCTTTAAAAAACTCTCAGTTTTGCTAACCTATTTTCCATAGTTTGCTAAGCAAATAAATCAAATGACTATTTGATTTTATAATTCTAAAAAAAGAATTTTGATGCTGACAGAGAACAAATTACGTCATAAACATAGCACAGAATTTCTATACATGTTGCTTCAATAATCAATTCCAGTGTATTTGCCTGTAGGAATACTTGGAGAAGAAGCTTCGAAAGCCCGAAACAAGAGCTATAAACTCAGAAAGCTCACATTCCAGAAAGTTTTCTAGAGAAGGAACCTTATAGAGTCTGTTGTATATATCGATGGACACAACTGACCCAATAATATCAACAGAAAGTATCTTTGCAAATATTTGCCATACAAACAAATTTCCCCTTCCTTTAGAAATAATTTTATCAGTTATAGAGATGGGATTCAGAGGACACTTTTAGTTTCAGATTCACTGCAGCTTGAAAACGAATTAATTTTAAATGAAAACTAAATAAAAAGAAATACCTAAAAAATAAAAAACAAATAATAATTACTTTAAAATAAAAAAGAATAAAAACTCAAAGCAAATATAAAACAGAAATATAAAATACAAAAGAAAAAAATATAAAAAATTTAAAAAAACATGGGGTTCTTCCTGCAATCTCCACGTGGTTGACCCTGGAAATTACAAGGAAGTAGGCTAATTGCAGCTTTTCGTAATAAAAAGGTATTTTATAAAAATGGGATAAATATATATGTTGACTAATGAAAATAAAACATAGTTATACATTACACCAATTTTAATGTATTTCTTAATAGTGGGCCCACTTCTTTTGCTTGGCTTAGAGCTTATGCAATATTCAAACCTACTAAATTTAATTTCTGTATCTAAAATAAGCCATTTTTTAGAGCATTTACTATGTGGGTTGTAAGAGAAGTGGGGGTCCCCAGGTGCGTGTCAAGCCCACTTTTTGTTCACATATTCCCTTTGTCGTCAAATACTCACATATCAAATTGTATCTATCTAACTCAAATATTTGCTATTTTATTGAGATTTCACTATGTAGGCTGTAGGGGAGGTGGGTGTCTCCGTGAACGGATTCCAAAAAATTTTAACAGAGCATATCCTTGGTCCCATATAAACAGGTGTGCCGAATATCTTTATTACTAGCCAAGTTATTGAATTTTAACCACATTCTGAAATATCTGGCCCACAGTGGGCTGTAGCCAAGGGCGTTCGCAGGATTTGTTCTAGGGGGGTCCAAAGGCATAAATGAGTCTAGAATGCACATAAAGAAAATGTAACCTATATAATTCCATTTGCTGAGATTTGTGGTACTAATTTTGGTATCATGATACGCCGATTGACACACGCTTGTGCACATAAGAAAATGGTATGATGGGGTAAAAATTTTTCTCGTATCATGCCCGAACCATTTTCAAATTTATTTTTTTTTCAAGTAATTTCAAAAATTTTTTCTCAACAAATATTCATAGTAATTTAGTAAATTAAATAATGTGAGGTCTCCTTTATCCTTAAATAAAACGTCATTAATTACTATTTAGCCCCAAGTTAACCTCTTTTCAAATAAGAATACAAAAATTTCCAAATATTTTTTTGTTTTTTTTTTAAATAAATACAACCAGCAACATTTTCAGACAAATTTTTCCAGTTTTGGAGGTCTATAACTCATAAACCAATTGCGAGCGGCCTGAAATTTATCTTACTTGGATTTAGGAGGTAAAAATCGCTATTCTTGAATTGTTCCTCGCATGGACATCAACTGACTTATTTAATTTTTCAACATGCATCAATTCTAGCAGCATTCAAGTTACTAAATCAAGTTAGGAAACATACCTATTATATGAAGTATTAAAAAAGTTTATTTGTTTTAATTCAAAACGTATGGATAAATACAATATATAAAGAAATACATGTAAAGATGGGTTTTGGGCTCCATTCTTTTTCTAAACATATTCCAAAAACTCCCTGCAAGGATTGATTCTGAATCCTGGATGTAATATAAGCACGTGACGCAAAAAAAAAACCAGAAAATTCTCAAAATGGGTGGACGTCTGTTCGAAAACGTGAATTTGAAGAAGTATAAAATAAATGTTTCAAATCGAGTTTCCTATTTGAATTGTAGTCCTTAAAAAACTTTTGATCCTAAGATATTCTAATGTAAAAGCGTTCTCCTAAAAAGAATTTGACATCAGATTTTTTTAAAAATTAGTACATGATTTTAAATTAGCATACTTTATTCAGAATCTTCCAATTTTTTTCGCTTTTGAACCAGAAGCTTTTCCCTCGCCTAGATCGCTGCAATTTTCTCAAATTGAAATGCTGCAAGATTGTTAGCAATTTTATTAAGTTTACGATACATTAAACAATTATTTAAATTGGATCATCTTTATGACAGAAAAACGATTTATTTTAAGCCGCTTTTTGGGAAAGCATTTAGTTATTAAATTTATTTTACTTTGCTTTCTTCTTGTGTTTAATTTCTTTTAAACATGAATTCACTTATCGTCCAAGTTAATATGCGATATTGGCTTAAACGCCTCTTATCTTCGACTAATAGGAATATCATTCCTTATCATTCCACAACTTCTCGTACGAATAATTTCGTTATTTCTTTCATTATATTCATAGCATTTTCTAATGGCATCGTAATATATAGTATTAGTTTAGTTAAAAAAAAATTACAACCGAAATCTTTCAGCAGGTTTTCGGTACAATTACCGAATATAAGGAAATGTATGATTGCAAGGTGGCCGTAGTCTATTGAAAGAGTACGTGGCCCGTAAGCTAAAAAACCGTGGTTCAAACCCAGCTAAGATAGAATTTTTATTTTGTTATTAGTAAATGTCAGAGCTGTAAAACAGGCATTTCTATTCAGAATTTTATGTACAACTGAATAACTACAGAAGAATACATTCAATGAATACAAAAGTGATTTATAAATAAAATTTTTGATACACATTCATTTTTACAAAAATGATTTTGTATTTATTTCAATTTTTTTATTATCGTTAGTTAGATTAATGTATTTATTTTTTTATTCATTTGAATGCTATTCACAAAAAATGCAATTCGCAAAGAATTTCAGAATTTTCAATTATTCTTTCTTTATTCATTATTAATTTTTTATTCTTTATTAATTTTTTATTCATTATTCATTTGTTATTCTTTATTCATTTTTTATTCATTATTCATTTGTTATTCTTTATTAATATATTATTCATTTTAGTCCTAAGCAATAAATAAAATATGAATAATGAATAAAAACTGAATAATGAATAACAAATGAATAATGAATAAAAAATGAATAATGTATAATAAGTGAATAACAAATGAAAAATGAATAATGAATAACAAATGAATAATGAATAAAAAATTAATAATGAATAATGAGTAACAAGTGAATAATGAATAAAAAAATTATGAATAAAAAATGAATAATGAATAACAAATGAATAATGAATAAAAAATTAGTAACGAATAAAAAATGAATAATGAATATATAAAGAATAATTGAAAATTCTGTAATTCTTTGTGAATAGCATTCAAGTGAACAAAAAATTGATTCATTATTCTAAATAACGAAAATGAATAATTGAAATGAATAATTAATCATTTTTTTTTTTGCATTAAATGCATTCTTAATTCGTTATTCACTTATTCACTTTTTTGTGGATAAAATCAAATTGATCAAATCTTTTACGGCTCTAGTAAATGTAACAAATGTATTCGTACAATATACATTTGTTTTTGTACGAATACGAAAAAATTTTTGTAATATGTACCAATCTACGTCCAATCTACGAATCCTATTCGTGACTGAAAACTACGAATAAAATTCATAGAATGGACACAGTTATTGAGTGAGAACATTTTTTGAGTGTAAGAATACGTATTGAAAAGTGCCTGTGAAACAAGGGTAACTGAAATGGTATCATAACTTATCACTGCGACGGGTACAACATACTATTTAAAAATGCATGCATTGTTTAGCTTAGCTTTATTTGAAAATATACTTTAAAAGAGTATTTTTGAGTTCTCTTCAAAATATATTAACATTTAAAAATATCGTTGTATAAAATCAAAAAAGCCGTAAAAAACAATAAATTCAAAGTCGACTTTTTGATTCGTTATTGATACACTTTATCAAAATACATGTTCCTGCTAAATTGTACACCCCCACAAATAAAAACGACGTTTTTAGTAAAAAATTTCTGAAATCCCTAAATTTGAGCGCAACATACAATTACAATTTAGATAGTTTTTGACTCTCCCGCAAAATTTTTTAACTGTAGCTTACGGCTTTTTGATTTAATTCCTTTTCCGTTCTGTAAATTAGAAACGTCAAGATGGCTGAGAAATTAGAAGAAGAAGCGTGTATTCAAGAAATTCACCTATCGTGGTGTGGATTTGGACCAATTGTTGGATATGCCCAACAACCAGTTGGCTGAGCTTATGCACAGCCGTGTCCGCAGGAGGTTCTCTCGCGGTTTAAAGTGCAAACCAATGGCTTTGATCAAGAAACTGCGCAAGGCCAAAAAGGAAGCACCACCAAATGAGAAGCCCGATATTGTCAAGACCCACTTGAGAAATATGATCATTGTTCCTGAGATGACCGGCTCCATCATTGGCGTCTACGACGGCAAAGACTTCGGCCAGGTTGAAATCAAACCAGAAATGATCGGTCACTATCGGGTGAATTCGCGCTTTCATACAAACCTGTGAAATACGGTAGGCCCGGTATTGGTACCACCCACAGCTCCAAGTTTATTCCACTTAAGTAGACAGAATTTTGCTGCAGTTTTATTACTATTAAAAAAAAAAGCATGTGGATCTTCTATGTTTAAAAAACACTGTTTTTAAGACTATTAAAAAAAATATGAAGATATTTTAAAAATTCACTGCCCGCCCTGTGAATGTCCATGGCTATAGCTATTTCACACACTTTCACTCTCGGATTGTCCAATACGAAACAAGCTTTTTTTGTTTCTTTCGCACTTTTGTTACGCAAAAAGTAATGTTTAATCAAGGCACGATAATCGCCTTTATCCATTTTTATAACAATACCAAAAGTAATTTAGTTGGGAATGCTGTAACGTCACTATTCATAGACATATCATGCTAAGGTTGCCACCCGTCAAAAATGTCATGCACTTGAAGAGTGGTAGTACCGACACTAGGAATCCGGTAGCATTTTTAACGCCCTAGGATCGGGACCACATACCACTCTTTTATTTTAATTTATATAAAATTTGTCGAAACATAAATGAAAGGTTTAATATCAGGGGTCGAATTACAGCATCCGTGATCGAGCAAAATTGTACGAGATTGATAGGCACTTGTCTCGCCGTGCCCTTCGTAATTTTGCTGTAATTCGGCCCGTACTTGATTCAAGTAGCTTGAAGTTGCTCCAAAGTGTTATTTTACAAATTTTACAAACATGCAAAATCTAATATATTACAATTTCTTGAACTTAGTACGGGAACAGACCTATCATGTCACGCTGCTTAAGAAACTTTTTTGTTGACATTTCTTCATTTTGATTTACATTAATGATTTCCCAGTATGATTTCTCAATTTAATCTGCAAATTATAGCCTTTATGTAATAGTTATCAAAAACTAATCAGAGAGTTTAATCACTCTAGCATTGATGAAGAAAATCTTCCGCCAGCGCCAATTTTGCAACCATCATAAGATGCGTTAATGTGACGCATTTAACTGTCACTTCGCTTTGCTGCCTTACAAGTTATTCTCTCTCTCTGATCATGTGGCAGTTCATCTGATTATCGTCATTAACTGCTCATTGGTGGATTATTGCTAGGCGCAGACAGACCACTTGACGCTGAGCTGCGTGCTGCAAATGATTTGCCATAAATTAACACCGTGGCACAGACGATCAACAGACAAACAAACTGAACTTAACTGAGCGATAAACAAGTGAAGTTGCCCGAGCTGAAAAATATTGACAGAGTAGGTAGAAAAAAAAATATATAAACTATATCATCACAACCACGAGATACGTATTGATGGACGGACATATGGAAGGATTGAACGACTCGACCAGATGCAGTGTAACTCGAGAAATGCAACGCAATGCAAGAGTGTTGAATTTATTACCAACATATTTGGTGATAACGATGCTAGTTATGTACATGGTATGAATGCTGCTGCTGCTTTTTCTTCTTCTGCGGTTCTGTCGATGGCAGCGGAAAAGCAGTTGAAGGCTGTATTTAGTTGAACACGCCAGAGGGGAGTGAGTCTGCGCCTGTTTCCGCTTTTGAAATGCAATTACTACTCACGTTCTGCTCTGCACATCGTGTACAAATGTGAAAACATAGAAAAAAATCTCATGAATGTGTGGAGCATAAACACAAAAAAAAAAAAACCCCCGATAGTGGAATGCATCCGAAAAGGGGTGTTCATGTACAACTCGTATCTGCGTTCCGTGAAAGTTTAGTGTATTCAGCTAATGAATTGAAGCGAAGGAAAACTGAGGTTTGAGGGGCCTTCAATTAAGAAGCAATTGATGCAATTGGAGCGGATTTTTATACGTTCGTTATTTATCGTAAACTTTTTGTGGATTAATTTATTGGATGCTTAAATTTTTATGTTTATTAAATTATAAAATTTTAAAATCAGAGTGTAAGAGTCTGACTAAAATCATTAGATTTGTTTTTTATGCATTGAAAGTTCGCACAAATTAAGTATTATTTATGTACAAAATGCAAAAAAACAAAAATAAATCCATTCACTTTTGCACAATAAAGATCGGTATTAAATTGAAATTTATGGAGTTCATGCACTTAAAATAAAATTATACTAAGCAACAATTGCAAAATTGTCAAATTGGAGCTTGATAATTTTTTCACGCTACAACGTAATAATTCCATATGTAAATAAAAAATAAAAAAAAACTTAAGCTATTTAAACTAAATTCACCAAATTTATTTTAACTTGCTTGAGAAGTATTTAAGTATGTTTTTCTTATTTTGAATAATTTTTCTATTGAATTTAAGCAATCGGTAGGCAAATCTTTACTTTAGCAGCTGATATAGACAAAATAAAAAAAAAAATTAATGCTTTGCCTTGTTTGATAAAACTCTACCTCTACAATATACGGAATAGGTCAAAAGATGTAAGCAAATTTTACACCTTTTTTTAAAAATAACTATAAAAACAAGAATAAGCACAATTAAAATGCGTATCACTAGGCTTAGTCATGCTTCCGCTAGCCGCAAGATGACGTTGACAAGACGTTAAGTGGACAAGATATAAAAAAACAAAAATAAATATAAAAATACTATTAAAGTAAACCATAAAAAGAAACAGCAACAAAAAAAAAATAGCAAAGATGGTCGTTAAGATAAGATATGAATGCCACATATGAAGTCGAAGAGTGTCGCCAATATGAAGCGCCAAACACAACAACAGTGGTTTTATCCATAGCTTTGAAAGCTTCTTAACTATTGACGCGAGATCTGACGAAGGAAAGTGCCCCTATTGAGTTCCGCTCTAGCCAAGTTTTAAGTGCCACAAAAATTCGTTCGTTGAAATATCTTCAAGATTATCATAGCATGAAAAGTTATGCCAAAGATTTCAAATATTGAAAAGTCAATTAAAAGATTTAAGATTTATTAGATGTCTTTGTGTTTCTTTAAGATACGACTATGTATGCAAAAACTTTCGTTTGAGTACTCTTAGCACAAAGTAAGACAGAATACGAACTTATCAGAGATCAAAAAATTTTTATTATTGGTAAGTTAACTTTACTCTTAGTCTTTGTAATGAAATAATTTAAGGCTAATAGCAAAGATTTTGACAGCTTAAAAGATGAAAGCTGTAGAAAGGAATATATTAAAAAAAGAGAAACAGAACAAAAAAACATACCTGTTTTTTAATAAAAAGATTTTACACGCAGAAAAATTTCTTGTTCGACATCGATTGTAAGAAATATATATCTATTTACCGTAAATATATCTCGCAATTTTTCATTTTTCATACATATCGCAATTTTTGTGACACTCATTTAATGTTTTTTTTTACAATTCCAAGTAAACATATTTTGCTTGATGTGACAGAAAATGTTTTTGTGGAAAACAAGTCCACAATATGTTTGCGAAAAAAGAGCATGTTTTTACCATGAACATGTCGTATTTGTCAGAAATGCGTAACATGATCGTATTCGACATAAATAGGGTATTCACAAGGTGTGCTATCATGTCATATTGTCCTAAAATTTTACAACTAAAATTTACAAAATAGATAAATGCAAATAAAAAACAGCTGTTTGATTGCAACACTTCAATAAACATAGCTTTCAGAGTTGTAATATATTAGTACTTTTTTATATGGAACGCAACAATGAAATGTTTACACTAGTGTCAAATCTTAGGACAATATGACATGATAACACACCTCGTGAATACCCTAAATATATTAATGTTTTATGTTTCTAACAGTCATACCATGCTTATGCATGACTCCAGACAGACGACCGGTGGTGGTGGCCGTAGCTTATTAGTAGAGTGTGAGCCCTTAGGCGAAAGAACTTCAAAACTCAGTTCAAACTGAAATTATTTTTCAATTGAATATACATTTCTGTTCGGATCTCACTGCAAACAATGGCAAGCCTTAGAGAGTAAAAATTGAAATAATAAATTTAATAAATAGATAAAATAAAGCTTAAAAATTTTTTTATATTTCATACACCTTTATGTATGGGCACAGTAAACGTAATAGCGTACCGACTACAATTATTGGCACGCAAAAATTTGGCGTCAACAATTGGCACCCTTGCCTTGAATAGCATTTATGAAATATCATTAGCTTCATATTGGTTATGAACTCTACATTTCAAATTCTGTGGTTTATTTTTTTTTTTTGTTCTTTATTATATAAAAACATTAAGTAGCTCATTTGCTTGTAAATTTCGGATCTGCAAGGGTGTTTTCATCGTCAATTAAAATAAAGTTTTACAGTGTTGATGTCAATAGCGAACTGAAATTTGGTGAGTACTGTTTCTTATTTATTTATGGATTTTTTATATAGATGCATTTGATTTGTTAATTTATAAAACATTAAATAGTTTATTTTCGTCTAAATATCTGAATTTTACCGCAATATTGTAATTAAACTTCCAAATTACAAACTTCCAAAAAACAAGCAATTCAATTATTGGCAGGAGGTGCCAATGACTGAATTTGATGTTACTACAATAACTGGCACTGCCATTCATTATACTTTTATCTAGTACCAATAATTGAATACTTCATATTTTCATATAAAAATGCCAAAAGAAAGAGCTCGTTCGATGAAAATATTTTACAAAAATCTGTCAGCAATTAGAAATTGCAAAATTTCTAAAAAATCTTCAGCCAAAAAATATAGGGTTCCACACTCCAATTTCGTCTGGGTCCAAAATTTTCAAAAATTTGGCCAGGTATACAAACTGTTTTAAAAAAAACGGAAAAAGAAGCAATTGTAGATTGGGTGAAAGTTTCCCAGCTGAAAGTGACGTTAAATCAGAAAATTATGGCATAAGAAGCAATTATTGCTTAGCCCTTTCATGCTCAGTGTTATCTATAGGCAACATTGCACTTATTGGCTTCTAAGTTCCGTTATTTTCATGTTTTACCTAGTGGTTTCTTGCATCATGTGGCATTATGTGTTGTGCAAGCTTAGAGCTATTTTTTCTATTGAAAACTTTGCACTTGTCCATTCAGTAGCCGTTTTTGGTTGAGTAAAGTGGTCGAAATCAATATCGGGATCGTTTTGGGAATAACTACCCAACGTTTCAAATAAGCAGCATCCTGTAACTAACGAACCCGGGCTCCAAGGACTTTCATATTTGAGTTAAGACTAACACATATCTGAACTCAAAAAATGTGTAGCCCAACCCATTTAAATTCAGGCATGAAAGGGTTAAAGTCCCACCAAATGTCTTAAAAAAATGATTGTGTTTAATTACCAACATTTTTTATTGTAAGACATATCCAAGCTAAGGTCTCACATCAATATTTAAATGTTTTAGAGCTATATTTATATCTTTTATATTTATAATATTTATAATCAATATATTTTTTATTCTTAGATAAGATTTGTATGCTAATTTTTTCAGAATTATTTTGAATCTTTTTGTACTTAAAAATGGTTCAGTTCAATTTTAAATAAATTCTGTATTATTTTTTATCTGCTAGCTAGGTATAAAGGATTTGCTTTTATGATTTAAAAAAATTATTATATTATAACAGCCAGCTATTATATAATTTTTATAGAAATTGGGTGCTAATTATTACGTTTTTATGGGTGCATATAATTGTGGTAATATGCCAATAATTATAGTTTTTAAAGAGCCAATAATTATACTCAAGTGCCAACGATTGTAGTAATCAATGTGCCAATAATTGTATTCACGTGCCAATAGTTGTGGTTTTTAAAGACTTTTTTATTTTGATTCTCACGGAGCACAGAAAACTCATATAAATATGTTAAAAACTGATTTAAATAAATAATTTCCCAAAAAATAAAATAAAATTTCAAAAAGAACATTCACTTAAAAACAGAATGAATGCTATAGGTTGCAAGGTAAAATTTCCTTATGGATGCCAATGGCTGTAGTCGGTACGCTATGTAATGGTATTCAGTAAAATTCGTTAAGTCCTGCTAAACTGTTAAATTGTTAAAGATAGCAGCCGTTGATATGAACGCATCTGCCAACACATTTTACAATCAAGTGCTAAACTGATATGTCAAAATCAGCTGGTGGTTTTAATAACTCGTGTAACCAGTACTTATAACCAAAAATGTATTTTAATTTTTGTATTACAGTGCGTTAACTGGTTTAATTCATTTTCTGCTCAGAACCTTTGAAATGTTTTAAATATCTTCCAACCCCGTCACAAAATTATTTTTTTTTTATTAAAGAAAAGGCTGTTTTTAGACTTCGGAGCACCAAATCAAAAATAATTTGGTTCTTGTTAGAACTCATTCCCAAGACGATTTATCACTACTCTCAATAAGTTTGACGTTTCCGACTTAACAAGCTAACGAGCTGCTAAGTCTTTCCCTTACAAAATGTTGACAGGACTTAACAAATTTGTAAATTGTAGCAAGTTGGCAGGGCTTAACAAATGTTGTGAATACCATGAATATATTTACTGCAACAATTAGAAAAAAAATTGTCTCAGACAAAAATTTTTTTTTCAAAATACAATAAAAAAAATTTTGATTGTTTGATAATGACTAAGCCCTTTCATTTAAGTATCACCAAAGTTAATAATTCCTGCCGAACATAACTACTACCAGAAACGCTGCCTTTTTTTAGCTATATTAAATGTTTCTAAAAAAACTTGCAGTCTTTGTCTGCGATAAAACTTAATGTCTCTGAATAGTTTGCAAGAAATCTCTTCACTTCATGGATACGACGAGTGTAGCGCCTTTTAAAATGTCTGATAATGAAAGTAATTGAAGTTCAGCATAATGAAAATAATGCCACTAAAAACTCAACACAAAAGAAATTCAGTTTATTTCATGTGTGTATCCTGGGCTAGATGTCTTCGTTTCCATTAAGTGAAAGGTTTTCCTGCAAACTGTTCAGACAAAAAAAAGTTTGATTTCTGGTTATATGCTGTTTCGTTTGTTAATACACTTACTGTATTAATTAATATTAAAGAATAATTAGACTTGTTAAAAGCGCACCGCGCTGCGTAGACGTTTATCTGCGAAAGATAAATCAAGCACGCAAAGTGTTGCTTCACTGAGGGAATAAGAATGAATAGCTTAGCAATCAAATAGTTCAGACAAACATTCAAAATTCGAGTTCGTTTGTCTCTATCATAATATTCCCATTTATCATGACTGACAGAACCACAGCATTTTTGCTGCAACTAATAGTTGCGGCAATGGGCGCATTCAGCGCAGACGAATGTAATGGTAGCGCTACCTTAGTAAATGATGTTTTTATCTGAATGCATTGCTTCTCTACACGTCAGAAATTAAATTTAACACTATTTTATATAATTTTTGTGTTAATTTAATTCAATTGCAAAGGTTTCTCACCTAAACTTGCTCCGTTCTTTCCATGTTTTTTACTTTAACAGCGTCAGTAGCAGCATCTAACAGTTAACTCAACAGTTGTGTTCATATAGCATAGAATTCTTTCGCTCGATTAAATGGCGTCTGCTACCTGATCAGTTTGAGTGAGCGCTACTAAAATTTTACCATACAGCGAATTTTTACACAACAGCTGCCAACTTTTGTCTGTGCTGAATGCAGCCACTGATAAAATGTCTGTTTCCGTACACGATGCAAGTAACTTGACGTTGCTTGAAAGCGTTGAAAATTTTTGAAGCTGGAGAGAGAAGAATAACATGCAAAATGTTACTCTCTCTTCTATTACAATAATTTGAGTTAGTACGGAAACAGACCATAATGTTACTTTTTGTATCAGCATTAGTAAACAATTACTTTATTAATGCAAACATTTATGTTTGCAGGAATAATACAATAGTTTTGGTTAAAAATTATTATTTCAAAGGATTTGATTGGTACCCAACTCAATTATTACACAGATGACATAAATCTTATCGTACGACTACCCTTCTTTTAGCCGCGAGCAGACAGACGACAAGTCAAATTAATATGTTCTGTGCGAGGATAGTAAAAATAGATAGAATTTTTATTGACTCGAAAATTAGGCATCTTACTATGTTTTTTCAAAATTTCTTTCGCAGTTCTTGATTTTTTTTTTAATTATTTATACAAACAAATTTTTTTTATAGTTAATTTTCACGTTTGACCCTTCAGGTTGATTTCATTACCTGTAAACAAAAGACTTAAGAAACAAACCTGTAGCAAAGAAAAATAAAGAAAGCATTGAATACACAAAGAATTAAATTTTCCATGAAAACAACAGCAAGTGTATAAACAATAAAACCAAAAACAACAACATTTACTAAAGTCAGTAAACATTAACAACAACCTGTTGTGTTCACCAAGCTATTAAATAACATCTACTAAATCGCTTTAAGGACGTTCGTTTATTTCACTTTTATCGCGTCTAGCTATAATGCTGACTATTATTGTTGTTGTGGTTGGTTGTTATTGCTGTTGTTATTATTTTTATTTTTATTGTTGCTGAAGCTGTGGGTGCTCTTTCAACTCTTTTATTCGGAAAAATCGAAAAGAAATCGTGCTGCTCTGGTCTTATGTAACCTAATTTTTTTGCACATTTCTAATGACATTATCAGCAACACTTGAGTAGAGAGAAGAAGCAAAAAAAATGCAAAATAAATGCAAAACAAAAATTATACATTGTCGATGAATGACCCTAAAAGCTAACTGCGATTCCCTGCGAGAACTTTAAACAAGCATAAAGTATAGCGGAAAAATCAATTTTTATTTCATTTAACATGCTTTCGATTGCTCAAATGCTCAACAGAGCAGCAACAAAGCAAAAACAAGAACAACAATAAAGCGGAATATTTAAAGAGGCATATGGTAAATGTAGAGAAACAGCAGCAAAGCCGTGAAACGTGACAATTCTGACCCAATGAACCCTTTTGTAGTGTAGTGTAGTGCAGTGCAGTTTGGTCTCTGCATCTTACAACTTGACGATTGGCTATAAGAATTTGCAAGCAAGCAACAGCAGCAGAAACAAATTTTTCCATACAATAAATACTGTAGTAAAAATTTCCCAACTTCTAGTGAATTTTTGTGGCATAGGACATAGAAAATTCTGGATGAACAATTGTAACTGGCTTCTTATATGATATATGCAATAAATCTATGCGGAACAGCCAAATTGCAGAAGTGGCTGCAACAGCAGCCACTTCAACAAGAGGCACATGTAAGCAATTGCTAAAGACAAAGCTGGCATGTCCAACTTCAGGCTGTCCAATGTTTGCTGCCGCCACTGTTGCTACAGCATCATCCGATATTGTTGTTGTTGTTGTTGAAGCCATATATCTTGCAACACGAGTTAACTGTCTTGTTTGTTTTTGTTGTCGTTTTTGGTTTTGTTATGTGTTGTTTGGTTTTCTGTTGTCTGCTTTTGTTTATTGTAATGCATTCTATTTTTCTTACCTTTGCATTGCAAATCTTAAGCTGCTCTTAAGTCAAGTCAAGTCAAGCTTCTTTCGACCTACTGAGCGCTACTGTTTGTTTTAGCCAAGATGCGCTTTTTATTTTGGGACACTTTTTCGATGCTTTGCTTGGCTTCAATTCAATAGAAAAATTTAGCTAGTTGCCATAAAGTGTATATTTAGGACAACAATTTTCATGCCTTTTTTTAGGATACTAAATTAAAAAAATTCAAAAATTTATTCAATTTCATCTTTGCATATAATACTAGCTTAAGTCATTTGAAATACCAAATATGTTTTTAGTATCTTTCTTTTGCCTCCCACCCAAAAGTCTAGCATTGTCCCAGCAAAAAAACAACATATCCTTTACTAAATGCATATTATATGTTATTTCGTTCTTTTGTCTTCTTTAACTTTAAGTTCAATTTATTGATCGTTTTCACTGCTTGTCTTTAATATCTTCACACTAAAAAATACCTTTAAACCCATCTGAACTTAACTCCACTCGAAGACCATCAAAAATATCAATGCTATAAAAAAACATACATTTATTGGAATCACTTTGGAAGCGTTAAACAACCTGTATTTTAATAAAAATTACATAAACTTCATGGTTGACACTCGCACACGCTCTAGAAGACACGCACACGCAGCTATCAATGCACTCAAGAATGAGATAAAAATGCATGAAGATAAAAATCGAATCAAAATTTATGTTGCGCGCTTTTGAAATCAATTAAAAGAAGAATGCAAAGCTATGCGCTGGAGTGTGTGTAAGTATGTGACATGGCTTTAGTGTACATCTTTATGCGCACAGGCAACAAAATTAACTTTACAACAATTTGGTGTTGCCAATGAGTTGACGATGACAGCAATAAAAACACACACGCGACCAAAAACTTAGGAGCATAAAAAATTCCCTGCTTCTTAATTTATTGATCAGAAGAACAAATGTACAAATTATCTGGCTGACTTAGAACGAGTGAACGAATGAGTGAACGAATGGTCGACAGATCATATAGCTATACAAACATAGTCAGACGTCAGCCACAGTCAGCTAAGTTGCTGTAGCATAGCTTAAATGGATGCTATAGTAACTTAGCACCTTCCTTTCCGGTCATAACGAAAGTGACATTAGTGAGGTCATAGCTAAAATTTTAATATTAGTTAGATACGTATATTTCTATTCTAATTTCTCGAAACTATAGCTTGTTTTTAAACAATAACTTGATATTTAATAGCTGTAGCAGACGATTTTAACTGCTGATTGTTGAAACATTATTCCTTATTTGCTCTTTAAATGGGCAGAAGAAAGAATGATTTGAAAGCTGCGTTTTATTAACTGAAAATTATAATCACTGTTCTTAAGATATCTATCACTTATAAATATACTAAGCATGATACCAAGATGACGTTTTTTGAAAAAAACTTTTTGGAACGAAGTTCCTTTGCACAACTTGTGGGTAGAGCGATTTGGTAGAAAAAATCACGTAACTATGTGATTGCTGTGTGTATGAGTGCGAGAGTATCGAGCTGACTACAAACTAGCAGACGAGTACGCTGTGTATCAGAGAACTGCACAAGCCTACTTGAAGCTTAAGCCTTTTCAAGTACTTGAATTCAAGTATGTATCCAAACTTGAAAAAGCAAGCTTTATCCAGCTTGCAAAAATACCAAACAGATACAAGTCGTATTCATGTTTGCACGTTGGCTTGGCTTGTTTAGACTTGCTTTATCGGACAGAAACTTGAAAAGCTTGAAACGATCGGCAAAAGCTTGTAAGCTCGCAAGTATCCAATTAATTGAATTTAAAACAAGTATCCAAAAAATTCAATGAGCATGTGTAGAGAGAGCTTAAGCGTAATAGGACTTTTAAGGATTCTGTGGACTTCATGGTTGGAAGTTTTAGGGGTAGATGATTTCGAATCTGATGTCAAAATTTAATACTTAAGATGGCGGATAGAGTTGCCACCTAGATTTTTTGTTTGTATTTTTGCGAATTCTTGTAATTTTGAAATTCTGACAACAGATTTGATTTCGGATATAATGTCACAGTTGTAAAATTTAAGATGGAGGTTAGGGTTGCCACCTAAATTTTTACCACTGTATTGCCACCTAATAATATGTATTTTAAAGAGTTTTAAATATCATTTAACTGTATTAGGGAGTCACTGATTTCGAATCTGAAGTCAGAATTTTAAAATTCAAGATGGTGGATAGAGTTGCCACCTTAATTTTTTGTATTCTTATGAATTCGGGGCTGGCAAAAAAATGGTATGCCATAAATGGGTCGCTGAATCCGTCCGTGGTCAGAATTTCAAAAAAATTATCAGTTCTCGGCTGTATATGTGCGTGTGAGTATTGAGATTCGAGCAGACTTACATCGATAAGTCCTAAAGCACTTGCCCTATTGATGTAACTTTTTTAAAGTGGGCGTTAATCGCCAAAGGGGCGTGTCAATATTAAAATAACACTGTATCTCGAACATTTTTGACACTAGGGTACTGAAATTTAGTAAAGGGGTTGTCACAAACATAACAAATTTCGGCCAAGTAAGTGGGCATTATTGGACAAATGAATAAGGAGCGTGGCAATTTTAAAAAACACAATAAATAATATTTACACTAGGGTAGTAAAATTTTTTACAAGAATGGGTAGAATTATTACAAAACACGATGAAGAAATATTTTAATTAGGTCCTGAATTATAAAAAGGCCTTCAAATGAATTATATTTAAAAACAGCGGAGATGTTTGCATGGAAAGTAAAAAATTTGATTTTCAAGTCGCTTTATCTCATTCTTAGGTTACGATAGAAAAGACTTTTATGAAAAGACGTTGTTTTAAGAATTTCTACAGTTTTCTGAAGGTTTCCCCAGGCCTCTAGCCAGGGGTGGGCAAGGGGGGATATGCCCTCCCTACTATAACCGTTTTCCCTCCCTGGCCAAATCAGACAATGAAAAACTTTAAATGAATAATTAATATGCATTTTGTTGATATATTTGTTTATTGCTTTAAAATTAGTTTATTTTAAAATAACAAAAAATATACACATTCACCTTATTCATGACTTGAATATGTATATGAAATTTGTTTAACAAAACATTGCAGACAAATTGTTACAATTTTTCAAATTTCTACTGGGTCGCCAACATTTGCTACCAAAAAATAAGATTTGAATTTTAACAATTTTTTAACCCGCATCCATAGGAACTTTCTAAAAATGAAAAGCACGTTGTGCACCAATTTGATGCAGATACAAAAAGAATACATAATTCATTGAAATATTTTTAATTTTTTATTTTTTTTATGCATGGTGAATGCTTATTCATTTTAAAATAAGAAAAAACTGCTAATATTAATTCTAGCAAAAATTTAAAGAAGCAAAAGATTTAAATCAAAACATGCATGTTTGTTCTTAATATATAAAACTGAATAAAATATTTGCATGAATTTGATGCAAACGACGGATAATTCTTTTTTTTTTTTTGTTTTGCTTAAAAAAAGTCTTATACATATGTTAGCCCATTTCGCTACTCTTTCTTATAATTCTAGCCACTTTAAATAAATTTTGTATTTTTACCTTCATTTTATTACAAAGTCCTGAATTAATTTTTATATTATTTTTTATGTATTAATCTCATGTATAAAAAGATCTACATATCCATGTAAATATTATAAAATTAACTGTTTTTATAATAAATATGTGTAATGTATTCATTTCACACGTTAAAAAAATGTTTTTTTTTTTAAATGAAAAAACAAAAAATTGCCCACCCAAGATTCATGCCTGCCCCTCTGTCTTCTTGGTCTGGCTACAGGCCTGGGTTTCACTTCTACCGTGCGTGGCAGCCACACACATACTTTTTATATTTGTGTGTTTGATTGAAGTCATACGTGAGAATTTTTGTTGCAATTAAGTTTTAAGAAATGAATACTGCAGCAAATGTGTGTAACACAGTATGATCTAATATTAGAATTTCAAAAAGTTTTTTAACACTAGGGTAAACCCTGAAAATGCGTTTTTTGTTTTAATACTCTTTGTATATGTGCTGGCAGTATTAAGGGGTCAATGATTTCAAACTTGATGTAAGACTTTCAAAAAGTTTTTGAGACTAGGGTGGGCCCTTTAAATGTTTTTTTGTTTATACTCTTTGTAGATGCGCTGGTCTCTGTTTTCGAATCTGATGTAAGAATTTCAAAAAAATTTTCGACACTTTGAAATGAGTTTTTTGTTTTATACTCTTACGTAAGTCCAATTTTCAATTCAATTTTTCTATCAATTCAAGATCCATACTTGGAACATGATGAATGTTCAATGCTCAACGTCTTGTTGCGTCATGAAACAAACATCTCTAGCAACGGTACCTGACTATTTTCATCTCTCATGATAACTTTACATCTTAATTTTCAATAAATAAATCGTTTTTCCGAAAATATTAAATTAAACTTTTTGAGTTGATTGTTCAATTACAAAAAATTATATAAAATACAAAATAATAAAAAAAAATATATACAGATTTAATTTTGAATTACATTGGGAGTTAAAGAAAAAGCGTAAGGAACTTCGTTCCTGACTGGGGTCTCCCGACCGCACCACTTTTTTACTGTTGAAGCTACTAGAGAACTATTTGGTTGTTAAAACTCAATACGGTTTTTTTTACAGTTAAGGTTCATTTATTTTTTAAATCAAATCAACATAAATCAATGTCGTTTTTTTGATAATTTTCTGCCATCTCTGTGATAGCTTCGTTATTCCGCGGATAGAAATCTGCTACTTTACTCTACAAATAATCTCTCTAGTTGCTGTTTGATAAGGCCCTTAATATCAAAGGTTTTATGCAAATGTGGAAGGTCTGGACTACAGGGTGGATGGGGCAAAACATCCCATCTGAACTCGAGGAATTTGTGACGAGCCACTAAACTCATATGAGACCTATTGTTATCGCGGTGGAAAACCACCTCCTTCCGATTGATCAGATCAGATCTGTTCGATTACATTGTTCAATTTCTATAGTTGCCACATTAGTGTTCAGAATTTATGGTTCTATTCTGTGGGAGAAGCTCGTAGTAGGCAGGCTCATTCCAATCCCACCAGATTGAGAGCATAAACTTCTTCTGGTGAATGTCCGCTTTTGGTTGACTCTCTGGCACTTCTTTTTTTGTGAAACATCTAGTGGCGCGTTGCGCAAATTGAGAAAAGTTGACGTCTTCTTTTCAGGCGACGCTTGACAGTGTGCTACTGCAACGAAATCACGAGTCTTGTCGTTTGTCCTTGTGTGTTTAACTTCTTTTAACTTCAGTGGAAACACCAATCTTCACCTGCAAATATTTTAACGAGACTTCATTGCAAAATTTTTTGCAAGTTCGGAGTCATATATGTGATTTTAGTGACCATAAAACAACAAACTACCATGTCGGCGAGAGATACTGTAGTTTTGCTTAGTATTTTCATATTTTTCGATTGTTTGCTGCTAAGCTTATTTACCGTGAGTAGCAGAAAAACGTCAAAAGAAGCTATTTTCTTGAATTTTTTTTTTACGCAGAACCATAGTTGATGATGTTAAAGACCCAAAGAATGTAAAAAATTTCGCAAAAGTCTACTAGAGCAGTAGGGCTTCAATATTTTGTTATTTTGCTAAATAGCTCGATTTAAATTTGTTTTCAAATATGTACGGTAGTTTGCCTTAGGACGGCAGTATAATAGAAATTTTTCTCCATATAATTTTTTTTATAGATCCCTCACAATAGATTCACCTTATTTACGTCAAAAATAGCAAATCACGGACATATATCCATGATTATTTTAGGTATCACAAACCATTTAAATCAGTATAATCAATTAAGCAACAAACAATGACAGTGTAAATATTAAACTAGCAGAATATTTCTTATGCAAATTTTGTATTGTATTTCTTTTAAGTTGCTCCTTCTCTCCCTTTATCTCTGTCTCTTTCACAAAAATCTCTCATATTCTTAATTTTAAGAAGATTCACTTTTTACAGTGTTTTTTTTGTGCTCTTGTTCCTAAAATCCTTCATATTCTATATTTTTCCAAAATAATATAACTTTGATGCTTCATATCTACCAGGCGCCCCACGACGGCTCACTGTTTTTGTTTAGACTAGCTTTTTTTCTGCCGACATTGTTGAAGACAATCCACTTTACGTCACAGTGATGATACGCTTCAAAAATGGCTAATTTGCTTGAAGTTTGAGAAGCAAATATTTATTTTAGTAAGAGCATGAGGAATCCATATGTCGAGCCTTGAAATGAAATTGAGGCTTTTTAAATTATCATGAATGGCTTAAATTTGGTAAATTTAATCTCTCATCGATCTTTAGAGTTCGCCGCCTTGTTGCAATTAAATGCCTTTATTTCGTCTTCAATTGGCCTTCTGGGACGTGGTGCATCTTCAACAGCAAAATTGCCTTATTGAAATTTTGCAAGCCAGTTTTAGCACTGGCGTTCTGTCAATACAACTACTTCCTAAACATTGCATAAATTTTTCTTGCATGAACAGCATTTTTATCTTTGCGATTATAAAAAAGTAAAGTATGCCGAAACTGCTGCTTTGAACTTTCCATATTAGAAAAGGCACCAACCAAAAACTACTACGTAGAATCAATCAATCATTCTCACAAGCAATCCTTGCTATATCAGCTGTCAAAATATGTAAGGTTACCTTTCGGCCCGTCCAAAACGACTGTGCAATATAACTGTAATTTTCATTTACCACATCTTTGTCGGTCTTTATGCAAAACTACTTAAAAGCATTGATTAAGTGATCTATCCGACTTCTCTTTGAGAGAGAAAAAGTTTTAATTTCCTTTAAGAACTTATTTCCAAGGTTAGTGTAGCAGCGAACCCCGAAGTGGTTGCAGTGATGTCAGCTTGTAAATTAAATATAAAACGCAATTTGTTATTTTCGCTTTTTCAGTTAATAGAACATTTTCTTATTAGAGGGAATATTTCTCAGAACTGAATTGCACATTGAATTTCTAAATTATTTTAAGTCTTTTGAACTTCGAAAAAGAGATGGCATAATCGTGGTAGTTGAGTAGTTTGAAGCATTTTTGAGTCAAGTCTCACAATTGTGCGATCTATTACTTTCGGTAAAAAATTAAATTTTTTCAACGATTCAGACGTTCAAAAAGTGTTAGAACTTCTATAAAATTTCGATTTCTCCGACGATGATGATGATCCGGACTTCAATTGCGGAGGAGGAATTTCTCATACAGTGACTGAAAGCTCTTCAGATGAAGAAGAATACGAAGACGGTAAAAGTTTTGATATATTTTCTTAATTGGCTTCTAAGGCAACTCATTTTATGATTTCTCGAGGATCTCTTCCCAACTCTTTACTCCAGCTGAGGTCCCAGAAGAACCCGAACGAAGAGATATTTGGAAAAATAAGGAGTTTGAGAATTCTCCCTTTCCCACTGTAGCTACATACCAGAACGAAGTGCGTCTAAAAACACCAGTTCAATATTTGGCAGAGTACTTATCACAGAAACATTACGAGGATGTTGTGAGATTTACTAAAATGTACTCGTTGAATAAGTTCGGTGAAGAGCTTTCGCTGACGACCTCAGACATAAAAAACCGTTATGGGCTGCTTGGGATACCCGTCGCTAAGAATTTACTGGAAGCAAAGTTTTCAAAACGAACTCATTTCAAACGCTATATCAAAAAACAACTTTATCAAGCTTCGAAATTTGATTCATTTTAATGAAATAGCTGATACCAATACCTGAAACAAGTTTTGGAAAATCCAACCAGACATTGACTCTGTAAGAAGTCGATGCAACCAACTGGCGTCTGACAGTTTATCCTATTTTATAGATGAGCAGATGGTGCCTTTTACTGACAGATGTCCTGCGCGCCAAGCGCTTAGGTTTAAACCACGCCTTGTCGGGATGAAAAATTAAGTTTGTACCACTTCTTCTAGTTTGATAGTTTTCGAATTTAATTGTTTCGAAGGCGCTGGAACCTTCCCCGACTGCGGCTTAGAACATGGTCCGTCAATCATCGTTCGCTTGACAAAAAATTTGCCTAAGGACAGCCACATTTATTTCGATCGTTTTTTTACAACAAAACCTCTTTTGGAAAAATTTTTAGAAATGGGATTCAAGGCAACAGGAATAATTATGAATAACCGGTTAGGAAAACAAGTTTATTTTCCCCAAGACAGGGATATGAAACGCGGTGTGATACCAGGTGTGTGACTATTGCATCTACAAAATGTGGGCTATATCTTGTTGGAGAGGTCAATAGATGGGTGCGAAGCTTAAAAATATATGCTCCAGTACCTATCCCACCAGTTGTAGAAGATTAAAATCGCTTTATGGGTGGAGTGGATATCGCCGATCAAATGTTAGAGTACTATAGGATTAAAACAAAAACCAAAAACTGACCATTAAAGTTTTCTTTCATTTGTTTGACCTTGCCATTTTTAATTCCTGGATGAAGTTGAGGAAATACTACAGGTCTTTAAATATCGTTTCTGAGCAATTAATGGATTTCAAACTTGAAATCGGAGAAGTTTTTTGCAAAATAAAAAATTCGAATTTAATTTGCCTAAAAACTACTATGTTAGCACATATCGTAATCATAATGTTCTTGATGATGTACGTCTAGATAGGTTCGACCATTGGCCAGAAGTCATTGAAGGAACAGAAAAGCGCTGCCGCAACAATAAGTGTGAGAGCAGAACACGCTCAAGATATAAGGACTGTTTTAAGGTTTACCACACTAAGTATTTAAATGCATTAAAATCATAAAAAATTGTAAATTGAAGAGGCTATTTACCTTTAAAAATAATTTTGAACTCTTTGAATTAGTTTACGGAAAGAAAGTTCCTTTTGTTTGATTAATTTTGATTTTTATTCTTACTAAGATTTAAGTAACTGAAATGTTAACTCTAATATTTTGTACTATTCTTATTTATTTTTTAAATAATTTTTAAATAATTAGTTTACGGAAAAAAGTTCCTTTTGTGTTTTTGATTTTAATTTTAATTCTTACTAAGATTTAAGTAACTAAAATGTAAAAATGTAAAATTCGAAAAAGAATCTTACTGGAAACTTTTTTATCACCAGAAGCCCAAGTTACACAAATGTGCGATGTCCTTTTCGAACACAACAGAACCAAAAATCGCTTCCAATGAAGTAATGAAAGCAAATACTGCGGCTCGTCCTACATGTAGGATGGAAATAAAAAACTTTTGATTTTTTGTGGTGGTCCATCCTACATGTAGTATGTGCGAACGCACGCTCATTTAACTTCATACATTTTCTCATTCTAAAAAAAACGTCGTGGAGTGAACATATAATGAAAAACATAATCAGAGTGCAAAGTTAAATATATACAAATGGCAGGTGGTTCACATACTGTTTTTGAAATGAGTTCATTAAGCTTTATAAAAGTAAACTTCATAAATTAGCAAAAGCAAAAAATTATTTTGCAATTGCACGATGTTATCTTCTTGAACGCTAAAAAATAATGAAGTCCATCCGACATGAAGGATAGTCCGAAAGCTCGAACAGACTTTCCCATTATTCTGCCGTCCTATATGTCCATCCTACATGTAGGATAGTCCGAAACCCACATGTTTTCGATTGTTGTGATCTGCTGCATCATAGCTTCACGCATTCACAATAGAATATGTAAGATAGCTAATGCACAATCCTTTTAATAAATTCCTGTCATCTACAACAGTTAATACTTAATATTGAATGAATCACATCATAACTAAAAGGGTTTTGGAGTAGTGGTTAGTGTGTAGAGCTCTGTGCGAGTTCGATTCTCACGCTAACAAAGAAATATTTTTAGTTTTATATTCTCTTGTTGTAATAGACGCAAGTAAAAAAACAACAACACACTCAAGCAAATCACAAAACGAGGCGTAAAAAGCTTCGCTTCAAAAATATATACACTGACGTACTGTTGAAACAATTTTTGTTAAGTTGTTTTATTGGACTTTTGATCAAAAATTTTTTAATTTAATGTATTCAAAAACAATGGAGATATTTGCATCGAAATTCAAAACTTTGATTTTCAAGTCGTTTTTTCTCATATAACGGTAATTACCATTAAAAATTTACCATTACATATTAATGGTAATGGAAAATTATTTTGTATTGCCACTAGGTGGTTAGTGGTAATTATATTTTTTAATGCACTAATAATTCAATGCATTATGCCCATCTATGCACTCTATGTTCAAGATTTTACTCGGGTTCCTTTAAAAATTTTACTGTCATAAAACTCGCTACTGGCAATAATGACCGCGCCCCAGCCGAGCAAAGAAAACAATTAACTAAAAGGAAATAAAGAGCACAAAGTAGAGCGCGCTGCTAGAAAAGGTCAGAGAAGTATGAAAACAATATAAATTTATGCAGCAACAGACACTCGAGCTTTAAGCGAAGCATCCGAATGATCTCGTTGTATGGAGGCTTCCTTTGCATCAATTCGCAAGCGTGACAAACTGCGTTTTGCAGCAGTCGTTGTTTACGAACTCGAGCGGTTTTATGCATTTTTTATTCTGCGATTACGGCTGACGACGATTGTTGCTCGAGTGGTAAAAATGACGAATGGTCTCATGCCAATCTCTGGTTCCTACCAACAAATTGTACTGCAGTTATCCTACCAATGGATCAGAGTGTTATCCAAAATAAAAAAGTTTCATACAGAAGTGCCCTGTAGACCCATATTCTTAAAAAAGATGATCGAAACGGTTCTCAAATCATACAAAATTTTAATTTGTTCAATGCCATTTTCCTTCTTAAGTCAGCTTGGGACAAATTAATGGGATTAGTAAGAAACATTTGGAAAAAAGTTGGTCAAATTTGTGTCCACAATCTTCTGATAAACTGTTAAAGGAATATTTTGTCTGATTTACCTTCTTTAATTTTACTGTGCTTTCTACATATTATTGCTTCAATAATTATTCGTAAACGACGTAAAAACGGACATACGCCGAAACTATTCGTTTCCGGATAAGCGAGACTGTACTGTAATTCATTTTTGTATTACAGTAAATTGCGTGAGGAATGCTCAGGAATGCGCGCCTTCTCGAGGGTTAAATTGCTGGAAAGAATTTTTATTCTCAAGTTTTTCAGTCTTTTTTTTAGAATAGGTCAAAAAATTTTAGAAAAATTCATACAAGGTTTTAAACTTTAAGTTTTATCAAAGTTTTTTGTTTCAAAAATTATTAATTATTTTGTATTTTTTTTTTTTTTTTGTTACAGTCACCCGAACTGGATTGCCGGCACGAGTTGATGGGTCGTCTGCATAAAATTGAGCCCGACGTTGAACTTGAAGTATTATCCGCGTCTCATGATAATCACCATCATCAGCAACATCATCAGCACCAAAATCATTTGCATCAACATAACCAGCAGCATCTGCAACAACATCAGCTGCATTCTCATCACCACAACAGCAATAATAGTCTACTCGAGCAGAGCGAGCAACACTTACAACACTTACAGCATCTCAATATAAACTATCAGCATCATCAACATCATCATCACCATCATCACTATCAGCAACAGCATAGCAGCGGCAGCAATCATGAGCATGCGTCGTCAACATTTACGCAGCCATCAGTGCCACCTCCACTTTCTGCCACCAATCTCAGCGAAAATCCTGCCAACTCACCGAATTCAAACTCAAATTCCGGCTACGGTGGCTGTACGGGATCCTATGATGGTGGAACAACAGCTGTGTATGATGTTGCTGCGGCCGCAGCATCAGCGGCGGCGGTGGCGACGAACTCATATGCCGCAGCATGTGAAAAAGAATATTTGCTTGGTAAGTTTTCAAAATAGCAGCAAACACAACAAGTGTTTAGGCTACAAAGTGTGAAATAAATCATTTCAGCTTCATGAGACACGCTCCGAGTTGTAGTTGCAGTTAAGACATCTTAAACACGTTCCAACGAAATTTCTAAAATACACATACACATTTATTTATACTCAAATAAATAGCTAATTTATTCAGCTGTGAAATTCGAAAACATAATTTAAATATCTTTCAAATTCAGTAAATGGAATGATGAAAGCTTGTTGTTTATTATTGTAATTAGCACAATATGTTGTTGCATAAAATTAGTTTCGATTAAGATGATAATGAGACGTAGAAGAAGGTATTTTTTAAGTTTTGTGTCAATATCTGTTCATTCAAAATGTGTCAAAATATGTTATA
Source organism: Dichetophora obliterata (assembly GCA_963920525.1). NCBI lineage: Eukaryota > Metazoa > Arthropoda > Insecta > Diptera > Sciomyzidae > Dichetophora > Dichetophora obliterata. The sequence continues at coordinate 106,950,639 of OY986438.1, forward strand.
ATGTCGAGGAATGAAAGATTTTCTGAAAAACACTATGTTATTGGTGCTTAAGTTTATTCAGAGATATTAATTACTTAACTAACTTGGGCAATTTACCGAGTATTTAATATGGGAAGAAAAAAAAAATGCAGAATTAAATGCTCTTAATAGATTCTTAATGGTCCAAAGTTTTTTTGTCTAATATTTTCTAAAATTTTTTTCAGTTTTAGAATTATCAAGACTTCTTCTCTTTGGTCTGAAGCCTTAAAATATACATAAATTTTACTTCGCCAGTATTGATTTATTGTTAAAAAATAAATGTGCTGCATTGTGCTGGATGTGTCATGTAGTGTGCTTCTTGTGGATAAAAAAATTGAATGAAAAAAGTTTACAGCTGCAATAATTTAAATTCAAAATTTCACACTCGAACTAAAGAATATTTGTCAAAATTCTATTAAAACCCGCCTTTTTTGAACATATAAAAGTTAATTCTAATATTGTTTTATTAAAATCTGTCACAACTTTTAATAGGAAATAAACAGAGCAGACATTATAGAAAATACGTTAATGCACTTAAATTGATAGATATGCAAATGTTTTTGTAATTTTCGAACGGCTTTTAACAGCACAGCATAAGCACATTACAGCGCAATAAATACATTTCTAAAAAGCGTCATAGAAATAAATCTAATGGGAAATATTTATTTTTCAATGTGGCAAATAATAGCACATATTCTGCATAATGCTGCACATCTACAGTTTTTGATAATAAATCAAAAATGGCAACGCTTACTTAACACACATGCTTACAACTAAGACTTCGTAATGTTTTTTCTTTCCAAAGACACCAAAAACAAAGAGGCTCTCTGCACCCCCTACTTGGATACGGATGATTCATATCCCGTGCGACCTGGTCTATGGGATGACATCACCAGCTCAATACAAAATATCGATCCCGAAAATGCTTTAATGCTTGGCTCAAATACTTCAGCAACAACAGCTGCTCATGTCACTGCGTCAGTCAACGGTGGTGGTGGTGGTGGTGGTAGTGGCAATAGTGTAACGGCAACCATATTGCCACAAGTCAAAATGGAAGCAATAGATGAAACTTTGCTCGAAACTCTCTCCACCCCTTTGCTCAGTCCAATGGAAATAAAAACCGAGAAACCCTCGCTACATCATTCACAACAGCAGCAGTTGCAGTATCATCAGCAGCAACATCACTCCCACCTTCAGCATCAGCAACAATATCAACAACAGCAGCACCAACACCAACAGCAACAACAGCATTTATATCAGCATCACCCGAGCTTAGCGTCAGGTAGCAACAATGTATCTGGTGTACCAGAAACAATATCGTTAATGCATCTGCACCAGCAACATGTTTCACACACACTCAATAGCAATAGCAACAGTCCAAATCAGCCCAATCGTTGCAGTAGCACGGCCAGCAGCAACAATGCGGAGTGTAATAGCAGCAGCAACAACACCAACAGCAACAATAATGCCAACAGCAGCAATGCAAGTGATACCAGCAACAGTGGCAACAACAACATTTCCTATCAATATGCATCTCAGCAGCAACATCTCAATACTAGCAACAGCAACAACATTTACATTAACGGTGTTATTGGCGGTGGCAGCGGTGTGGGGACAACAACAGCAGCTGTGACAACAACAACGCTCACAAACTTAACAGCTAGCATTGCAAGCAATAACTCGAGCAATAACAATAACAACAATCCAAGCACCACAAACAACAACAATATCAGTGGCTACGCCTACAACTGGCAGAGTCAGAGTCACAATCAGGTGAGTATTTTTATAAGTCTTTAACCCATTATCGCCAGATTTTTGAATCGTGGGCTTAAGGAGTTGAAATTCGAGGGCGATGCCTTAGAGACACACAATTAACCCTTAATCCCTTCTCATAACCAATGGCGAGGTGGTGCTGCGTTCTGGTGACCACGTCAACGTCAGTTAGTTAGTTTTTGTTATTGGAAAGAGTGGTTAAAAAATAGTTCATAGGCGTAAGGCTGCCGGTCCCCGTCAGCACATATTTTTTTAAATATTTTTTTACTCCCACGCATACTCCGTTTGTAACGACCGTAAGAAGGCGTGAAAGGTATAGAAAAAAATATATGTATTCTTGATTACCATCACATTCTGACTCGATTTAGCCATGTCCATCCGTTCGTCTGTCCATCTGTGGTTATGTTAAAGCAGTCATTTTATAGCTATTTAGCTAACGACATTTACCACATAAGCTTTTTTTAAAAAATACAGATCGAGTTTAAAAATAAGCGCTAAAATTTTTAAAAGTTTCGAAATCTAAATTAATTAATTTATTTAATAATAAAAATAAAATACTCAATGTTAAATTTCACTTTTTGCACAAAGCGTAAGCTTTAACCGCATTTATGCGAACTGAGTATGACATTTTCTTAAATCGAATAAAAACTACGCCTACCTCCCATACAAAATAACTTTATGATAGGGAAAAATCTTTTTTAACTCCACAAAAAATAATACAATGCCTTCAAATTTTGCTAATAAGTTTTAACGTTAACTTTGCACTATGCGTTTTGAATTTGGTAAATAAAATGACAACTCCACCTTTCTCTTGTACAAAGTAAAGTCATCATCATAGCAAAACCTTCAGAAATTCCATAAAAATTACTATTTAAATTTGATTTTTCTTGCACATACCTAAGTTGTTCCTACATTTACACATACGAGTGGAAATTTGCACAAAGAAAGAATCAAAAAACTATCAGGAAATTCTTATTTTGATAATTTACTGATTTTAAAAATGACACACTTTTGCATTACATGACGCACTGTAGGGGCACCTGGTCTCAATAATTTAATATTTTGTTAAATATTTATAGTTATTTAATATTTCCCATGAATTTTTAATGTCGCTTCTGTTTTTGTCGGCATTAATGGGTCAAAGATTTGCTTACAAAAACATGCGGTGAATTTTTATTAATTTTACTCTGTTCTTATCTCTTTATTTCTCTCTTTTCTGATTAAAAAGTCGTTTCATTCAAAGTACCAAATACCACAGCCTCCATCATCACATCAAACACAACAACAGCAACACTTACATCAACACCAGCAGCACCAACAACAACAACAACAAAGCTCACAACTTTGCCCACCTGTAGCGCCTGCATCAATGTCAAGTCGTCTCATGTATGTGCCACCGTTAACGCCACCCAGCTCAGATCCCGGAAGTCCGGGTAGCTCAATGGTTGCAGCTGCAGCAGCACAAGCACAACAACAACAACACCACCAGCAACAACAACAACAACAGCAACAACAACGCCGCCATACTCCACCGCCACCATATCAACAACAGCAACAGCTGCTACAGCAGCAACAGCAACAGGGTCATCCACTTTCTGCCATTTGCTCCAACATTATTCACCCCCTTCATCCTACCGCCGGCACTACAGTCCATCATCACCTAAGTCCGGGGCGTACACTAACAACTCTAACCTCCAGCGGCAATGCGTCGACTGCAACAGCGTCAACGACAATGGGCGTTAATAATACAGCAACGACGATAACGCCAACAAGCCGTTCAAACGGCAGGGGTGCATCAAGTTGTGGAGCAACACCAGCGCATTTAGCGCATATTATTGTGCCCACAGTACGCACGGTACGCTACAATCGACGCAATAATCCAGAGTTGGAGAAGCGACGGATACATCATTGTGATTTTGTGGGTAAGTTCTTAAAATTATTGACGCACACAGCGTTTCTATTTAGCATTTATAGCATTACATGCATATACTGAATGCTTTGGAATAGTTGTTCCCAATTTTTATTTGATTGAATGTTGTTATTTGAACTGATTATCGTATATGTTAAAAAGTCCTTAAAAAATACCCTCCATTTCTCATAATTATAGTTAATATGCTGGTACGAAGACTTGAGTGGATAATTTTTAAGACTATTAATTAGTGTAATAGTTTGCTATGCTTTAATTCAAAGTTTTGTTGAAAAAAATAAGGCCCTATGTGAGTGACAAAAAAAAACACTTTAATCAGAGTGACGAGGTACCCAGGTACCTTCACATAATTTATATAGAAATAGAGCATGTAATTGCTTCAATGTTCAGCCAGATTGATGTTTTGTGAATTCTACTCTTTAAAACAATTACAAAATATATAGATCTTGACCCAAAATTGGCCACTTTATTAAGAATTACCTAATTTTTTTTTTTCAATTTTCAATTAGAAGCTTTGCCCTCGCCAAAGTCGATGCAACCTGATCCTTTAATTTTTTTGCTAAGTGTATGTACTGCTTTAGAAGTTTTTAAAAGTACTTTATCAACTGAAGTGTGAGATATCCTTTTGAGAAAAAGAAATAGTAAAGAAGGAAAAGTTACTGAAAACTACAGCAATGAGCTAAAGAAAATTATCCAAATGCTAACAAACGACCAAATAATAATACATATACATCTACTACGCCATTCACTGACTCTAAATTAGTTGCATATTTTGGTATACTCATTTGTTGTGGTGAACACAAATCTAATAGGGAGCATCTGTCTGAATTGTGGAAACCAATATCATTGGCCTTTTATTCGTGCTTAATTGTATAATGACAGATTCAAGCGATTGCCACGCTTCATACTGTTTGAAAACCATTCTACTCGGCCCATTCGTTTAGCCATAGATAAAGCTGCTGTTATTTGAGACATTTGGCTTTAAAATTCAGAAGAGTAGATATTTTTTCTTAGTAAACACAGAATTTTTGAATTTATTTTTTATTGTAATAAAAAAAATTTTTTATTAGTTTCAAACAAAAACATATTTAAATTTTTTTAAAAAACAAAAAATAGTTTCTAAGAAGTTTCATACAAAACTCATAAAGGTACCCGGGTACCTCGTCACACCAATTAAGAAGTAAAAATATTGTTGACACACCCCACAATTGTTGATTTTGTTTTTATTGTTAAAAAGGTGAAGTTAATAGGAAGTAAGGAGCTCTCAGGAAGTTTCAGTAATTTATCTTGGTCATTAATGAAAAATTCTTTGTTTTGAAACCCTGGTACCTCGTCCCTCTCATAAGGGTTAAGCAAATAATTTATTAAAAGTAAATATTAATATATTAATTATATTTGTGTAAGAAGTGCATAAAATTTGTTAGAATAGTTCCAAACTCTTTGCATACTAGAGTTTTCCAGTAATGCTGTCGACCGGTTTCAAAAAGCGCTTTTTGAGAAAAACACCTTTAACAAAAGACTTTGTATTTTTTTTCTCTTCCGAAGTATTTTCTTAGTATTATTGTTGGGACTTCTTGCACTGCGACACTACGATCTATTGTTCGCTTTCATGCAACTGAAGAACCTCTCTCCAAAAACTGATTGAAAAGTCACTAAAATAAATGTTGTAAAATTTCTCGCGATTTATTGGCGATTTTGCAAAAGATCACTCCATGAAGAGAGTTTTTTAATTCTGTCTTAAATTCAGCGTTTTTTCCAAAATATGTATATTTGCTCTACTTTTCACGCTATTTCAGCGTGTGTTCAGCGCTCAAAAAGTCCTAAAAACGTTCCAGCAGCGATAGTTTACGCTATTGGGGCGGGTGTTACGCTTAAACTTAAATAAAAACCTTTGCTTTAACTTCATATGATTTCGAAGAGTTTATTCCAACAAGTGTCAAATTAAACTTAAACAGTTGGTCACAACTTAATTACTCAAGCCTACTTAAAATGGAAAGAGTAGCGCCTTCTGCTGTGTGATCAGTGTGACCAGAAAAGTTTTTAGATATATGCTGTTTTGTAGGAAAAATATATGTGAAAATATTCCACTTACAATTTTTATATTTCACAAAAATATTCCGCAAAAATATTCCACTTTGAATTTTATAAATTTATATATATATAAAAAGAAGTGTGCATTTTGTTGTTACCACTTACTACAGAAACGGATCAATAGATTCTAACCAATTTCAGGGTACATTGGAGATGGTCTGTAGATGGTTCATGTAAGGTTTGCACGAAATCGGCCCAGTTGTTCCGGAGATTTGGCATTTTAAAGATATTCCCATGTACCCCCATACAAATATCAAAACACTGTCTGTTTGGCTGTTTGAAATTTTGGCAATCAATTTGCTTCAGTTATGAGATGGCTTAGGAAAAATATTTTGCCACACCCCATTTAACCGACTCCAAATCAATAAAAATGCTATATATCATTTGGTTTGGGTCGTAAAAGACTTAAATTTGGGAATTTAGTTTGTATGGTTACTGTCGGCAACTGTATTAAAAATGGGCGTCCACGCGCCCTTTAACCGCAGACAAATTAATGAAAATGCTTTATTTCTTGTTATGCATTTTTATGAAAATTTGGTAATTTTGTTTGCATGGTTACTGATAGCAACTGTTCTAAGACTTAGTTTCCACAACCCCTTTTTCCGCCCACAAATCAGTGAAAATGCTATATTTCAGGCAGTTTTGGTCGTATAGGACTAACATTTTGTAATTTAGTTGGCATGGTTACTTTTGGCAACTGTACTAAAACTGAGCGTGGTCGCTCTATAGCCACGCCCACTTTCTATAAATTATACAAATTTACTACTGGGCTGATTAATCTGAAAGTTTGGCTTAGTTTGAAGGGTTACTGTCAGCAACTGTACTAAGAACTTATGTGAACAATTTTGACTATAGCTTGGTTTAAGTTTATACAAAAAAGTTAAGTTAATAATAAAGTGAACAATAGTGAAAATGTTAAGGTTATAGTTTATAAGAAATTTTTTACTATACATATGTTTACAAATAAGTGGCTTTTGTAATAAAACAACGAAAATTTTTATTTTTTCCTGAAAAGGTTTATTCAGTTCAATTTTAATTGCGCATGATCCATGAACACTTGAGCAACACATCTTACGTCAGTTGCTCATACATTATGAAAACTTTAGTAATATATCTTACACGAGTTGCTCATATATTCATTTTTCTCTTGCTCCGCATTTATAAGCACAAATGCTTTTTTTATGATCAGTTAGTTGCTTGTAGTCGATAAATGTGCATTATTAGCGCACAAGTCATGAGAGTAGGGAATATATCTGCACCGAATTCTCTCTGTGTGTTATTTTCATATATTTTGGCATTTTAAGCTATCTGGTATTTGGTAGTTATCGCAACACTCTTTTATAACATGTACAGGGTTAGAAATCTTGCACTAACATTTAAACTTTTCTGTTCTATATATTAGTCCACACCAGCTTTGGTTTCAAATCTAGTATTTGCAAATTACTAAAATATGGTTTTAATACAGCTTGGTTTTAAATTTAGTACAGCCTTGTATTAAAATATAAAAAATAAAAAAAAAAATAACAACCATCACGAGATTCGAACGCACAACGTTCAGTTTGTAAATTCACTACTCTAAACACTGAGCTATTGGCCTATAAATAACAAGCGCGACAAACAAACATATGAACCGAGTCACTTAATATTGAGTTGCAGCATTGCCAGGCTAACTTTTTACGGGGCTTTATCCAAATTTAGTATCCAAATGCACTAGAATTTAGTATAAATTGTATTAAAACAAAAAGTAATACAGAATTGTACCCAAATTTTTAAACCAAAAAGGCTAAGATTGAAACCAAAAAGCTAAAATTTACAAAAAAAGCTAAAATGGTTGCTGTAATATTTCTTTTGGCTTAAATTCTAGTATAGAAGAGTTTTAGTTAAGAGTTTGTATTTGAAAAGTTAAAATTTTAAACCGCAAGGTTAAAAAAATGCAGTAACATTTTAGTGGGACTTAAACTTAGTCCAAGATTTTTAACCGTGTAGCCAAGTTTTAACATTGCAAAAATTATTAAAAAGTTTATCTTTCATTCTGATTCGTATTTTTGCTTAAACAAGGTTCATATAGCCAAAAATTCGTTCACTTTAGCGTTGTTAAATGATAAACTTAGTAATTAAAGCACAATTTCTTTTAAATTTTAAAAAGGATTTAATCCTTGGCCATCCTAAAAAGTGTGTTCTAGCGACCAAAAACTGACAATACTTTTGCTTTTCTCTGTTTTCTAATCAACAAATTTTAAGTATTGGAGTTTTTAAATCACTTTTGTCTGCGTTCTTGGTGTAAAGTGGATATAATTTGATTTGCTTCATTAGAAGCTATATTCTTTTGAAAATTTTGAACTGAAAATACACCGACATTTTTTTCAAATATTAATATTTTGCGGTATTTAAGATTTAACTAGAAAAAGCAAGTTTAAAGAAAATTTATGCAGGAGTAAAATATCGATAACCAAAAACTAATTGAAGTAAGTTTTTATGGAAATTTTTGCAAATTAAGCCCATATATAGGAATATAAAAATATTTTACTTTTAATGCTGCATATTTTTGAAAAATAAGTATGCTCTCCGCAAGCAAAATATTCCAAAATGGAATATTATATTGCATTTTGGTCACACACTGTATGTGATTACTCTATACAGAGTTGTTGTTGTTGTTGTTACCTTCTTCAAAACTTACTTGAGAGACTTCACGCTTCTCGTGTTTTTTTTAAGCGAAGACTAGATTGAAAGAGATCATTTTAGAAGAGAGTTTTTCAAGAGAGTGCGAGAGCAATAATTGTAGCAGTGTTGTCAGGTGCCTTTACCATTTACCCACTGATTGGATCTTAACTCCATCTAAAATTCCTCTAAAAAATTTTTCCAAAAAACATACAAAAATTTCATAGGGTACAACTGAAAAGTAGTGCAATTGTAGTGTAAGTCTATGAATTTAAATTGCTGAGCTGTTGGACATCTTTAACAAGGGCAGAAAGTTTGTTCATAGTTCTCAATTGTCCAATATAAAACTGACCTAAAAATTAAGCCTTACTTTTGAAAGGACCTCCGTCTCCCACTTTTTGATATATTTTTTGGGCATATTTTTTTGTCTAAACTTTTTCCCGTACTTGCTTTGTTTTTAGTTTTTACACGGAATCAATCAATTGCAAGTAAATCGCGAAACAAGTTTGAAGTGAAGTAGGAAATGATTTGTAATTTATTTGAAGTGCTGCCAATTCAGCTGTTATTAAAGGTGTTGCTGAAATACCTAAAAAGCCAAATATCTTCTTTTCTTATATTTTTAGCATAATTTTAAGGAAAAGTACCCTAAAAAACTGCTAAAAACCATAAATCTCCCTAAAAAAACACCCTAAAATCCCTCAACACAGTTAATAAACCCCTGATTCTAGAGGGAAATCCCCTAACCTGGCAACACTGAATTGTAGAGTAAGGCCGCGTTTATATACGCGTTTTTGTCGGGATTGCGACACCGCTCTCTTGGTTTTTTATTCAAACGCGGCTGAAAAATACTGAATCTTGCATGTATTTAAAATAGTGCTCCCCAAACACATACTAATACAATTTTCGAATTTTGTGCTTATGTTAGTAGCTCTCTCACTCTCTGCACTCACCCAAATTGTTGTGCAGGTATTAAGCAAGCATTGTATTATTATAATTAAACAAGTATTTTTAGAATTTTATTGTTATAAAGAAACAAAAATGAGAAGCCTTTTTTAATTTGTATCAAATTTTGAATTTTTACATTTACATTTTTTGAATTTTAGAATTTTATTATTATAAAGAACTAACGCTTTATGTTAATCATTTTCCACAAACGAATATTGAGGATCCATAATTCTACAGTGCCTTTAAAAAAAACATATATTCCAATGTGCCACTGTGCGTTGGCAAACCAAACATTATGGCAGTCCTTAAAAATTTTCTGCAAATAAAAAAATCATATTCGTATTCCGATTTAATTTTGTACAGTGAATAATTTGAACAAGCGGCGTGAAACTTTTCGTTTGAAGTCTCAGCGCCAACTGAATAGGCTTGGCTAGTTCACGAACGAACAAGTTCAATTGAACTATTCGCACTCATGTGAACTAGTTCGTTGATTCTCGTTCTTTTAGTTTTTTTAGTTCAATCGATTTTGCAGCGAGTCAGATCGAAATGAACAAGAGAAAATTTATTAACCAATGTTTTAGTCCCTGCTGATACAGTTTTTCACTAATGAACTAATGTAGTACTTTTCAGAGCTGTAAAAGAATGCATTCGTTTGTGATTTAAAATCATTTAATTCCCAATCAATGATTTGAAAAATTGCTTGCATTCATTTTTTCAAATCATTGATTGTGATTTAAAATTTAAAATCTCAATCAATGATTTGAAAAAATGATTGCATTCTTTTTTCAAATCATTGATAGTGATTTGAAATTTCAAGTCCCATTCAATGATTTGAAAAAAAGAATGAAATCATTTTTTCAAATCATTGATTGAGATTTTAAATTTTAAATCACAATCAATGATTGGAAAAAATGAATGCAATCAATTTTTAAATCATTGATTGGGAATTAAATGATTTTAAATCACAAATGAATGCATTAATTTTTTGTTTATTTTTTTTATTTAATTTAAAATATTTTGTTAAAAATGACAAAACTCAAATTTTTGAGGCGTGCAAATTTTTATAACATTTTCGTCAGAGCAGTACTCTGTTCCGCTGCGTGAAATTATCGCAACATGTTTCTGAGCAACATATTTTCACGACAATTTAATTTTACTGCCTGTTTATTACTACGTTAACCACTGGGCTATTGCGCTAACGAAACAAAAGAAATAAACATGCATATGAATAGCCTAATAATTGAGTTTCAGCATTGCAATTTTTCTTTGGTTTAGATTTTAGTACAGAAAAATTTAGTTATAGGTTAGTATTTGTGAAAGTTTAAATTTTTAAACTTTATTCCAAGATTCTTAACCGTCTATAAGGTATTGAAATATTAAAAGAGTAAGCTGAACGTGTGAAAGACCGCGGGGCGAACCGATAAATAAATAACAAAATAAAGTTAAAAAAAGCTCTTAAAAAAATAATTTTGCTTGCAAGTAACAAAGCTAAACTGTTAAACAAATAATATTAATCTATGAACAGAGATATCAATACTTTTGATAATAAGATATGTTACAGAAAAACATGGACCCCCGCTATTAAATTTTTTTCTCATCTTGTCCCAAGGACTCAATCGAAGCCGGATTGAAGCATTGATCAAAACACACTGTTTAATAAAAAATATCTTACTTACTTCACACTGATATTTTAAAACATTATATTATTGAGATTACAGTGACTGTTTTCAATGATTTAAATAAATGAATGAAATATCGTGAATACAGTCAATAATTTCCAACCACATATTTGAAAAAAATGATTGCATTCATTTTTTCAAATCATTGATTGGGACTTGAAATTTGAAATCATAATCAATGATTGGGACTTGAAATTTCAAATCACAATCAATAATTTGGTAAAAAATGAATGCAATCATTTTTTCAAATCATTGATTGTGATTTGGAAAAATGATTGCATTCATTTTGAATATAAATCACATGATTTAAAATCACAAATGATTGCATTCTTTTACAGCTCTGGTACTTTGATGTTAATTTCTGCTATGTCCACAGTCAATGATTTATTCGTTCATATAGTTTGTTTTATTTATTAGACCTGATCATGAACGAGTAAACAAAACGAACTAATAGACCTATTGAAAATAACGAGCTAACATACATAACGATCTAAAACACCAAACGAACTATAAGACCTAACGAACTAACAATATGAACAAGTGCACGAAACGAACGAACTAAATGAACTAAAAGAACTATATGAATGAACTAGTTCATTAAACTTAACTGAACTAAAAAGATCGACCTTTTTAGTGAACTAAAATTCCCAAGCCTACAACTGAATAAGAGAACTTCGTACGTGTGATCGTATCGGTAATGTTCGAATTCGAACTCGAGTTCGCGAACTATGAAATGAGAACTACTGATTTAAATGATTAAATTCATTAAATAAATAAATGTGGATTTTTGTTAGAGTGCTTTTTAAGTCCTATCTCTTAGATAAATGCTAGTATATGTGTGTCCTATATCTCTTGATTTAAATGAGTTGTCTGATATTAAGTGAAATCCCAGATATTTCTGTCGAGTTTGAACAAGTGCAGGACATTTTCCTAGAATGTGCATCTTTCTTTGTTAGCTTCATGCATTCTTTAATTCTCTATATGTCGTATGTTCCTAAGAGTGATTTAGAGTGCTTCAACCCTGGCAAACATCCCCAGAATGTTCCTATTCCTTTTTGAGAGGGATTGCTTTTCCCATTCCACAGAAAAGTTCTCGACCAACATGAGGAGTTGATGATCCATTTTTTGCCAGCTCATCAGCAATTAAAATTCCTCATATATCTTTTTGTTCCGGCACCAACAGCATCCACACCCGATTTGGTTGCCCAAGCGTATTTAGATTATCTAGTGACTCCATCACCAGTTTTTAGGTTACCTGATGAGATTTCAGTTCCTTGATAGCCGTTTGTCCATCGGATAGGGTAGTTATGTTTTCGTTTCAGTATTTACGTTCCAGGTTAAAGTATACGCATCAATAAAACGCGTATACTTCCGCTTGGAATATGCTGCTGTTCTTGCCAATGGGCTCGAAGAATTTAGTCCCTGGCCCGTTGACTCCTGCTCTGATCCCTTCCTCGGCTATAGAGCCGTCAATAAACCACGTGATCATGTACTGGTTTATCTTATGAGTTTTGGATAGACTTTTCCATTTCGTGTTACTACTTAGTTCAGTTTGGATACTTTTAGTGAAACTGAATTTTGTATACATGCTGTCTCTCAGTAGTGTTATTTTCAATAGAATATCAAAATTGCCTTAATAGAATATCAAACTTCTTTCGAGTTACGCAATCTATTTGACCGATATCTTTACTAATCATCCTTAGAATAGCCCTCTTCGCCTCGTATTGAATGTAAATGTGAAGAGGTGATAGTTCTAGTAGAACCTCCATGGATTCTGTTAGACATGTTCGCATGGCTCCGGTTAAGCACACGCATACCAATCTCCGTAGCTTGTTGAGCGCTGCGATGACTGATGCCATACTAGGGATGTCAATCTCAGGATCCCGATCTTTTTAATACCCGAATATTCCGGGATTATTAGATTCGAATCCCGAGATTGTTGAAAATAATTTATTAATAGTTAATAAACTACCATTACAAATATCCTAATTTTATTTATATTTATTTAAATGTATTGGCTTTTTTATTTTAATTTAAATATACTATAGCATATAATTAAAGGAAGGTTTTAGGCCAAAGCGGTTAAAATTAAGGCATATTTTAGAAGATGTTTTCTAAAAAATTTTATTACATACACAAAAAATGTAATTTGCATGTTAATTTTACATCATCAGCGTCTGCAGATCGCCTGAAAATAAAATAATTTCTAAAAAAGACTCTTGAATGCACGTTTTTTACCAAAATGGAAAATTAAGAAAATTACGATTCGTGGGAAAAAAGTAAAAAACTTGACATTATTTTTGACCATGTTGTTGCGTGTAAAACCTAGACAAATTTTCCAAACACGCTCATTTTGGTAAAATATGTGTAGAATTGCAATACAGACAGTTTAAACAAATTTTAATTGGTCGATTAGTTTGTTTGCAGTACTGCAGCCAGTTTTGTATGTTTCGAGAAAAACGTGTTTAAAGTTGCTCTGCTGTTATATTTACTCTGGCGAAACAGGTTTGAAGCGCTGTAGAGTCTGTATTATAAGCAGAAATCATTTATTGAAGGATAACTGAACAATAATCAATCCAAAAAAAAAATTAAATTTTAAAAAAATTGTTGTTTAAATAGTGATTTAAAATAATTTTATGTAGGCAGTTACTGCTAAACCAAATATATGTATTTGTACATGTATTTTAAAAACTTAGTTATAAATTACTGAGGATAAAGTATGATTGCCAAATTTTATGTTGTTTTTTGTTTTTGATTTGGTACAAATTGTACTTCATTGTTATATCAATTTGATACATAATATGTACTATAATAGAATAGAAGTGGATGTGTTGCAATTTTTGGAAAAAAAATAACGATATAAAAACTTCTTGAATTTCGGGACGATCCCGGAATTCCGGGATTGTATTTTGAAATCCCGAAAATCCCGGGATCGAAAAAACTCCATAAACTGACATCCCTATGCCATACGCAGTCATGGGACGTATGATCTTTATATACATCCATCGCAGTATTTTTTGGGTGCATTCTAAGTTTTTTTCCTGCGATAGATCGGCAAATCATAACTGTTCTAACAGCCTTCTTTGATATTTTGTTCAAATATGTTTTCCAAAGTAGTTTTTGGTCTAAAAATACTCCCAAGAATTTAAAATCCCCTTGGAATTCTATCTTCGTTCCGTTTTTGCCGGATTTATGTATGTTCAGCCCCACCTTACTGCACCATTTTTATTTCAACCTTAGGCCCATTTCAATTCTATTACACAGAGTCTCCTCGAATTTTCCCCTTATAACGTTTGTGCTTATAAGGAAGCTTGTGCTTTTAAGTTTATAAAGAAAAGTGGGTTACGCCATCCGCCATATTCTCCAGATTTTGACCTATGCGACTATTTTCTTTTTCTAAACATGACTTGGCTGTAAGAGATTTGGGTTGAGTGCAGAGGTCGTCACTGAGACAAACGCCTACTTTGAGTATCTTGATAGAATTTATTATTTAAAAGGAATCAAAAATTTAAAAAACGCTGGACAAAATGTATCCATCTAAGTGCCAGTTTAAACTAAAGTTAAATTCAACCTAGTTGTACTCACCAAAATTTGACTTTTAAACTCGGTTTAACTAGATATTTTAGCATTTGTTGAAGTTTAATTTACTTAAATTATCATATAATGTGTTTCCTTTTTGCCTAACCCCGTATAAACGTCCAATTTTGGTGAGTTAAGCTTCTGGTGAGAAAGAGAAAATACTAATTTTTAGTTATGTATTGAGCATTTCAAACAAATTTCAGAAAACAGTTTTAAAATTAGTTTCTTAAGCTCAAAACTCAATTAGAAAATTTTCCTTTTACCTATGAGCATCATTTTTGCAAGACTCTGACAAATGCGAATGCAAATAATTTATAAAATTGAGAATAAAGACACTTAAAATTAAATAACGTAACACCATGAAATGGAGGGAAAACAAATTTTGGCTGAATTATAAAAAAACTAGTAATAGGAATGCAAGATAAAACGCTAGAGCCTCTCTCATCATGCTACCCAGAAACTCACCAGACATAAGCAGTTACTTGATTTCTTTTTATTGTTGTTGTTTCTCTTCTTACAGACTATCTTCGGACATGCAATGCATTTCCACTTGCTCCATATACGTAAGTTGACATTCTTAGCTTTATTCCTGTCATGTGTTACACAAAAAAATGTTTGCAAGCAGGACACACAAACACACTAGTATTGAGCACATGGAACAACATAGAGCAACTTGTAAGCCATCTTGTAGGACATGACATTATTGTGCAAAAGTTGACTTTATTTTTTTTTTGTCAGAGATAAAGCGGCATGCATGGCATGTATCAGGCTGGGAAAGTGAAAATGCGACACTTTGGCGCTTATGTGGGAGTAATAAAAGTGTTACTATTCGTTATGGTTGTTATTTTTGAGTATTTATGGTGTGAAAATTATTTGCTGAACTATTTGAGAAATTAAAAGAGGAAAACTATTGTACTTTTAAGAGGTTTTTAAGGCACTGCAGCTAAAGATGCTTGTTGTACAATCTATTTCTGCTTAAAAGTTGTTTTTTTTATTTACTAATATTGACCATATGGAGCGTAAGTGGTGCAGTTTAAAATGGAATTTCATAATTAATCTCTTGGGTTGTGACCATAAATAATGACTGAACACCAAACCATTTCTAGTCAGGCTACTAATTACAACGTTAAAATAATAAAAAAGACTTCAACTTAGAGTAAACATTAATACTTTTTAGCTTCCTACAACAAGTTAATAATTCATAAATATTGCGCTCTTTGGTAAAAACACGAGTTGCCGACACTCTTGAGTTTGACAGATTTTTTGAAAAATAACGAGCACGAATTGCAGCACGTTTTTAGACACAGTTATTGACTAAATTTTTATTGTCATTTTGTTTTGTTTTTGTCGTCAGTTTACAAGTTGTCGAATGTACGTACGAGTAATCAAAATTAAGCTGCAAAGCAGCAGCAACTGCAGTAGCTAATTCTCGTAACATTAACAACAATAATAAATTATTTTCAAATAAAGTATGAACTTATTAAAAATGCTTAGCGCGTCAATGTTTAAATCAATTTGAAAGCTGTCAGCAGTATCTTAATTAATGCATAAATAGTTTGAGAAAATAAGTGGCTTTTCGGTGTTGCTAAAAAAACGAAAAGAAAAACATAGACTCCTGAAAAATTACATGCTAATCAGTGAAAATAGTGATGTATTATTTAATGTCTTGTGTCATTTTATTGCATTTCAATTGCGTTAGAAATGCAAGCATGTGAAAAGTATTATTGGCTTAAAGCCAATTTTGAGTAGTCTGTAACAACAATTGCAGTAGAACTCTTTCGAAATGCATTTCACATATTTTGGTCTCAGAAATTCCATGAAATCGCTTTAAGTGCAAGTTACATATTTACGTTTCCGCTACTCTTCTCTTAAATCTATACTAGCAAATACCTGCTGCTTCGCCTGCGATAAAAATATTAAATACCATGTAAAATTTGAAATCTTAAAATTAAAGGATCTTATTGTATTTTCAAATGCAAAATAAAAAATAATTGTGTTTGTTTAATAATTAAAACATGGTATAAATATTAAAAAAAATTACTTTTTTAATTTTAATTACCTTCTTTAAACAGTAATTGCCATGGTGACATAAAGTTGCTTGACTTTTTCTGTATTTTGATTATTTAATTGTCATAACAGGATTCTAAAAAATTTTTCAAAATTTTATAACAGGATTATACAAAAATGTGTGCAATAACCTTTTTAAATTACAATTAAAAAATGTAATTTTTTAGCTTTGATTCTGAACATGAATTTATTCTTCTTTAGTTTACTTTAGAAAACTATATATTTTCTCAGTACACCGTATTTTTGTTTGAAAAGTTGATTAATAAAAACATTGAAAATATTAATTAGTATATTGAAAAAAATTCCCGTTATTATGGCATCAAAATTATTGCGATATCTTAAAAATTACAGATTTTCTCAATATAACTTTGTTTAACTTACAGCGATGATTGAAAAATGATGAGATTTGGTGAATTGTTATCTCCAACTTTATTCGTTTTTGAATATATTGTATTAATGATTTACAAATTAATGATTTAAGAATTTAAGCAAGATTTAGACAATTAAGATTTGAAATATAAAGAATTATTGAAACCAAAAAGAAATACTTTGAAAAAAAGAGTTGCAGTTTGCTGGTTACGACTTTCTCGCTCGAGAGCTAAAATCAAAGAGGCGGAAGTTGAACTCTAATTGGAGCTCGGAAGGAGCCATCGCGACAAGCTGTGTTTAATATGCAGTATCATGGTGTGAAACTAGGAGAAGAGAAAATGTCGTAACCAGCAAACTGCAATTCAGTGCGACTGGAATTAGTATAATGATGAGCGGTGCGCGAACATCGCGCCCGCCTTGCACCTGTGCAATCATTTAAATTAGGTCCTGTAGCCTCTCCAGCGCCTTAATGGCTTTGGCCAAACAGTCCCGCGGATTGATACGAGGTTGTTCCTTAGCTTCACGAACCGTTCGTCGAGCGCATTTTGATGGTGGTGCACGCTTAGCATTTACCCTTCTTCGGTCGCCGTCGAGTGATGGTTTTGGTGCTAAATCATATATGATCCGGGGATGTTTTGGCGGGTGTAGCAAGGTGTGGTGATGGAGGCCGCACACATGACACGCGCTTTTGGAGGTGCACTCCCAGATGTCGTGCGATCGCGCCAAGCAGTTGAAGCAGTACGCATGCATATTGACGGCGTGCCGCCTCTGAGGCACGGACATGGCCATAAACCTTTTGCACCGTCGCAGTGAGTGGTGATCGCGGCACAATTGGCACTTCTGGAAACTGGAAGAAGAAAAACTATCGTTATTAATTGGAAACTGCAATTATTGGATAAGCCAAAACCAAATTATAATATTTAAGTAAGGGATGGATGAGGCTATCAGAAAATATGAGTATAAGGCTATTGAGTGTGAGAATTTTTTGTTAGTTGAGTAATGAAATGCTGAGAAGAGAAATGAGATCATAAAGAGTCAGAGGGAAGAATACATAATTTAACTATTGGGCGAGTTATGATCCCATTTTGAGTTTTTATATCCGCTACTCGAACTCCAGCATCGCTACCACGATACGTTTTAATGATGCGACCTAGGCGCCATGCAGTTGGCGGGAGCAGCTCGTCCTTAATAACAACAAAATCGTCGAGGCTGAGGTCACGTTTGGAGTGTTTCCATTTATGCCTTTTATGTAATTCGCAAAGGTATTCTTCTTTCCATCGACGGCTAAACTGATGATGGAGAATTTTAACTTTTTCCCATCGATTAATTAGCGAGAGATTTTCCTTAGGGGGCTCGGGTATAGCTACCAATGGCGCTCCTCGGAGAAAATGGCCGGGCGTTAATGGTAAGAGTTCAGAAGGGTCTTCACTTAGTGGAGATAGGGGTCGAGAATTTAGAACGGCTTCAATTCTAATGAGAAGAGTTGAGAACTCCTCAAACGTAAACTTTTGTAGTTGTGCTACTTTCTTGAGGTGGATTTTAAAACTTTTAACTGCTGCCTCCCATAGTCCACCCATATGAGGAGCCGTTGGGGGGATAAACGACCATTCAAAACCGTGTATGCTGAACTGTTTAGATACTTCTTCAGCGGCTTTTTTTACGAATTGGTCATACTCTTTTCGCAGGGCTCGATCGGCCCCGACGAAATTACGACCGTTGTCTGAGAACAACCTTTTTGGGAGGCCACGTCGACCAACGAAGCGTGCAAAGGCAGCACAAAAGGCTTCCGATGAGAGATCGGAAACAGCTTCTAAGTGAATAGCTTTGGTTGAGAAGCAAACAAAAACACTTACGTATCCTTTGAGATAAGGAGCCTTACGAAGCATTGAGCTCTTCAACTCGAAGGGGCCAGCAAAATCAACTCCAGTAGTCGTAAAGGGAAGTGAGAAATTGACTCGTTCAGGAGAAAGAGCAGCCATTATTTGAGATTGCAACTTTTTCTTGAGAATTGTGCACACTTTGCATTGGAAGATACAGTGCTTGATTTTGTTTTTTAGTTTTGGAATATAATATTCCTGGCGTACCGCTCTCAGCATGAGTTGATGTTCTGCATGTAGAAGCGTTTTGTGAGTAAAATCGAGTAAAAGACTACAGAGGCGGGATTTTTCTGGTAAAATAATGGGGTGCCTTTCGTTAAAACTGAGTGCGGCATTGGCTAAACGACCATTCACTCTGAGTATTGAATTTGAATCCAGATATGGATTAAGGGTTAAAAGAGAACTTTTATTGGAGATGGGTAAAGAGGAATTGAGACTTTTACACTCTTCAGGGTAATGTATTAATTGCGATTGTACAATCATTCTGATTTTAACGACATTTATTTCATTCTGAGATATTTCTCCCGAGTTTTTTATGCGGTTCGCTCGGTATTTTGGCGAGCAACGATGAACGAACCTGAAGATATATGCGATTACACGCACAGCTCTGGGGTATGAGGAAAATCTATTTAGTAGATCATCATCAGGAGTGAAGGTATGGAGAACTTCCACCTTTTTAGTTTCAGGAACCACCAGGGCAGATGGTTTTTCACTAGGCCATTTGTTGGATTCTTGCAGTAACCAAACAGGGCCATGCCACCAAAGAGAGTTGTCAATGAGTTGAGTGGGCGAACAGCCTCGTGCTCCGAGATCTGCCGGGTTTTCTCCTGAGGAGACATGCCTCCATGTGGCATTTTTAACATTATTTAAAATCCTGACACTCGGTTGGCTACATATGTTTTCCAAGTGTAGGGTGGTTTTTCAAGCCAAGCCAATACAATTGATGAGTCAGACCATAAGAAAAGTTCGAGTGATGGGAATTGAAGGTCAGAGAGTATGTGCTTCACTAATTTTGACAAAAGTACTGCCGCACATAATTCGAGACGAGGTAAGCTTATAGTCTGAAGTGGAGCGACTTTGCTTTTTGCGACCAACAAATGAGAGCTGAGTACGTGGTGAGAATCGCAAGTGCGTAAGTACAACGTGGCACAGTAAGCCTTTTCCGAAGAATCACAGAAGCCATGGATTTGAACTTTGTTTTGAGGAACAAATTCAATCCATCTTGGAATTCTTATCTTCTCAATGGAAGGCAAGTTTTCGAGAAATTCATTCCATTTGACCAATGACATGGGCTTGACGCACTCGTCCCAGTCTACTCCTTCTATCGGGAGCTGCTGAATAAGCATTTTAGCTTGAACGATGATTGGAGTTAGCCATCCTGCAGGGTCAAACAATGATGCTACGGCAGACAGAATTTGTCGCTTTGTTGCAGATCCCGTCAGAGCGACGGGTTTAATAGAGTAGCAGAATGAATCACTGATCGCATTCCATTTAATGCCGAGAGTTTTGGCAGAGCTTGTGTCGTAAAATTTTAAAAAATTGTCATCCAGCAAATCTTGAGTAGGAAGATGCTGTAAGAGATCAGCATGATTCGCGATGATTTTTCTAAGTGGTAAGCCAGCCGACTTTAACGCACTTATTACTTGGGTTTGGGCATTCAGAGCAGAATGCATGTCGTGACCGCCGGACAAGATATCGTCGACGTAGGTTTCACGTTTGAGTATGTGATAAGCTAATGGAAAATCATTTTTGCAATCTTCTGCTAGCTGATGCAAAGTTCGAATGGCCAAGTACGGGGCACAATTAACACCAAAAGTTATTGTTTTGACACAATAATCTTTAATAGATTGAGACGGGGCGGGACGGAAGAGTATCCGTTGATAGCCTTGATCATCTTCATGCACCATTATTTGACGATACATTTTTTCAATGTCGCCATTAAATACAAAGCGATATAATCGCCAATTGAGAATAATGGTCATGATGTCAGCTTGGAGAGTAGGACCAGTACAAAGTGCGTCATTGAGAGAGTGACCACTTTGTGAAGCTTTTGACGCATTAAAAACCACTCGAACTTTTGTTGTGGTACTGGCTGGTTTGATTACCGCATGATGCGGGAGATAAAAGGAGATATATTTCCCATCACATACAATTTCATTAGAGCAAACTTCTTGCATGTGGTTTAGAGTTAAATATTCCAGCAGCACTTGGTTGTATTGAGGTTTTAATTGTGTGTTTTTATTGAGATTGAGTTCGATGCGTTTGTATTGTTGCAGGGCAACGAATTGAGAAGCACCTAATGCCACCTGAGAGTGAAAAGTTTTCTTGAAAGGTAGCCTGACCACATACCGACCATCTGTTTGACGAAATGTGGTTCGTTTATATAAGCTTTCGCAAAACGCATCTTCAGCTGATACGGTTCGACATGCTGGTACTTCTTCTAGCTCCCAAAACTGGCGAACTAGGTCACTTATAGAGGGTTCAGTGACGCAGGAAACTTGAGTGGAAAATGAGCAACTTTGGACAGTGAGAGGGCCACTTAATATCCATCCAAAGACCGTGTTTTGGGCTAGAAGTCCACCGAAGACGTTTGAACGCAAGCCTTCGAGTAAAAGACTTGGAATAACATCACTTCCAATGAGCATATCGATTTGACCTGGCAAATAGAAGTTCGGATCGGCGAGTTTTAAGCCTTCCAGTTCTTTCAAATTAGGTTTCGCGAAGGTGCTAGATGGCAATAAGCTGGTAAGTCTGGGTAAGACAATTGCTTGCACGTCTAGTTGAAAGCTGAGATCTTTAGTTACAATTTGAAGTATGCAAACTTGGCTTGAGCTGCCAACCATCTGACCACCTATGCCAGAGATATTGGTGAGAATCTTTTTGGTTGGCAGTGCGAGAAGGTTTTTAACTCTTTCAGAAATGAAAGTTTTTTGAGAACCCTGATCAATCAGAGCTCTTAGCATAAAAGTTTCTCCCAAATGTAAAATGTGAATCAGTGCTGTGGGTAATATAATTTTCTCCTCATTGGCAGAAAAGTGAGTGCTAACTTGAGCAATTTCTTCTTGCCGAGAGTCCGAAGAAATTTCATTAGAGGATAAAGAGTTTTGTGTCGTAGTTTCGATATGCATCGATGAAGTTGGGCGGGACTGAAAATTGGACGGTGTTTGGCGATTGTCAGAGTTTGCTTGATGGTTTATATGCAGCATGGTGTGATGCTGTTTTTTACAGTGTAAACACAAGCATGAGCTTTGACATTCTCTTTTTGTGTGAGAATACGCTAAACAATTGGAACAAATTTTGTTTTGGGTAACAAATTTGTTTCTTTCTTGAGCAGAAAGTGTTTTAAACTGTGGACACAGTCGAAGAGCGTGCTGCTGCCGACATTTTGGGCAGAGAGAATAGTTGACTTGCGCATTATTTTCCGAGTGGAAATTTTGCACATTGGACCTATGATTCGAGTTTTGTGGATGATGGCTTTGCGGGTAGTGAGCGTTGGTGTTCCGGTTGTTTGAAGTATTTGGTTGGTTTCGGTTTTGAGCAGCGGGTGGAGACCATTTGGGTTTAGCTCCTTTTATGCTGTTTAATTTTTCGACTACTTCGTATCGAGCTGTTAGGAATTCGTCCAT
Source organism: Dichetophora obliterata (assembly GCA_963920525.1). NCBI lineage: Eukaryota > Metazoa > Arthropoda > Insecta > Diptera > Sciomyzidae > Dichetophora > Dichetophora obliterata. The sequence goes on from OY986438.1 coordinate 106,973,248, forward strand.
CTGTAGCCATGTAGGGAATTCTCGCCTTGATGTGAGTGATTGCTCCCAGAGGGCTAACGTCTCCTCCGGCAACTTAGATGAGCAGAGATAGATCAGAATTGGGTCCCAATGATCGATGCAGACGTCTTGCGCTGATAGCATGGCGAGGCAGTCGTTTATTGTCGACTGAATCCTTTGGATTGCTCCACTGTTTTCTGTCGTTGCAGCTGGGATGCCAAATGAATTTTGAGCTGGTTGTCAACCAGTATCCTTTTATTTTCGTAGCGTGAGCGTAGAGCCTCCCACGCCAACGAAAAGTTTTCATCACAAAGCTGATATCTTTTTACAATATTTCCCGCAGGGCCACGGGTTTTATTGTGTAGGTGATACAGTTTTTGTGCTGATGTGAGTTTCGGGTGATTAGTGTAGACTGCCGTGAACATATCTCTGAAAGATGGCCAGTCTTCGTAGCTTCCATAGAATATTTCTGTATCACACGGTGGAACTTTGATACAGGCGATTGCGTTGTCTTGAGCTTGGGAATGGTTGAGAGTGGTGCTTTGAGTTGGTTTGACCATCTCATTTTCGAACATCTTCCCTAGGTCCATCATGTGTGCCTTACATCTGTGGTATGTATCCACAGACGTGCTGTATTTTGTCCTAGTTGCAACTTTGAACGCCTCATCTTCTACTGAGTCCTCTGCGATCATCACTTCTGCATAAGCATCATTGAGTCTGGCCCATCTTTGATCCAGGTCGAGAAGCTGGACGTGTACACTGGAGTCTGTGTGATCGCCGACGCTGATGCCTTCAAACTTCGAGCTAAATTCCACTAAATTGTCCGAAGTGAAAATGCATTTTTGTTTGATGCTCATTTTGACCGATGACCTAAGCACACGAGTTGATTTGGAATCCAACGCGGCAACGTATAGTTGGTATTACTACAGAAGTTGCACGGGTTTAACAACTCTGAACTGAGATGTTTGAATAAATTTCTATGCAATTAATAGAAGCTGCACAGGGTTGGCAACTCTAAATAAAGAAATTATTTTTGAGAAAGAAAAAATTTCGTTGAAAATATTCAGAAGTTGCCCGAGATGGCAATTCTGAATTCGCGAGAAAATTTGTTTGAGAAAATTAAACCAGGTACCCAAGAGTATGAGCACTGATTTTCCAGGAAAAAAATATTTTGAAAAATTAGATAAATTATCACAAATTTTTCTTTAAGTTGAAAATATTCAGAAGTTGCGCGAGATTGCAACTCTGAATTCGCGAGAAAATTTTTTGGAGAAAATTAAATCAGGTACCCAAGAGTATGAGCACTGATTTTCGAGAAAAAATTTTTTTTGAAAAATTAGAAAAATTATCACAAATTTTTCTTTAAGACGAAAATATTCAGAAGTTGCTCGAGATGGCAACTCTGAATTCGCGAGAAAATTTTTTTGGAGAAAATTAAATCAGGTACCCAAGAGTATGAGCACTGATTTCCGAGAACAAATTTTAAACAAAATAATATTCTGGTGCCCAAGCACTGAATTTCGAGAAATAAATTTTTGAGAAATCAACGTGTTATTAAATAATATTCAACTGCCCAAGCACTGAATTTCGAGATATAAAATTTTGTCTTTTTGATAAACTAAAAACACAAATATATGATATATTCTTTAAAAACGTACAATATTATTTGTATGTGTACAAATTGTTCACAAGCTGGCAATACTTTTTTGCAAATCTTTGCCCGCTCATTGTATTGCCTCCATCAATGTATATATCAGATATACAAGATGGATTGCTTGATCTGTTCGTGAACACCTTATGTATAATATTTTCTAAAAACCCAAATACAAGGCGTAAAAATTATAATTTTTCCTTTGAGATACAAGGTATGAGTTAAATGCTGTAAAGAGAATGTTATGTGTTTATATATATATATATATGTATATGTGAATATGAGTGCAATGTGATTTAGCGTGTATTGAAAATTATTGACCTTTATAAGTTTTTGAAAAATTTCTACCACCACAATTTTGTTTGGTTGGTTGTGTTGACTGAAACGAACTTTTTTCTTTGTGTGTATGAATTTAGATGTAAATTTGTTTTTATATGTTAGATGTAAGAATATTTGTTTGTATATACCTGCAATGATTGCCGATATTTTTGTGCAATTTTACCACTTTTATTAAATATCTGTCGTATGTGTGTATATTTTATTATATAGTTTGCACCAAAAATACTGTGTGTTTGAGTGAATTTGGTGTGTGAGTGTGTGTACTAATAAAACAAATTTGAACTAGTACCTTTGACCTTGGGTTCCCAACAAGGTCTTTCTGCTAATATTCCTCCTGTTTGTTAGCTGCGGCCTTCTATCTCTCCTGCTGCTGTTGGTGCAGCAGATATTTTCCTTCTGTTGTTTTGCTGCGGTGCCTTATCTGGCTGCCTTCGTTAGAGTTACGATTGGACGCTTTTCTTTGCAGAGTTTTTATTTTATTTATATACTTTTCCACTTTTCACTCTTTTTTTTCCACAGTTTTTGGTCTTTATTATAATTTTATTAATTACTTTAAAACTTCTCAATTCTTACTTTACACTTTCTACTTTCTATATGCACATAATCGTAACGAAAAAGAATAATGGCGGTGGCCACTGAATAAGTATAGAAATTTACCTCGTGATAGATGTTTTACTCTTGGCCATCTGTGCTTGCTTTTGGGTACGTTCACGTTGGGGCGTTCACGTTGGGGCGTTCACATGTATCAATTAATCTTTCTGGTTGTCAGAACTCGTATGAAGTGGGTTTTTGATAGCGCGATTCCTGTTTTCTCGAAGGACCAAATGTTTAACTTACAGCGATGATTGAAAAATGATGAGATTTGGTGAATTGTTCTCTCCAACTTTATTCGTTTTTGAATAAATTGTATTAATGATTTACAAATTAATGATTTAAGAATTTAAGCAAGATTTAGACAATTAAGATTTGAAATATAAAAAATTATTGAAACCAAAAAGAAATACTTTAATTGAAAACTCCAATTGGAGCTCGGAAGGAGCCATCGCGACAAGCTGTGTTTAATATGCAGTATCATGGTGTGAAGCTAGGAGAAGAGAAAATGTCGTAACCAGCAAACTGCAATTCAGTGCGACTGGAATTAGTATAATGATGAGCGGTGCGCGAACAAACTTTTTTTCTTATCCTTAGAATGAGCAGAAACTGATTGAAATTTCAATTTTCGAATTTGTAAGCCAACATCTGCGCCATTTTCAAATCGATGTTCATCAAATTTATTTTGTCTGAAAGGTCAATTAAGTGAATTTGGAGAAATGAGAAATCTCTTCACCAATGCTTTGTTTTATATTGTTTTCGCAAAACCTCTTAAATATCAAATTTGTTCCTAAAAAATAAGACAAGAGGTTTTTTTGGTAAATAATTTTTCAATTTCCATTTTCCCCACTCTTTCATATGATATATCATTTATCTGCAAAAATTGCTTAATTTTGACACAAAATTCAATAAACATTTTAAAATCATCATTAAAAATCACCCCCTATTATTTTTGGATAAAATTTTATTTTTTCAAAATGTTCTTATATGTTTTACAATGTTTTACAGCTTAAAAATAGTTTCTTTAAAAAAATATTTTCAAGTATTTCAAACTATTCTAAAGTTATGTGCATACCCTGTAGGAAAATCAACTAATTCATCAAAAAAATCAACTAGTTGAAAAAGTAGTTTCTTGTCAACCACAACTAGTTGAAATTCTGACTTTTTTCCATAGAACGAACTAACATATTTTGTATGGTGATGTCCGCTTAATAAGTCAATTGTTCTCAACTACTTGTTAAATTAGTTAAATTTAAATTATTTTTTTAATTACTTTAAAATAAATCAATTGAAAACTAGTTAATATTCCACTTACTGAAGATGAATTTAAAAGCATAAAAATTTTAAATTTCTATGCATCAAAGAGATCATTTCTTTTATTGTTTTGAAAAAAGTACATAAATTCATATTAGCCTAAACCTATAGTTAATAATATTTGATGAAATAGCATGGTTTAATATGTATAAACTTGTAATCTAATAAAAATTTACAATAAAAACATGTCAAAATCAGAGAAGTTGTCTCCTTTATATAATTCAAAGTAGTTTTTAAGCCACTTGTTTTGAAGTAGTTTTGCAATTACTTCATATATAATGCAATAAAAACTATTCAAAATTCAGTGGATGCTGCCTAAATATAATTCAAAGAAGTTTTTAAGCCACTTGTTTTGAAGTAGTTTTTCAATTACTTCATGCAATAAAAACTATTAAAAATTGAAGTGGGTGCCGTCTTAATATAATTCAAAGCAGTTCATAAACTAGTTTATTTTAAATTAGTTTTTTAATTAGTTGTTTTTAAAAACAAGTTAGTTTGGTCCTATAGAGTAGGTACAAAAATCTTTGTTTTAAGAAATTTAATTATCTATTTAGAATTTTTATTGATTTATAGTATTCTCCGGTAGAGGCAGATCCCCAGACCGCCTTAATGCCATAAATGAATATACATATATGCTATTCGAAAAAAAAGTTATACATATTTTCACCATTTTTAGTATGTTGCCGGAAGTAGCCATATGAACTAAATTCTAGTCTAATTTTAGTCTAATAAGGCCAAAACCGTACGAAAAATAGCATTTTTGTTTATTTGTGAACCTTATGTGGGAACATATTTTCCTTAAAACCATTTCGTACTTGAATTAAATCGATTGCCAAAATTTCAGCTCCATTTAGCTTAAACCTAGCGCGCTTTGCTTCATTCAACGCTTTTCCTAAAAAAGTGGGCGAAAATAAAGTGGGACACGACCATTTTTAGTACAGTTGCCAAAAGTAACCGTGCGTACTAAATTACCAAATTTTAGTCTTATACTACGTCAACATTGGGCTAAATGACTCATTTCAGCCCATTCAGTCAAATGAGAAACGAAGTCATTTCATTTCCCATTCAAATTCTCAGTTGAAATTCTACTCATTTAAAACAAATGAATGAGATTGGATACGTTCTTAATGTATATTACAAACTATTTCGAACGCATTCAATAAAAAATAGATAAAAAATACCAAACACACTAAAAACAAAGAAAAATGTCAAACAGATTATTTTATACACGTTTTTCATCATAAATATCAACCAGTAAAAACAAAATAAAGAACCATTTAAAACGAAATGAGATACTTTCGAAAATAACCAATGTAAGCACTTTTGAATGACTTATTCCAAATGAGTCATTTGTCCCAATTTAAATGTAGTATTCTACGACCAAAATAGTTTTGCAATATAGCATTTTCATTGATTTTTGGGTGGTTAAAAGGGGCGTAGAAACACATTTTTAGTACTGCCCTATACAAAATAACCATACAAATAAAATTATTAATAAAAAATCGTTTGGTACCTATATTGTCTAAATCGGTTGAGTGGTTCTCGCGTGATTGTCAAACATCCGTGCAGTGTCACAACGCTTTTAATAGTATAGATAGATAGTATAGATAGATAGACTAACTGCATCTTTATGTATAACGAAACGAAAGCTGAACGTGGTGCGAGACACGGTAAGCAATACATTTTTCCATATCAAAAACTATTGTTGGTCGTTTCTCTCATAACGTTCAGCCTACGTTTCGTTATACATAAAAACATAACTTAAGCTTATAACTGAATTCTGGCAACTGCCCTCAAAACATTTGCAAATAAAATTAGTCAAAACTGTAAGACAGCAAGAATCTCACTGAAAGCAAGGTTAATTTATAAGGTTATGGCACTTGAGAGAAATGCACTTTCCGTCTTTGCTCGAACTGTCACTGTGCTTTTCTTTGTTCTAAGCATTCATTTTCTTAATTTCTTTTCAGCCATTGTGACAGTTCGACCGAGCTCGTTCTCAAGTGCCACAACCTTATAAATGAGCCTTGACTGAAAGCAACTACACAACATGGCTACCGTGTTGTATTGAGAGAAGCTCTCGCGACAAAGAGAGGAAACCTTTGTTTTCCCAGAAGGAAATTGCCCGAGTTCTGTGTAATCTCTTGCATGGTTTCATACATCACTTCCGTAGCACTACTCTTGAGTACGAAAACAGAAGTGTATGCAGCAATCTACTGCTTGATACGCGATATGTGCTGAATCTGAGCAAAAAGATTAATTTTACTACTTTCTCGCACACTTTGAATGTGAAAAAGGAAGTAAAAGAAAAAAAGAATCAATAAAAAACGCATCACTCCGTTACATTATTTGCAATTTTTGTCTTATTTGTGCATGCTGCTCTTGTTTACGTTGCCTTAGACCGTTGCTATTATGCTGGTGACGAAATGTGTCAAATTGAATCAGTTTTAAGCTGACTTTAGCGTGGTGCGTTCAGTTTCAGTGACAAGATAAAGTTATTGTTTTTTAAGTAGTGGCAAAGCAAGATAAAGTGTAATTTATGTGTGTAATAATTTGATTTGATTTTTACACATAGATTTTTTCCTTAAAATTTTGGGAATAGCTGTTATTTTCTGTAATTCCCTTTTAAGAAACAAAGTGCTTCGAAACCACTTTAAAATCACTTTACAAAACCACAATAGCGCTTCATTCTTGCTTTAAATAGCGCTTGCTTTAAACGCGATTTGCTCTCGTTTCAAAAAGTGATTAAAAAAGGCGCTTTGTTCCCCTTCAGAAAGATCGCCTTCTTCGTTCGCACCTGCATGCGGTACTTAATTTTTGATGGCGTATACTTTTGCCCAAACTAATCTTTTAGGTTCAGGGAAATAACGCCCAATGAAATAACGTCCAAAGTAAAAATTAAATAAAGCCCAAAAATTTTCCATACAAATTTGGGCGTTATTTCATAAAGGAATACGGTCCAAAATTTGTGGCGTTATTTCATTGTTATTAGTCTTTATTTCATTTTTCTATTTGGGGCGTTACTTCATTATTATTCATATAAAACTCTTTTTATGTAAACTATTTGGCCTCAAAATGTTAGATCAATTTCAAGTTCAATTCATAAGTACTGTAGACAGCGAACCCGGTGTTGGACTTACTGAGGGTTTTAATCTCTAAGCATCGGTCGAAGGCAGCCTATTAGAAAGAGAATTATATACAGAAGTATTGTAGACAGCGAAGCCGGTGTTGGACTTGTTCCAACGGTGCTATTTTAATTAAAAAAGGGGTTATATCTTAAAAAACTATCCATGGATTTTAATGTTTGATACCTCATTGAATAGATATTTGCATAACCTTTCTTTTGGTACCCATATTTTTGTTGATGAACTGAAAAAACATGTTTTTAAGGCAATTTTTTCTAACTTTTGACCACTATAACTTCTAAACAACTTGAGAGCGACCTTTAACGTTGTCATTATAAGCTTTTTTAGCTCCAAATACACATTTTCAAAAAAAGCCATTTTAGCTGAAGGTAAAATGTTTCCAATTTTTTTCTAAAAAGTTGTTAGGTCTTATTTTATTTTCGGTTTGGGCGTTGTTTAATTATTTCGGGCATATTTAATTTTTTATTTTGGGCGCTTTTTCATTTTTGTAAGCCAAAAATTTTTTGGGTCCTATTTCATTTTCAGTTTGGACGTTTAATTTATACAGCTTTATTTCATTTTTTATTTTGGGCGTTATTTTATTGGGCGTTATTTCCCTAAACCCATCTTTTACATTTACGTTTGAATATCGAAATCACTTCTCTCTCATTTTATTATCTTTTTTATAAAAATATTAAATTATAACAGTTTATAAACGATTTAATTTTATATTTTTCACAATTTTTCTGCATACTTTTTCACGAATTAAACTTTTTGATATACCAGTGATGAGTAATGATAAGAAGAGTACAAGTAATGTTAGTGATGGGAGTACGAGCAGTCAGCTCAAATAATGAAAAAGAACGAAGAATCACGAAAGCAAACTGCTTTTTTTAAGTTCAATTCACAGCGAGAGCACAGCACTTCTAAAAAGCTTTATTTAATGGCAGAGTGCAGCCCTTTTTACTATCTTTTCAATACAGCACTTTAGAATTTCCGTTAAGGTTTATTATATCAATTATGTTTATAATAATAATAATAAAATAATATTATTACAAATTTGTTTATTATTTTTAACAATTTAAAACCAAAGACGTATAGCCCCGAGTCTCCATGAGAAAAAAATGCATCTTTATCATGAATAACTTTTCACCCGGAATCGGAAAAGGAAGTTTACACTCATGAATATTGACGGTTGATGAACGAATTTACATTTAAAATTTCCAAAATATTCAAAAATATTGATACTTTTCCGCACACAATTGTATCGATGTAGTAATAAGGTCTACTCATTTTCCTAAACACTAACTAAATAGTATTGTAGCTTGGATTGATACTTTACAGCACACAGTTTCATCGAGAAAGTAGTAAGTCTGCTTACTTCCTCATGCACTGACAGATGCAAGAATTAGCTAGACTTGATACTTTGCCGCAAACAATGTGTATCGAAAATTCATTGAATCTGAGGCGACCAAGTGCTGTGCAAAGTAATGGAAAGTTGTATTAGAACATGAAGCGCTACGTGCTTCATAGTGTTTAACACAGCATTGATACTGTAAGCATAAAATTTCCTTCTGGGTGCTGTTATGTTGTGCTCAGCGTTGCCATATTCACAGTTTTTAAACAGGCTTATGGTCCAATTATGTTCGCGTAGCAAATGGCAGATTGCTCGTAGATAATTTCATGTTGATTATGCGGAAGTACATCTACTTAAAAAACTTTAACTCAGCTGCTTTTGCTTACAACAAGTAAGATGTTTTTAATTGGTGGCAAATTATATTCATTAGCAAATTTACCGCACTAAAAACAAAAGATAGAACAAAAAAAGAATTGTGGGTTAAAGACACAATTTATCAGCAAATTTACCGCACACAAACTGTTGCTTTGAAAATGCAGCTATCACCAGTGTTGTCACTTGAAAGTTTTAAATGGCATAGAATCCAAAAAAGTGGTAGATCTACCACGCTTGTGATAGAGTGACAACACTGGCTGTCACAAAACCTTAGAGCGACGTTAGTTCAAAATGAAATAGATCTTTTTATTTGATATACGTTTATCTTAAGGTTGTGAGATATGATTCTGTTTTTATATATATTTTTTTAAGTTTCGTTGCGTGGTGCATAACCAGATACACACAAAGCCCATACAACAGAAATGCACGTGGCACTTGCTACGGCCACCTTGCGTTGCGTTACGTGAACATAACTGGACCATTACAGTTTCTTTAAATGACTCGTAGTGCAAATCAACGTTGTTTTTTTATTATTTTCATTTTAATACATAAATGAATACCAATAAAATTAAACTTGCTTTTATTGAGGGTTACAGTTTTTGGTTTTTGAAAATACAGTCTTTTTTTTGCAATTTACAGTTAAAAAAAAGTCTGGCAACGCTGATTGTGCTGCTTGTTGAATATAAGCATCAAGTAAAATACGTGTATTTTGTAATAATTAAAGAATATACTTTTCGAAAAACTTATTAAACTATGACACTGGAAATTATCATAGGAATTGAATAAAACAAAGAAATATCAAAGTTATCAAATTGTAATCAAAGAATTATCAAAAAATAATCGGTTTAGCGGTTACCAAGCTTGTCTGGCCTAAAATTTCATGAGTCTCCTTTTATATAGTAGTATCTTTTATATTCATACGCAAACATCAAATTTTGTCGCACACTTTTTTGATATTTATTTGAGAATAAAAATTTAAAATTTATGACCTCTGACCCGAAATATAAACGTTGAAAGTTTATAGTAATTTTAGTAAGGAATCTCGTGGCTAGGAAGAGGTAGAATGGTAAATGAAGTATTAGATGCAAGTTCTGGCTGCACAGTATGGCTGCATTTTAGATTTTTGACTTTTGACCGGAAATATGAGCGTTAAAAGAGCATTTATCAAATAAAAGCAAAATCGTAAGAGATGGAAAAACATATATAAGAGGGAATTTAAGACATTGATATGATGTGCAAAAAATACTTCAGACATTTTTCGCCATCTCTTGCGAATACCCTACAATAAGCTTTTTTGTATGCCAATATATATTTGGATGGTGAAATTTCTTACAAACAGTAAATTTTGTAAAATTCCCGTTATTTTGACATTAAATTTATGACCATATTTCAAAACTGCAGCTTTTCTCTGTACAGCGTATTTATGTATGAAAAGTCGTTAGTTGAGAATTATAACGGTACACGAAAGCTTTTTGGATAATATTTTTTGCATTAAAACTATTGCGAAAATTTGAAAACTTATGATTTTCTTAGTATAACGCTTTTTCTTAAGGCAAGGCGGGCTTCAGAATGAGAATAAAAACTATTTAAATTTATAGTTTTGATGTGACTTGAAAATATCTCCGCTTTTTTCCAATCGATTTCTCTCAACTTTTCACTGACTTAAAGTTAAATTAAATCACTATAGAAAAATAGAAATATATTTACCGTTATCTCACAAATTCTTTGTTATATATTGTTTTCAAAAGCAAATGTTTAATGTTCGCTCCAAAAATAAGTCAATAGTTTTTTTTTTTTTGTAATGTAGTTTTTCACAATCTTTCATACAATATAACATTTATACATAAAAAGTACTGCCTTTTGACAAAAAACTCAATAAATAATCTCTATCATTAAAAATCATGAGCATTGGCCTGGATTTTTTTGACGAAAACAAATTTTACTTAAATGTTGTTTTTATATTTTTATAAAGTAATACAGCTTCCAAAATAATTTTGGTAAAAACATTTTCGTAGTATTTCTTACCAATCAAAAGCTATAAATAAATATATATTTTCCTACCACGAAGAACGAAAGAAGTCGTACATTTTTTAGTGTTTACTTTAAATGGGGGGGAACAACTCATTTAGCATTCAAAGGGTGCTGTTGCACAAATAAGAATAAACAAATTTGGACTGGTGACCTATAATCCAAAATATGAGCGTTGAAAAAATTGAATTTTGCTTTCCGAAAAAAGCTAAGCCATGAGAGAAACCACAAAGTGTTTAAAAGAAACGTTGAGGATTAAGACATAATTGGACTATCATTTTTGGAAGCAATCATTTTTGTGTTTGTTTTGTTTGGCTACTTCATAAATTTAAATTTTAATTATTTTTAGGAGTGGTTTTAAAGAAAGGATGCATGGATTTTAGTTCAACATTTAGCTTTATATTCGTGAAAGAATTACTTAAATCGGTTGAGTAGTTTTTAAGTTTAGTGTCGTCGCAGATACGTGAGAAGCCTTTTATATATATAATAATAATAATAAACTGGCCATTTCAGCCCTTGGAAGGACTTTGACCTAGATTCTATTGATCAATTGTGTTGTGCGTGTTATAAAATTTTTGATCACAAATGATCGAGAACTGGACCTACGTGTTTTATGCCGACTCCGAACGGCTTATGTTCTCAAGAAGCTTTACATGGCAATTTTTACTCTCTGAGGTTTGCCATTGTCTGCAGAGAGGTGACAACCGACCAGAAAAGTTAATTCAATTGAAAAACTTTCTGTCTGAGCTTAAATTGAAATATATATATATATATATATATATATTAGGCCGGTTTGTGGGAAAGCAAAAAATCACCCATTGCTCAGTGAAAATCGTATTCTAGAGATCAAAATAAGAAACTTTGCCCGAGGAACTATACCTCTAAAACGAATTCTAATGCCCCAACTTTTCAGTAGGGTTAAGTTTTGAAAAATCCCTCTTTGACCCATTTAGGGTGCCCCAATCGAGTCCAAATGTATGAGCGACCCCCACTTACTTTGGAGGGCTGATCCACCAATGCCAGTGGCACACCCCCTGGAACCCCCTGCGGTTCCCCATACATACGGTGATTTTTTGAAATGTTTGCATGGGGAATTCCCCAGGGGGTTCCAGGGGGAGTGCCACTGGCATAGGTAGATCGGTCCTCCAAAGTTAGTGAGGGTCGGTGATACATTTGGACTCGATTGGGGCACTCTAAATGGGTCAAAGAGGGATTTTTCAAAATTTGACCCTACGGTAAAGTTGGGGCATTAGAATTCGTTTTAGAGGTATAGTTCCTCGGGCAAATTTTCTTATTTTGATCCCTAGAATACGATTTTCTCTGAGCAATGGGCGATTTTTAAAACCCCCATAAAAGGTTGGGGGTACCATCCTTTGCGGTGAGCTAATTGAATTCAAGGAAGGAGTACGAAAAACATATTTTAAAAATTCAAAATAATTTAAATATTTGCTCAATCAAAATAAATAGCAAAATTACATTTTCAACAATATAAAAATTATGGTGGGACTCAATTGGTTCTTGTGATATGGACATTTTAACATCTAAACAGAAATTAATATTAAAAAATATATTGAACTTTTGAAAAAAAAAAAATTTCAATGCAATATATTTCAAAACAGCGGATATATTTTTTTTATCGAAAGTCAAAACTTTGATTTTTATATACATTTTTTATCATTTCTAGATATCGGTGTTTTATAAAAAATTCGTTGTACTAAAAATTCTTGTACTAAAATACAAATCGACTCAGTCAAACGCGTGAGGTTAAATTTGAAGAAACAAGTAGTCAATATTCGGCTTTTCACCGCAAGGTGTACAGTTTTTATTCACAGAACTTACTTATATAACGCCATCTATCTGTGTATTTAAAACACAGATCAAAAAGAATGCAATAATTTTGCTAAACAGATGCGCATATGTTTAATTCTAGCGCCATCTAGCTAAAACTGATTACATAAAAATATTAATTTTTACAGCATTCTATTCACGGACATCTTTTCACTGAAATGGTGACATAAATACAAAAACTAAAGTGCAATTGATAAAAAACTTAGTGACAACGCTGACAAAATAGTGAGAAGAAATAGAGCAACCACAACAAAACAAATATAACATAATGGTGGAGGCAAAAATATAGGTACACTTACTAATATTAGGAAGATATTTATATAAACCAAAATGTTTGTAAAATTACTCCAGACACACAACTGCTTCCTTAGAGAAAAATTAGTAAAAAAATGGAGAGAGGAGCTCAAAGGATAGAAAATTTTAATACAAAAATAACTTTAATTAATATATATCAATGATATGAAAAAATAGATTTTTAGCCATAACTTTTGATTGAAAATAGATTTTGGGGTAGCTTATTTTACATAAATTATTTTACAGACTTAACTTTTTTGTTAGAATATAAAAACAACATTTTGGACTAAATGAATTTCGCGAAAAAATCAAAGGGTTGTTTTGATGGCAAAAACAGTAAAATAATTTTTGTGCTTAACTGGAAGAATTTTTACAAATAAATGCTATGTCATGTGAACAGTAGTGAAATATGCAATTTTTACTTAATTTCATTTTTACTACAAAAAAAATTTTTTTGTCATTTTTTGAGTAAAAAATCCATATTTTGGACCTTTTTTGACAAAATCATAAAACATATGTACACTGACCACACGGTACAGTTAAACCTATTTCTGTAAAGTGATTTTATTGAACTTTTGAACAAAAAAATTTGAATAAAATATATAAATAGACAGTGGATGTATTTGCATCGAAAGACCAAACTTTGATTTTCATGTCGTTTTTTCTCATTCTTAGGTAACGATGTTTTATAAAAAAGTCGTTGTACTAAATATTTATACAATTTTTAATATATGTGAGTGTTTTTGATGAATAACAAACATTTTCTAAGATTAAATACACAAATAATTTCTCTTTCTGTTGAAGCAATACCAATCATAGAGGAAAATGCTGATTCTCCTCGCGTTTCTGCCACAAAAAAAACTTACGCTGAAACTTGTATTTCCTCAAATGTGGTCCCTGCACCTTCTCAGATTACTCCGGTTTCTACAGGACCGATACCGACACAAGTATCGAACAGCAGTATCAAAGCCCCTGTTCATAAAGAACTTGTGATTATTGAGCCTGCAAAATCTATATTTGTTTCTCGTTTTGCAGCTGATACATCCGGTGAAGACGTGTTATTCTATATAAACTCTAAGCTGAATGTTGTAAATAAAAATATCTCTGTTTACAAATTCAATTTTTCATACGAGCGAATTACGTCCTCTTTTAAAATATCTTTGCCTGGTGATCTTTTTCACAAGGTATTGGATCAAAAGTTTTGGCCTGACAATACGATGGTGCATGAATTTATTTCTATTCCTCGGCCTACAACTTCCTTGGCTACTTTTTCGGTTTTTAACAAGAATCAAAAAAACTAGATTGTTGCTTTCAGTTCCTTATCCTTTACCAAAACGTTCGTGGCATTAACACAAAACTAAATAATTTATTAATTTTGAGTCACAACCTTCACTTTAATATAATAGCTTTTAGTGAGACTTGGCTGAAACCTAACACTCTAAATACTGAAATTCTGTGCAACAAATTTAACATATACCGCAAAGATTGAAACTCCATTCCTGGTATTTGCTCTAAAGGTGGGGGTGTGTTGATTGCAGTCAAAGCGACACATTTCTCTGAAGAGTTATTAATTCCAGAATCCTTGGACATTGAATTCTGTTGTGTTCATGTTAAGTTTGGTTCCTTGAGCCTTTTTATAGCAAACATTTGGCTTCTATTAGTAAAGTTTGCTCAAAACTGCAATCAAATGATCATATTTTAATAACTGGAGATTTTAACCTGCCAAACGTTTCTTGGAACTGCTGTTCTGAAATTCCTGAAATATTTTTACCTTCGTCTGAAAGTTCATCCGATAATGACTTTTTAAACGAGCTCTCAATCCAAGGGCTATTCCAACTTAACTGCATTTTTAACAAAAATAATCGTTTGCTTGATCTGGTGTTTTTTGATGACAGCAATATCGCTTCTGTGTCTAAATCAGATCCTCTGGTTACACCCGAAGATTCTCATCATCCAACATTAGAAATTATTTTAAATTTTCCAAAACCATCTGCGCAGTATTCTGATTCTCAACCACCTATTGAGTTTAACTTTAAAAAAACAAACTACGTGATTTTGAAGAATAACTTGTCTAATATAAACTGGAATTCTATTCTAAATATTAATACAAATAGTTTATCTTCTCAGAGTCTTGATGATGCGGTATATGCGTTTAATAGAACGCTCAATGATTGTTTTCTTAAAGCTGTTCCGCAAAGGAAAGCCTCCTTGACATCGGGTCCGGTATGGTATACAAATGAATTAAGAAAAATGAGGAATTTGAAATCTAAATACTATAAAAAATATCAAAAAACACATAACATATGTGATTTTGGATGCTATACCTCGATTAAATACAGTTATCAACAGTTATGCAAACAATCCTATAATACCTACTTAACAAAAGTAAAATTAAACATCAAATCTGATGCTAAATCCTTCTGGAACTTTGTTAACACAAAACGCAAGATTGATTCCTATCCTTCTTTTATGAAGTATAATTCGGTTGAGTCTGATAATGATAATAGTATTTGCAATCTTTTTGCTGACTTTTTCAAGTCGACTTATTCATCATCGTCCTATGATTATTTAAGCTATCCTTTCAATATTCAATCTGGGGATATATATTTCCCAATAATTGACACAAACACAGTCTTATCATTTTTAAAAAATATTAAAACATCATATAAAAGTGGTCCTGATAACATACCTTCGTGTATATTAAAATACTGCTGTGAAGAATTAGTAACTCCAATCTCTTTACTATTTACTTCATCATTAAAATCCTGCTATTTTCCTGCAGCCTGGAAGCATTCATTTATCATTCCGCTGCATAAATCCGGAAATAGGTCTTTAATTGATAACTACCGTGGCATCGCAAAATTGAGCGCTTTGCCTAAACTTTTAGAGGCAATTGTTACATCACGACTATCGCATAGCGTTAAATCTTTAATGTCTCCTTTCCAACATGGATTCCTTTCTGGAAAATCCACTGTTACTAACCTTCTCGAATTTACATCAAAAACTATAGAAAACTTTGGAAAAGGCATGCAGACTGATGTCATTTACACGGATTTTAGCAAAGCTTTTGACGTTGTAAATCACAAACTACTGATCTTAAAATTACATCTTGTTGGATTTCCTATACCGTTGGTAAAATGGATTGAATCTTACTTAAGCAATAGAACACAATCTGTTCTTTTTAAGCTCAAGAAATCACACGAGTTTCCTATTACTTCAGGAGTACCTCAAGGAAGTCATCTTGGGCCTCTTCTGTTTCTACTTTTTATAAACGATTTGCCATCTGTCATAATGCATTCCAGCATCTTAATGTTTGCTGACGACGTCAAACTCTTCCTTTCTTTTAAAAATGATAATGACGCTGTATTTTTGCAAGCCGACATAGATCATCTTCATAACTGGTGCAAAACGAACCGTATGAACCTCAACATGAAGACATGCAAGCATATTTCTTTATCGCGCAAACCACCAATTAAATGTACCTTCAAAATTTGTGGTTATCCATTGGAGTCCTTAGATAGCTTCAATGATCTTGGAGTTACAATGGATCCTAAACTACGCTTTAATATTCATGTAAATAAAATAATAAATAGAGCAAATAGTACTTTAGGATTTATTAAACGTTGGGCAAAAGAGTTTAATGATCCATTCATAACGAAAACCTTATTCACTTCCCTAGTGCGGCCTATCTTAGAATACGCTTCAGTTGTTTGGTGCCCAAGATACGGTTGTTACATAGACGACATTGAATCAGTGCAGAAACAATTTCTTTTGTTTTGCTTAAGCTATCTTTATTGTAATACTGATTTTCACTTACCACCTTATGAATATCGGTTACAACTCTTAAATCTTCCGTCTTTAAAAAATCGGAGAATTATGATAAATGCTTGTTGGATTATAAAACTTTTACATGGCTATGTAAACAGTCCATATTTATTGAGTAAAATATATTTTAATATTCCTCTTCGTCCTAGAAGATCTTTTGAGTTACTCCACATGAATTTTTGTAGAACTAATTATTTGCAAAATGAACCTCTTAGAAGCGCTTGCGGTGATTTTAATTTTGTATCTGATGTTATATCCTTAAGTGAATCCATGGACTCAATCAAACATAAAATTATAGATTACCTGCAGTACCGTCGTTGATTATGTAAAGTTCTTTCAAACATATATCTGATGCATCTGGTGATTTGTAAACACATTAATATAACAATCTAAATGGACCTAAGCGTAAAATGGAAAATTCTGGTGTATAATATATCTAAATAATCTGAATGGACCTAAACCTGGGATCTTCAATTGCCTCATATCTTCAAGATGGTTGTGACAACATTTGTTGACGGTACCGTGGTGTCTTGGTGTCTTTTTACCTCTTGAAACACTACGTTAGATCGATTTGTAATATTTTAATATGAGTGGCCGATAAGACCTAGTTTGTCTTGGTGCCTGCGTTCGCAACTGGTTTTCTTTATTTTATGAAAATTGGTTTGGTGAAGTTGACCTAGTTTGTCGAGTAACCACCCTGTCAAGCCAGGATTTCACCGGCTTCAGGGAGACAGAACGATATATATTATATATATACCTATTGGAGTGGTGTTTTATTGGGTATGAGACCTTGTTTGTCACACGACTCCGCCGTATACAAAAATTGTTGCTAACTTGACCTTGTTTGTCTTGAAAACGCAACCCTGCTATGCTGTCTGATTTTATCGATTTTGACTTAACTTTTTTTCTATTATTTTTTATACTTTAATAAAATTATATACTTTAAGCAATTTACTAAAACTTTTTAGTTTGTTAATAATACATTATTTCATTCAAAATCATACTTTATATTTTTGAATTGTATTAAATATCTTATTTTATAATTTTAAATTTGCTATAAAACCTGTTAAGGTTTAGCAATCAAGTAAATAAAAAAAATAAATAAATAAATAAATAAATAAATACACGTATTGTAATAACAACATTACCGTTGGATGAAAAATTTCGGAGGGGGCGTGGCAATAAGAAAGTATTTAACATTATAATCTAGGATGCACTCAATATGTATTCCTATTTTGAGCGAAATCCGTTGAGCCGTTTAGATTTGTTTGGCCAAACAAACAACCAAACAAACAAACAGACAGAAAATTAGTTTTATTACTATAGATAAAAGTATAAATATATAGAAGACATGCAAAAAGTCGTTCAGCTTTTGATTTATTCCAACAAAAGACTTAAGCAATAAACTTGTTTATATAACTTATTTAAGGAAGTATCAGCCAAAAAAGGTAGTTCTATAGGATTTTTTGATTATTTTAAACCAGATTTCAGCTCAGATTGTTAAACTCAACATGGAGTTCTTTCATGCAAAAAGTAGGATGCGATAAAATAATCAGGTTGACATTTTTTACCACTGTCTTTTAAAAAGTCTCTAAAGTATAACTTTTGACTTTTACTTTGGATTAAGGGAGGTTTTAGGCAAAAGCGATTGAAATTAAGGCATATTTTAAAAGATGTTTTCAAAGGAAGTATATTATATAGACAAAAACTCCCTGCACCATACAACTCCCAGACGTTTCATTTCGAAAAAGTGTTCAATGTAATAATTTGTAACAATTTTGATCCCTAGATCTGTGAAAAGAAGTGGTAGCTTGTTTTTTTGGTGATACTGCTCCCCAGACCATTACTTTTGAAACATTCTATTGCTACTCCACGGCCAATTATCTCTAGGATCGACTGCGATGTTTAGGGAGTCTAAAAAATTGATCATTTCAAAGCTTGACTGATACAGATTTAGAACCAATTACATTAAAATATTGCATTGCGAATTATTTCTCAAATTTTGAAAAATTATTTTTCAAAATATTGCTTTAAATGATCGAAGATAAATGCAAAATATTTGAATAAACTACTGAAAATCTATATATTACTTAACCTTTATCTATGGATGAGAATTGTTTTTGACATTTTAAAAGGTGATAAATTTTAACAAATAGAGCAAATCTATTACATTTAATAAACTACTCAAGTTTTTATTGCACTACTTATTCTATGTAACACTGTACTGTACCTTTCATTACAAAAACGAGCTTGTGGAGAGTTCACTGGTAGAATATAAGGACTAACAGAAACAAATCATGACGCAAAAAGCGTTCAAGGCATCTTAAGAGAACTATCCTTCCTATTTAAGGTGCCAAAAATGTTTCCCGTTACTAGTTTGAGAACATGATGTATGACAAGTTATACATTCAATTTGACCAGCGAAGGCGTTTGATTGCTAGATTGACGACTCCACTCTGCATTTATTCCTATTTCAAGTAACACTTAACTTAGCTATTGAACGTTAATACATATAAATTAACTCTTAAAAAAAAACTGAAAACATTTTGGCTCATACTTAGTTCAATAAATTTTATTTACACTGGCATAAAATCTTAGTTAATGTTTTTAACATGCTTGAACAATTGTCGCCAATTTCTGTCAGCAGACACTCAATAGCACCATCTTCATCAATATCATCATCATCATCATCATTACCATCATCATCATGATCATTATTATTATTGTAAGCAGCAGCAGCACAACAACAACAACACAACCCGCGCATCACAAATAGCAGAAAAGATCAATAAGCCATACATTGAACGACGTGATTGAAATACGTGCTACGCATAATTTACACAAATACATCACACTGGGCAACAAAATCTATGTGCACGTCAGAAATATCACAACGCATAGACGAAGACATTGTCTTCGATGACTCCAACATCGACTCTGAATGCGACTGCAAAGTTATAACAACTAAATGTGAATTAGTTGCTAACGCAAACAGCAGCACGCACGTACTTTTGTTAAGAACACCCCGAGTAGTTAGAGCAACATCTATGGACATTGTACGGTCAGGCAGACAGACGGACGTACAGAAAGAAATTCCGACAGCAATACTAATCATTACAACAACACAAAAACAACTATAATAATACCGTAAGTACATCAGCTTATGGCTCAAAAAAAAAAAAAGAAAATAAAATTCATGTGAGCAACACTTCAAGTTTAGGCCACTTTGGGGCATTACTACTGTTTCTTGTTATTGTTATTGTTGTTCTTGGTGTTGTTGATAGTGTTGTTGGCGTATCTTTTGTTGCAGTCACAACAATGTGCCTGTGTGCATATGTTTGTCCATATGCCGTCGCATTATGCGTGCGTTTATGGAATAATAACTTCATTTGGTATTTTTCTCTAAACTATTCCATGCTGCCGTTTTTTTTTTTTTGCTACTCTTTTTCGTTTTTGAGCATTTAGTGCCAAAATTGGTATTTAAACGTGTTCGAGAAAAAGTTGACAAGCTATTAACGCGCTTGCTGCTGCTGTTACTTAAGCCAAGTTTGGCTGTTTGTTTTGACTGTCCAAAAGTTAATGAAAAGCATTGCTACCGTGGCACTTTTTTAAGAGCACAAACCGTAGAAGTTAGTGAGGGGAATAGCAAAAAAGTAAATATTTTGTTCTAAAGAACAATGTAAAACAATAGATTTTTCAGAAGTTTAAGTGATTAATATTACCACTAAACAGAAATTTACTCCACGCAAGAAAACTGAGTTTAAAACTTATAAAAGCTATTTATAAGTTATAATTTAACTTGTTGATTACACATTAGACTGGGTCGAATGCTAAAGTATTTGAGATCCTGCGTGCTTACCTGGTTTTATTAGCGATGGTTGCTAAGGAAATAATTAAAGCTTTAAATATTTCAATAATTTAAACACAACCGCGAATAACATTGCAAAAGCCACTTTTTGCAAAATCAATTTTATCGCAGATTATCGTTAACATGACTCTCTTAAATTGCCTTAACACCAAATCAGCCAAAAATATGCACCTTCTCCAATCAAATAATTCTTCTTATATGGGTATGCTTTAATTGCGCGAATAACGTTTTAAAAGCCAACGTACTCTCTGCTTTGAAACGCTGAATAACGTTTTAACAACCAATGGGTTTTGAATATGTAACGTTTTTCCATTTTATACATTAATAATACTTAATTTACTACCTAAGTAATATTTAGCAATTGTTTTTTTACTAAAATAGTTTATTTACCTAGGTTTTTCCATAATGTATTAAAAACAAGTATCTAGAAGTTGTCTGTTGCATTTAAAACGTTTTTGACGTATTTTGAACAATTTACTTGCTGTCGCTTAAAACGTTATTCGCGGCTGTACTTCAATTGTCGAAACCTTCTGTCCTAAGAATCGGTTTTTTTTGGGTTTTTATATGATATTTAAAAACTATGCATTTAGGATTTGCGGAAAAAAACACAAAACAACTATTTTGATTTAAAATTTGGTTAAAAATCTGATTCTGAACTTGTAATTAACGATTAATTTACGAAATAATTAACGATTAGTCCGGTACCACCAAACTCCCTGAAAAATAAAATTTTCGATTTTTTTGTATATTTTACTTTTGCATTACATTTTACATTACATTTTGCTGATAATGATGCTCCTTCTAATTCTAATATTTCACCTCTATCCGGTCACTCCATGCAACAAACTTTTAGCTTTTCTCCTGTAGTTGAACTAGATGTAGGTAATAGCTTATCGAAGATTAAATCTAATGCTATTTCTGAAGATAGATTTAAAAAAATAAATAATCATTTAGTTGATAAAAATCTGCACCGCTTTTCAATCAGGTTTTCGGTCTGAACATGGGTGTTCGTCCGCTGTTGTTTAGGTCATTGACTTAAGGCAATTTAGGCAATTTGACTTTACTTTGTCTGCTTGACTTTTCAAAAGCTTTCGATAAAGTAAACTATCCACGTTGGTATAGTAAGCTTAGGTATTTATTTGGTTTCTGTGATAGTGCTGTAAATCTTATGTCCAGTTATTTGAGTGAGAGGTCTCAAAAAGTTAAAGTTGGTCAATTGTCATCAGGGTATAAGTCTGTCTTAAGTGGCGTACCACAAGGGTCTATACTTAGCCCCCTCCTATTCTCTTTATTTATAAATGACATATTTTCTGTCTGCAGTCATGCCTCTATCCATGTATATGCTGATGATGTCCAAATGTATTTATCTAGAAGAACTGGACTGGCTGATGAGTTGTGTTGCAGAATGAATAAGGACCTCAACAGCATTAACGAGTAGGCAAATAGCCATGGTCTTCTTCTAAGCTCTTCCAAATCATATGTACTTCCATCTGCAGAGGAAAAACTTGTGTTAATGATGTCCCTGATTTGTTGATTATCATGTTAATAGTATTGTCAAAAAAGTTTATTGTGTATTGCGTAATTTATTGGGGGTTGGAATTAATTTTAAAGGTTTTTTTTCGGTTTTTGAGCATTTATTTAGAAACAACGGTACAATGTATATTATTCAAAGTATTGTCCATCGTTAGCTACAACATTTTCCCATCTTTCTGGCAGCATATGGATTCCGCGCCGGAAGAACGATTCGTCTTTTGAGGCAATCCACGAATCGACCCATTTTTTGGTATCCTCGTAAGAAGTGAAGCGCTGCTCAGCCAAGCCATGTGTCATCGATCTGAATAGGTGGTAGTCGGAAGGGGCTTTGTCTGGGCTATAAGGCGGGTGGGGTAGCACATCCCAATTCAGCGCCTCCAACGTTTCCTTGACGGTTCTTGCAACATGTGGCCGTGCGTTGTCATGTTTAAAAACCACTTTGTCGTGTCTTTTGGCATATTCCGGCCGTTTAACCTTTAATGCTCGGCTCAATTGCATCAATTGTTGTTGGTAGCATTCCCCAGTGATGGTTGCGTTAGGTTTTAGCAGGTCATAGTACACGACACCCTTCTGATCCCACCAAATACACAGCATAAGCTTGGCGCCATGAATATTCGGCTTGGCCCTCGATGTTGATGCATGGCCGGGTGGTCCCCACGATTTTTTTCGCTTAGGATTATCGTAATGGATCCACTTTTCATCGCCAGTGACAATACGATGCAAAAACCTCTTCCTTTTATGCCGTTGAAGCAGTTGTTCGCACATGCAAAATCGCCGTTCAACGTCTCTCGGCTTCAACTGGTACGGCACCCAATTTCCTTGCTTTTGAATCATTCCCATGGCCTTCAAGCGTTTTCCGACCGTTGATAAGTCGACTCCCAATGATTTTGACAATTCTTGAAGGGTTTGATACGGGTCTTCATCGAGCAAAGCCTCCAATTCCTCATCTTCAAACTTTTTCGGCTGGCTCGGACGCTCTTTGTCTTCCGTATCAAAATCACCACTTTTAAACCGACGGAACCAGTACTCACAAGTAGAAATCGATGGAGCATATTCCCCGTAAGCCTCAGTAAGCGTGCGTTGTGCTTCAACCGCTTTTTTCTTCAAATGGAAGCACAAAAGTAAACCTTCCCGCAAATTGCATTTTGTTGAAACGAAAGTCGACATGTTCACAGAGAAAAAAAATATATGTTGTTTACACTTCAGTGAAATGACACATACTGAAAAATGAAGCTTACACAATGTGCTTTGAAATGAATATAGTCACAGGTGTGCCCGATGCGATCTATTGATAGTTAAGCCATCTCTTAGAAAACCTTTAAAACTAATTCCAACCCCGAATAAGAATGTCTGCAAGCGTGACTCCAGTTAGTATTTGGCGTAAGTTGGTTATACAACTTATTCTACCTGTCATAACCTACTCTGAGGTGGTATATAGTACGCTTGACTCTTTCTCCCAGTTAAAACTTTAAATAGCATTTAATTACGCCACACGCTATGTGTATGGCCTTCGTAAACTTGATCACCTGTCTAGTTTCCGGAAAGCAATACTTGGATGTGTCTTGACTGCTTATCTCAATGCCAAAAACTGTGTCTACCTAAATAAGTTAATTTATGAGAAAACACATGGATATCTTTATGAAAAACTTCAGTTTTGTTTGTCCAGAAGAAGACATGTTTTAACAGTTCCAAGGCACAACTCGCTAATATCTTCTCAACTGTTCTTCATCATGGAATTCGCTACCACGAAGGCTTAGGGAAACCACTGGGAGAGGTTATTTTAGGCATATATTCTATTTTATCTTTTTTCTCTGCTCTTTAGTATCTTTATACTCTTGTTCTAAATACTTTCTCTAATAATTTCTGTTTTTGCTTTTGTTTATTTTTTCCTCACTCAGTCTTCTTTTTTATTCATAACTTTTAACTTATTATAGTTTTATGAACATTAAGTCATTATTGTATTAGAATTAAGTTATTTGTCATTAAAATGAGTTGTTATTATTATAATATTTAAGTAAGGTAATCATTTAATGTTTTATGTTGTACTATAAAAGAGCATAGCAGACGTTGCTCTGCCATATACGAAAATGTCAAGAAATGCAAAATATATTCACCATTTTCAGTATAGCTGCCGAAAGTAACCATATGAACTAAATTACCAAATTTTAGTCTAATTTAGCAATTTAGCTTAAGCCTGGCGCACTTTGCTTCACTCTACGCTGACCCCCCGAAAAGTGAGTTTTACTAAAGTGGGACAGGCCCATTTATAGTGCACTTGCCGAGAGTAACCATACGAACTAAATTACAAATTTTTTTCTAATACTACCGAAACCGTTAAAATAAATATTTTCATTGGTTTGTGGGCAGTAAAGGGGGGGGCGTGTAAACCAGTTTTTATTACAGTTGTCGACAGTAATCGTACAAACTAAATTACTAAAATTTAGCCTTATACGAACCAAACCGACTGAAATATAACATTTTTATTATACACACAGACACACATCGTTTTGCTTTTTATATATATATATAGATATTGATTTGTGGGCGGTAACGGTGGGCGTGAAAACATTTATGTATAGTGACTAAATCTTGGAGCACCTACACAACAAGTTTCACTGAAAAAATGAGTAGAACTCCGGAATTGGCATGATTTCGAAAAAGTGGACGTATATATATTACGACCATGCCCATTTTTGTACAGTTACCGACAGTAACCATCTGAACAAAATTACTAAATCTTAGTTTTTTATGATCAAAACCGTCTGATATATATCCTTTTTTTAATTTGTGATCGATAGCGCAAATTTGGCTTGTATGGGAGGTACCACGCCCCCTCTTCCAATCGTTACCAAACCTCACAAGAATACTTTCAAGATGTGGCTTCAGTTTCCCTGAAAATTTCAAGAAATGTTGGTTTAGCGGTTTTGGAGTCTATACTTGATATAGCCACATACCCACATACCCAAATACCCACACACAAACATCCATTTTTAGATATATAGATTTACACCTATACGAAGAAATTGAAATTGAATTGAATTCAATTGAATTTAATTGAAATTTGTTTTAATGCTAACCCTTTTTATCGATCCTGATGATTTTTTTTAAAACTTTTTTATGCAGCATTCAAGGCCATTTTATGAAGACAGTAATTCAAGAAAAAACATAAATATTTGACCATTTTTGGATTAGGTAACATACTATTTTTTTATAGTGATTTTTTGAAGTAACACAATATTATTTGACCATTTTTGGATTAGGTAACTTATTTTTTTATAGTGATTTTTTGAAGTAACACAAAGTAATATTTCAAACTTGGAAGTTGGAAATACTTGAGATGTAGTAAATTTGTTTTTATCGTTGAGGACGCGTTTCTGTTGCTGCGTACTTTCAATAATAAGAGCTTTGGTTGTTTCGCATGGATAAAGTTTGCTATGTTCTTGTACCACAATGTTCTTTACACTTGCTTAAGATCAGATCAAGGTCGAATTGCCAGTGCGGAAGTCCGCGTGGCTTCAAATTAAAATCGACGAAGAAATAATAAAAACAAACAGTGCCGTTAATGACAATTGCATTCAGCATAGTTTTCCCAACAATACTCGCAATCAACTGATACAATTCGCATATACGAAATTGCAATCATATAATGCAAGTGACGACTATGCTGATTTTGCCCACTCAGGTTTGCTTTTTCTAGGAGAGAACTCACTCAACCCAAATGGGGGCTACCGCAAAGTCAAAGTTCCAGGATCAGTATCACGAGCTCGCTTTATGGCGCATGCAATTTATGCGCTTAAAATATACTTTTTTCGTTAAAATCTTAGATTTTTTTTTCATAGATGACGAACTCAAAAATTTGCAATGAATTTTTTTTACAGCGATCGTCTGTATGCTTTATTGGTGTCAATGTACCATGCCATTCGATGCACCCAAGCTTGATCTGCAATTTATTGCAAATCTAATCAAATTTCGTCACATAAATTATCTAATCGCCAACCTTCGGCACCTTTCTGAAGTTTTAACAGGATTCGCATTTTTTGATAGAGGTATAGAAGATGCGACAAAACGACTGATGGTTGCAGAGCTTAAAAAAACAGGTTGCTTCAAAAATGCTAAAAAAGCTTCTATCGATTTCGATTACGTCAATGTTTCGATCTTGCGAATCGATGATTTGGTTACAGAAAATACTTTTAAATTTTTCGATTCATTGTTTGTGAATGTTTCGAATAATGACTTTAGTTTTTTGAGTATTGACCCCAGTCGTTGGATGGAAAATGACAAATACTTGAGGACGAAGTCGTCAAAAATATATCTGTCGTCATCGATGCAGCTGAGAGAGCGATTCTTCTCATGTCAAGGTTTAACGAAAAAGTCACGTCGTTAAAAACTGAAAAACAGGCTTTGCTTCACGTGGTGGAAGAACATTGCAAACTTTATCCTTGCGAAACAACCAAAGCTCACATTATTTAACGTACGCAGCAACAGCAGAAACGCATCGACAACGATTAAAACAAATTTACTACGTTTTCTACTGTGTTACTTTAAAAATCCCTACACAAAAAAAAATGACCTTATCCAAAAATGGTCAAATATTTTTTTTTCTTTAGTTACTGTCTACATAAAATCTTTAGTTACTGTCTACATAAAATGGCCTTGAATACTGCATACAAAAGTTTAAAAAAAAAAGCAATAAAAAATAGTTTAAAAAAAATCGAAAATTTCAGTTCTCAGTGAATTTGGTGGCACCTGCCGAAATTATTCGGTAGTTCCAAGTCCAGAATCAGATTTTTCACCAAATTTTACATCAAAATAGATGGTTTGTGTTTTTTGCGCAAATTATAAATGCATAATTTTTATTTTTTGAAATATCATATTAAAAACAAAAAAAAATCCGATTTTTGATAAAAAAAACCGACAAAAATAATTTTTTTAGACAATTATTGAACTTTTTATAGTTTAAATAATTATTTCAATTCGCAATCATCGCTTATAATTTAGGTGGGCAAATACTTTAGCATTTGCCTTACAAATATGACTCAGTCTATTAAACAAATTGTGCAAAGATAATTTTCTTATAGCTATATTAAAGAAGTTGTAAGGCCTGTCTACAATATATTGCAAGATATTGCAATAATGTAGATGTTACAGTAACGAAATTTTTTTCAACTTACTATCCGTAAAAAAAATTTCCGAAAATAGCTTTCGTTTATCGTTATTTCTTTTTTTTAATAAATGAACGGATTTTCATACAAAAATACGCTGTACTGGAAAAATCTATAGTTTTCGAGATATCGCAATAATTTTGATGTCATATTTAGTGAAATTTTTCAAAATATAGTATTTGTAAGAAAGTACATCATCGCAATATATTTTTACACATGTTACATAAAAAAAAAAATGCTTATTGTAGGGTATCCTTAAAAGATAGCGCAAAGAGTTTGAGGGGTTCGCTTCTGAACAGTGTTCAAAGTTCCATGTCCAAAGATCATGTTCTTCCGTCTCTAAAGTTTAGCTTTCATTTGATATATTTCAGGTCAAAGGTCATCAATCGCAAACCCATTCATAAGTGAAATAAATTTTTTCTCATAAAATAAATTTCCAAAAATAACGTTGAAATAATTTCCACAATTAGATTTTTCAAAAGACATTAATAAAACTCTTAATGCAGATCATTCAATAGAAAATTGTATGCTAAAATAAATAATATCTGATCTTTTCTTAAGAACAGTGATCGGTAAATTTGACCATTTGGTGGACCTAGATTTCTAAAACAAAATTTGTGTTTATTATAAAGTTTATTAGGAAACTCTGGTCTCAGAGAAGTTTTACTATAAAAGTTAACTAAATAGTCAGTTGAATGCGAGTTTATAATTTTAAAATTTTATATCTCCAGAACGAATGAAGATAAATAAGTTCATGAGGGCTTATTTTAAAGCTAAATACACGATAAATACGAAAAAGATAAGATTGGCAAAATACTGTATATTATTCTATTGTTGTTGATATATGTTCGTACCGCATTCCTGAATTATATGATTTTCAATGTATGAATTATACTTATTTAGCTGACTCAATTAGTCAGCTTCTATCTTTATGTCACAAAATTGTGTTGCATCAAAATAATTTAGCAAACATTTAATTAAGCATACATAAAATTGGTGATCTGACAAACGGGCTAATCTTGGTTATTTTTTTGGGTCGCTTTTGATTGAATTTACTTACTTTAACCGCCTTATTTTGTATATCGAAAACGCAAACTAACGACAAGCAAGACACGCGAAGCAATAGAATTTTGTAAAGAAAAAAGTATTGCTTCTCGTGTCTTACTTGTCGCTGGTTTGCGTTTTCGATACACAAAATACAGCAGTAAACATCGTATTGACACCAACTAATTTTTGTAAATTTTTTAGTTGTATAATGATGAGTTGGTAATGGCAGATAATTAATTCCCTAATGAACAACACACAGAAATGAGGCATTATTTTAACATAGGCTTGTCATAGGCGGTAATGTGTGATGCTTACATCAAGCATTACTAGTAACTAATAATGTATTATCAGGTATTACAGCTTAGGTTATTTATTTTCCAATTGTAAGCAGGGACGAAAGGTTTTTAGTTGATCGTAACTGTTCGGCTAGATTCACGATTGTTGTTACGAGACATTTTCTTTGACATTATATTGAAATTGTAAGCGAAGGCGTAATGACATGTGTTTAAAAGGTAACTAGTTACTGAGGTAGTTATGGCAATAATGGCTTCTCATTTCCCCACTGGGTATTCAATGTTTCTTTTTAAGGTTTTTGGAGATTTAACCCACTTGTTTTTTAAAGAAATCAATAAATTAATAATATACTTATTTCATAACACTGCTTGGAAGTTGGTCAAATGTTGCTGGTTCTCAAAGGCGGAACCATAAAATAGAAAACCCTCAAATTTCACTATTTCTTTTATTTATTTGACTTTTTTATAGTTTGCCAACAACGCAATGGTCCGACTTATTGACCACTTTGTCCCTCAAGTATTTTGCATATTTTAAAGATTTGAAGATTTTTTTATTTAACGATATCTTTCATGTAAATAAGAGACAAGAAAATTTTTGCTATTAATAGATATGGTCCGTAAATATCTCTGATTTCATTCAGCGCATCATTTATTTAAATAATATACTAAAATCTTTTAACTATTTCTTACTTGCAGGTTGTACTAAAGTCTATACCAAAAGCTCACACCTGAAGGCACATCAACGTATTCATACAGGTAAGTCAGTTGATACACACACAAACATATGCACACTCATACATACAGCTGATATTATGAGGCTGCATAAATTATGCGCAATTTAATGCGCTTAATTAATTTATATAACAATTTTCGCTGTTTTTGCATAAACATCGAAATACTGACTAAGAAATATCTACAGCAAAGAACATTATTTGACTTAAGGCCTGTATTTCGAGTAAAACGTGTAAGAGATTATGCTAATTTGGCAGCAACAACAACAGGCTTGTGTCTTAAGGCACACTTTTCACCGGTTCGTAAAAAATGTGTGGGCTGCTAAAAACAAAAATAGAAATTCTAATAAAAATATAAACCAACTTCTTGTTGTTTTCGTTTATTTAATTTTTTGCGGTTTATTTTTGTTTTTTTCCCCGTTTAACTTTTTTGATCACTGCTTAGTCATGTGTTGATATGCGCTCAAGTTCTTGAAGTATTTTTATTGATTTCTTTTTTGCCTGAGACTAAATATGCCCTGCAGCTTGTTGGCGTTGAGCAATAAATACATTTTTGCTGCATGCAATATTTGCACTCAATTGATTTATTTTAAGTTAACGCCACACGTCGTTCATTGTTGGCAGTTGGATTAATTTTGAAATATTGTTCATAGATTGCAGCAACTTGCTGGCTGAACATTGAACAGCAACAAAAATGGCAGCAATAACAACAACGGCAACATACACTACATAGCTTATATGTGTACTTAAAGGCGCTTAAACAAGTCGTTCAAACTCACATCAGCCCAACTTGCAGCAAAAATTCTGATTTATGACTAACGTGATGCTAATGAAAAAGCTACTAAAAAAACTACAACAAAAATGAGTTTCACATTTTATGTATTCATTTTTGCCGCTTATTTCTATGCGCTATAATAATAAATTGCAAGAAATTATTTGACTACCAAAATAAATAAAAAAAAATCAATTAATTTAACAGGACTTGAAAATAGGTGCATAAATTTAATGAAAACTTCAGTATTTTCATATAAACAAAATGTGTACACATGTTATATTGAAAAATCAAGTTCTTTGCATTTGAATACTAGAAGAGTTATATTTGAATATTATTAGTACTTTTCTTATGCTTATATATTTATATTTTAAATATGAATAATTCTTTACAATTCAGACTTTTTATGCAAATTTCTTGTTTGAAGATAAAAATAAATTTTGTTAATTTTGTTAATAAATAAATCTTTTATAGCAATAAAGATGCTAAAATATCATTATGTCATTTGCATGTAAACACTCAAAAACACTTAATCGCAAAAGTCTACATACAATGCATCTTATGAGTAAAAACTAGTTATTTATGAAGCAAATAAAACTATTTGTATTCATAAATGTGTATTAAAAAAATAATAAAAGCAAAAAAAATAGCAATTTAATGCTTAAGCATAGTACTCTGCTTGCGTGGAATTTCGCTGACAACATTCGTTTATTTGTTGCGTGAAAATTCTGACATACAGTGGTGGTCACGAATTTAGCACACTTGAAAAATAATAGTGAATACTTAAGTTTTCTATTTATTCGTTTGAAATTTTTAATGAACTTTTATTAAATTTATATATATTTAATCCTCTTTATTTCTTATGTATACTTTTTTTATTTAAAATTTGTTTTTTTAAGAACTTTAAGTCAATTAGAAAATAAAAATAAACATTTACACTTGGTCATGAATTTAGCACACGAGCAAAAAAATGTCTAGGATAAAAAATAAAATCAAAATTTATTGCATAAATCTCAATGTTTCTTAGGAAATCCCTTATTCCTAATTACTGCATCGCATCTACTTGGAAAACTTTCGACCAAAGCTTTACAACGGTACTTTGGAATACTATACCAAATCCTTTGGATTTGGGTTCACAAATCTGAAAAATTTTTGGGTTTTACTGTTAGTATTCGCTGCTTGACATCCCTCCACAGATTCTCAATCGGGTTGAGGTCCGGTGATTGCGCTGGCCACTTCAAAATATTTACATGACATTAACACGAGTCTTATAAACAACTCGCAACTGTTCGAACAGTGTGCTTTGGATCATTATCCTGCATAAAACAGTTATGACAAATATGATTATGTAAATGTTCTAAACCATTTTTTTATCAGTTTTAACAATCGGACCAACTCCGTGCAAAGAAAACGCCGCCCATACCATGACATTTTAACAACCGTCTTAAAAAGTCTTAAACGTGTACCTTGGATTGTGTTGCATGTCTTGAGGATGCCACACATATTGTTTGCCGTCAGATCCGAACTTTGATTCATCACTCCAAAGTACATTTTCCAAAAACTCCTTGGCTTTTTTTAATGTTCTTCTGCAAACGCAAGACTACATTTAATATTTTTTGCAACACATGTGGTTTATGTTGGGCTATACAGCCACGCAAATTGATTTCATTCAAGCGTCTTCTTATGGTTTTTGAGAACACATTTATGAGATATTTTGATGAAATTTCATTTTTAATTCTTAAAAGGAGTCTTAAGTGAAGCCTTACAAATAAAATGGTCCTCTCTTGCTGTTGTTTTTGCGCTCTAGGTCGCTGTCTTACATTTTTAATGCTACCATACGGCTCTACATGTTGAAATGCGTTATATACAACCTTCCTGGAACATCTTAGAAGCAGAGCAATCTCTGAAACTGTGCTTCCATCATTTTTCATTTGCTGAATCAACTGGCGCTGAGCCTCTGAACACCAGTAGTCTTTCGTCATACCTTTTTGCAATTTTTTGTTAGAACTCAAATATAAACTTTATAAATTTAGCAAATTTTACCAGTAAAATTTAATATTAAATTCGTGTCCAGCATTTAACCACATTGATTGCAACTACTTGAAATATGTAAGAAAACGTAAGAATAACTGGAAAACCAACTAACTTCATAAACAACACTCGGCAAAGAGTATTTGTTTACAATTCTTAAGCTAAGATGTTAAAACTTTTAAATTAGAGTTACTAACACAGTGTATGCTAAATTCGTGACCACCACTGTATATTTTGTTGCGAGGTGTTCCGTTTGCAACGTTTCTCAGAGAGATTCAAAGAGTGAGTTGGGAAATTCCATATGATCTCTCTTTTTTCACTTCTACAGACTTTGTTACATACTAAATAATTCAAATTTGTAAAAATAGTAAACTAAAGAATGGTTCACTTATAATTTGACCACATAAAAATAGGTATATCTCTTGAAATAAAACTCCGATTATTAAATTTTTTATATCAAATTAAATTATATTATTTCATGTTTCAGATAACTAATTATGGATACTAAATTACAATGTTTCGGTAAAAATTTCGGACTTTCTTTTTAATGCCTTGCATTAGGTTTTGCACAACTTGTCGTGATACTTCACCGCATACCTTATTCCACTTTATTCCCAAATTTTCTTTTGAATTTGAAGTTCTGCCATGTTTTTTTAACTTTTGTTTGGTTATTGCCCAAAATCTCTTAATTGGTCGAAGTTCGGGACAGTTTGGTGGGTTCATGTGTTTCGGTATAATGTCAACAGCGTGTAAACAGTACCAATCCATTGTATCCTTGGAATAATGACAGGATGCCAAATCTGGCCAAAATTTCACAGGAGCTTGGTGGCATCGAATAAAAGGCAGTAGACGCTTTTCCAGACATTCCTGTCGATATAATTCACCAGACATCGTGGAATGCGTCACAAATGGGCGACTTTTCAGTCCACAGCTGCAGATTGCCTGCCAAACCAATACCTTTTTTCCAAATTTATCCAACTTATCGTATTTATACCTTTCGGTCACTCCTCCTCTTATTTTTGCAACATAAAAATTCCGACCTGGTAGCTGTTTGACATCCATTTTGACGTATGTTTCGTCATCCATTATAATGCACCCGTTAAATTTTGTCAAAACCTGTTCATACAGAATGCGTGCTCTCCTTTTTGCTACAGATTGCTATTTTTCCGAACGGTTTGGAAATTTTATAGTTCTATATGATACCAGCTTTGCATTTATGCGAATTCTTCGTACCGTACTTTTACTTGTTCCGTATCTTTTTGCTCGATCATTGTCGGAGAGGCCTGGATTTAAACGTATGGACCTTAATACCTTCACCCGCAAAGCTGGGTCTCCGCTTCCCTTTTTTTTAGCCGCTCTTGTTTTTCGTTCAACGGACAACGTTTGTTTATATCGTTTAAGAACATTGTTGACGGTAGATTTTGGAATATTTAAGATCTTAGCGATTTTTCTTCCCGACCAGTTCGGATTATCCAATGATTTGTGCACAATCATTTTCCTAATTTCTTTTTCCATCTTCGCCTGTAGTCACAAATATAAACTTACAGAAATGAATTTTGCTGGGAATAACGGTGCATTGTTTACAAACAATACGTCATTAAAAACTTTTTATTTGGTCTACTGGGGGCGCTGCAATCGACAGTAACATGCGGCCAAATTATAACTGAACCATTCTTTATTAATATTATATATGGCCTGCTTTTGCATTAACTACTTCTCGCATGTGTTTCGGTGTAGAAAGCACCAGCTTTTTATAGTTTCTGATATTATTTTTTTTCCATTCTTTCACGAATGCAACTTTGAGTTTAAAAACATCTCGTATTATCGACAGACGTGTTATAAGTAGATGTTAAAGCAGCGATAAAATAATCATTAAAACTATTTGGATCAAATAGACAATCAACAGATTTCATATTACATACTCCAGTCTGTCTTAAATTGTTCCAAAGTTTTTTGGAAGGTTGTGCTAAACTTAGCTTGGACACAAAAAAGTGCGTTTAGACAATTTAACAATGCAGTTAGCTTCATTTCTAGCTCTTTTTTTTGCTGTCCCCAATTAGATGTTGTCGGGTTTCTCTTCCAACGATTATAAGTTTTATTATGTTTTTTTCAGGGCCAATTTAACATTATTTGTAAACCAGGGACAACTTCTGTTAGAGACACGACGTGTAGTCAGTGGAACATACAACTCAAATAATTCACAAATTATATTACTTAAAAAATACAACTTCTCATTAGCAGTACTAAGGAATCAACATTCGGACCAATGAATGATAGACAGGTCATTATACAACGAACCATAATCAATAGCCTTATAGTTGCGAAATGAAACAGTTTTAACAGTTAAAATTGGTGTCAGATTTATAGTCAAAGAACAAAAAAGAAGATCATAATCAGATATAAACGATAATTGGTCGAAAAGCAAAACAGTAGTAACATCTGAAACAACAAAAAGATCAAATAAAATTGGAGTAGCATTAATAACATAGCGCGTAGGTAAACTGGCTTTTACTATTTGGAGAATAACTGCAGTAAGACGATCAATAAAATTACCAACAAGACTATCCTTAAATAAAACACTTATATTTAAATCACCACACAAAACGAAGTGATCATAGTCAATTGCACAATTCAACAATATAGTAAACAATTGCTCTAAACAACAATTACGATTCAGATTATACACACACGACAAGAAAACTTTTGTACAACTGTCATTGGTTTGGACATTAAGAAACTCTACCTCTGAACCACTGGACATTCCTAACAGATTAACATTTAAATTATTTTTACAATATATTGCAACACCCCCGGCTTTTTTATCAATTCTATCATTTCGAAATAGCTTATAGTTCTGTGTATTCAAACAAGAGTAATTTACGTCTTTATGAAACCAAGTTTTAGAAACACAAATGACATCAAAAGCGGAGTTTTCAAAGCAGTGCCAAACATAATCAAGTTTACATCATTCAGACTTCACGAATTAAAATGAGGTTGTTAATGATGTTTTTGGAAGAAACTAATTCAAAAGTTATTTAATGTTTCCTGAGTTCTCCAACCAAATTTTCAATATTTCTGAATTTTTTATCTCTAGTGGTTCTGAAGTAGACCAATATCACCAATTAGCACCGTAAAGAGTACAATTCCACCTCTCTCCACATATATACATCTCTGACAATACCTGAAAAAAATCATTACTTTTCGTTTTCAAAACCCAAACACGATTCTAAAATTAAATAAAAAAATACTTACTCATTTAAACAGCTTTTTTAAAAAACTTATACAACCCATTTTTATTATACTTTATGACAAATTTATCTTTATGTTGATTTTTCATACTGTAATTTTGTTTTTTATAAGTAAACTAGTATAAAAGCCTGTCCTACGACAGGTCCTCCGAACACTGCCTTTTTGGAGCCTTTTGCCGAAAGCACTTTTTTCTCTTTTTAAAGATTGATTTTTTATACACTTGATTTTTGCAAAAAATGAACCACTTTAGGTAACACTTTACGTATTGAAGCAGTGTTAAGAAATTAGTTTAAGTGTAAAAGTGCAAAAAGTCGAGTTTGGTAATAATCACATTCATACACAACTTTACAAACTGGCCTTGTAACCTTAATACACATAGCAACTCAAGTGTCGTTTTGTGGCTGATACAATTCAATTTTTTTGTACAGTCGACTCAAATCGACTCAAAAGAATTTCATTAAATTCGTCATAACTTTTTTATAAAAGGATGAAAAAACAGGTAGTTAGATCAAAAACGTACTATTGTAAAAACCCAATATTATCACTGATAAGTATCATATATGTTTTCTGTGCATGCTTTCAGGCTGAACAAGGTTTTGAGAACAGTGTGTCTTGTGGAATTATTTTGCTGTCAAAAAATAATTACAATTTGAAAAAAATGTGTGCGGAGCAGCATGCTTGCCTTCTATTAATTAAGATGTACATACTTTCAGACTGAACAGTTTGCGAGATATTGGACACGGAGCAGCGTGCTTGCCTTTTATATATTAAGATTATCAAAATGTTTAAAGTTTTGCTGCATTTTTATTTTATGCTCATCACATGTGCTCACATATTTGTAACTTCCAAAGCATCATAGTCGGAAAGTGTTGCCACATTTAAAGAAATTTACATAATTTTATAATACTTAGACTATCTCTGTTAAGCTTCTAATATTTTAAAACCAAACTTTAGTAATTATTTTTTGTATTTACTGCCAATAAAATGTGTCAGCCGGACCACTGTGCAGTGTGAGAAGGCCAAAGAATGGCTTTTACAAAAAAAGTTCTGAAGTTAACACTTAAAGCCATTTTATTTACATTTTTTGCGGCAGTTCGTGCAGTATTTAAAATAAATGTTCAAAATGGCACGTAGGTGAGTTATTTTGTTTTATGAACATTAAGAATAAAAAATATAATTTAAAAAATGCGTTAGGTTAAAGTTGAATCCCTACGCTACGAAATGAAAATTTTCCAATTTCTCATTTTTTAAGTGAAAACTTCTTTAGGCGCGTTGAACGATTTTGGTAGAGGGTAAATCTTTGGTTTGCGTCATTGTCTTTTTCCGAGTAACTCTCGTCATCAATACAAACAGCAAAGATAACAAGATAGGAAACTTAGAAAACATAAGCAAGTAACCATGAATAAGTTCCTGTGCTGACGCATCGTTCTTTCCCATCCCTTTGCTCCGGTGCGAAACATTAGCTGCATTCCCGTGGCACTAGAACAGATCGAATCTCAGTAAAACAACGTTAATTCAACTTTATATCGATTTGTCATCACAGTCTTGAAACAGCTGTTTTAAGAGCAATAACAGAAGAAAACAACAATACCAAAACGCCCATTGAGCGGTGAAACGTGAAAATTGGAAAATGAATAGTTATTTAGATTTGCCAACTATTGGCAGCATTTTAAGATCAGAAATAGAGCTACAAATCGAGCTGGTTTTAATTTTTGTTTTTGTTTTGTGAATAAAATAGAGCCGCGCTCTAGATCAACGACCACGGGAATGCAGCTATTGAATTTTACTGTTTTTTTCAATGTATATTAGAGCTAGCTGTAGGCTAAAATAAAATAAATTTTAAATTTTTGATATTTGCTTTTTGTTTGACTGGCCGTGAAATCTCTTATAATGCCTCCACTTGAGATCTTGCTACCAGGCAAACAAAAAACATAGCAAGCAAAGTGCTGTTTATTTTCCGCCGCCAATTCGGTTCATCGCCTCTAACGTTGCGCAACCGATGAGATACTGCTCTTCTCTGTTCATCGTTGTAGTAGATTTGCTTGGTAATTGTTGTTGTAAATGTATTTTAGTTCAGCTACAGATCTACATATACATTGACAGAAAAACAGTGAATATCCTTCATGATTTCTTTATGAATGAACGATTTATCAGCAGATATACTTATTGATGGTTGCTTGCTGCCATAGTAGAATTATACAAAGTAGTGTTAGGTCTGAATGTATTCTCTTTCTAAGTGACCATAACTCATCCATTTTGATATATTTGCCAATTCTTGATTTCATATTGCATTCTCATTGTTTGCAGATTTTGTATGAAATGTCAACTTCGTTTTGACAGTTTCGGTCACCGGCTCTCCGCCCTAATACTACCTTGTTTAATTTTGCCATGCTTGCTGCATTTTCTGAGCGCCTGGTAGCCAATATTCAAGACCGTGTATTTGAGTTTCATGACCAACATAAAAACATTTGTAGTTTTATAAATGCCGCCAGCATATTCTGACTGGGACCATGGTATAATAAGTAATAGGTAGGAGTGACATTTCGTGTTTCGACCATGGAATTTCAAGCAAAAGAAAACAAAATAGAGAACGTGTGTCACACACATTGGCCGCATTCAGAGGAGTCATCTGCTGAGAATGGATAATTTAATTGCAAAGGTTTCTCACTTAAATTTAAAAAAAAACTGTTTCCAACTATTGACTCTGCTGAAAGCTGCCAATGTGTGTGACACACGCACTTTATATTGTTTTCTTTTGTTTTAAATTGCAGCTCGTGAGAAAATAAGAAGTTTACAAGGCTAACTAATAATAATTTTATCATGAGTGGGACCGCATCGTCCAAAATTTTTTGTTTCTTATTTCAGCTACCATAAGCCAATAGTATCTTTTTTAAAAATAAAATGCAATGATTAATGACGCAAACAGTGAAAATAATGTAAATGTAATTCAATGAAATTCATGTAAATACGAATTCTATCTATACGTATTTTAAAAATTTTTGGTTTCTTATTTCATCTACCATAAGCCAATAGTATTTTTTTTAAAAATATAATGCAATGATTAATGACACAAACAGTGAAAATAATGTAAATGAAAATACAATTAAATTCATGTAAATACGAATTCTATGTATACGTATTTTAAGTGTGTATTAATTATTTAAATAAGTTTAATTTATATTTTTGTTTACGTTTTACTATGTTTTTTTTTATTAAAACCCATAATTTAAAATATAATGAAATGATAAAAGATGAAAATAATGTACTTTAATGATGAACCGGGTGTACGGATGAACCGAATTGGGGGCAGAAAATAAACTGCACTTTGCTTGCTATGTTTTCTGTTTTCCTTGTAGCAAGATCTCAAATGGAGGCATTAAAAGAGACTTCAAGACCCATCAAACAAAATACCATATATAAAAAAAGTAAATTTATTTTATTTTAGCTACAGCTCTCTACATATACATTGAAAGAAAAAAATTAAATATCTTTCTTGAGGATTATTTTTAATTCAATAGTGCTCCCTGTATGTTATTTTTATATCAACAATATTCAATTTAAATGTAATAATATAGTTTGGTGTAATTATAAAATAAAAATTCTATCTGAATAAAAAATATTTTGAAAGAAATACTCAAAGGTTGGGGGGGTGAAAATATACAATTTTTTTCCGATTAGCATGAAAATTCTTACATAGCAGTAAGGCGGTCCGTGGCAGTACAAAGTCTTCCAGGGAATACTAATATTTTACATATATGTTTACGATTCAGTCGGCAGTCCCCTCACTGCTATACTTTTTTTTTATTTTATTTCTCTACTTACAGACCCCTTATACATTTGTGTTTGATATGTTATATACTTCGCCAAACCCAAATCATTTGAATTTTTATTTTAAATTTCAGAGTTTTCCGTCTAATATTAATACAAACTTATGCTAAAAAGTTAAATTACTAAACTCAATGGGTTCTTGTGGTGAGCATTAATGGGTTAACTTCAGTAGATAATGTATTTATTTATGAATACACTGTAAAAATTTGGAGAAAGTTTACGAAAAAAAACAACTTTCTAGAAAAACAATTATAGTCTTTAAGCTCTGTGTGAAGCGCTTTAAAGCAGTTTACAAAATTTGCAAATTTTTGAACACTAAAAATTTCTTATTTCTTCCATTCTTGGGATACTAACCATTTACGAAGAGTCTGGTGTTTCGGCCTTATTTTCAAAGTTATTTGTTATTTCGGGAATTTTTTTCATAACAAAATAACTTTTTTTAACATTTTATTATTCTTTTACATGTCATATCTTTAACTCTAAAAAATTTTTTGGAGTGTATTTTACGATTTTTTTGAGTTTTTTTTACGTCCAAAGATGACACCTAAAAAATGGTGTGTAAAATAGATGGCCCGGGTTAAATAGATTATTGTTCTGCAGGCCTGTCATTTTGGCAGGTAGTAGATTTAAACATATTTAATAAAAATGCTCCCGACTTTGTTCTATAACTTCGTAATTATTTAGAATTTTGGTCTGAAATTCTTACGGTATACTCTTAATATATTGTAGTATACCTATACATATTATTTAAATTACTTCAATGTATTTCATTATAAAACAAGCTATAAATACTTTTCTTAACATAAGTAATAATATAAAAACCTCTACTGTAATAATTTTCGAGAACATGCATTCAAACAATAAGAACATATGTTAATACTAAGCACTACTATCTATCTCATTCACACACATGTACCCATATGGCTGAATACAAAACATATGATATTATATTATACTTTTTACTCCTACACAAATATGTTAACATATGATTTTGTTTACGTTTTCTATTAATATAAGTCTACTGACTCACACATATTAAACTATTAATACTTAATTACAAATATGTATTACGATATTCTACTATTACTCTTACACTAATTAAAGAACATATGAATCTATTTACATTCTAAACTACACAAACAATTGTTAACTAGTTTTAAGACAAAATACCGTTATGCTTACTATAAAAGGATGAACAAATTTGAAAATAAATCAATCTAGTTTTGAGCTCTAACAGCTGCCAACTATTTTCATTTTTATAAGTCTTGAGCTTTAATAGCTGCCGACTTAAACCCTTTTAGCCTCTGCACTTTTTTAGTGAACGGCATAAAAAGGATATTTATAATAGCGCCAGTGGCGAACTTCGCCGGCAACCAATAGGCAGGTCCTACAACGTATTTTTATAGAACGCGAGTCCTTTTTTTATTATTTTAAAAATAAAAGGGCGCGTACATGGCGATCCTGCGATATCGCCAAAAAATATTATTACAATATTATACTCCCAGACTACAACCCTAATCCAGTTTGCAAAAAGAAATTGTGTTGCAAAAGCCTTGCGTTTCTGAGCAATTCGAATATCTTTTGATATATTAACTCCTAATCAAGTTCGTTGCTTAAGTCTTTCGTTATGCTGAGGTATTAAGCGAATTCGCGCAATTTTTAAAACGTAGTTAGAAAAAACAAATATAATAGTAAAAAGAAACGCGGAAAAAATCCTATATTAAAAGTTTTATTTTAAAGCGAATGTTTATTTTAGTAAAATTATTTTTTTACATTATAATTATATAACTTTTAAGGAAAATTTTGTAAGTTTCTTGGATAACAAATATAAAGGTAACCGTAGCTTAGCAGAGCACCTGAAATATGCGGTGGATACGATTTTTCGGAGCTTGATCAGAAAAAAAAATTAATTAAGATTTTGCTGAAACTGATTTTTGACTAAAAATGTCATATATTTTAGATTACACTGTGCTCTTTTTTGTATATTTTTTCTGTACAACTGTATTTGATAATTGAATCGTTTTTCACTTATTTTTGGTATAAGGAATCTCGTGGTGGCATTTGTATTACCACTTTACCCAAAATTTTAGAACAAAATTTTCTTTTTTAAGATATAGCAAAAATTACTCAAGATATGCACTCATTTTCATGTTGATAACTCTTGAACCATAAGGATTTTCATTTTGGTCAAAGTTCTTTCTATAATTCTGGCCAACAAATTTTTTGAATAAGTGAATATGAAAAAATCGCTTCCAGTGGGTATTATCGAGTGATTCTTACAAAAAGTCAAACGAAAAAATTCGAACAACATTGCGTATGAGTAACATTTTTTGCTTTGGAGCGTTGATAGCGGGCAAGACATATGTCGCTAATTAAAGGTTTAAAGACACTTTCAAATGATTTTTCGTTATATATTTGTTCAACAAAGTTGTTGGCAAGAATAATAGAAATATTTTTGGTGAAGAAACCAAAATAAAAATCCTATTGGTTCAAGAGTTCTCAACATGCAAAAGAGTGCATATCTGGACTAATTAAAAAAAAAAAATGTTGCACTAAAGTCTTCGGTAAAGTGGCAAAACGAATGCTAGCACGAGATTCCTCAATTTTTTTTTTCAAACCGTCGCTATTTCGCGAAAAGTGGCCATGTCCAGGATGTAGCGACATTCTTACTAATTAGCAATCTTTTTTCACATGACTATGCTGGTTTAAATCGTGTCAAGATGGATACGGTATTTTTTACCTCCTCTACTTCAACAGTGTGTAAATAATTTTTTCCTTATTTAAAAATAATTTAAATTTTAAAAATACCAATTGGTTAGTTTTTATCGATCGTCAAAAGAGGCTCGAAATTCGGGCATCTACACTAGAATACTGCCTTAATAGTTCAAAGTGCTTAATTAAAGTAATTTTGGATTGATTTGACGATCTCTTGAATTAAAAAAAAAATTTGCTTATATGTGAAAATGATTTATCTCTATGTAACGTCACAATTAAAAATTGAAATTTCCAGAAGCAGCATTTATAGTTCCTAACTAAAAGAATTTTGTTCCATTACTTTCGCCACATTCGATTTTTGTGCAAAAGCTGAAACTTTACAATGTTACCGACACTCGTAAAAATGTGATTCACAGTAATGTGCAAAATGAAATTTTGGCTTGTTCCATTACGTCAAAAAAGAAGTTAGTTTTTGAAATAGTATAATACATTATTTCTTAAGATTTTATTTTTTTTAAGATAAGTATAATACATTATCTCTATTTCCTTACAAAGCAACGAAGTTTCCTTCTTAAGTCTTTTGTTTTAACTACCAAAGACTTTTTGTTTACGAATTCCCCCACCTTCAAGCTGTACATGCACAATAAGTAAAAAACTTTAACTA
The DNA here is from genome assembly GCA_963920525.1 of Dichetophora obliterata. Taxonomy (NCBI): domain Eukaryota; kingdom Metazoa; phylum Arthropoda; class Insecta; order Diptera; family Sciomyzidae; genus Dichetophora; species Dichetophora obliterata. The sequence continues at coordinate 107,015,882 of OY986438.1, forward strand.
AACTTTAAATGAGCACACTTAATCTCAGCTCAAGCACAGCTCATAAAATGTAATTAATGTAATAAACATTAAAATCCAGCACTCAGCAAATACAAATAAAGTCTTTTCTTCTGGCACACACACAGGCAGAAAAAATGCAATAAAAATATTTTAGTGCACAATAAATTAGTGCACATAAATCACGAGGGCATGTACGATTAATTATAAAAATAAAGCGAGCAACAGCAAAATAAACTATAGTCCGTTGCTTATCGTCAGCTATAGAGTTCTATATAAAAACTGAACCAAAAATCTTAAGCGACCAAAAAAGCAAACTCCTCCTAAATAAAATCCACAAATTTTTCAAAAGCAAAAAACTAATCAAGCTTCAACAAATCGAGTGCAATCTGAGTCACAGTTACTAGTGAGGTGAGGCGAATGAGCGAGTGACTGAGCCACCACAAACTGTTGTGTCCACCGCTAAATTGTCGAAGCAATCTTGATCGCATGGCATGCTGCGCATGTGCAATACAGCTTATGATGACGATGCTGATGATGCTGATGATGATGATGCAACTGGCACATTAACTGCACTGAGAAAATAGTTTCTTTCTACAATCCAATATTTGTTGGCAATTTAAAAACGGCATACTTTCTTATCTGTCATTCGGTTAAAGTGACTAACGTTTTGCATTGACTCAATTTTCACATAATTTTAGGCTCTGGTTTTTATGTTTAGAACAGATCCATAGGAACTTATATCGCGTTTCGTTGTACTTGGGGAGATGTTTCTTGACAGTCAAGACTCATATGTAAATATATCCCTCAAGATAATCATAGGGGTATGTTACGATGATTCCTCAAATGCGTTATCTCTAGCGATAGCAATTCGTGACCTGGAATGGTTTAAAATAACCTGCAAGAACTGAGTTTTTTGTAAAAATATTGACTGGTGTAATAGTTTAAAAAACAAATGTTCAGAAATAATAGTTATGAAAACATTCTTCCAATCTGCATCAAACAAGTTTAAAATTTTTGCATTCAGATTAAAAATAATGCTGTTGTTCGTGCATTTTCTTAATTTTTTGAAAATATTTTCACTAAAACTAAAAAACTTAATTATTTCTAATGCTATTCTCACTTTCAAGATGCCGTTGGAAAGGTTTTGAGTGCTTGCAATGATTCCTAGAGAGAATTGCTTAAATTGATATTCATATATAAAAACTTAAATATTAATAATAAAACAAACACCCACTGAATAAACTAAGAAATATCAATAATATGCATTCAAAACAGCATTATATTTAATCCATTGCAAACATCTACAATTTTTTGATGGAGAAGGGAAGTGCTTTTTCGACCTATAATATTTTACAGTTTATTTTTTACAACTACTACACCAGAAAATATTTTTCTAAACAATTTGATTTTAAGAGGTTATTTTAAGCCATTCCAGCTCACGGATGGCTATAGCTAGAGTCGAAATATTCAGGGAATTATCATAATATAAGCCAAAGATTATTTGAAGAAGCCGACCACAACAACTTCCCTCTTTTTTTCTCTATGAAGCATGAGGCACCTTAATGTACATATATGGGCTATTCTACGATACTTTGCATATTTACACGGAGAAAATTCGCACATTTAATGACTATGAGCAAATGACCATAAAGAAAGCATTTGTGCTCATAAATGCGGAGCAAGATAAAATTATTAAATAAGAGCAATTTGTGTAAGATCTATTACCAAAGCGATCATAAAGTATGAGAAAATGGTGTAATATGTGTTGCTAAAGTGTTCATGGATCATGTGAAAGTCATATTGAATTGAATACACCTTTTTTAGAAAAGTTAAGATTTTATGTTATTTTATTACAAAAACTATTTATTTGTATACAAATAATAAAAATTTCTTATAATCTATAACCTCAATATATTCACTTTGTTATTAAGTTTATTTATTTGCTTACATTGTTCATATAAATGCTGTTCCGTTGATTGTAGAAATTATGGAAATTAAAAGTTCATTCAAAATGAAATATTTCAGTTAAAATGGCGAAAATATCCCACTAAAAAAAATCGTTCACAAAAGGGGAAATTTTTCGAACATGCGAAACATTCCGGGCGGAATTCATACAAAGTTGATAAAAAAGTGACGAATAAATCCGAGTAGAATATTATTCATGATAGAGCTGATTGTAGGCATAGTCTATGGTACTATACATGATCAAAACTTATATATGGTTAAAAGAAACATACTTTGTATTTTATGAACAGCTTGACCATGACTTGTGCGCAAGGAATTTTCTCCGTGAAGCCGCTGAGTTTTCACATCATTTATTGTAGTAATTTTCAATCAGTTTTTAGAGTGTAGTGGAAAATCGTAAATTGCGTAAATACCAGTATGTATTTGTAAATTTTTAGACGATATTTCAGACGCTTATACGATAAGAACTATGGAAAAAACTTTTTGCGCATTGATTCTTCAGGCTATCTTAAGTTTCTCATATTAGATTTATTCCAATAATACGCACAACACTCATTAATTCATAAATTCAAGTACGCAGTTCGTTGTTCAAGCTACCACTTTTTTTAATTCCCAGTTTAAGCCCCAGTGAAAATTTTACAGTGGAACAATTCTTTATAACAGCATCATGTTATTGTGTTAATTAATACTCAGAAAAGACGATCTAAGCCGATCTGATCGACAACTCGATTCCGCTAAATATGTAAAGTATCGTAAAATAGCCCAGATATGAGTTGACCTACACAGTAAAAAATATGAGCATAAATTTTATACTATTTTGTATACATATAAATCCAAACCAAAAATATTTTAAAAGATATACCATCAAATCTTATAATTTTTTCCAGACCATTTTTCTCGTCAGACCAATCGAAACCACTATATTTTTAAATTTCCCGATTTCGGTGAATTTTTTTCTTTCGCACCATGATATATTTTAATAAACACATGATATCCATATGAAATTTTCAAATTATATTTGTTTTATTCTTTTTATAATATTGAGTGGCATAAAATTTATAAATTATTTGGAATAAAAAAAAGTTTATTAATTTTTAGCTAAATTTTACAGATTTTTGATAATAGTCAATAAATATTGTTAAAAAGACGTCAAGCCAACACACTAAGTTATTGGAATCAAACTCTTTTCTTAGTGTACTGTGGCTCAAAAATCAACTCACGACTTGCAGTGGATTGAAATTGAAAACGAATTGAATTGAATTAAATTCGCTCTTACTGCACCAGCTAATAATGTTACTGCTGTTGTTGTTGCTGTTGTGGGCATCTTGTGGCCTCATCATCATCATCGCTATTATACGGCTGTCCCGATCAACGATCGCCATTCACAAAAACCCGCAACAACATCATAGCACCAACAGGAAGTTTTCTGCAGAACTGGTTGGCAAATGTTGCACAGCCGTGCCTGCAACGCCTTATTGTGTTCCGTAGTTGTTGTATTCTTTTTGTTTGTTTTTTTTTTTGTTTCTGTTATGTAGGTACTTGGCTTGTGGCTTCACTTTATGGGTCACTGTGTTAAGTTGTAAGCAATGCGCAACGCGCACAAGTGGCTACTTAAGTGCCGCTTATGAATTGGGTTAAGTGATGAGTGCAAGAACAGCATCAACGCCGCGATCCTTAGCAGCAACTGCAGCTAAGTCAACAAATGATTGGCATAGAAGAAAAAACAAAATACAAGTTTTTTGTGTGTTGCATGATATTAAAAATTAGCTCATCGCATTTTAATTACTTGGAGTTAATTGCATGTGTAATTGAGTGGTTTAAAAAGATTTGGAACTTAAAACCTTATTTTGTAAAACGCACGCAATCACCTCACTTCAGGTTTTTGTCTGGCAGTTCCAATAAGATAAACCCTCTCTCTCTCACTGAAATTTTTCTTTAAAATATATTGCCAGATAAAAAAAAATCGAACGCAAGTGACTGCGTTTGTTTTACAAAATAAGGATATTAGAGTAGGTATAAAGGCAACAATAAAAATATTTGATTAAGATCCAAGTAAATTTTAAAAGCATACTTTTCAGCTTAGATTGTTTGATGCACGAAGTTGTATTGTTTATATTGAAAACTTTTGTTGATCAGTTTGAATGTTGAGTTCTGAACATAGTAGGAATAAATTACATCAATGGATTGCTAAAAAAAAGCATAAAAATAACAAACATATACAAAGAGGCTTTTATGAGTGCTTTAAAATATTTATCTCTAAATTGAATTGATGAAGACATAAGAAGAACTTGTCTATCGAACTAAAAATTTATAATGGCATGAATATTTTATCCAAACTCTTCCCGAGTAAAAACATTAGAGGGCAAACAGCGGTCGATCAGCGGCAATACTGATTCATGCTGATTCATACTGATTTATTTCATTGTAAAGTATATTTTCATTTAAGTAATGCCCTGGTTATGCTAGACAAACATGTTTGCTGTTTAATTTTGTTAATTTTCTTCGCTGATCAAATATTCGTTTCCGGGTTATGCTGTGTTTGAACAAAAAAATATAAAATTCAGTCATAAAATAAAAATGTTTGGCATGTTGCTGTTTTAAGCAGCAAAAAAAATATGTTTTGCGTGAGAACGAAGAAATGAGCATGAAAAAAGTCTCATTTTATTCGTAAAATACCAACAATAAAATCAGTTCACCAAACATGTTTGTCTAGCATAACCAGGGCATAAGGGATTCCAGTCTGGATGAGGGCTTACACAATATAATTGGATTTTAGATTATTGACCTTTGACCTGAAACATAATCGTAAAAGGAGTGTTTTTTAAATGAAAGCTAAAATATAAGAGATAGAAGAATTTTAGACATTGAAAATGTGTGCAAAAAATATGCTGGTATTTTTCGCCATCTCTTACGATTACCCTATAATAAAAATTTATTTTATGTAACATGTGTGAATACATATTGTGATGCTGAAATTTGTTGCAAATAGGAAATTGTGAAAAATAACCGTTATTTAGATGGAAAAATTATTTCGAAATGGCGAAAACTATAGATTTTCACAGTGCAACATATGTTTGTATGAAAAGTTGTTGATTAAGAAGAATAACGGTAAACAGCAATTTCATTTAAACTTATCGTAAAAATAAAAATTTCGGAATGACCGATTTAGGTGAAATTTTGCAGGGAGCATAACTGACTGAAATTAAAAACTGAATTTGGGTAAAAAAGTTTGACGTGAATTTTGGCGGAGTAACAGGGTGCAAAAAACTGACAAAAATCGACAAAAACGCCAAGAATTGATTTTTACGAAAATTCATATCTCAACATATCTAAACCGAATGTTAAGTCTGAACTATCGTTGGAAAGGTAATTAAATAGACATTAACTGGCAAAATTACCTTTTCAACAATATAAAAATTAGGGTGGGGAATCAATGAGTTCATGAGATTTGAAAAATTTAACATCTTAACAAAAATTTAAATTAAAAAACATTTTTCTTTAGATGTTAAAATAACCATATCTCATGAACTCAGAATGAAAGTTAAATTCTGATTTGCGAAAAATACTAAGTCATGGTAGAAGCCATGAGAGGCAGATGGTGTTTAAAATGTTATTTTGAGGTTGAAAGCATAATAGGACCAACTTACACACTTGACTGAAATAAGAATTGCCTTAATGGTAATAACAGCTATTAACTATTTACGGCAGTTTTCTTCATTTATTGAATTTTTTGTGGGGGGTCCCAAAAAGCTGACTGAAAAAGGGTGGATATGTTTGAAAAAAATATTGGTAGAATTAATAATTTATTTATTTATCTATTTATTTATTTCGTCTACTGATTTACAATATTACAGACTCTATTTCCCTATATTACAAACTAGTTAAAAAAAATAAATAAGTTTAATCTAAACTGACTTTCCGAAACATTAAAGTTAAGAATATGTGAGAAACTGTTGCATTAGTGCATGAATCTTGCTATACGCTCGTTATTTGCATAATTAGTTCTATGAAAGCTTTCAACTAACATCCGATTGCGCCTCAAATTCCTTGGTGCCACATAAAGTTGGAACCAATTTGAAAGTTGTAAACAATCAATTTTTTCGGATAATACATTAAAAACGAATAGAAGAGAACTAAGCGTTCTTCTATATTTTAAGGACTGCAAGCCAAGTAACTTTCGACGAGCATCATATGTTGGAAGACCATAAGGCCAATTAAGCTTTTTGAGTGCATATTTGCTCATAAATTGTTGAACTCTCTCAATTCGGTTTGAGTTATCAATATATAATTAGTTCCATACAATAGAACAGTATTCAATTATGCTACGAATTAAAGACACATGTAACGATTTTATTTTTAAAGGATCTTTAAAATTTCGTTTATTTCTTTTTATAAACCCAAGCATGAAATATGATTTAGAAACAATAAAATCACAATGGCATTTAAAATTTAATTGATAATCGAAAAATTCACCCAAATTTTTAATATCAAATTTACGTATTAAATGACAATTATTTATAGAATAATCAAATAAAATAGTATTTGAGCATTTAGTATACGAAACATATAGAACCAGCTCATACATTTTACTCCTTTAAAGGTTAATTCGGAAGTGATATAAGCTCTGTTAAAAAATTGTTTGCTAAGCTAGTCTTCCTGTGAAGCTACGGAATGACAAAGATTGTGTTAATTTTTATACGATTATAGTAAAGGGTTTATGTTATGAAGGTACACAAACTTCAACGCTGCAAAAATGACAAACGAGTGCTGTCATCTTCGCTATGCATCTTTAATATTCTGTTTTCTCAAATCTACGATAGAGGGCCTTAAGCGTTCATTTTAAGCTTAACTTAAATTAGTGTTCATTTTTGCTCACTTATTTACAGACAGTTGGTCGAAGTTCTACCGCAGGCGAGACTAGTAAATTTTTTTTCACAGTAAACAGTAAAAAATACTGATCTATCAATTTCACGATCAGCTGTTTGTAGCTCGAAATTTTTGCTCGAAGAAATTTTTCAAGTATAGTTCAAGTAATTGTAATTGAATAGGAAGTGGCATTAAGCTTGTTCTTCTGCTCCCTCAGGCTTGAAAAATGTGTAAGGAAACGCTTTCAAGTAACTTTAAGTTACATACCTATTATAAATATTAAAAAAATAAAAATGTAATGATTTCTGATATCGATATTTTCTAAACGCCAACTATATAATATTATTAAATCGTAAAGTTTTAAAATGAAAACAAAAAAAACAGTTTTTTAGAGTCTGTTTTTGTTAAAGGACACTTAACACTGCTTTGATAACCTACGTCTGCGAGACGTATGCTTTCTAAATTTTTGATCTCTCTCTCTCTCTCTCTCTCTCTCTCGTGAAATGCTTTCACTGTAAGTAAGTAAGGTTAGGTTGAGACGGCAGCCACTATACGTGCTTAAACCATACCACACGTACCACGGCTCACTTAGACCAGTAAGGTCCATTGTGGTACCGCTGCCGTATCACCAACGTGTTTCAGTCCGAGTGGAAACACGTTGAGCTTTTGGTAAGGCTTATAAGACGTTTGATACTTGTCCTTGACAGGTCGTCAAGTTCGGAATAGAAGAACGACCCCAAATATTTATGCCTTCTTCTAGCGACCACGGGACAGGAACATAGAAGATTGAAAATGGTTTCTTCCTCCTTCTCATCCCTGCAGCTTCTGCAGAAGTCATTTGTGGTGACTCCCGGTCTGAAGGCATGTCTGCCAATCAAGCAGTGCCCTGTGGTAACGGCCACTAGCGTGACTACCTCTAGTCTTGCCAACAAGAGAAGGGCTTTAGATGTGGTTTACTCATTAAACAGCAGATTTGCAGTTGTCACCGGGATGCTCGGTGAGTTCCAAACCATTGAAGTCACCGATGCACCTTTCCTAGCAAGCTTGTTTGCTTTTTCATTTGCACGTATGCCCTTATGCCCAGGTACCCATATTATTCATTTTGTTATTCTTTTTATTTCATTTAATTTATAATCTAAAGCCAATTAAGGCCAAAATTGATTATATAGACTAACAGCGAGTAAAAAATAATATTTTACATTTCATTTTACATAAGTTATTTACATTAAACTAATTCTTTATTTTAAATTTTCAAACATTTCATATTTAATCTTCTTTTAAATAGCTTAAACTTACTACCATCCCAATTTGCAAAACATTCCCGAATTATAATACCATTTCAAATACAAAAGAAAATAAACTTGAAGGTCTAATGTCAGCGACTTTTTTATTTTCACTAATTAATCATCATTAATTAGATCCCGAACTAGAACGTATATAATGGAGGTAATTCCTTTTAAAAACAGCTAAAGACTGACGGAATACTTTAAGTTCATTAGGAAAATTGTTCCATATCCTCGCAGTTTAAATAACAAATGATCGCTCAAAAGTTGATTTATGAATTCTAGGTATAACAACCATAGAATTTCACCGAGACCTACACATATTGAATAGTCTAGAAATATTATTAGGAGCAGCACATCTCATAATTCTGTAGAATAGAGATATTAATCTAAACTTTATGTAATCATAGAAAGTATAATTAATAAATTTCAGAGTGGAGTCTGCTACATGGTCACGTATGTGAAGATTATAGACGTATCTTATGACTCTATTCAATGTAAGACGTAAATTATTAAGATTGGATCAAATGGTACCAGAGTTAACCTCCAGTCCATAAAATATATGAGACATTAATAGAGCATGAGCACTTTTATATTTAATTGAAGGAGGCAAGTATATGCCCAAACGATATAACTTTCTCAAAATCTAATTAATCCTTGAGCAAACAAGATTAATATGAGGCTTAAAAGAAAGATCAGAATCAACTATAATCTTTATACACTTTATTCTACCTACATTCTCGATCAGATTACCATCAAAAGAAACAGGTAAAGATTGGACACCTCTACAGGAACTATTAAAAATCATTACTTTAGATTTGCTACAATTTATATGAAGCCTATTCATAACCATCCAGTTTTTTATTCTATTGTTTGAGTAATTATTGGCAGCTTGGAGAGAATCAATAAAATCAAAAGTTGATGAGTAAAGTATATATATATCATCTGCAAACATGAAAACATTCGAGTGATCTATTCCTAAGTAATCAACAAAGTCGTAAACATACATCAAAAATATTAAAGGACCGAGTTCGGAACTCTCCGGGACCCCCCTGTAACAGCCAAGAACATTAGAAGATCTCTCACCATTCTAAACAAACTGTTTGCGACCATCTAAAAAGGAAGCGACCATTTTACATCCACTACTAGCAAAATTTAACTTATCTTTGAGCTTGGTTATCAAAATGTTATGATCAACCAAGTCAAAAGCTTTAGAAAGATCTAGGGAAAGTAGAACATTCACCTTGCTCAAGTAAATATTATTACGTATCTTCACAGTTAATCCAATAAGAAGAGTGGTAGTACTATGCCCTTCACGAAACCCAGACTGTCATTGGCGCAGCATGTTATTATTAACATCAATATGTTCCATTATCTGTGATTAAAAAATATTTTCAACAATTTTAGATAGAGCCGGAAGAATACTTATCGGTCTGAAGTTATCAAGTGCGCATGAATTGCCTTGTTTCTTAATTGGTACAATTCTAGCAATTTTCCATGCAGAAAGAAATGTGGACATAGTAATAATAGTATTAACAAAGTATAGTAAAACATCTTCAATTAAGTAAAAGATAAGTTTAACAAATTTAATCGGAATGCCATCATTCCCAATAGCATTTGACTGCATTTTAAAAGTTGTCGAGTAGAGTTCTTCTAATGTTATATTTCGGAGCATAAACCCACTATCAGAATCAAACTCAAGACCCTCCAAACCATTATTATAATTGACTTGTGAAGAAATAAAGTGTGAATTCAAGGCAAGTGGGTCAATACAGTCACTCAAACGTTCCAGATTTGTTTACTATTTAGATTATTAAATCGCATATATCCATATCTAGTCTTCATTCTACGTATTATAGATTTGGCTTTATTACGGTATCTGCAATATGTCTTCCAGTTTAGATCATTGAGGTGTTCTTTAAATGCCTTAAGCGCAAGATCACGTAAGCTTAGTGCATATACAACTCTTTTATCTTTCATATATGGATCAACTCACTTAGTATTAATAACTTTTTTCCTTATGGGTACTTCTGAATAACTGTCTAATAAAATACTGTTTAAAGCTTAGAGCTATATATCTACATCAGCAGTGGCTGATGAATATGGGACTAAAATCAGAATTTCTTAGGCGTATTTAAAGATTAGAGTAGTTTATAAAATTATAATCCCAATATTCAATGTATTTTACTGTTTTTTCAACTGAGCAATCAAGACATACATAAATAAATGCATGGTTTGATACAGCGGGACATCGCTAAGTAGAAAATAATCAATGCCTGCATTCAGCGGAAAGAACTGTTCCACAACTTTCGGGCTGAATGGTATGCTCTCACAGAACATGTTCCTTGAGATGTCACAATTTATATAGCGAAAATATTTTATGCTACTTCGCTACTTGAGCACTTTTTCGGCTAGAATGCGGCCAATGAGAGAAGTTGAGTTGAATCGATGATGAAAATGCGTGGGTATAGAGTTGTGTACATATAAAAAACTTACACTGTGATATAAACTACGCATAGCGTCAGCTTTTGGAGGTTACAATTGAAATCACAAATCAATACAACATTCTCATATCTGCAGCAAAAATCACCCAAAGTAACCTGCAATCTAGAAATGTCCACATGGTGAAATATATGCAACCAACTAAAATAGATGAATTATGACCCTCAATTAAAACAAAAACTGCTTCACAAATTTCAAGTTCACATACTTCTTATACCAAACTTGATTTTATTTTATTTGACACATAAATGCACGTACCCCCACCTCTCATTCCTAAGCGATCATTCCTGTATAAATGATATCCAGGTATCATGACTGCATTACTTGAGGCACATGGTTTTATCCAAGTTTCCGATACCCCAAAAATTTTAAAAATGAATTATTTAAAATAGATTTAATTTCATCAAACTTTGATGAAGAAGGTGAAGATTTCAGACTCTGCGCATTAACATGACCACAATTTCAGAAATGCTTTCTGTTTAAATGATTCGAGTTTAATTCAAAGGAGTCACTGGCAATAGACCCCAAATTTGGGTTACTTGTGACATAAGAATCCACAATTTGGGAATGTTTAGCAAGTTAAAAGTAGATAACAGTAAATAAATGCACATAATAACTTATGTTTTAATGCAAAAATAATATACCTTAGTTTTTCATAAGTATTATATGTTATTGCCGATAACTATTATGTAATATAAACTCAATATTAAGCTAAAGAAAAAAAAAATTACATTTCGCCTAACGCACAACAACATTCTTTGGCTGCTTTAGAGATGATGGATACTTGCTCGATTTATTTGATCGCTGCTTGTCTGTCCTAGAAAATTTATATTTCGCGTTTAGAGATGATTCTCTGAGAGCCATACTGCAACTTGCGTGATTGCCATCAGTTCGGCTGAGAAAACACTACAGTGATCAGACAGCTTTCTGTTAGCCTACGAACCAAGGATTCCCCTAATTCTTTGAGTAGATCCCATACCAGACCATGTCATTTAATTTTGACCCATCTGTATAGAAGCTTAGACACCCTGGATTCAACGGCGCACCTGTACTCCAGTATGTTCTGGGTGAAATAAGCGTGCCGTAGTTTTAATCAAAGGAAAGCAGTGGTTGTGCAATAATCAGTTTTTTGCGGAATGAAGTTGAATTTATAGAGTATGGCTTCATGTCCTGTTCCCAAGTTTTCCACTCCAGTTTCCTTTAGTCTGACCGCAGAACAAGCTGCTTTTTGCCTGGCAACCAAGTCGAGCGGTAGGAGGTGAAGTAAGGTCTCTACAGCCGCAGTCATGTCCTCAGAGCACCACTTATGCAAATAGATGTCATTCTTTGGACTTTTTTGACTTTGTTCAGATACGTGACCTTGTCCAATGCTGGCTACCATATCCTTGCTCCGTATAGAAGAATAGGTGTAATGACTGATATTGGGGGAAAACTCCATCTTTTCCTCATAACTTTTTTGCAGGTGTTTCCAGCTCAGTATCACTGCTTGTCCTTGCCATACACCTTTAGGAAGGCCTTGGAGAAGGAATACCAGAGGATTCCCTTCCTCTCTTCTAGCGGCTTCAGCGATTCCGCATTTATTAGCAGGAGGACCTGGCTTGAGGGACCCACAGGCCCACACTTCCATATTTATATTCACATCGCAAGCCCGGAAAATTTTTAAAATTTGGAACGAGCCGGTATTTCGCCCTTTTCGATTGCCTTCAACATGGCCCCAGACCAAACCTCGCCGACTTTTCTCATGACCGTCATCAGAGGCAATCAGTTTAATGTGTCACAAGTTGTGCCACCCAGCATCATAGCACCGAGGGGGGGACCTGTGTTCTCCTCCAGGACCTAGAAGAGGGTGCAGACTAATGCGGCCTCCACCCACCTCTTTTTGTCTTGTGGAAGAGCCTCGTCCGCCTTCTGTGTGTCTATGACACCCAAACTCTGCTCTGCCCCTTGTCCACATCGCTGTATGCCCTGGCTTTATGACCTGTTATTACTTACTGTAAGTAAGTAATGTAATACGTCTGATAGACGTATGGTAAACTTTTGAGCGACTTCTAATAAGGTTATCAAAGTAGGGTTAAGGAGTGGATGATTGTATTTATTTCAGAAAATTTGTATTGATAGGAAATTTTGTTTAGACAAATATAGTTTAAAACTATCACAATAGGTAAGACTACAGAATAAAGTTTTATTGTATAACTACGGACTTTGTGCATTTATATGAATTTTATCTTGCATGACAGGTCATTGAAGCCAGAGCACCTAATTAGTGATACTTTTTTCTTCAACTGAATCCTTATGCACATACTTTATATATATACTGTAGTGACATTTATTTTAACTTTACTTTTTATTACTTTTTAAATGTCTGACTTTAGTAGTTTACAACAAATTTTTTATGTGTTCTTAAGAATAATATTATTTGCTGCGAGTGTTGCATTGCAAACATGCTGTGATCAAGGACATGCCGTGATCAAGGAACACAATTCACATCATGTCTTTTTACTGAGTTAACAAAATTACTAGGTTCACATAAAATATACCTCTCAGTATACCATCCACAAGCTAATGGCATAATCGAACGTTTTCATCGACAAATTAAAACATTAATTCTCACATCAGATGACTCGACGCTTTGGTCAGAACTTTTACCATTGATTCTTCTTGGTCTCCGTACAGCCATTAAAGAAGATCTCAAATGCTCTCCTGCAGAATTGGTTTACGGCCAAACCCTTCGAATATCTGGAGAACAATAACTACAGCGATAATACAGATAAATCTCTTCAAATGCTGATAAGACACTTTTCTTATGTACGAACTAAAGTTGTTCATCACAACAAAGAAAATAGTTTCGTACCCAATGCACTCGATACTTGTCAATATGTCTTTTTTAAAATAAATAGATCATCAGGACATCCATTTGAAGGTTTCTTAAAAATAATATCTAAACATAAAAATACATTTAAAATTCAACAAGGTAATACAGTTAAAACCATATCAATTGACCTCTTGAAACCTGCACATATTACACTAACTCTACAAATACAACTCCTACATCCACAAATTTAATTTCAAAACAAGTTACACTTAATATTAATTAATTTTTGAATTCAGTTGCTCATCTTTATCGTTTCACTGGAGAGGGAGTAATGAAGTGACATTTATTTTAACTTTACTTTTTATGACTTCTTCATTTTTATTCCAATGTTTCAATTTTCAATTGATAAATTTGTCGATCCAAAAATTAATTATTCATTCAGAAAATTTTCTTAAAAATAAAAAAGTCAATTAAATATTTTGTAATTAGTTTGAAAAGTTAAATAAATATAATTTGTAATATGTATGACAACCAAATATACTATCACACGTTTGCTTAGCTAATTTCCATTTCTAGTAAAATATTTGTATTTTCCCACAACTGCTGAATATGCCAAAAGCTCAAATGAAATTTACAAATATTGTCAAGCTTATTTTTTTTGAAATCTTGCGACAATGAATCGCATTTATGTTTGCGTAGTGTCTTTCATATTGTATGCATTTAAAACCGAAATGCATTTCAAATATTTTGGCAACTCTGACGCATGCGCATAACTCAATCAATGCGAATGTCTGCTAATGGGACCAAGTTTGACAGTTTGAATTGTTTGTTCGCGATCTTTTTATGCTTCTCTCAATATTATTATTATTAGTATTTTTTCAAACTTTTTTCTTTAGCATGCAAAAATTCCACGCTCTGAGCCAAGCAAGGCTTGGCGGGAAATCTTAAACGCCTTTAATGTTGCTGTTCTCTTTGTGAATTTTGCTTAATTTTGAAGTTTCAATTGCAATAAACTGGCAACTGTTGCATGCTAGCTAGCATGAGAACTAATAAGAGCGCCTCATGACATAGTCGATGATATTGCAACAGCCTCGTTCGTGGTCAAACGTGCAACAGGTGTCATGCTGTGTTTGTTTGAATGTTGATCTTAAGCTAAGCCTTTAGTTAAATTTAATCATTAAAACTGACACAATCTTAAATTGTACTGATTTAAATATCTTTTGAAATTTAAGACGACGCTGTATAAAAATGTACTGCTTGGCATGCTATTTAGGCTAAATTAAAAGTTTGAATTGTTGTTATAGCAACGCACGATAAGATCATTAATTTTTATTATATTGCTTAACATGCTGTTTTTAGCGCTTATTAAAGTAGCGTCAAGTTGCAATTCTTGGTGACTGGCTTTGACACACACACTCATTTTTCTATTAGTCTAGGCGCCTTCACGCAACTGTATTAGCTCAACAATATGTTCCATAATTAAACAAATATTTATTTAAGCGCTACAACGACGTTTGGAGTCTTCAGCATTTGAATTATTTGAGCTTCAATCATCATAAATACCTATATTATAATAACGATAATAAAGCGTTAATGTTGTTTGGATTGAGCTGAAGAGCGCTTAAAATGCAGTCAATAGTATAAAAGTTATTTATATTAGTTTTTGGTCAACAGAAAGCTGCTGTTTTTCAAGCCAAGCGTGAGAATTTCTCCGCACAAACAAAAGACTTAAGCAACGAACTTGTTGCTTGATGAAGTATTCGTTCTGCTTTCAAGCGGGATGCTAAGCAAATGAGTAATTTTCGAAAATTTTCACCAACTAATAGCAGATGGTGAAAATTAAATTTTTTTTTAATCAACAAACTTTTGGACAAATTTACTTAAAAAACTACCAGTTAGTTGCTTTATTGGCAAAAAACACTACAAAATTGGCGACAGCTATGCACTAAATGCTACTATCTACTATGTTGCAAATATATCGGTTGCTTACGGCAAAAGCAATCTAATATTTTAAGCTAAAAACTAGCGCTTATTGTGCTGCCCGCATCTTATAATGTACCAAAAATGTTCCCGCATCATTGGTTTTTTTAAGAGCTGTATGTTTTTCATGCATGCTGATGTTGTGTTTTCGTTTAGTTCAAATAAACTTCACTTAAAATGCAATTCAAGTCGCACTTTAAGTGCTTATTAATACCGCACTTAAATGTATTTGGCATTTGCCTTTGCTTCTGTCTGATGTCTGCAAGTTTGTTTATAGTTTGTCCATGGCGCTACCTTCGCGTGTCTGTCAGTCGACCGACCGTCTGACTGTCTGTGTGTCAGACTCTTTTCTATCGTACATCGTTCATGTCTGTTTAAATGATTTCGCAGCATTTTATTTGTTGCATTAAAGATTTGGGCTTGTTTAAAGTGTGGCTTTTGCTGCGTTGTATAACACCCTGTCAACGCCATGTTGCGGGATAGCAGCCTCATTTCGTGTTCGTTCGTTTTATGTATTTATTTATTCAGAAATTTAGATGTGTTTATATTTTAGCTGTGCTATGCAAATGTAGTAAATCTCTCAAAGTGGGATGCAAACTATTTTTAAGAATTTTTAAATCTTTTCCATAAAGTTAAAAATTTTCGATGTCGCTGCGGCAATTAAGTCTTTTTGTAAATTTTTGCCCAGTCTATATGTAATTTTTTTTTTATAAATTACAGTTGCTGTTTGTAATAAAAGCTCATATATATATCAGTCAGTCAGCCTTAGTCTGGTTCATTAGGTTAACCTGGCTTATAAATTAATGTTAAAAACTATGTTAGCAGCAGTTTTTCCTGAGTTATGTTATAGTTTTTGTTGCTGTTGTTGTTTTATAAAGCACTGTTGTCCACTTCTTATCTCAACACAATTAACCACTTTTGCTGTGATATATTTTTTGTGTTCTTATTTTGCTGCTTAGTTTCGGACACATAAATTGACGCGTGCCAAAAACTCAAAGCGTTAAGCATACGATATATGTAAGTATGCGTGGAAATGTTTGATAGAAACATTTAAAAAACTTGTTTTAAAGGAAATAGCTTAAATCCTATCACAAAAAAACAGTTTTCCCAGATTTGTTCGTGATGCTAGCTTAGTTAAATGTAATGGAAATTAGCATTACTGAGATCATTATTTTTAGTTCATATAGAAATCACGTTTCAAAGTTATTTTACGAAAAATTTTTATAAGGCTTTTACTTAAGAGCAAATATTTCGGCAATTTTTCATGTTGAAATTAATTTCATTTTTGTTTTTAGTGAAGTAACAAAATTACAGCACAACTTTGATAATTCGTACTCATATAGTTTATGGATCTTTCGGATTAGCGAGGTTGCCCGGACAATGGAAGTAAAAGTTTTTGAACAATATTGATTAAATAAAAGAAAAAGGTTATTCTTTTGTTTCACATATATTTATTAAAAAATAAATATAATATTTATTTTGTGAGAAAAATGTATAAATAAATTCATACTATAAACAATTGGAAAATCGTTGACTAGGGAATATAAAATTTTTCAGCAATCTGCCTAATAGTTTTACCTCGATCAAGGCTTTTCAATACATCACATTTTTCTTTTCGAAATAATGTTTCTTGTTTGCGTTTAGTATTTGAGAAGATATCACTTTATTTTAGTGCTTATATAATCGAAATGCAATAACTACAATATGTTCAAAAATTTTCGCATACAAGGATACAGAACCTAATTAAATTGAAGTATCGAAAAGACTAATAAATTGTTACAATCAATGCACAGCACACAATGCAAACTTACTTGAATACGTACATGAACAATTGTGCGAATACAAAAAACGTAAAATAACAGTTTTAACTGTCTTTTTGCATAAGAGAAAAAATGTGGCCAGATTGTAGAGGTAAAAATTTGAAATTGTCCGAATTATGGAAGTGTCCGAATTATTGGAGTGTCCGGATTGGCGCGTGTACTGTACAATTTTTTGAGATTACTGTTTCCATAAATATCATTTTAGTTGTAGGAACTATTCAATATGTTTCATATATTCAATACTTATTTCAACATTTTAACATTCAACAGTTGTTCTCCTCTTTCCGGTAGTTAGCTTTTCGACTGCCAGCCTCATTTCATTGCTCAGTTTAGGCGGGTCTATGATTCAAAGAAATATTTTTTGTGAACCAACTTGCACGGTCAACACACCAAACTGTTTCATGAGTTCTTACACGATGAAAACTGCTTGCTAAATTCGTATTGTGGTTAAGCAAAACTTGCGCTTGATTCTCAGCCACTTCAAAATTATGCTAAATTTCATCAAAAACTAATCAAAATGTTCTATTTCAATTTATAATAACTAAGCAAATATTTGCTTGAATTTAGTAGAAATTTGCTATTCCAATTTATAATAACTAAGCAAATTTTTACTTAATTCAAGCAAGTATTTGCTTTGTTATTATAAAAGGAGATAGCAAATTTTGATTAGTTTTTACTGAAATCTAGCACATTTTTGAAGTGAAATAATTATTAACATTTAATTAAATTGAAAAATTACCAAAATCTGGAGATTTGAACCTCGGCCGCGTGAGTGTATCCATTCGACTATCGCAGTTATTAACCAATCGTCGCATAATTTTCTTCATTACGAATAAACGTGTGCTCGTGTGTTAAGAAGAAATTTGTTTGAATGAGAAAAAACCGATTGAAATTTCAATTTTTTGTATTTGCAAACATCTCGACCATTTTCAAATCGATGTTCATCAAATTTCTTTTGTCTGAAAGGTCAATTAAGTGAAATTGAAGAAAAAGGAAAGATTAACCGTTACTTCGCCAATTTAATGTCTTATATTGTTTTCCAAAAACCTTTAAAATATTCAATTTGTGCTCAAAAAATAGACCAAAAGTTATTTTCGTTTCATTTTTTTTTTCAATTTAAATATTCCCCACTCTTTAGTACATATCAATTTTTTGCAAAAATTACTTAATTTTATACACTATAATACACTAAATTCAATAAACAGTTTCTATCATATGAAATTATGGGCTACCCCCTGTTTTTTTTTTATAATATTTTTTATTCAAAATGTTCTTATATTTTCTACAATTTTCTACAGCTTAAAAAGTCATTTCTGTGAAAAAAATTTTATTATTGCAAACAAAATTATTAAATTCTAGTATTATACTACGTTTATATTGGCTCAAATGATTCATTTCAGCCCATTCAGATAAATGAGAAACGAAGTCATTTAATTTCCCATAAAAAGTCTCAGTTGCAATTCAACTCATTTAAAACAATTGAATGAGATTGGATACGTTCTTAAAACTTTTTACAAACTATTTCGAACGCATTCAATGGAGAGTGTATAAGAAAACACCTAAGGCACTAAAATCAAAGGAAAACGTCAAATTACAAATAATTTTATACACGTGTACCATCATCAATATCAACCAGTGCAAACAAAACAAAGAACCAGTTGGCAAACGAAATGAGATACTTCCGAAAAAAAAGCCAATGTAAACACTTACGAATGACTGATTTCAAATGAGTCGTTTGGCCCAATTTATACGTAGTACTATACGACCAAAACTGTTTGAAATATTGCATTTTCATTGATGCTTGGGCGATTAAAGGGGGCGTGGAAACCCATTTTTATTACAGCTGTCGAAAGTAACCACACAAATAAAATTATCAAATTTTAGAATTGTACGAACAAAACCGTCTGAAATATAGCATTTTTAGCATATTGTAGACATGAGAGTAGGAGTGGCAAAATATTAATAGGCTGTCATTTTGAATGAAATAGCATATTCTCTTTGAAATAACAAATCGTTTGGTACCAATATCGTCTAAATAAATTCAGTGGCTCTCGTGTGGTAGTTAAACATCCGTGCAGTGTCACAACGCTTTTAATAGTATAGATAGATAGATATATTCCAGTGGGCATTTTAGCTACCCAGTGGGCATTTTAGCTAGCGATACGCAAAAGAATGCATGCTAGTAGTACTCTTATTGGCGTCAATATACCTTCCATGATCGCTGCATTGATGAGTGCTTCTGTAAGGCCTACCTTTTGAAGGTTTGGAGTCTTTTCCTGTTATTTTATATAAAAAAAATTTTAAAAAATTATAAATGATCAGATCAATTAAAAAAAAAAATCAAATCTTAAAGAAAAAACAAAAAAAAATTATTTTTTTTTTTGTCCGAGTTGGGACACGAACCCAGGTCTCCGAAATCTAACACATTGCATATGAAAACTTTTATATGGAAAAATTTTAAGTCTTTTCTATTATTTTTGTATAAAGAAATTTTCAAAAAAATTCCAAAAAAATTTTTAAATGGACAGAAAAATTTGTAAAAAAATGTAGATTTTAAAAAAAAATACAAAAAAAAAATTTTTTTTTGGGCCGAGCTGGGTTGCGAACCCGCGCTCCCGAAAACTTACTTTCATTTGTAATGATGCATAATAAGCTGAAGTTTGATAGCAACTGAGGTGGACGAGTGGGTAAGATGCCAGACCGCCATCTGAGAGGACGCTGGTTCAAATCTGGAATTTGTTAAAAGTTTTTTTATTTCAAGTTGATATTTATATTGCTTTTCTTTCTAATGTACATTCTAAAGAAGGGCTTCTAGCAGGCTTCTTTAGAGTCGCGAGAGCGGAAGGCCTAGAAAATTTTCTCGTTTCATATAAAAAAGCTAATGGGCTTGGAAACGAGCACGGAAGGGCTAAGACATACATATGATGGCCTGCTAGAAGCGCTTCAAAGACCTGCTTTTGCCCACTGGGTAGCGATACGCAAAAGAAAGCATGCTAGTAGTGCTCTTATTGGCGTCAAAATACCTTCCATGCTCGCTGTGTTGATAAGTGCTTCTGTAAGGCCTACCTTTTGATGGTTTGGAGTCTTTTCATGTTATTTTTTATATGAAAAAATTTTTAAAAAAGTTTGGAAAAAATTATAAATGATCAGATCAATTAAAAAAAATAAAAATTTAAAGAAAAAACAAAAATTCTTTTTGTCCGAATTGGGTCGCAAACCAGTTGGGTATCCGAAATCTAACACATTACATATCGCATTATATGAAAACTTTTAAATGGAAAAATTCTAAGTCTTTTCAACTATTTTTTTATGAATAAATTTTACAAAAAAATTCCAAAAACATTTTTAAATGAACAGAAAAATTTGTAAAAAATGTAGATTTAAAAAAATCAAAAAAAATTTTATTTTGGTCCGAGCTGGTTCTCGAACCCGCGCTCCCGAAAGCTTACTTTCACTTGTAATGATGCAAAATAAGCTGAAGTTCGTTAACAACTGTGGTAGACGAGTGGATTAGATGCCGGACCACCAGGTGAGAGGTCTTTGGTTCAAATCTGGAAATTGTCAAAAGTTTTTTATTTTAAGTTGATATTTATATTGCTTTTCTTTCTACTGTACATTCTCAAAAAGGGTTTCTAGCAGGCTTCTTTAGAGTCGCGAGAGAGGAAGGCCTAGAAAACTTTCTCGTTTCATATAAAAAAGCTAATAGGCTTGGAAATGAGCACGGAAGGGCTAAGAAATCCAAATGATGGCCTGCTCGAAGCGCTTCAAAACCCTGCTTTTGCCCTCTGGGATAGTATAGATAGATAGACTAATACAATCGAAAGTGGGAAAAAGTTAGCTGGCAAGGCTGCAAAACATTATTTATGCTCAAAACTGAATTCTTGCAACTCCCCTCAAAACATTTGCAAAGAAAATTTATCAACACTGTATGATAGCAAGAATCTCCCTGAAAGCTACTACACAACATGGCTGCCGTATTATATTGTGAGAATTTCTTGCGACAAAGAGATGAAACCCTTTGTTTGCCGTTGTGTAGTGCTGCTTGTTGAATGTAAGCATCAAATAAAATACGTGAATTTAGTAATAGTTAAAGAATAGATTTTTCGAAAAACTTAGTAAGCTATAAAAAATTTGATCAAAAAGCCTATTTTTCCAAACATACAATTTAGTAAGCTATCACTGGAATATACACTGGCAATTATCATAGAAATTGAATAAATAAGGAATTATCAAAATTATCAAATTTAAATCAAGAATTAATATAAAAAAATATCAAAAAATAATCGGTTCAGCGGTTACCGAACTTGTCTGGCTAAAAATTTCGTGATTCTCCTTTTATATAATAGTATAGATATAGATATACTATATCCCGACAATATTTTCAGGAATCTATTTTCGTTTCATATAAAATACAAAATTTTCATTTTGGTTTATTTAACATGAATAAAAAGTTTTTGAAAGATTTAAAATCATGTTTTAAAATAAGTAGTTTAGGGTTATTCATTGTTAATAATAATTTCAGCTTAAAGATTTTACTAATGAATTTCCTAAAACCACATCTAGCAGTTCTTTCTTAGCAATACCTATTAACTAATGCCCACACACTTTATAATAAGTTTTACATTCATTCTCAACTTTACCGCTGCCGGGCAATATAAAATTTGTAAAAAACAAATAGTTTTCGCTCCGCCTTACTGTAAATTCATGTCAGTTTTTGTACCAGCTTAAAAATATTAGTTTTTTTAACTATTCGTCTGCGTTTTTACATGTCCGTCCATTCACCTGTATTCCACATTATCCGTTTGTCAGTATGTTTACTTTTGACAGCCCGTCATAAACTACACATTTATTTAATTTTGCAATATTAATCAGAGCACAAAAAAATCACCTAAAATCTTATAAGAATTCTACACAAAGCAGTTTTCTGTGTAAGGTAGATGTCATCAGTTGTTTAGCGGCCATGCCTGAACAAATGTAATTCAGAATTGTGTACAGGTGTTGGAAGCCTCGCAGCTACACTGCATTTAAGAAATACTTGGTTACATCATTCATCATTTCTAGGTTTAAATTTATTAAAGCGATTGTTGCACAATATTAAATTTTGTGTGAAAATTAATCGAATTTTTCAAGTAATTTTCGAAAAAAGAATTTTCATTGCTTAAAGCCGATTTAAGTCCAGACAAAGATTTGAGGACTTTTCATTTGACAGCAATCTGCGCATGTTGCAATGAGTACAGTTTCAGTCGTGTGCCATTAGCTGCATATCTCACACACGCACAAATAACTATGCGTTTGCGCAAACAATTAAGATAACTTATCGCGCAATTCATATCATTGTGATACGAATGAAATTTATTAATATGCAATCAATGCAGCTATTGAAGCATTTTATTCAGTCTATGTACGATTTTCCGTTACACACACATACACACAGACGATGGTGTACGCACTAAAACGCACTTTCGTGGCGAAAAATTGCACGCCATGCAGCACAATGCTATAAATAATAAAAAATTCCTCTTTCCAGCATATAAAGTTGCGTTTCTGCATATTTCCATTATGTTGGTTGGTTGGTTTTTTATTTTATTTGAGGCATGTTAGAAATTTGACGCTGCCAGCGTATGGTCTTGCGTTGTAGTTCGTGCTGAATACATATGCTATAGTTTGTAATGCTTCCAGGCAGCGTGTTATTTGCTATTTTTGTATGATTTATATAGTTAATGTTGTCAGCGTTGTTTTAATAGTAGTTGTTGTTTTTTAACGAGCCTCTGGCTTATCTGTAAGGCATGTCAGACAAAAGTAGTTTGTAAAAAAAAAATAGGAAAACAAAACATAAAATCGGAAATGATTTAAGTAACGCTTGATGCAAGGTCAAAGTATTTGGACCAGCTTAGATTTTTTTTTTTTTTTTGGATTAAGTTTCGAAATTAGAAACTTCAACTCTCCTTGAGTTGAGTTTGTCTCAAATTATATGTAATATACAGTCGTATGTACACCTAACGAAATAATTATAAAGACAACCGTTTTTTCTTTTACTAAATGTATTAACCTCATAATGTGTATAATATGTAAACAAGTTATTGGGCTATTAACTGTTCAATGTGCGCACTTTTTATCACTCTCATTGTTAAAAAAAGGAAAAACCATTTTTAATGTTTTCGGAGCGAAATAATTTATTCACAATTTTGCATTTTATTTGAATTATAGTGAACGCAGAAGCAAGCCTGGATTTCAAATGAAATACCATACATTTTTACAGAATGCCACGTGGAAAACCATTGCCAAAAATAGAAAAAGGAAAAATCGAAGCTTACCATGAGGAAGGGATTTCCAACCGCAAAATTGCGAGATTATTAAAAAGGTCAAGGTGTGTTATTGACAATTTTATCAGGAAGAACTCCACTTATCAATGACAGAGCCATACGGGAAATTAAAAGACTTGCTGTTAAGGATAATTTAAGCGTAAAGGAATTAATTTGTAAAATGAACTCAAAAGTCAGTGTACGTCGTGTGCAAAAAATACTGAAACGAGATTTGTGACTCTCATTTGAAAAAAATGTCTTAAACCGGCGCTTTTGCAAAGACACAAAATGGACAGACTTCAATTTGTGGAAAAGTACAGATTTTGGAATGAAGAATGGAAGTCGCTCATATTTTGCGATGAAAACAGGTTCAATTTTGATGGACCAGATGGTTCAGAAAAATATTGACGTTGCAAAGGTGCTCCCAAAGTTTAGCGGCAGCAGCGAAAGTTTGGTGGAGGCTTCCTCATAGTTTGGGGAAGTATGCGCTATAAAGGAACCACTCCAATTTGCTTCGTTAGCACCAAGATGGACTTGCTGTATTATATACAACTGTTGGATGAAGTTCTTATGTCCTTTGCAGAATATATTTTCCAAAAGGACAATGCAGTAATTCACCGCTCTCAGAAAACTACAGAATTTCTGGAGTCTAAGGGGATACCAACTCTCGACTGGCCGGCTCTTATTCCTGATCTGAACCCTATCGATAACTTATAGTTTATTTTATCAACCAAAGTTTTCTATGATGGCCGTCAATTTAAGGATTTAAAGGAGCTGAAAACGGCAATTCAAGAAGAGTGGAATAAAATTGATCCAATGCATATCCATACTTTGATAAACTCTATGCCAAGTCGTCTGAAAGAAGTTTTAAAAACAATGAAGGTCATACTTCTTACTAAAATTATTTTTATAATTAAAAGGATTTAGTGTCCTTACATTTACTTGCATTTATTTACATCTCACAAGTTTTAAGTTTCTTTTTTGTTTTTTTTTTAATAAGTTTAAAAAAAATTCAAATATTTCGTAATTCCATTATTTTATGTTTAAATCATTTGAATAAATAAAGTATTAAGATATTTATTAAAAATGGTTCTTAACTTTCTTAAAATCACGTTCTTTTTGCTGCCTTTATAATTATTTCGCTGGGTGTAGTTAATGTTTGCTTGCCTAACGATGTTTTTGTCATTAAAATGTTATAATAGTACAAGTTTTATTTATTGTTTTTTTTTTTTGAAAGCCAAGCATTTTCCCACGATGTCAAGTCATTCGTTAATACCGTTTGAAGCTTTTTATGGCTCACATAGCTAGGAATTATATTGATTTTTGTAAATATATCATGTCTTCACGATTTAGCGTTGTTTTATTGGATGTTAAAATTTGATGTTTTTAAATTTAAAGTTTTTAAAATTGGATGTTAAAAAAGCACGTTTGTGTCTTAAGTCTTTAGTTTTATTTCTATTTAATACTATTTACAAGCCTATTTTCGACCTGTTTATTTTTCATTTACTCACTTAGCACCTTTATGATCAGCTTTTACTGCCATTAATTTCAATTTAATAATATTTTAACTAATTTTTTAAGTCTTTTAAATTTATAATTTTGAATTCATCAAAATACGCAATTTTTTAATAACTTCAACTGAAGCCTATAACGTGGGCATCTCTTAAGAAATATGAGAAGGCGATGCACACAAACTGTAAAATCAGCTTTTTATGTCTCCATATCACAACATTAACTACAACACTTTGTAAGCATGTTTTGCATAATGTTGGTACATTAAATTATTTATCCAATAAAAGTTAAACAACCATATTTTATATAATTTTATTAATTTTCAACAGCTTTAATAACTATTTAACATTGAAAATTTTTCATTCGCCGTCTGATTAAAGCAAAAAATATTTTATAACAAAAATTCCCACGATCACTAAAACCCACAAAAAAAAAAAAAGAAAAGACAAACTTGGAAACAACAATATGGAAAAACTAAAGGCTAAAACTTTATAAATAAATTGATGGCAGATTAAATTCTCTAGTGTCATGTTAGCGCACAACAAGCTCACAAAATAGCCGTGATACAACGCAACTTTGAACAGCCGTTGTACGCGTATTCCGCCCGTCCCCTACCCACTGACTGCCGTTGACTGCTTGTCTAGTTAGGTTGTCGGCGAACTTTTGCGGTCTTTTGATTGTATTATGACAAATGCTAAATCGTTGGAAAAACTAAATCTAGGCAGGCAGTCAGGCGGCCAGCCGCAAGACAGCATTATTTGTTTTTGCATATTAAGTACGTCAAAAAGTAAAGAAAAAGAATTGAATTAACTAAAACCAAAGCCGCACACAAATCTCTTAATACAAATTAAGTTTAACGCAAAATATTGCGACGCAGTTGCGGTATTTAAATTGTCAAAATTGTCAGCGGCTAAAAAGCGAATGCATCGCAACGAGGTTGAAACCTATGCCGAATAGAAACACTGTCACTCTATTTGATTTTTAATTAAAATAATCAGCTTTATTGATGGCTTGTGTGTGGCATATTTTTTTTTACCGCTTCAAAGCAAAATGAAAAATATCTTTTTATGTATTTGATATAACATTTAACTTATTGAATGCCATGGAGGAGGTTGCGTTTTGGGAACATATGTAAAAAAATAATTTTTTTTTACTTTTCATATTTTTTTAAATAAAAAAGAAGCTTTGTTTGAAATATTAACTCTTAGCTAAGTACCATACTCAGAATAAAGGTTGAGGTTCAAAAATGTTCAAAGTAAATTTTTTCAACGTAAACTTTGAGTGATAGCGACATTTTTAAAACAAACATTATTTTATCAAATAGCAGTGCTTGCATAACATTCTAATGAAATGCTTTTTTTAACTGTGTTTCAAAAGAAAATAAGTTTTTTTACAAAAAAATGGAGTGAATTCATATTTAAGGAATCAATGAAGACTTCGAAGAACAACGTATACACATTTAAAAAAACAATTTTCTAAATAAATTCCATTCATTAAACGAAATTTTCTGATTTCAATGAATGATTTATTGGCTAAAAGAAGGAAATCTTTACAGGAGCAGCCTACATTTTTTTCTTCTTAGATTTCGCTATTTTGCAACTTTATTAAAAAAGTGACCAAATCTAAAGTTAGATATTGTTTCAGCAATAATATAACTAATATTTTGACATACATTTTATCTTTATGCAAACAATGAATTTAAAGGATGTAGATACATCCCAAATTGCGAACAAAAACACTACAAGTGCTTGACAAAATTCTTTTTTATTTATTTAAATAACATGCTAGATTAAATTGTCTCTAATAATTGAATATTTCTTCTTATTTGGAAAAGAGTTTACAGAAATACTTAAACATAAAGTCTTACGAACTTTTTTCTGAAATGTAATTAGCTTCTAAAACTAAGAAAAAATCGCGTTCTTTCTGATACTATTTTACTGTTACTAAGCCAAATCTTTTGTTGAAATTTATCAAAAAAGTAAAAAATTACCATAAAAACTAGCTATTAATGGTTTATTTCTAAAGTCATCAAAGATTAAAAGGAGTATGTTTTTTAGAGAATTTAAGAAAAATATGCATACGTTAATTGCTTGAAGTTTTGTGCATTTCTTATAGATTTGAGATACTTTGGCAAGGAGTTCCAAAAACTAATGGTGCTAACGAAAAAGTCTTGAGTTGTTTAAATATTAAAAGCAAGTATAAGTTTTAAGCTTCTAGACGATAAACAAAACTGCATTTTAGAATACAGATAGTTCGGAGTTTTTGAGTGTTTTAGGAATCTTAGAAAAAAAATTATGACTTTGATTATGGCCTCTCCAACAAATCAAGGACAAAGTTGTTTTTTGAGAAAAACAGTAAAAGCAATACCAATCTTTGCTTTTGGTTTTTGTGTAAAAAAAATTACATATATCTTAAAGCAGAACTAAATATAGACTTAACCTAAAAATATTTTACCAAACACGATTACACTCTTGATTTTTACTCACAGTATCCTGTGAGAAGACTACTAGAATCTAAAGGTACACTCGAGATAACAAAGAACTTTTGATTGTTATCTGATTGTTTAAATTTTGGTGATATTAATTATAATGTTTACGTTTTCCGTAAATTTGGCTTATTAATAATTTGCATATTCTTCGCATATGGTTATTGCTGCCAAAAGGTCTACCACGACTGAAAAATTTAATGTTACTTAAAATTCGTTTAAACCTCCATAATAGAGAAAAAAATGTTTAAATTTATATTGTGAGAGTACTGAGAGCTGATCTCAATTTGAATTTTAAAAAATGGCAGCAGACATGATGAATGACAACAAAAGTTAAAAAATGGTGACTAAAGTTGAAAAATTTTAACAAAAGTTGAAATTTTATAAATATAAGACAATGTTTAATTAAATTTTTCAGTTTTCGATTGTAACGGTCCTGAATTAAACTTTACAGGTTTTTCTAATTCAATTACATAAATAAAACTATAATATATTTACGCTTCTTGAAATTTGTCACATAACGTATATCACGTAACGTATCATACTATGGTTTGTATAAAAATAATTAAAAAAGATTTTTCAACGAAATAATTACGAATATGTAGCAATATTATTCCAGATTATATAAAAAAAACTTTCATAAAAAACTCGTGCACACTTCGCAGATTTTTTCGTTTATATTGATGCAGGTAAAAACCACTTCTATTTTATGTTACGTAACGTATCATTTTTGGTGGCTTCTATCTGAGAGCCGAACTTTTGACAACTCTTAGCTTTTACATCTTGTATAGTGCGCTTAGTAAACTATTGAAAAATCATAATCAGAAAACTGTAAGTTTAATTTTTCTTTGTTTTTCTACTCATTGAAGTCGTACGACTGTCACGTACGTAGCTACATAAATGCCTATATGCATTTTCTTATCTTTGAAAAATGTATACTATTTGGATTTTTAAAATATTTCTGAAAAACTTCCAGTCTTAAATCTATTTAAACACTAGATTAAGACAACGATTTTTTTTCCTTTTTCGATTTTTTTAAAAAAATGTTCAATTGTTGTTACGAAGGATTTTAAAGAACTAATAACCATAAAGGGGATATAAGCAAAATTGTTAAATTTCATGCTAGGAAGTATTTTTTAGAACACGGTTGCTTACACCAGTAACATGATTAAATCTTCTCCATACACATAATAGGCCGCATAGTTGAACGGCACTCGCAGTTTATTTAACGAATGCAAATCTGGTGTAGGGTTGAAGGCACGTAAGTGTACACGGTTTACGCGTTTTTACAAGATTACACGTTTAATTAAACAAAAAGACTTTTTACGATTACTATTTTTGCCAGCGCCGTCAATCGATAGTGCATTCAGGCGCTAGGAAATCATTAAAGGGGCTAACCGTTTTAAAGCTCAAAACTTAATTGATTTTATTTTCCAATATGCATGGCTTTTTAACTAAAACAACGGGATTTAAAACTTAAGAAATAAATAACAAATAAATATATGTCTTAGTTAAATAAAATATTAAATAGTTAGAATAACATTAATTTAAGTAAACATAAAGTGCAACAGCATTAATTTATGTAATCGTTAAGTGCACTGAGTTTATTGTTGTGAAAATAATAAGTGCGTAAGTAAGTGAGATAGAATGTTATGCACAATGCAAATAATAATTTATGTGTTTGTTTTGTTTGTTCTAATAGCCAACATAAATGAACATAGACACGAATATTTAGTTTGCAGTTAAATTTTTATATGTTAATTATTTGTTTGAAAAAAGGGGTTAAGGTTGTAGTTATGTATATAAATGTTTAGTTTAAGTGCACTACACTAGATTACTTAACACCACTTCAAAATAATTTATAAAAGTCTATAATCAACTGTTAGCTATCTCCTTAAGTTTAATTTGCTTTCAAGGTAATGTTTAATATTTGAAAGAGTTTAAAAATTTTTTATAATGTGTCATTTGTTGTTGTTTTTAAGCCCGCTTCAAATGTCTAAGAACACAATCATTACTTTTAGAGCACATATTTTTAAAACGTAAGAACTTGTTCTTACTTTCAAAAAATGCATTCTTTTAATAAATGTACAATACATTGGTTTCAGAAATAAATCGTTTACTGAATTGATTAAAAGCTTGTTTTTACATTCAATTAATCCACTAATTGATTCGAAGAATTATTTACTTGATTAAAAGAATCAATTTTTTGGTTGTAAAACAGTTTATATAAAGTAGGGAACGTATTCCATTGCGGCAATAAAAACTTTCTTAATAAACAGTTCAAAAACATAAGAACTTGTTTTTAAATCTAAGAAAAGAGAATACGGAACCAATAAACTTGCTGGTTTAAATAAGTGGTTCCAAATATTAAATCCTTTGATTTGTTGTACATTTTTGACTCGGCGTGTCGGTCGTGTTGTACTAGATAAGTGCGTGGCCTGTAAGCTTAGAGAAACCAGCTTCAATCCCACTATTTACCTAGAATGTTTTTCAATTGAAATTAATATTTTTACTGATCTTCACCTCTTTGCAATCCTCAGAGAGTAAAAATTCCGTTGTAAAGATTCGAGAACATGTGTCGTTCGCAGTCGGCATAAAGCAAGTGGGTTCAGTTTTTAAGTATTTGTGAACAAACATTTAGTAACACGCAAAACACAAATGCTCATTAAAATATCGGTTAAAGTTTTGAAAGGACTAATATGGCCAATGCGTTTTTTATGTTGGTTTGTTGTTTTGGTTGTGTCCACTTATGTTCTCTGCTCCAGGAACCCCTTGTGTTTGGTGTCTGGTAGTTGGTTTTTATGTTTCAAGCTTTCAACTGCCTTGAAAAAATGCAGTTTTGACACTAAAGGTTCTTTTTTGCAACTTTCAATATGTTCATTTCTTTCAAAATTCCCTCGATCTAAAACTCTAAACCTCTTAACGTTGTTAGCTACTGTATTTAATACCTATGCACACACAAAATCTTTGCTTTGATAGAATAACATAAATCTGGCGATCTCTGGTTTTCAGTGTCTTATCATCGAACGTCTTTACTTCAAGCCAAGCGTCATTAAAATATCGATCATAATTCAACAGGAATCAGCTCAAAAAGTTGCGCATGCTCATAAAAGTGGCCTCTTTTATTTGCTACTATTTATTTGATTTTATTATTATAGTCGTTGATGTTGTTGTTGTTACTGCTGTTGTTTGTTGCTGCTCATTAATGCTGCCACAATGGCTGTTTACTAAATGCTGATCTAATGCTACCGTTATTGTGGTTGATTTTGCTGTTGTAACCATTGTGTAGTAGCTGTTGTAATTATGCGCCTATTACTGCACTAAATAAGGAGCAAAACTGCTGACAGCATCAATCGCAATCATTTTGCTTTTGAAAAGAATTCTCCAACGCCAAACCGCAACGAAATGCCGCACAGTGATATGCAAGTGGCCAAAATTAACTAAAGAAAATAGTCGTAAATTTGAAAAGCTAAATGTTAAGAATTATAGCTTGGAGTCTCATAAATGTGATTTTAGAGAATTTCGTGATACCTTCTTATTTGTGAACATGCGTTTCTTCACAAGTTGGCTGGGAAATCGATTTTTTCTTCTGCAGTTTGGTACTAAGCATTTTCCGACAGCGCATAAAAAATATGCAAAACTCCAACTAAAGTACGTATATTAGAAATAGCACAAAGAAGTATACACTGAAATAATAAAATATATAAAGAAAAAAATTGGAAAAACATAAAAAAGTCTTTGAAATTCACAAAAGCGAAAACTTTAACATACAAAAATGAAGGCAATTTTATTCTTTTAAAGCTTTTCCTTAACAAATTCCTACAATTTGTTTTGTCAAAATTAAAAAAAAAGTATAAGCATTTTTTTAAGTATATCTTGGCGAATATTCGAAAGTTATACGATGCACTCAAAACTGTTTCACAAATTTTGTGCATATCGGAAAAAGTTGGTGTAAAGATGAACGCATTACAAAAATCGGTAATGTGGTATATTTTATAAATCTTATTCCAGAACAATACAATTTTATACATACATTCGACCAAACCTTATTTGTATTAGAGATTTTTAAGTTTATTCTATTTTCGCTCCCAGAACGAAATTAGCTTCGGTGAGGCCAAAAACATTTCGTAAAAAATTTGGTGCCGAATGGAATACCGGAAATGGGGCCGTCTACTCCTTAAAATTCTAAGGGGCTGTGCATACAAAGTTACTTAAATGTAACACTTCACAGTTATGTGTTACAGTCAGTTTTTGCTAAATATCTATAAGCAAAGAATTGGCACCACTTTTTTAAATTTGTATTGTGTTAAATTATACATTTCTCAAAAACAAGAAAAACATGAAAATTATGAATTCGCCAAAATTTAAGAAATACGTTAAAACTACAATTAATATCACTAAAATGTAGACTATTAGATAACAGAAAAAAGTTCTGTACTAACTAGAGCAAAACTTTTGCTCCGAAAATCCTTCACACAGGACACTGTGGATAAAAGTCGTGAGTGGCAGTGCGTTTGGCAAGATGTTGTTAGTTAAAATCTAGTTGTTAGTAGATGTTAAAATCTATACCAATTTTTACTTTAAGAAATATGTAGTTTTTCTTTTATGCCCAGCCTCTTACGATTTCAAGCCATACAATGCGTTGGCCCATGGAAAAAAACCAAATTTTTTTATGACTCAACCTAACAATATTGGTATCAATCGGCAGGTAATTGCATAGATAAGACAAAAAAAATATTTAGGGGAAAGATTTAGTTTTGGCTACGCTGCACATAGGAAAATTTATATGAAAAACTGGACAAAATAACAAAAACGCAGAAGGTGATTTCTCGAGATAAGGCGAGTAAAAAATAGAATTAGGGGGCGTGTCGAAAACCGCCTCCTTGGAAGCTGGAGGTGAAAAACTGAAAGATTAAGAAATATTTCCTTTTAACACTATAACTAAGACATGTCTTAACCAATTTGTATAGTAAATTACATTTTGAAAAGAAAACAAAATAACCTTCTAGGTATTTGTTAAAATGTTGGCATGGAGTTACAAAAAAAAAAAGAACTTATGAGCGTCTTAATTCTAAAATTATAGCTTTTTCTCTTCAAAATTCATCGTTAATTCATCTTCATAAATTTTGTGACTTTTTTTAATCAGTTCTCTATTAGCCCGTCATACACTTTTCGTACCACAGAGCAGCTATTTTTCACATAAAAGCGGTTTTACGACGCTACCCTTTTTCCATGGTATAGTACTCTTGTTGTTAGTACACTTTGTCAAAAGTAAAACAAGTTCATAAATAAAAAAACATGCATTTATTAGAATAAAATTTATTAGAAATAATAAGACTCGCTAGATGAATGATCATATTCCTTGATATCTACCATACTGTCGCTATAGATATCCGGAAGTAAATGTGGTATGGATGAACTCATAAGAGAAAGTGCCTCTTGTGATAGTTTTCTTGTGCCGCCACGGCAACTTGAAACTACTTAAAACTCTTTTAATATTTTTTTTTTCTTAATCGGACATTTTGTTTTTTGTATGAGCTTTTTCTCCAACAAAGAAAAATTTTCATCGAATTTTTTACATTAAAATCTTGTTTCTTCGAGTTTACTAAACACAAATTTTTTCGAGTAAAACATTTTCTTTAAATGACGAATCTGCAAAAAGAATAAAAAAATTCCTCTTTGAACGAATGAGCTGAATATAAATGAAAGCAAATATTGGCGTCTGCAGATGGTGCAAAGGATGCGTTCCCGCCAACAATGATCTCTAGAAAAAGAAAAAAATTCCTATATAATTGTAAGAAAAAATTAAAAATTCTAATAATAAGTAGACCTTTGCTTCCTTGTTTTGCATTTTAGAAAATCCTGCAGTAATAATTACAAAAAAAGAAAAATAAATTCAAAGGTAAAGAAGAAGTTTCAAAGCAAACTGTATAAAAAGTTTAAGAAAAAATAAAAGTTGTTATAGCTGATTGTACGTATTTTTTTTTTTTTTTTTGCGTAAATGTGCGTGTTTTTTTTTCTTTTGTTGCATACAAATGCCAATAGACTGAGATTATTACCCATGCAAAACAATGGCTAAATGATACTTTTTATAAACATAAAAGCATTATATAATTAGATTTTGATACAAATGAGTGCTTAAATACACCTCCATAAACATTTTTGCTAAACACACTACGAAAGCACAAAAATAATTTATTATATTTTTACCTTCTTAGCTTTTACTTTCCACTTCCATTATCAATCGGTTTTTTTTTTTATTTTCACCGCACAAAAACACACTAATTATTTATTTAATTATTTGAAAAAACATCCGATGTGCAAATTCCGACGCACAGTGCAGAAAGTAGCAATAACGGAGGGGATTTCTCAGAATGCTACTCCACGGGCAAGTTATTTTACTTAAAGAAAAACAATACCAAGGGCGTTTTTTCAAAATTTCAAGTTTTTTACTTTTGTCCAGTTTTTTCATTTAATTTTTCCTATGTGCGCTGTGACACTTGAAAACTCACATCTTTAAAAAAAGTAATGTTTTGCTTACATATATAAATAGAATTAAATAATTTTTGAAAATATAAAATTTGATTTGTGTTTAAGTGATTTTAATGTATGATATTGGGACGTATAAATAAAAACTGAGTGAACGAGTGGAGTGAAGTGCTTGAGTGTGCATTTTGAGTGTGCGATGTTAGTTAAGCATTAAATTCGTATTAAATAAACTCCACTCCACTCTGAGGGCAAAAAAAACATCGTTTGAGTGTTTACTCATGTCAGCAGCTGTCAGACAGCCAAATTTGTTTTTCGCTACATTTTTAAAAAATTTTTGTTTTATTGGGGGTTGGAATTAATTTTAAAGTTTTTTTTTCGGTTTTTGAGCATTTATTTAGAAACAACGGTACAATGTATATTATTCAAAGTATTGTCCATCGTTAGCTACAACATTTTCCCATCTTTCTGGCAGCATACGGATTCCGCGCCGAAAGAACGATTCGTCTTTTGAGGCAATCCACGAATCGACCCATTTTTTGGTATCCTCGTAAGAAGTGAAGCGCTGCTCAGCCAAGCCATACGCCATCGATCTGAATAGGTGGTAGTCGGAAGGGGCTATGTCTGGGCTATAAGGCGGATGGGGTAGCACATCCCAATTCAGCGCCTCCAACGTTTCCCTGACGGTTCTTGTAACATGTGGCCGTGCGTTGTCATGTTGAAAAACCACTTTGTCGTGTCTTTTGGCATATTCCGGCCGTTTAACCTTTAATGCTCGGCTCAATTGCATCAATTGTTGTTGGTAGCGTTCCCCAGTGATGGTTTCGTTAGGTTTTAGCAGCTCATAGTACACGACACCCTTCTGATCCCACCAAATACACAGCATAAGCTTTGCGCCATGAATATTCGGCTTGGCCCTCGATGTTGATGCATGGCCGGGTGGTCCCCACGATTTTTTTCGCTTAGGATTATCGTAATGGATCCACTTTTCATCGCCAGTGACAATACGATGCAAAAAACTCTTCCTTTTATGCCGTTGAAGCAGTTGTTCGCACATGCAAAATCGCCGTTCAACGTCTCTCGGCTTCAACTGGTACGGCACCCAATTTCCTTGCTTTTGAATCATTCCCATGGCCTTCAAGCGTTTGCCGACCGTTGATAAGTCGACTCCCAATGATTCTGACAATTCTTGAAGGGTTTGACACGGGTCTTCATCGAGCAAAGCCTCCAATTCCTCATCTTCAAACTTTTTCGGCTGGCCCGGACGCTCTTTGTCTTCCGTATCAAAATCACCACTTTTAAACCGACGGAACAAGTACTCACAAGTAGAAATCGATGGAGCATAGTCCCCGTAAGCCTCAGTAAGCGTCCGTTGTGCTTCAACCACTTTTTTCTTCAAATGGAAGCACAAAAGTAAACCTTCCCGCAAATTGCGTTTTGTTGGAACGAAAGTCGACATGTTCACAGAGAAAAAAATATATGTTGTTTACACTTCAGTGGAATGACACATACTGAAAAATGAAGCTTAGACAATGTGCTTTGAAATGAATATAGTCACAGGTGTGCCCGATGCGATCTATTGATAGTTACGCCATCTCTTAGAAAACCTTTAAAACTAATTCCAACCCCCAATAATTAAAATGGATGGAATTTTCAAAGCCATCCAAGGTATGTAATAAATAAAGTAAATTTGTTTGCAATTTCAATGAAGAACTTGATGAAACAACAGCGCTAGAACTTGGTAAAGTCCAAGATAACAAAATGCTTGAAGAAGATCTTGTGGGTTTTTTAATTTAACAAGTAAACTTTAAAATTAAGATTGTGTAAACTTATTGCAATTTTTTCAAAAGTTTTTAACTTTTTCCTTCAAATAGACAAATTAAAGTTTACAATGATACCCTTCTGAAAATGAAAAATTTACATACAAAATAAATGCAAAAAATTAATACATACCTTAAAAGTAAACATATTACTGTTTTGTATCGAAGATAAGTAGGTGTTAAAATGAATCGACACCTCCCATAAGCCCGAAATAGGAAATCTGTTATATTTCACCAAAGAAATTGTTTTAGCTCAGTTTATTGTCTATTAATGTAGGGGTCAAGGCAATAAGGTTCTAACCCACACTTAGATCAAAACTGATAATTTTATGCAAATGTGGAATGTCTTTTATATGTGTACCAAAGATGAAGTTGCTATCTTTATACCTACGCAAGTTACAATCTTATATTCCCTAGACAGCTTTATCAGCAACATCTGTCTACCCCAGCTTTAACATTTCTTTCCTTTATAATATTTTAATTTTAAGATGGTCCTTCAGTAATATTCCATACATATTAAGAAATATGACATCCTTCGTCAGCAAGTTATTTCGGATTTTATCCTACTTTCTATTTGAGTTAGCAACCTAATATCCAAATTATTGAATTATATTAATTCATTAATACATGTTTCTATTTGCCAAAAACATCGTGATTTTAATTTTCAAGGATTCTAAAGAAAACACTTTTCTTTCGAATTCTTAACTTAAGAAATGAAGTTGTGGACTAACAATTTTGGTAAAAACAGCTGCGCGCCGGGAGTTGGTCACATATTTTCATATCGTAATCTGAAAAAAATGCATGACGCGGGTCATTGCAAATTGCCAGCTGCTTGCTACTTTATCAAAAATATATCGAGAAATATGCTTGGGCTTCCAATTTCGGGACTTAAAAGAAATTTCGGGATTGATAATAAGGAATCCTGGAATTTGAAAAACAGAGCAAAAACAATTTTTTTCAACAAAAAGTAAACTCGAATGCAAGGTATAAAAGTTAGGACATTTTTTTAATAAATAATGGTCCAAAGGCATTAAAAAAACTCAGTTTTCTCAATTTTTTATTATGAAAAGTGAATTGATTTTTTTTAAACATTATATATGAAGTAAGACTATAAAACAAACAAAATAAAACAAACAAAACATTATGATTAAATAAAATTCATGAAATTCGTATTTTCTTACAGACTACACGGTTAGTAATCAACCACACCAAAATTGTATTAAATTTAAATACTGGCCAAATACTTAAATTAATTTTTAATAAAAACAAGTATTGAAATTTAATACTCAGTTAATATTAATTCTTAATTCTAATTTTTTATTAAAAATTAAGTACAATAGTAAATATAGTATCAAATTGATTCCAAAGGGTATTAAATATCGTTAAACATTTGAACTATATTAAAATGTAAAGTAAAATATATTTAAACATTTTTTAATCAATTGAGGAGTATGAAATTTAGTTAATTTTGAATTAAAAATCTTTGTAATACTTTGATTGTATTAAAATTTATTTCAAGATTTCTAACCGTGTACTAACATAAAAAAGGTGCATTTTTTGAGATCACTGAAGTCTTTAGAAGTTAGGCTGATTGATTTTGAAAATATGCTCTTAAAAATATTAAGTCATCTCATGTGTCATCACCCAGGCTTGACCAATGATTTTAGTCGCAAAACTTCCAGTCGAAGAGAAACATCTCTCGGACTAAACACTAGTAGGCGGAATTTTTATAAAATAATCGAATGCTTTTTGAAGCATAGAAGTTGTGTTGTAAACAGTTCTTACTCGAATGACAAATTATATTGTTGCACTTTTGCAATTTGAAGGCAATCCCGATATCCCGAAAATCACGGGATTTTATGCCATATAATCCCGAAACGTAAAAGTACGGGATCCCGGAATTCCGGAAAGTTTGCACTGCCCCAAAAATTCAAATATTTACATTTTTTCAGACAAGCACTTTATATACAAAAATTAAATCTAAAGAAACAAATTACAGCTACGCTACAATGGCTTAAAAATAATGTGAACTAAGAGAATATATAAATACATTCTCAGTATCACAAAAGTCAGTATTAACTTTAGACTCTTTAGATAATTAAATCTCCCATGTAACTGAAATCTGTAATCTATATTTTATTTATATTGATAGAATTTGATCAATATGATTTATTTGCACCAAAAACGAAAAAAAAGGAATTTGTCATTTCAGCTCTTGAGAGGACTTTGACCTAGCTTCTCATGATCAATTGTGTTACACGTTATATTAAGAGAAAGAAGGTGGTTAAAAAAAGGTATATCAGAAAATGTTTTCCTTAAAAGTTTATAGCTATTGTTTACAAAAAATCTTTGTATCATGCTAATTTTACATCATAAGTGTAAGCAAAAAAATTTTCTTTTTAACATATATTTTATGTAAAAATATGGAAAATTAAGAAAATTATGAAGCGTGAAATAAACGTTGAAAAATATACGTTACTTTAACCATATTGTTGCATGTAAAAACCAGAAAAATTTTCCAATGACGCTTATTTTTGTAAAAGATGTGTAAAATTTCACTACAAACGGATTAAAAGAAAAAAAATGAAAATCGGACGATTAGTTTGTTTGTAGCAGTGTGGCCTCCTTTAAAAAAGTATGTTTCGAGAAAATCGCGTTTAAAGTTCCTCTGGTTAGTTAAAGTTACTTTGGCGCACTGGATTTTAAGCGCTGTAGAATCTGTATGGAAATCGAGATTCACTTTTAAATTTTTTTTAAATATTCTAATAGTTGTACAACAATAATCAATTAAAAAAAATCGATTTTCAAAAAATTGTTTGCCTAAAAACACC
Source organism: Dichetophora obliterata (assembly GCA_963920525.1). Lineage (NCBI taxonomy): Eukaryota > Metazoa > Arthropoda > Insecta > Diptera > Sciomyzidae > Dichetophora > Dichetophora obliterata. The sequence continues at coordinate 107,054,546 of OY986438.1, forward strand.
TTAAATATTTGTACACAAATAATAAAGAACTGGAACTACGAGTTTTATGCTGATTCCGAAAGGCTCAGTGCAATTAATATTGGCACACATATCTTTTTTATGACAACCAATATATTTTTTATGACAACCAATTATATCTTAGGTAGGCGTGTTTGTGGGCTGATTTGGTTTTAGAAGAACCAACTTTTTGATACAAAAAAATATGTATGAACATTTTGATTGCTTTGGGAAATATCGATTATCGATTTTGGCTTAATGGGAGGTGAACTTGGCATTTATCCGATGCCTAAAAAATTTTTGTGTGAACAACTTTCTTAACATAAAAATTATTCTTGCAAAATTTAATGAATCTGCTCCTTCCATTTTTGTTCACTTGCTAAATGGGCGCGTTTCACTGTGCAACGTAGCTAACGAACCTAACAAGCCGCAGACCTAACATGAGCATAGCACATTCGTGCAACTCCGATGTAGCTCCAGCTAGATATGATGGCTAGGACAAAGACGCACCACTGAAATTTGTGTGTGTTTGTGCGAGTGTAGGTGGCACATTAACTTCAATCAAAACCGAAAATTGAAACCTAAGCTAAAGGAGCACCAAAAAAAAAAATAATTTCATAGCAAAATGAAATTGGTGGCGCAACCATGACGCTCCATTTTGGTAACTATAGCCCACATCTTGCAGTTTTTGCTGAGACTTATATCAATGCTATTGAAAGTTAGGGAGAAAGGGAGGGAGAGAGACACAGGGTAACTGTCAGTTTAAGGCTGACATTTTGAAGGCAATTTGATGATAAGTTGCGATTACATGGATTTGTTTGGATTCGCATCTTAATGTGGCGAATTAAGCATATAAGGCTGCCTTTATTGGGAGTACAAGTATAAACAGTGGCAATCACAAAGGAGATTAGCAAGAAAAGTTTTTACTAAATTTGGTTCACATGATAGTAAGGCAATGATTTTGTGTGTATTGAATCATTTATTTGAGTCAGACGCGATTTCGCGGCTTATATGAGGTGGATATCTCAATCAAACTTCTAACTATCATACAGAATAATTTTGAATACAAGCCCTTTAAACTCTAGCTTATTACCCAATCACATAACTTCAAATATGTAATGCGTACTAAAATATGCTAAATGCACATAAATACGTTACTTACTTACTTAGTTGGCGCTACAACCGTATGTCGGTCTTGGCCTCATCTAAGAATTTTACATCTAACATAAATACATTGTCACATTAAAATCTGGAGTAAGTGACAAAACATGCGAACCCATTTGGTTTCATAAAGAAATTTTAATGTCCAGGTTAAGTTATCCTTACGAATCATGAAATTTCCTTTTAAAAGCCATTTAATGCTTATTTTTCATATTTTGCAATATATAAATGCATGGTTTCGCACACTCTAAAAACTGATTGAAAAATCTCTACAATAAATGTTGCAGCGAGTTTTTTCAATTTTGTCTGAAAATCAGCGTCTTTTTCCAAAATATGTGTATATAGAGTAGAAGGGGGTAATGTCGTGCAGGGAGTAATGTCGTGCACTGGCTTTTTTAGCATAAAAAATTGAATGATATACCAGCCGTTGTTAAGGTATGGGCCTACTGACCTACAGAGCTCATGCATACAATACTAGCAATATCCATGTGTAAGGGCAATATGTGCGACGTTTTTTAAAAATCGCACGTTCTCGGGACGACGAAAGTGTTTTTTTATCGGATCAGAAAAATTATTTGTCTCGCAGGAAAATCTACCAGGTAAGTGTTTCCTTAAATCAAATTTTCCGCCGAAAAAAAGATGTATTGTGATCGAAAAAATTTTTGTTCTTTACCGATTTGTCGAAGTCAACCTTGAAAACGACCTTTGGGGCAATGTCGTGCATTTGATGTGGGGCAATGTCGTGCACTATACAGAAAACAAAAGGGAAGGAAACGCGGTCGCCCTAGTGTACCAAGGGAGTCGTGAAGCCATAACAAAACGCTACAATCAAAATAAAATTTTCCAAAATTTTTTCTCAATGTCAAGCACTTTTTGAAAAAATATTGTTTTTCTTTCCGTGTTTCATATAGCAAATTGCCTATTTTTCATAAAATTGTATTTTTTGATCATATTTCGGACTTGTGTATATTGCCTTATAATTAACAATAATAAATAAATAAACAATAATGCTATATCTTCTTGAATCGAACCACTACCTATCGTTTTTCACACATTCTGATGCCTTTACAATACATTGCACGACATTACACCACAAATTTTGAGGGGGGTAATGTCGTGCACATTTTTTTTTTAATTTCTACTAACGCGATTTCATGCTACACGAATATTGTTACATTCGATCGGATGCTTACTCGTTGTATTCGCTTGTCATGTACGGCTTTACGAGCACTTTAAAGTTGAGTGCACGACATTACCCTCTCTACTCTACTCTACTATTCACGCTATTTGAGCGTGTTTTCGCTCAGAGAGTCTTAAAATATGTAAATCTCTCTATTTTTCACGCTATTTTAGCGTGTCTTAGCTCAGAGAGCCCTAAAATATGTATATTCTCTACTTTTTACGCTATTCCCTCGTGTTTTCTCTGAGAGAATTCTAACAGATGTATATTTTCTACTTTTCACGCTATTTCAGTGTGTTTTCGCTCAGAGAGTCTTAAAATATGTATATTTTCCCTATTTTTCACACTATTTTAGCGTGTTCTCGCTCAGATAGTCCTAAAAACGCTCCAGCAGCGGTATTTTACGCTTTTCCTTAAATAAACACCTCTGCTTTAACGTCATATGATTTCAAAGAGTTTATTCGAACAAGTGTCCAATTATATACAACTTAAACAGTAGATTGGTCACAGCTTACTTACTCAAGCCTACTGGAGTAGGAAAGAGTAGCGCCTTCTGCTAAGTGATTGACTCTATACAGAGTTGTTGTTGTTGCCATGTTCAAAACTTACTTGAGAGACTTCATGCATTTCTAGCTTTTTTATAAGCGCAGACAAGATTGGAAGAAATAATTTTTAGAAGAGAGTTTTTACAAGAGATCGAAAGAAATTATTGTAGGTGAGAGGATTCACGCATTTTTAACGATAAATATTTATAATTTTGCTCATGGGATTTAACGACAATTAATGTAGGCAATCAGTTGCCAGCGGTAGCCCGGGTTCATTTCCAGTTCAGACAGAAAGTTTTTACAATTGAATTAATTTTTCTGTTCGGTCGTCACCTCTCTGCAGACAATGGCAAACCTCAGAGAGTAAAAATTGCCATGTAAAGCTTCTTGAGAACATAAGCCGTTCGGAGTCGGCATAAAAGAAGTAGGTCCAGTTCTCGGTCATTTGTGATCAAACATTTAATAACACGCACAACACTATTGATCAATTGTTCAAGCTAGGTTAAAGTCCTTCCAAGGGCTGAAATGGCCAGTTTATTTATTATTTTATATCAGTTGCCATCAATTATTGTTGTTAATTCTCGTGAATTTTTGTTGGAGTGCATATTTTACAAAAAATGCCTGTTTTTGCATACTTATTGCACTATTTCTGCATATTTTACAATGTGGTTTTTGCATATTTTTGCTTTTTTAATTTGCAAAAATATAAATTTTGGGAGTAATAATTTAAACATATAAGTAATAATTATAATTATAATAAGTAATAATTATAATAAATAATAATTAAAATTATAGTTATTCCTTAATATATAAGTAATTATTATAATAATAATTTATAATTCATTTCATATTTTTTTCGTTTTTGATAAATAAAATTTATGTATATAAATCCCCGACTTATTATATATATATATATATTAAAGCAGCCTTTTTCACCTCAGCCTTTGTCACCTCAAGCATATCCTTGCAGGTCAGTTGACCAATCTCAGCTTCACCAACAAATGGACGTCCCAGAGTGGTCAATCTTATGCTTGCCAGCGCCGGACACTGGCACAAAATGTGTACTGTTGTTTCCGGCTCCTCTAGGCATAACCTACGCGAATCGTCCTCGGTGAGAGTCATCTTCCCGAGATGGTACATGAAGGGACCGTGTCCCGTGACCAGTGCAGTAAGCTAGCTTAAAGTCCTTCGATTATATCGGATAACTTTAGCTACCTCACTACGAGATTGCCTGCAATTAACAGCTTCTTCCCACCTTGTACGGTGTTCCGAGTCCTCCATTGTTTAATAAGGCATGCCACCATATTGTCGCCTATGGCGATACGTGGTTCTGGTCCACAGAATTCTTCTGCTGAGCCTTCTCTTGCTTAAGAATCAGCATTTTCATTCTGTTTCATGTCAGAGTGTCCTCTCACCCACATAAGTGTGATCTCATTTGTCTCAAAACTCTCACCTATTGAGTTTTGTAAGACATTCTATGGCCAACTTGGAATCTATGGCCGACTGATTGTCGAAAGCAATGACAATTTTCTTGCCATTGATCCGGCCATCTATCAGGTGGTCCAGCGCATGCACTACGCCAAGCATTTCCGCCTGGTATACAGACACAAACCTTCCTTACCTCAATACACAGGATAGGCTTAACTCTTCTGAGTAAACGCCTGCCCCGGCTCTGCCATTCATCAGAGAGCCGTGTGTGAATATACTGATATCGTTACCTAGGATTTCTTCGGAAACAGCTCCATCTGTTATAAGAGTTGGATGAAATATTTATTGTGGTTTTTTTTTTGCGAAATTTGGTTTTTTAGTTTTGTGTAATTTTACCTTCTCGTTTTGAGTAAAACTTCGTTTTTGGTTCTCTTATGATTTACTTAACATTCGTAGGCATTTTTCGGTTTATTTTTAACGATATTTCGATTTTTTTTTTAATTTGTTGCATTCAGTTTTTGACCATTTTTCATTCAGGAATTTTTTTTTCTTTTTTAACCCATTTCTAATGGAGCGATATTTTTTGCCGCCTAAGAAGCGGTGATAGGTGTATCTAATATTTAGTCCTTCTTCAAGAATTTTAAATTTTCTTAAGTGTGTGCAATCATGTGTAGCACGATTTTATAGATCAGGCTAGCAAAAGAGTCACACATAAATTGTTATAAATCTTGGCATAAATTTTAATACTATATATTATATTATATTTATAATTAAAGTTTTACAAAGATTTTTAATATTTTATGCAACTCTTCAATCGATTTTGTTAAAATATTACAACGATATTTTATACCCTTTGGAATTAATTTTAATCTTAATTTCTAATAAATGTATTGAATTTTAGTACATACCTTTATTAAAAAATAATATTAGTGTTTAGCCAATATATAATTTTAATACGATTTTGGTATGTTCATATCAGGGCCGTAGCTAGTATTTACCCATAGAGGGGGTTTTGATGAACATATTTTTAATTCAAATAGAAAAAAATTCCATTTGTACCCCTCTCAAAATTATCCTTGATTTTTTTATAACGATTCCCAAAATATTTTGGCTGTAACGATAGCCACCAGTGAGCTAAAACATTTTGCAAAAACCTAAAAAAAAATGTTTTCGTAAATATTTAGGCTGGTAGAATACGCATCAAAAAATTTTAAAGTTTTGCAATAGCATTAAATTAATGCTATTTTTCGTGCCTTTTTTAATTTATTTTAATTTATTTTCACTAAAATTAAAATAACTTCATTTTTCTCTTCTAAGATATCCTTAGAAAGATTTTTAATGGTGATTGCATTCATGGCGAGAATTTAACATAAGCATCTCCGGAAAAATTTTGCAAGAAATTAAAAAAAAATAAAAATTTAGTTATTTTAATTTTGAAAATTTTTCCATGGAAATAAAATAAAAATATATCAAAAATTAAGTCTTTTTTTTTTGCGAATACATATCGATACAGACCAACACGTCTGTCACTGTACGACCACTGTATCTGCTAAGGGATGCACATCCGTTCAAACGGATCTCGCCCATTGAATTACGGAGGTATGTTTTAGGAAATTTTAGGGATGAGAACGATATCGCATTAAGCTATCTCAAATTAATAAAATTTTAGAGATGAAAAATTTTTTACATGACTTCATAAATCTTAAAACCTAAAAATTCACAAAGTTACTTAAACGATTGTTTTTAAGCTTTTCCTCGGGTGAGAATTCCAAAAAATTTAAGACAAGTTTTTATAACTCATGAGTAACTTCAAACATTCCTCAAAAATTTAAACAGTTTTAGACTCATATCTTTAATTCAAAAGTTAATTGTTTAAAAACTCTTGACTACAAAAGAGTCACAATGAAAGGGGCAGACAAATTTATTTAATAAAAACTTGTTTTGTTCCGTAAATTACGAAAAGGCTGTGATGCAATGCCGCCATAGAGATATAAAAAAAACGCAGAACTTGCAATAAGCTCCATTTGCATATTTGGAGTAAGCGAACCTACTACAGCGACAAAACCATGGATGCTGAAATTTAAGTTTTCGATAACTTCTCGAGGGAAAATTAAAATCAGTTCTTGGCTTAGGTATATTTTAAAATCTTTCTAGGCCGAATTAGAAAGGTTTTTTCAGTATGCATGTGTATGCCATTCTTGATGGCTTTACTGATATCATCACTACCATCATCTACAACTGCCGATGTCAAGGGTAGTAAAAACAATAGTGGATAATTTTGAATGCATCGATAAATCACGATACATTGTTTTTCACTATTGTTGTTTACACGAATAAACTCATAACAAAGACTTCTACACGAAAACGTAACTTCAGTATATAATGTATATAATTAGTTAAGTTTTTAGAACATATTAAAGTGATTCAATGATATTATTGTTTAAATGCATTAATTTTTATGAAAACTTCAACTCTTTGGGGAGGTTTGAACCCCAAAAACCCTCCTGGGATGGCCCTGGGTCATATGCATATGGGTGCCCAAAAGGGAACATTTCAAGAATAGCGACAACTCTCATTTTTAATTTTTTTTTTGCGGATTATAGGGATTTTGGTCCTATATCTAAATCTGAAAAAATTGCAGGCCGTTCGCAATTGGTTTAGTAGTTATAGGCCTCCAAATTTGGAAAAAATGGCCTACAAATCTTGCTATTTTTTTTGATTTTTCAACAACGCTTTATGGGTATCATAATAAAGGTAATGTCAGTACGTATTCAATAAGGTAACAATATAAAAATCCATTCAGAACTTTTTAGGATGTAACCATTTTTAGTGAAGTGCTTTCGTTAAAGGGAAGCTACTAGTTTTTCAGACAAATTGTAAATATAAGAATATTTATTGCTTTTATTATAAGCCCAAAAGTACTGAAATTTATTCTAAGATGTCTAACCGTGTACTTATTTATAAATACCACAGATTCCAAGTGTTTGAAAATATTCAAAGTTTATCCATTTATTCCTTATTAAAAGCAATGTATCTGCGTTTCTTTTGAGTTGTACTTACTGTTGAAACAGTTTCTTCTACTTCAAGCTTTTGCCATGAACACGCATCACTTTAAATTCAATTTCAACTCTTATTTCACAACCCACAGACGCTAACAGTTTATGAGTCTATCAAAATTCCTACATGACTTCTGATGTATTTTTGTAACTTTTTCAATGATTGGATTGTATTACACTTATATATTTTTTTTAAATACTTTTACCCAAATTTTGTGTGATTTTTTGCTGAGCTGACACTGATTTTGTAGAAATTCAATCTTCACATTGACACAAATATTTCTAAAGCTAAAAAAGATCATAAAAATCATAAAAAAGCAATCCTTTATTACTCTATTATTAGTGTTGTTGCTGTATAATCGCTAAAGAGAAATCAAAACATCAACTACAGTAAAACACTTTAATTGCCAACTGCAGCCTCGATGTGTACGTGTAAACAATGTAGTCGCCGTCACCTTCTGCATGTCTCTCTGTTGTCTTCAGTATGAGACATCATATTGATGTTGATAATGATGACAATGGAGATGACATAAACCTCAATGCTAAAGGTAGGCCGTTATAATTTCACCCACAAAAATGAGCTTTTGTAATGACTGTTTTTGTATTTTCTTGTCCTCCTCTTTTCGTGCTCGATCATTTTATGGCTTAGTTCAATGCAAGCGATTTGATTTTTTAATTGTCTTCAATTAGAGAAACAAGCTCTGGTAACGTCAGTATAAAATGTCATGCCTACACACGCATAGACATTCAAATACACACACACACACACACTCGTAAACAACTCTTTGACTTCTCGAACACAAATCACAAAATTAAGCATTGGCTTATAATTGGAAAATTATAACTTCTCAAATTGCAATCTATCAACTGATCATACCATAAATTGTATTAAATGCATACCATAACCATAACCATGACAACCACAGCAACCAAAACAACAACAACAACAACACGAAGCATAACAATTTAACATACCGAAGTAAGTAAAGTGTGACTATTTTTGTCTGTCTGTCTGTCTGTCGATCCGTATGTTTGGCTGACTTTTGGTCTACCACTCCATGTTTAACGGTGTTTAAGGTGTGTGTTTGTGTGCATGTATGTGTGTTTTTCATTTGCAAGGTGTTTTGGCTTTAGGTTTTTTGTTTGTTTTCTCTAGCCAGCAGCTAGCTTTACCACAAAATGTTAGATGCTTTAATTAAAGAGCGCGATTAAATGCCGACACCTGAAATATATTTGATTTTTATGCAAAGATTGCCTGGTTCCATTTTTGACAACTAGCTGTAGTAGATGATGAATGCATTTGCTACAATTGGAGTAGTGAACAAATAAATTCAATCAGAAAAATTTCTGAGACTAACACAGTCCAACAACCAAAATAATTACAGACCTCGCTTAACAAACAGCTTCTGGGTGAGGAGATATCTTTCAAGGGAATTCACGAATTTTATTTTGTCAGTGCTTTACAAGTATCGTTAGGGTAGGTTTTGGGCAAAAAAAATTTTTGAAAATTACAAATTTTTTTTGATACTATTCAAGAGTATGAAAAAAAATTTTCAAATCAATCCCGCTTATAATACATATTCTGAACCCGGTGCACCAGACCCGAGAAACAATTTCATATTTTGTGTCAATAAAGTATCTGATATATGCCCGGTGCCCGTGTCGGTAAATGTCCCACCTCTGCACCGAAAGAAGTGCTATTTCCGGAACACCTTGGGCAGGCACAATTTAACGAACGAAGACTGATTCGGGCACTCGTCAGTTTATTGCGTCCGAATATGGTCGCTCGTTTTTTAACACTTTACTGACATAATACAGACTTACTTCGGTTCTATTTCAGGTACCTTTCAAGGTACTTTTTCGGTATATATCAGCTACTTTACTATATAAATTTTTTTTTCTCGGGCCCTGCTTGCTCTTTTGCATTCGGCTTAATATCGATGTGCGATTAATTTTTTTCATAAGCTTCGCAGTTTTTCGTCACGTAGCTTTTAAAAATAAAATTGAGTCCGATACTCTGGACTTTTGTGCCTGAGTAGTTTAGTACGGACACAAATTGCTTCTCGGAAGAGTAACTTTAACCAACCAGAGTAACTTTAAACGCGTTTTTTCGAAACATACTTTTTCAATGCATTTTGTTTTTTTTTTTCAGTCGATCTTGAGCTGAGCATATGAAAACTATGAAAATAAAAAAAAAATTTTTTTTAAAAACTGATAAAATAGATATGCGAATTAAATATTTTTACTATAAAACATACTTTTCTCAAGTATAAACGTCTTCAAGTATAAACATCTTCTAAAGTATGCCTTAATTTCAATCAATTTTGCATAAATCTTCCCTTAAGCAGCAGTTTTAATCAAAATAAAACTTTTTTAAACTTTATTATGGTTTGTGTGTGTTCCTATTTGCTATTTTCTCTCTCTTTTCTGTTCTTGTTTTCTTTCATAACACAGTAGGTTCGTTTCCGTCATATAAATAAAAGATAAGGAAATGGTGTTCTACTCACAAACACTACACGTGTGTAGAAGGATTTTTCGTCAATTGAGGAAGTGAGATAGAGCGTAATTTTTTGACATAAGCCCTTGCGAGCAATGGCAAAACAAATTGTTTCCCGCCATTTGTGAGCAAGAGCTTCTGTCAAAACACAAGATCTGCATCATGAGCGCATCCATTCTTTAGGGTGGCAAATATAAGGGCCTTAATTTTTTTTTTGTATGAGGATAAGCTGTAATAGGTATTTATTTTTTACAGATTTCTTTGAATACTTGACATAAATTTAAAATAGAGGTTGGAAACTATAACTAGGTACTTTTATATAAAAAAAAACTAATGAAAAGCGTAAAAACTACACAAAACTATTTCTTTAAAAGAATTTAATTTGTTTAATTTTGTATGGATTTTAGTTGTTTAATTTTTGTGTTATTTTAATATCAATAAAATAGTTTACAAAGAATAGTATTTTGAAATGAATTATTAATAAATCATTAAAAGTAGCTTTTTTCACTTTACTAGTGTTTTTCTCTGTGAAAAAATTGGTAACGCACCTTATTGTATAATGGTACTACATAAAAATTACTTATAAATTCTGAAAAAAATTCTGAAAATGCAACATTTTTTCATTTGATATTGGCTGCACTGTTGTTTTGAATTCCGATGTATTTACGATTGAGTTTATGTATAGTGCTGACTGCATGGAATTTTTAACAAATACTCTCATCGAGCTGTTAAGTTTTATTAAAAGTTACCACAAATTGTTTTGGATTAAGTTTAAAAAAATTTTCAAAATTGGACCATTTTGCCTCTCACTATTGTCACAGCATATAATAAAACTGTCAAAATGATTTTTTTTATGTTGGTAGTACTAGAGAGCAGAATGCAGAACCGCCGAATTTTACAGGTCAGAATTGTCTGCATTTGTTATACTTTTGCGGTCAGAATTTTCGAGAAAGGAAGACGATTTATTTTGAGGTCAACATTTTTTTTTAGAAAAGAACGGAAAAAATGCAAAACTCTTGAAGAGGTCAGAAAAAATGCAGAATTTTTCCAGAAAAGAATGCGCTATTAGTAAACATACATCTAAAAAACGAAAAATAGTTTTCGCCTTTCTTTACTACATAACCGAATGCGGGCCTGTTTGAATGTTTTTGTGTTTGTGTCAACTTCATTGTGTTTGTAAAATACTTGAATTCACTTCAACTACACTGCTTCCTTGTATTTTACTTCTATGGTTTCCGTACTCTACACTGTGTTAGAATTGTGTAACTTCTGGTAAGCTCGAAATGAGAGAGTAAAACTTAAATTTGCGAATATTGGCAAGAGTACGGAACTAGCAAGTTTCAAGCACAAGACAGCTGATTCTGACAGCAGACGAGTCAAACGTAAATAGCGCCAATTGAAATTGTCGTCATTTTGTTTGTGAAGTAAGTTTGTTTTAAGCTATAAAATCGTGCCAAACGTTTGAAAAGCCAATTAAAATTATCAATTTGATTGTGAAGTAATTAAAACTTCTGTTCCTGTACTCTGAAGTTTTAGTCCAATTTACCAGTTTTGCAGGTTTTAGTCCGAAAAGCGTTCCCGTACTTGAAAAAATGGTAAAAGAGAGTGCAGTAAAGAGAGTAAAAAATTTCCCCTCACTGTTAAAAATTGAGTGTTTTAGTCCGCGAAATTTCTTCCGGTAAAAATGGTAAAAGTGTCAAACTGCTTAAAATCAGCTGTTTACAAGTTAGCAAAGAAATTGCAAAACTTAAAAAGTTCTTTAAAATATATAAAAACTATTGGATTGGAAACCAGAAACATGTTTAATTGTAAAAAACTAAATGTAAATGTAAATTTGAGAATTAATTTCAATATTGTAATACATATGAATATGACCATTTTTCTTCATTTCGGCAAACTAATTTATTTGACAGTTTACACAAGTTTAGTCCGAAAAACGTTCCCGTACTTTTATGTGTTTTTATCTATTTTCGAGAGATATTTTCCTATTCTCACGTTTTTGACAGTTTTACCATTTTTAGTCCAAAAAGTACGAGAACAGACCCAAAGTTGTTTTAAGCCATTGTATACTATTTTTACCATGGTTTTAAGTTAAAATTAATTTTGGACAATTTGCGAATATTTGTGAAAAAATAAACAAACATTTGCTTGTTCTTCTTGATGCTTGTTCTTAATTTACTCGAAGTCTTGAGCTTGGTGTAATTATTTGACAAGGTAGCCGTGACAGTTTCTTGGCGATTTGTAGTTGCCAAAAACAGCTAAAGGAGTTATAGTTTGCTGCTGTTGACTAGCTATGTGCTTATTTTTAATTTTCTTTGATTCATTAAATTTGTTCGCTAAGTTTATTGGAATGTTTTAGTTTGCTGCAATTGACCAGCTATGTTTAAGTCGTTGCTAATTTTTTCACATTTCTTTTATTAATTGCATCAACAGCTAATTTTGACTACTACCCATCGCTACTCGTGAGAAAAAAGCCAGTCTACGCTACTACCTTGTCAGTAATTGTGCCAAGATCTTGAGTTCTAGCACGCTCTGTGCACATTCTGTGCTCGAGAGAGCGATTTTATACTCGTTCTTCTTCTCCGATTTCTTACACAAAAAGTACGAAAACAGAAAATAGTGAATCACAAGTCACACAGTGTGAGTACGGAAACAGACCTACTGTCTACACTTGCAATATTTTATTGCATGCGAACTGTCAAATTGAATTTGGTGCGTACATTGCGTTCATTAAAGGCAAAAAATGTGTAAAGTATTAATTCACCAAATTTAAGGAAAACGTTAACACTATAATCAATACCTCTTAAATTAACAAAATCATATAGCAATAAAAATATCTGTGCTATCTCGAGTGTACCTTTAGATTCGAATATACTTTACACAGGAAGCTGTGGGTAAAAATCTAGTGTGGCGTTGTGGTTGGCAAGATAATAGGTATATTAACATTCTTTTTAAGACACATGTTAAGCATTTTAAAATCGTTATTTTTACTGTTTTTCTCAAAAAACAACTTTGTCCTTGCGGGAGAAGAATGTAAAATAAAATGATGAAGACCTATAAGAATGTGAAATAAAAAAAAAATTGTAATTTGATACGCCTTATTGTCCATATCTAAACAGTTTACATTATATACAGTTGCGAACGCAATAATAGCAGTACTCTTATATTCAGACATGTTTGGATAAATAATGCTAGTCTACAAATTTCGTATCCGGCAAACCTATTATTACATATTCCTATATGTACTTTCAACGCTGGTTTCAATTCTGTACTCTGTTACCTCCCATATTGTAAAATTTTCAATAAACAGGGTTTTAACGTTTTTGGCATGTGCTTAGTATTATTGATCTAAAATCTAAACTACTCACCATAAAATAAAAAATAATATTTTTAATTCAGAAAAATATCAACTTTTCAAGCAATAAATCAACAACTATTGTGTCATGTTCTGTAGCGTAGCAAAAATTTTGAGATTATCCAACGAAATATCAACAAATTTTGAATCTTATGTTTTAGCGAAGCTGTCCAAAGTTAGAATTTAAAAAAAAAACTGTCGATTAAGTGTATTTTTACATGTAAAACAGACATTCGCAGCTGTAAGTGGAAAAAAAATAGTTTTGCATTTTGGGTTTCTATTTTTTAAATATGGTGGATTTAAAGTAATTTCTAAAAATTTCTCTAAATTTCACGGTTTTCTCATAATCCTGACTTGATGGAGGAGTTTGGGTGCCAGATTCGTGTTTAGGACCCCGGAAACATTTGAAAACATTTTTCGTTTTCTTACTGACAAAAAAAAGTTCTATTTGGTTCACAGTGTAATTATTTAATTAACAATTCGAAAAATTAGTTTAATAGCATGCAACGAATTTTTAATTTTTGGTTTATTTAAGCAACTTTACTATAAATGGCCAAGTGCCAGAGCATGTAAGCACAGAATGCCGGCAAATGCCAAACGTTGTTGATGCTGTGCGGTCATGTGTCATCAGCAGCTGGGGAAAAAAAATAAAAACAAACCTAACAAAAGCGACTTCAGGCAAATTTATTCATATACCAAAAAAAAAAAATAGAAACAAAAAAAGAACGCACATAAATTTATTACAAAATCTGGCTCAAAGGCAGCGCTCAGCATTTATTTCAATTTTAAAAATTGCTAAATGCGTCTACAACACCAACAACAACAATAACAACAAAAAGAATAACTAAAATAATGCCAAATTTTAATGCAAATAGCTCAGCAAACAGTCAACAGACAGAGAGTGGCAATAATTTTGCGACAATTACACGACGTTTGATTAACACCCCCGTAAGCCGAAAAAAGTTTCAAAATCTTAAACAATAAATACAACACTGACAACAACAGCTAATACTTCACAACTGCCAAATAACTGCTGCCAGTTGTTTTGGCTGATGTTGTTGTTGTCTTTGGCAGTGAATTTGAACAGCAACTTTGTTTGTCATGAAATCGTTTACTTATTCTCGTTGCATTTGTTGTTGCACCAACACGTGCAATATTGTTGTTGTTTCTGCAGCACAAAGCGTTTTGCCATTATGTTTGTATTTGTTGTGCTTTAAACTTTAATTAAATCTACCAAATGCATTTTGCATAAATAACCATAAATCTATCATCGCTTCAAAATGCCGCTCGCGCATTTGCGCAGCCGCAGCTTCAACTGCTGCGTCAACCATATTTGAATAACTATTTCATTCCAAAGTTATTTTGAACTTTGCTTAGAGTTGAGTGCTTTTTGAGTTTTTTTTTTTTTATTATTATATTTGTTGCTCACTCGAGTTGAGTTCTTTTCATTATTTCGCCTCTTAGCTTAATTTGCCGCAACTTGCATTGACTTTAAATTTATTTCATTTTCTGCACATTTTTATGTTTACATACATTTTCATTCTTTTCTCAAATGGTTATTTTGTGTCATTTTTACGAAAAAACCGCAGAGCTTGCAGTTCTTGCAGCACACGACATTTGTGTCATTTTTATGTAAAACATTCTGAATGTTGTGCTTTTTACATATATTATTTTTTTATTGGTCAGCAGCATATAAAACATGACTAATACTATGATTTATTGAGTATGAAAACACGAATACGACATATTTTCTAAATTTTTTTGACTGAAACTCTGATGTTAGTTGCCTGTGTTTGAAGCTTGAGATAAAAAACATGGAATAGTTTTGAAGAAATTTCAAGCGATCACCGAAGCCGTTGCACTTTTTGCCGTATATATGTATATACAGAGTGTCCCGTGTAAGAGTGCGAATATTTATCGAGGTGAAGTCAAGTTTAGCAAAAAATCATATGAGAGAGGGGTCTATTTTCACACCCTTAGGAGTTACGGGGTTAATTATTATTTCATGACTTTTATTCATACTATTGTTTCTAGCAGAAAAACGAACTCATTTAAAACCAATTTTAAGAACTCATTTCAAAGGCAGTGAATTGGCCTTTTTAACGTGATATCAACGAACCCACCCAACTTATTCATTACCGAGCTGTGCTTGTGTGAAGATGAAATGAATCCGTTGAAACTACAAAATTTCAAGTTTGAGCACAATTTTCTCAAAATTTCGGTTAATAAATTAAATCTTTTTTAGCATCAAGTTTATGTTTTCTTTAATTTTCTTTTCAACGACATCAACGACATCTTTAAAAATAGCAAAGTTAGTTGTACTTCAAAAATTTTACTAAATTAAAAACATAATGATATTATCTTCTACATAATTGTATTCTGTTAAAAAAAATTATAAGAATTGTTCGATTGTTTTGGATGCAATACATTATTCTTCGCCTTATTGCGTGTTTAAGATTAATTCTTTGCAGTTCTTGGCGTACAATAGAAGCAACTGAATTGATTCTTTCGATCAACTCACTGCTCTCTCGATGTCATTTTTTCTGCATATACGACTTCTTTCATTCGTCCCCACAAATAAAAATCAAGTGGAGTCAAGTCGAGTCATCTTGGAGGCCATCTAATTGGACCATTTCTTCCAATCCAGCCAGCTGGATAGTTTCTATTTAACGAATCTTTAACAATTCTACTGTAATGGGGCGGAGCTCCATCATGTTGAAAGATAATACCGCATCTATTACGTAAAGGTACATTTTCTAATAGCTCTTGTAGAGTATCACAAAGAAAATTTAATAAGACCTCTGCATTTGTCTAAATAGGCAAACAAGTAATAAATACCTTAATAAAAAGTATTAACTCAATGTGTTTTCAATTTAGTAAAATTTTTATGTACAACTAACTTTGTTATTTTTGAAGATATGTTAATGATTTTGATGTCGTTGAAAAGAAAATTAAATAAAACATAAATTTAAGGTTAAAAAAAATGTTGATTTCTTACGCGAAATTTTGAGAAAACTGTGCTCAAACTTAAAATGTTGTAATTACAACTGAATTATTTCATCTTCACACGAGCAAAGCTCGGTAATGGATAAGTTAGGTGGGTTTGTTGATACACCGTTAGAAAGGCCAATTTATTACCTTTGAAATAAGTTATTAAAATAAGTTTCCCATGAGTTCGTTTTGCAGCTAGAAATAATAGTATGAATCAAAGTCATGAAATAACAACTAGCCCCGTAACTTTTAAGGGTGTAAAAATAGACCCCCACTCCCATACGATTTTTTGCTAAACTTGACCTTTTCCTATACCAACGTAAATATTCACACTCTTGCACGGGACACCCTTAACCCTCCGTCATGCACATGTCCCGACAGTCAAGTACGTAGCGCATGTATCTGGCCAGATACACTATGTATTTCAGTACATTTATATGAAAAATATGCTATTTTAGTGATAATATTACATTGTTATATTGTTATCACACTAGGCAGATATATATTTTCTATTTTTTTTTTTGTTCTTAGTACATGCTAAACCACCTACCCGTGCAAAAAAATTTTAATGAGAAATAAAACATGAAAAATTTTATGTTTGTTCAGGTTTCATTGCTTCCCCTTCACAATATTTCGTATAATGAACGGTCGAAAGTAGGTTCACACATTTATTTTTTATTTGACACGTAGCTGCAAATTGATACCAAATTTTCATGGAATCCAAATAACGATGGCAAAACAGGACGAGAACGTTCCTTTCTCATTTCGTTAGGAATACATCTTTTATTGGAGCGAATGGTACCAACAAATGCCAGACCAATTCTGGCCAGACGCTTTACTCCTTCTAAAGTAGTAAAAAAGTTGTCAGCTACAATTGTACGGCCAGTATTGCTGTACGGCTTTGCGAGTTGTATCAAAACATTTTCACCTTGATTCACTTCCCGTTCTTCTCCTTCTTGTCGACCGGTATAGAGCTTTCCTTGCAGTGGATATTTAGATTTGGAATCGCAAGCCCACCAAATTCTGATGCCATATTTCGCTGGTTTTGATGGTATGTACTGAGTAAATTTAGTTTTTCCACGATATGGGAACAGTTGTTCATCAATTGTTATGCTGCCATGCGGACTATAGTTTTTGGCAAGATTTTCATTTGAAAAATTCCAAACGTCACGTTTTGTCATCGCGCAATCGTTGAGCACGTGTTCTACCATCATCAAAACAAATGTATCGTGCCAGTGCAGAGAATCGATTAAAAGACATGGCTGCTCTGAATATGGGTAGATTATTTGGCTGCCACAAAGCTTTTGTGGTTTGCATATTATTGTGGGAATAACCAGCTGCCAAAAGAATGCCGATGAATGCGTCTAATTCAGTTGCGGTGAAATCTGTCCAAACTTTTTGTTTTTTTACTGGGATTAGCTGCATTACACTTCTCGACTACAGCTTTTCCATGGCGATTCGTTTCAGAAATGATAATAAATGTTATATTTGGTGTGAAAAATTTTTTGAACATCTCAATTGAAACACTGTTTTGTTCCTTCGCAACAGGTTGAAAACGCTTGATATTGTGTTGACGTAAACGAACTCCAATATTTGGTTCATTTTTACACCATATAGTACCGTCCTTACCAAGAAAAGAATCTTCGGTAGCATTCTGTTCTGCAATTTCTTCATCGTCGTCACTATCGTCACTATCAACACTTCATCTGCTTCGACAACCCAATCATTGTCGACATCTGAGGCATCGCCATCGTCTGGCATATAATTTAGATCCATATTGTCGTCAAATCCTGGGAAATCATCAATCTCATCATTTGCAACCACTTCTTCAGCGGCTCTTTCACGCTCTAGCTCATTGGCCAATGCTTCTGCTATTCGTGTATGGAAATTCACATTACCACTACTAAATTGCGTATTATAAACAAACTGTACTTCTTCACCCATTTTTTTTTTTCGAACAAATAAAAATTTTCCGTAAATTATTGTCTGTACCTTTCAAAGTTCACTATGCAACGGAAGCGAAAAAATATAAAAACCAAGGCTCATTTATAAGGTTGTGGCACTTGAGAGCGAGCTCGGTCGAAATGTTAGAATGGTTAAAAAAAATTAAGAAAATTAATGCTTAGAATAAAGAAAAGCACAGAGACAGTTCGAGCAAAGGCGGGAAAAAGAGTGCATTTCTCTCAAGTGCCACAACCTTATTAACAAACCTTGATAAAAACCATAAAAAACCCTTGTTTGAGTTTGCCTTCATTACTGTGAGAGTGATTTGAGTAAAAAAACGCAGAAAAAAAATACCAATAAAGTACAGTACTATTCATACAAAATGTGTGTGTATCTGGCCAGATACATGCGCTACGTATACGATGTATAGATGAAAAAATCCACAAAAATTTTGTTTGTTGTTTTTTTTTAATGTGTTTTTTCATAAAACGATACCTAACAATATTTGTAGAGGGTACCTTGAGACTCAAACCCCTCGCTAAATTAGAAATATATTTAAATCACAGTTAAATTCGTAAAATATCTGGACAGATACTTGTGCATGACGGAGGGTTAATATTAAGGTAGCCCCCAAAATGTATAAAAATATTCGATTTGGTATAAAACTAAAAAAGAAAGGATGAGCCACTTTAGTGCATACACAACTCAAATAAAGTTTAAGTCTTGACCAATAAAGGTGAATTCCACGTGTGACCTACACGACCAAAACTTTTGTCATTTTTGATGAAATTTCTGGTACAATCATAATTTTTTTAATTTTTTCGTTTTAAGAAATAACATCTACACGAACATACGTATTAATTCATGCATTTGGATTTTTGATTTGCGATTACATATTTTTAATTTTAATATAATTAATTAGTTGTGACTTACACGACATCAAATCCATTGATTTCAGGGTAATCAAAGATAGTTTAAAAATTCTGTTAATTGTGAAGTCCGATTCCTTTTAAACTGCACCAAAAGTATTTGAGAAATACAAACAACGACAAAATGGCTTCAACTTAGTGAAATTTATTTTATTTTTCACAAAAAATAGTTTTTTTCGCGTGACTTACAAGACACACAAATTGTGACTTACACGACACTTAATATTATGAAGAGTTAAAGTTAAAGTTATGAAGTTAAGATTATGCAGTTTTTGATTAATTTAATTTTTGGAATTACAAATAAATTTATTTTAGCGCTTCAACTCTTTTTTGAAGATGTGCAGTTACATTAAAATGAGTTATCCTCGTCATCTTCAATATTCTTTTCAGTATATATGAATGAAAGTTGTTGAATATTGTAATTTGTACGGTCCTACAGTTTTAAAATAATGGCACTTTCTCGAGTTTGGGATAGGTAAAACTTTTCTTCCATTAGGGCTCCATTTCTCATCAAGTTTTGCAATCTCATTTTCTATAACCTTGAAACATTTAAAAATTATATTGATATTTGGACATACTTGACGGGCCACTTCAGCAAACTCTTCTGCTGTGTTCGGAATAAACTGCCTTGCTCTCACAGCTTCCCGAACTCGACGTTTCACTGTCCCCCCTATTCCATCAATAGCAATTTTATGTCAGCTATCGACGGTGCGAAAAGTACCGCTAACCGTGGCGCGAGCATTACCACAAACAATAATCACAGAAGCAACTACATGTTACTTTTCGACGGACCGAAAAGTACCACTAACCACTGCCTATGAGCATTTGCAGCGTTGGCGTGTCACTTCTTATAGCAGAAATGTTGGACGAAAGGGATTCTGATCATGATGAAGTAATTGGTGATGATGAAGAAAGGTCAGGTTTGGTTTTTAATGATATTCACTACTCTTTTGGCTCCTCTCAATCTTTATGTCTTGGTATTTTCAACGCTCATTGTAATTTACATTAGGTTACAATGTGACTTACACGACAAAATAAAAATAGCCGCAGTTGGTCTAAAACAAAACAAAAATTTTAACTCTATTTTTTATTTGGAACAACTCAATAAGTAGTGAGAAAATAAATAATGACAAATATTTTTTTACATTTGGTTTGTTTACAAAACGAAAATACTTAAATATAAAAATTGTGTCTTACACGACAGGTATTTATGGATTTTTGAATGCAATTTTTTTCACAAGCTTATTATATAAATGTTTAAATTAGAGTTTTTATAGTTACACAAACTTTGTATGTTATGAAAGTTTAAGATTCATAGGAGGCAAACACCCACTTACCATTTTTTTTTTATGTGAACAAGAATGCATCATCACGGAATTAATGTAGCTTGTTCGCTACTTTGTTAAAATACCGTTATAAACTTTAGAAAACTTAATTTTTTTTATTTTTTTTTTTTCAAAAATAAGGAATTCATGATATGAACTTTCAAAAAATGTATCTAGATAATAAAAAATAATAATATGAAAATTTGACTTTATTGTGTACTTTTGTATGGAATTCACCTAAATAAGATACACTTCTTTTTATCGTCATATGTTTCGGATGAGTTTGTTATAACTCAAAACTCAAAAAAGACGATTTTTTGAGTTAATGATACAGAAATGCGTATTTTACCATGATCTCTGATCTATCAAACTGCTTTATTTGCTCAATACGTGGCAGCAAAAAATGCCGTTATTTTATTTGGCACCTTACTCGCTTTATTATTTGCAAGACCGTCTTATCTTAGTTATGATCATCAGAGCGAAAGCATGTTTAGCTAAAAAAATATAATGGTATATTACATTAGTGGTTGTGACATTATTCCTGGAGAATGAAGTACATTTTAATCGTGTGTACTATTCATGTATATTGTGTTATTTTGAGTTATGACAGTTTAATTAAAAAAAGGATTTCAAACCAAGCTTGGCATAACGCTACAAGTGATATTATTGATAAAATAACTTTTGCGCAAATTTAACTATTTTTGTTATGTTGTTATTGATGACAACTTGCGAGGTACTAACAAGTTAGCTTAAAACATTATAAACAATGTGTCGTTCTAGTTGAAAATATTGTTCACTGTACAAGATTTATAATAGGTATAATTCAGAATGATACGAAATTGTTGATAAAACTTTTTTGTATGTATAATGTTAATTATTATAATCCAACGCATACTGCGCAAGGGGTATATTAACTTAGCCACGCTGATAAGGAGGCATGGCAGGTAAAGAAAATTGTAATAATTCTTGAAGAGCATCATCTCCTGAGTCGATTTTGCCATGTCCGTCTTCCGACACGAATGCAGCCGCAATTTCAAAGTTATCGTATTGAAATTTGGTAATTGTGCTTATATATTTAAAAAAAGGAGATCAAGTCTGATAATCGAAAGAAACTCACGCTTCCTTCCCATACAATATTACTTTATTAAAACAATAAAATATCTAAAAATACCACAACAATTTATATAATGATTTGGAATTTTACACATAAGCCTTAAATTAAAATATTCATTATATATTCCGAATTTGTTGTAATCAGATAAAAAGCATGCCTAACTCCCCTAAAGTGACTTTGTCAAATCGGTAAAATCTCTGAAAATGCCACAAGCATTAATGTAATAACTTGAAATTTTTTCAATAACCTTTTGTCGCAAAAATTTATCATATATTTGATTCGTCAAAATCTAATGAAAATCACGCCTACCTTCCATATAAAGTGACTTTAGCAACTTGTAAAATATCTTTGAAAGCCACAAAACTAATATTAATCGTATATTTTAAATATGTCAAAATAGTAAATTTGTCAAATTCGTATAACTGGCCGATCTCCCATATAAAATGACGTCATCAAAGTAGCATTATCTTCCATATCATAAACCTGTTTTGCATTTCAGTTTTGGCAAAATTGGGTGAAGACCACGCCCATTCTCAATACGAAGTGACGTCATCAAACTTTTAAACATGCAAAACTTAGAATATACATTTTAACTTCGACCCACTCGAAGATAATTTCTTAACAGCTTTTAGATCATCTTAAAATGTCTGCCGCATCATCATCCAGTAACTCATCTTACTTTTAAGAAGACTGCGACAATTCCGAAGAAGACAAAAATTACTTACCCATCAGCGATGATAACTGCGACAGTGATGAAACACTAACTACATCGTCGTTGCACATGCAATATACAAAATACATTTAAATCGTTCTGCAGGAGTGCATGTTTGAAGAAAAAGATAATGGTGAAATAAAATTTTTCTAGAAATAATTAAAGCTTTTTGAAATTCCCGACATTGATAATAATAAAAAAAAATTTCTTAGAAAATATAGAACTTCGAAAAAAGACGATTTGATTGATTTACTTAATTACAAACTCATCCCACCTTTTTACAGAGCATTTTATGAGAATTTATGATTTTTAGGTTAAGTTGAGTTAATTTTAAATGAGTACTATATGTCCCACAATTATTTTTGTAAAGGAATTTTGTGACTCCTTACGGAGCAGCTGGAACAACTCGGGCTAAGAAAAAAAATTTAAGTTCCCATTTGTTTACAAGTTGATTTGTTTTTAAATTACAAAACTGTGAATTCTAAAACATATTATTATTAGTTAGATAATATGATAAATAAAAATAAAGTTCCTATTAAATTTTTGTCGGCAATTATTTATTTAGTACAAGTGTAATGTAAAAATACCTAAAAAAATATGTTTATTTTTTGCTAGTAATAATGACGTATTCTTATTTATGACGCTCTTATAAATATACTTTTACAACAAGAACGTCATAATCCAAACCCAGCAAGCACAAAAATATTGTAAAAGTGTCGCAAAAGAGTGTCCAATACAGATATAAATTGTAATTGCAACGTAATTACAACTGAAAAAGCAGATATTCACGCTTATTTTGTAACAACTTAGGTTGCAATTAGGCGCAAAATGTGTTATAATAATGTTATAAATCTGTTGTTGGTACAAACTTAAGTCGTCTCTAAATAAATAAGTTCTTAAAATGTTTTGCATACATAAAACCTTAATATAATTTTCATCAAAGCAGTGATCATTTTTTGGAGTATATTTTAAAAGTCAAAGACAAATTTAAATGAAATAAAAAGATGTAAAAATAAATTGAAAATATGAAGACTTATAAACTAAAAATTTACAACAAAGGCCATTTTGTCGATGAATGTTTATGAACCTCTAGAAAACTTATGCGCCACCAAAAAAAAAAATTTTTTAAAATAATTTGGAAATAAGAAATATTTCGAGTTTTTTATTTCCACGTAATAATAAGTTCCTAGTGTCATATACACTGAAAATTCTAAAAGAAAATAATAAATACTTAAGAAAATCATATTAAAATTTATTTCAATAAAAATTCAGTGTTGAAGAAAATCATATATGGCGAGCATGAAGTTTTTAGACACTTTTTCCAAAGTTCTTGCAATTGAATAATAACCTCAATACATAGTTCTTACAACTAACTAAATATCAAAAGTTATAAATTTTTTTTAGTTGCAACGGAATAATAACCTTAATGCAGAATTTAGTTACAACAATTTTATTCAAAACTTTTTACAACTGAATTATAACTCCAATGCAACGTTCATGTAACTAATTACATTATATAAGTTGCAATGCTTTTTCTAAAGTTCTTGCAACAAAATAATAACCTCAATACATTGTTCTTATATCAAGTAAAAGCAGAGTTCTTCAAACGCTACCCAGATGACTAAATATTTGCTTTACTATCAAAATGTGAGTGGTATGCGAACTAAATCTGCACAGTTCTTGAGATCATTATCTCTGCAAGAATATGATTTTGTAGCCATAACTGAAACTTGGTTGCACGGGGATATTGCAAATGCAGAATTTTTTGATGAGCACTATATTGTTCATAGATGCGATGGATGTCAACTTTCTACGGGACGTTAAAGGGGGTGGAGTACTTTTAGCTATAAAGACTTTTTTAAATAGTAAGTTAATACCTTTGCCAGTAGTCGATGGTAATGTAGAGCAAATTTGCGTGGAGGTTAATTTTGAGGGAACTAAATCTATTTACTTTTTGTTATCTTATATTCCACCAAATAGTGATTTAAGTATTTACCAAAAACACATGGAAAATATCAAGTTTATTGTTAGTAATTTAAACTCTAATCAACAGGCTATTTTATTAGGAGACTTTAACATGTGTAATATATCATGGTCTTTGGAGGGTGCAAAACTTGTGCCATTAAATGTTATATCTAAAATTGATTCTGTAGTAATATCCTTCTTGCTATCGAATGGTTTGGAACAATTAAACTTTGTCAAGAACGACATTGATCGTATACTTGACCTTGTTTTCACCACTTGTGATATTAAAGCCAAATGTGATCTAAATTTGCAGCCTATTTCTATAAATACAGTTCATCATAAAGCGTTGCATATATCATTTGAATTTTATAACTTTGATATAAATCCTATGGTTGATAACTACTACCTCGACTTTTTGAAAGGAAACTTTGTTTTAATTAATGAATATCTAGGATCCATTGACTGGTCAGTTCTGAAAGCTATTTCTAATCCCAGGGATATTTATAATATAATACGTGATAAATTAAATTTTTCAATTTCTGAATTTATACCTTTAAAACTGACCAGTTCTTATAGTAAGCCTCTATGGTTTAACGCCAGGCTATTAAATCTAAAAAATATTAAAAATAAAGCTTTGAAAAAGTTCAAGCAAACAAATAGTGATTCGGATCATTTGTACTTTGTTCGCGTTCGGAAGGAGTTCGATTTTCTCCACAGCTTTTTATACAAGCAATATATGTTTAACATCGAGTCTAAACTGAAATCTAATCCTTCTGCTTTTTGGGACTTTGTAAATACGAAGCGGAAAACTAATGGATTTCCTTCAAGCTTAGAATACTTAAACGAAAAGTCTTTTAACACCCTGGATTCTTGTAATCTATTTGCAAAATATTTTCAAAGTGTTAACAAAAAACATAATAATACTCAGAGTTTCTCCTTTGATCATCAAATTTCAAATCCATTGCAAAATTTTTTAATAGAAGATGAAGATGTGGTAAATGCCATCTCGAACCTAAAACCAAGTTATAAATCTGATCCTGACGGTTTTCCACCCATGCTATTTAAACTTTGCGTGGTAAATATAACTGCACCGCTTGTAATGCTATTTCAGTCATGTTTAAATGAATGCCTTTTTAGAGTGTTGGAAAACTTGTTCGATAGCTCCTATTTTTAAATCCGGCGATCGATGCAATGTTATTAATTACAGAGCGATCATTAAACAAGGCACGTTTGCTAAACTTTTTGATGATATCCTAAAAACAAAGCTTTTATCTTGTATTAAAAACCATATAAGTGCATTACAGCATGGGTTCCTAGCATGGTTCCTACCAGGAAGGTCAACATGTACTAATTTAGCATTGATTACGAATCAGATAATCAACAGCTTTGAGCAGCATAGCCAGTTAGATGTTATCTACACTGACTTTTCAAAAGCGTTCGATTAAGTAACCCACGTTATTCTTTTAAATAAGTTGAAGCAGTTTATAGTCTCTGACCATCTTATTAAGTTCTTTAAAAGTTTCTTAACTAATAGAAAACTTTTTGTAAAAAATTGGATCTTTAAAATCCGATATTTTGGTGGATGCTTTTTCCGGTATACCCAATTGTGGACCGCTTCTATTCTTTGTGTTTATTAATGATTTACCGCAGCACTTTCAACACTCAAAGTGTCTTATGTTTGCGGATGATGTTAAATTATACTTAAAAATTTCGAAGCTTTCAGACAGTCATAATCTGCAGTCTGATTTAGATATTTTAAACAATTGGTGCGTTTCAAATAAACTTCTATTAAACATAAATAAATGCAGTGTAGTCTCTTTTACTAAATGTTTCGACCAAATAATGTTCGATTATTCAGTCAATAATTGTCATATTTCTCGTAAAAACGAAGTCAAAGACTTGGGTGTATTGTTTGACTCTAAACTTAAATTTACCAGACATATAGACCTTATTGTAGCCAAAGCATATTCTATGATTGGTTTTATAAAAATAAATCCACAAGACTTCAAAGATCCTTTGACGGTAAAGGCTCTGTATGTAGCTCTAGTTAGAAGTCGTTTAGATTACTGCTGCCTGATTTCGAATCCATATGTTGATGTTCACTCTAATAAAATTGAGAGTGTTCAGAAACGTTTAACTAAATATGCTTTAAGTAAAATTTGCTGGCAAGATGGTCTCCCATCATATATAGATGGGCGTAAACTTCTTGGTCTAACCTCCCTTCAGGATAGGCGTAAGGTTTTTTCTTTAATGTTTGCATATAATATTGTTACTGGTAAAATTTTGTGTTCAGAACTGTCTAGTTTATTTCATGTTTATAACCCAACTAGAGTTTTAAGAAATAATAGATTAATCATTGATTCCTTTTATAGGACAATTTACGCTGCCAATGAACCAATTGCTAGGTGCGTTGATTTGTGCAACAGTCTTTCTCAATTAATAAATTTCAATGTTAATGAGTATAGATTTAGATTAAGTTTATTTAATGTATTCAATTAAATGTATTAGTCTGTAAGATTGAATCGGTAAATAAATAAAGAAATTAATAATTTCGATACCATATCCCCCTATTTTATAAGTTTTATTTTAAGTAATCTGTAAGGCCGAAGCCCAGTAGATGAAATTAATAAATTAACAAAAAAACTTTATTAGAATTATGCTTTTTAAACTTGCATCAACTGAATAATAGCCTTAATATAGCACAAGTTTGCAATGATTATTTTCAATGTTCTTGCGACTTAATAAAAACCTCAATTCAACGTTATTTTTCCTAACTACATTTTTTGAGTTATAATAATGTTTCCTAAAGATGTAGCAACTGAATAATAACCTTAATACAGCATAAGGTTGCAATGACTATTTCCAATGTTCTTGTAACTGAATAAAAACCTCTTTGCAACCTCTTTGCAACCTTTTTGCAACAAAACAAATTCTCATAATTTCACAATGGTTCATTGCCATTCAACGAAAAATTTGTTCAATTTGTTAGTCTCGTTGAACGCTGAAATAAAAAAAAAATGGATTACGTGATAGTAGAAGCCTACACAAAGAAATTGACAAGCAACCCAGAATTTTTTGAGATCAATAAAATTTATGTATTGCTTATGGTATTTTAGTGCGTCACAGCAACATTGGAAACATTTAGTTACAGTGACTTCCCTATAACTCAATAAAAATATCTTCCTAGCGAAGTTTTGAACATTTAGTTGTTGTGACATTGATATTAGTGACATTAGTTGCATCTGGGTTGCTAACTCATTACTGAATTTATTACAATTATAATATACAAACATTTTTTAAAGGTGCTACAAAAAGAAATATTGTAATAATGTTAATTTAACCTAAAAATTACATTTTTTTTCAAAACTATATGAAACATTTTTACAACAAGTGCATTTATTCGTAACATAAACAACAGCGCAGTTTAACTTATTTGCAACAAAACGAATGGTTTGTTACAAATTACTTATTTGAAACTTTAGTACAGCACATTTGTGACTTTTTTAAAAAAACTGGAATACCACCGAATTATAACATATTTTTGTTTCAAATCAAAATCTGTGCTAGCTGGGAAGTGGACAAGGTTTTTGCTTTATTAAAACTCTTAATTAAAAAAATAAAAAACGCCTTTTCATGTATAGTTATTCTGAAAGAGCTTAATAGTACATCCGCTTTCTAGGTGTTCACTGATTTTTAACAAATTCTTTAAAAATAAAAGCACAATTAAAACTTAAAATGCGTTTTCTGCAAAATGACGTTTTTTGAGTTATGTCGTTCTTCTAGCAAATGAGCGATATGTCTGGAATCATATGAAACGTAAACAGAGGGTTGGTCACAGCTGAATTACTCAAGACTTCTGAAGAGGAAATGTAGCTATTTCCGCAATAGGCTGTCTAGTCTGCTGTGTGATTGACTTTATATAGAGTTGTTGATGTTGCTTTCCTTCATGAAATTACTTGATCTAAAGCTCATAAAATCATAAAACCTTGTAAAACATGAAAATGTCACAATTTAATAATAAAATCTATAAAGTTTCGTGTCGATTGATGAACGTTTATAACTTGCTCAAGAGTCCGATAGTTGGAGAAGCGTATTACAAGCCTTTTCTTAGTATTAAAACAAAACTTAAAGATTATTTTTTTTTTAAAAAAAAGATGGTTTGCATTTCTTTTTTTTAATTATTCTTTTTTTTTTAATTATTCAAATGAGCTTTGAAAAAATTTTAGTGCTCTTTCTTCTTGTAATAAAAAAAAATCACAAAAATTAAAATTTTAAAATATTGCAATTAAATGTTGTTGGAATACATATTTTCTGAAACAACAAGCCGCAAACAACAGTGGCCTGCTTGTGCTTACATAATTTTATTTTTGGAAGCTGAAGAATTAATATGACAGATATAAAGCAATATACCTTGTTCACCAACAAAAAAAAATTGTGTTTGACCCCAAATCCAGAATTTAAGGAGTAATTTCGAAAATTAAAGTTTGCTTTGATAATACCTTTTACCAAACCTCCGGGGCACACTACGTGCCAAGTTTATTTTAATTGTACCTAATTTATTTTTAAACAAAAAAACAATACATATTTTTCTTTCATTTCAGGTGAAAAGCCCTACACCTGCCAGTGGCCAGAATGTGAATGGCGATTTGCGCGCTCTGATGAACTGACGCGACACTATCGCAAGCATACCGGCGCCAAACCCTTCAAGTGTATCGTTTGTGAGCGTAGCTTTGCGCGAAGCGATCATTTGGCTTTGCATATGAAGCGACATCTACCGAAAAATAAATAAAGCTTATACCACACCAACATATAAACAAAAACTTTGTACTAATTGAAACTATTAGTTTAAGTTTAAGATTTTATTAAATTGAAATAAATTGTAAGCAAAACAACAACAAAAAAAACCAAGAAAAGAAAAGAACTTCATGTAAAATGAACACTCAAAATATACCACAAAAACAACAACAACAACAACAAACAATCCAAAGGACTCTTCTTAGTTATATTAGTCGTGTAAGCAATTTATTTAAACTAAGATAGTAATATTGCACAATTGAACTCAAGATTGTATTCAAACTATTACAATTAAATATCAATATTACAAATTAATATATGTATGTATTTTGTATAATTTAAGTATTTAATTCATCTAACCTACATTCAACATAAAAGGCCCGTTTTAAATGAACTTTATTTAATCATTTGAAATAGTTTAAAGTACATAAAATATATTTGTTATTTTGTTTTTAGTAAATTTTACATTCTAAGTTGTTGAATAAGTTTTCCAACTCATACCTTAATAATTTTTCTATCTGTTTTAGTTATTTTTTTTTTTTATTTTGCATAATTGTGTTTTACGAACTACCCAGTGTCTTTGAATCCTTAGTAACTTCTTACGTTAAATCCCCCAACTTGTATTCCTAGTTTTATTTAAATAAGCAAAATTCTTTGTGTATACGTTCCATGTTAGCTGTAGCAAAACTATTTAAATGTACTTTCAATGAGATTCACTGCAATTGTAAGCCATTGAATCGTTAACTCAAAATCCTAATATAATTGTAAAACTTTATGTGAATTTAATATGTACTATGTTCTTTCAAATGAAAGAAAACAAAATCAAAACTGTAAGCTATACAATTAAAGCTAATAAAAAGTAAACCACCAAAGTGCTGGCACAAAATTTAAAAACAAGCTTCGTTTAAATTTCATTAGTTTTATTATATAGAATCAGCTAGGAATTTGAATCCATAAATAAGACACAAAAATAATAAACTGGTTAGAGAAAAAGCAGTGAACAAATTAAATTTTCAAAACAGTTGAATTACTTTAAACTAAATATTATGAAAGGGAGTTATTGTACTAACAAAAACAAGGGCTACCATCGTGGAAAGATAGATAGAAAGAAAAACAGAAAAAGGTTAAAAATACCACTGTGGTATTCTTTTCGTCTGTGCTAGAGCATAAAAAAGAGAAAAGACGTGTTGAATTAAAATTTAGTTTAGCAAAAATTATCTGCATGATATTCTCTTTCATAACATTCCATTGGAATTATTTTCCAAAAATGCTGGAAAAATATAAAAAAAGTATTTCTTCACTCAATTACACTAGGCGACAACCCAAAGGAGTTCCTGAAGCCACTATAAATTTGTGATACATTATTATCCTCAAACACGAAAATACAAAAATTTTACATTCTATGGAAAAGTTTTTTAGTTTTATTTAATTTATTATTTGAAAGTTGATTAACGTAACGGTACTTGTACATTTTTTCCGTTTTATTGCCAGAATCGGTTGTGATTCCGGTAGAAATTTGGAAAAGGTATCTTACATTCTGGTTTTTAGTACAATTAGGAATTTGCATCGGTTTGAGGAGTTGCATAAACTGGTTTTATTGGTTTGATTATCGAAAAAACCGGCCAGCTATTTGCTAGCATGTCAGTAAATCAAATCAAATCAATGGGAAAATGTTAAAATTTATAAAAGTATTCTTATTTTATAAGAAAAAACAAAATTATATTCTCCTGGATAAGTATTCTGCTAAAAATCTGAGCGTTGCGGCTAATAAAAGCACAGTAAAAATTGACAACAATGGCATGCGACATTTTCAACACCAAAGTGCATGAATCCTTGTTAAAGCATTATTGGACCACAAATTGGCAAAGAAATCCTAGTATATCTCCGTGATTTGATTAACGTTAGATACGAGGATTATTCCTACGCCGACTATAGCAGCTCCTGAGGATTGCGTTGATCCCTTAACCCAAATCATACTGCGTCATTTTGAAACGTATCCCACTGCGACTTTGAGTTACACATGAAAAAAAAAAATAATGAAAATAACGGTTAATGCCATGAAATTTATGTAAATCTGAATTTGAAGAAAATTAATTCATTTAAGAATACATACACGCTGCAAAGCAAAAAAAAATACTTATTTACCGTAGTAGGATAGGGTTAAAATACGTCTTTTTACTTTTTCATTTCTTCGCTCCCACATTAACGCAGCATCCTCTCAAGGCGTTTGATAATAATATAGTAAAACTATGCTATCGAAAGGAAAACTCGAATATAATTTCGGCGAAGATACATTATTTTAAATCAGCTTCCAAAGACGATATTTACCCGACGCGTGTTCAAAAATAGGAGTGTTTATTACATATATA
Source organism: Dichetophora obliterata (assembly GCA_963920525.1). Taxonomy (NCBI): domain Eukaryota; kingdom Metazoa; phylum Arthropoda; class Insecta; order Diptera; family Sciomyzidae; genus Dichetophora; species Dichetophora obliterata. The sequence continues at coordinate 107,085,908 of OY986438.1, forward strand.
AATATTTTCTTTTGATATTGTTTTCGAAATGAAAATAAATATGTTTTTACTGTATTTGCTGATTTAATTAAAAACTTCGCCGCTTTATGTGTTGAAATTGCAAGAATTCTTTTAATTCCCACAATTTTTGCTATTGCTATTTTTAGTGATTAAATCAATTAGTTGCTTTGATTACTTCTATGTTTTAGTTGTTGTTCTTGTTTTTTTATTGTCAATTGAAGGCAATTCGAGATCACAAACAACCAAGCAAAACAACTGGAAAAAATGAGCAAAACCAATAAATGCCAAGCACCTGTTCTAATTGTCTATAACTTTAACATTTTTATCGATTGTTGTAAAAAGCAAATCAATTTCTTTCCCATTAAATGCATGTCAATCAGTGGGACGCATTCTAAGCTTTAATTAATATTGAATTCCATTCGTAATTCAATTGAAGTGGCTTATGTGGCGGATTTAGTTAATGAACCCGTACGAACAACGTGTTTGTTGCAACAGCATGATTTGTGCAGTCAGGCAACATGTTGCTAAACAAATAATGTTCAACAGGTTAAAACGAGGGAGGAGTAGCTACAATATATTGAAATAGTTCAGATTTATGGTTAAATTGGTTATTAAAGCAGTTGGTTAGAAGGTGGCGTTTTCACTTTATCCAAGCTAATTGTCGGCTTGTTGTATTTTAAGTATTTAAAATTTTAGTTGCAATATTCGAAAAAAAAGCCCACAAGCTTGGCAAAGTTCCCACTTTTTTGCTAAAAGTGGTGTCGAAAATAAATTTGGTGATAGGTCTGTTTGCCAAATATCAAATTTGTATAGCACAAAGAAATAAATGTTCCAAGCTAAGGAAATGAAAATATATAGTTTCATTTGTAGAGCTAGTCAAAGTTGAATGATTTTTCAAGTTTGTCAAAAAATAAATTTAAATAAATAAATAAGTTTAAAAATTAATCGTTAATTCCGAGTTTGTCACGAAGTTTTTGAGATATCGTTAAATGTGCTTTTTTAGCCTAATCATTGGCTCAAAATCAAAAAGTTGAATATATTCACTAAATAGTAAAATATTTCGAACAAATTAATTCTCAGCCAACAACCGGCTCAAATCGGATATTATAAATGATCGTCGGTCGTCCTGAAATTTTTTTCCGTATTGCTTTAAACAACCGAAATTTTTTAATGGGTGTTTTCAAAAAAGTTGAATTTTTTTGTCGAATCTTGCCATTTTTTAATAAAAAGTAAAACTGCGCCAACTTAAGATAATTAGAACATCATTAATGAATCCGCAGAGACTAATTAATATCCTTATAAGGTATCTCGCCTCAGATGATTGACTGGCAGTGCGCCACCAAGAAAATTGGTTTTTAATATGGTGAACGTTTTCTAAAACAACCCTTATGCATTTGGTGTGTTGAATATAAACTTTATAATAAAATTTCTTGCATGCAAAACTTTACGAAAATAATTAAATTTTATTTTTAAAAAAAATTTGTATTTTCATTTATGCTTCTTGACTGGGTCTGAGTATAACGACACCAGTTGCTTCGATCAAAACTCTAAAGCACTGAGCAAAAAGCTTCTTTCTATCAACTATGATTTAGTTATAACCAAACAGCACACATCTTATGGCGAAGCAAATACTTTACTTTTAAAAATAAATTATATATTTGTGTCTTTTAGTTAAGACAAATGTTTATTTGGTTATATACGTAGTTACTATACCACTAAAAGTGCTCTTGAATTGAAAAAATTTGAAAACTTTATATTAGGTGCGTTCCTTTTGCCTTAATATAATAGCGATAAAAAATTTTTTCAAAGGAACGACAAGAAAAACGACTCGTAGAGGGCATTATCGTTGCAGTCAAAATTAAATTCAAACAAGCAATCATGATACAATAACTATTAGGTGTCATGAGAACGTGTGTCGTTCAAAACTGTTATGAACTGTTATGGTAGCGATACCTTAGTGAACGATGTTTTTCTCTGAATGTGCTTTACTCTAAACGTCAAAAAAATTTTAAATTATTTAATTTAATTATTAATATTATGCAATTATATAAATAATTTAAGTACAACTGTTGGCTCCGCTGAATGCGTTCAATGTGTGTGACACACGTGGTTTGTTTTGTTTTCTTTTGTTTAACATTCGATGGTCGCTGCTCGTGAGAAAATAGGTAGCTGTCATGGCTATCTAATAGTCATTGTATCAAACAAACAAATAATTAAAAAAATGAAATGACAGCTCATAAAAATATACAGGTGCGGCACCTGTGTTTCAAATTTTTTAAAGGCTACATCACAATTTTTTATGAATAGCAAAAATAATCCTATTTGTTATAGGATTATTATTTTTATTTTTGCTTTGCATGTAAAAAAAATAATCTGGATTATTTTGAAGCGAATGGAACGCAGCTATTTTTACTATCTATTACATATTTTATTTTTTATGAGTTTATCCAAGGTTCATTTAGTTCAGTTTATTGTCTGAAACTCTTCATAAAAGTTACCCTTAAAAATAAAGTCTTAATTGTCTAAACTCAAGCTTATTTCGATTTTATCATTATACGATATATGATTTTATTATTATCCTTGATCTTTATAAACTATAACTACAGCAAAAATAATTGATTTTAATGTCTGTAAAAGCAATATTTAGTTACGCAATCAACGATGCTGACCGAGAATGGCATAAAATGTCAGGGTTACGCAGACGACATCGCCTTAATAGAGAGAGGGATGTTCGAGGATACTCTCTGTAACCTGATACAGAGAGGACTGTCACTAACAAAGGACAACCCAACCCAACAATTCTCCGCTGGATGTATACCATGATGGTGAGACCCATCCTCACCTAGGGTGCAATAGCATCGGCTGAGAGAACCAAGCTAACCACAATGAAAAATATGCTAGCAAAGGTGCAGAGACTGGCCTGTGTATGCATCACAGGGGCCATGAGGGCCTGCCCTACAGCAGCACTAGAAGTAATTCTGGACCTAACACCTTTGCACCTTGTCATAGAGGGAGTAGCCAAGCGAACTCTGTTGGGCATTGCAAAAGAGGGGACAGGTTTAGGTAAAACTATCAGCAGTAGAGAGAAGGAGGATATTGCAAAGCACACTCCCTACATCGATCTACCAAGAGACGATATAGTAAAAAGGTATAACTTCGAAAAACACTTCGGAATTAAGCTTAGTACCAAGAAAGAGTGGGACAGCGAGATGATATCGCAATTCAAGAAACCACACAGTATATCATGGTATACAGATGGGTCCAAGACATTGGAAGGTATAGGCGCAGGGGTGTACGGGCCAAGAACCTATGGGGACAACACCCAGTATCTTCCAAGCGGAAATCCTAACAATACAGCTGTGTGCACAGTTCAATCTGGACCGTAAATACAAAGGTCAGGATATAGTTGTGATGCCAGACAGCCAAGCAGCAATCAAAGCATTAGTTTTCTGTGAGATATCATCGAGTATAACATGGGAATGCCGAACAAAACTCAACGAACTAGGCAAGAATAACACTGTTACTATACTTTGGGTCCCAGGACACAAAGGAATACAGGGTAACGAAGAAGCCGATGGTCGAGCGCGACAGAGTGCAGCCACAAAATTTATAGGACCAGAACCATTCTTCGGATTGGGCACACATTCTAAGAAGAACTAAGAAGGGAGGAGAGGCATAAGTGTTCAAATTTCTGAAAAAGCCTCCCAAAGCTAAGACAATCCAAATTGCTCCTCAGAGATTTTAACACTCGGAGAGCAAAATTGTGCATAAGCTTAGGCAAACCGAATCTAAGGAATCTAACGGGGTTCCTTACAGGACACTGTAAACTCAAATACCACCTGATGTAATTGGGAATAGAAACCGATAGTAACTGCCGTTTCTGTGAAGAAGCAGAGAGACTCCAATACATCTACTCACAAACTGCGACGCCGTGGCTCGCAGACGTAAACTAGCACTAGGGAACTATGAGCTGAGTCTAGAGCAGGTTTCATCCCTTGAACCTAAGAATATTCTCAAATTCATTAGAGACATAGGGCTGGATGAAATTCTGTAATCCGCAAACCCAGCGGAGCTTTGAGAAGGAGGTACAATAGATGTCATTTAGGTCGTAGTACGCATCTCCACCACACAACATTAACATTCACAAGTCGATCGCAGGCCCACTTAGCTAAGCGAAAACGCATTGGATGGTCAGTTGGCTTCAACTCCTGAACCAATTGGACTTTTTATGGCGTCATACCAAGGTCTTTTTGCAAAATTTAGGAAATTTAGCAAAATCGGATAAAGACTCCACTTACCTCTCGTACAAAGCAACGCCATCCAAGAGTCATTACCTTCTAAAATTTCACAATAACTTGGGTAGTAACTGAATATTCAATATTATTTAAATCTACTGGACTATGTCCTTGCAGATTATTTAAACTTATACATATATGTATAACTCTTTTTCAAATCTTTCTCTCGGCAAAATCTATTCGGTGTGTGAATAAATTGCATTATGACAAGCATCTAGATATCGGCTCAATGCAGCCATGAAAGCCAGTTCAGAAAAAATTTCACTCTGTAAGGTTTCTAGCTGGATCGTAAAATTTTACTAATTCTAGCAATTATGGACATTAAAGTACGTCAAGCAATCTTTTATGAAGAGAGCACTTTGGGCATTTCACCTTTCAGATAAGCTTCGCATACCTAATAATTGACAACGCTTTTTGTAGCCTGTCATATTATCATAAGAAAACATGTGACGTAAAGAAAACTACATGAATCTTTTTATATTGTTTCGATTTTTTGTAATATTTAACATATAATCTTGATATCTTAAACGAATCATACTTCATATGAATTTTGCCAAAATTTAATGAAAGCCACGCTCATCTTCCGCACGAATTGACGGCATTTGATTGTGGGGTATTTTAACTTCGACCAAGTCAAAGAGTTTTTGTCTATTTTTGTATATTTGTTGTTAAGGTTATTCTGTTTATAATGACTACCATATTTTCGATTGCATAGAAATAGTAATTTTGGCAGGCATGAAATTTCGAATTTTTTCACAACTTCAAAATATTTCAAATTTAAATTCTTTTTTCTTTTCTGAGTATTTGTATAAGAAATATATTCTAGCTTAACGTATTTTTGTTATTTCTAACACTGTGAAGGTGCAATCAGTGCAGCAGTGAGTCAACTTTTTTGGTGGAAAGAATTTCTGAAAATTAAGATTTGCTGCAGAAAAAATTATCTGAATAAAAACTTACGCCTAAGGTTCATAAGAATCTCCAATCATTAGAAAAGGTACAAGAATTCAAAAATAAAGACAACAATATATATAGATTTTTTTATTTTAGTAATAAACTGTTCTTGTGAGTTTTTATATATCATTTATTAAATCATGTAACGAAATAAAAGAATATAGGTCAAACATCTGAATTCGTTTAGATGCTATAATTTTTGCAATGATAAAAGTCATATCTAGTATTGGCTAAATTCCATGACTAACTAAATTAAACGCTCGAATTCATTCTTGGTAAGTGTTTAGAAGAGCTTAAAGTGTTGCCTTATTAATCGCTGTTGTTCATTCGTCTAGTGTCCTAATGTCCATTTTCTACGCTACTCAAAGTGCAAACTAAGCTACACCAGAGCAGCGGGTCTCAGAAGCTTATCGTCTCTGATATTTGAGTATGTATAAAGTTCTAGCTAGATATGCTAGCAACGCAAGCTGTTGAAATACTGATGCTGAATTCACTATTCGTTTAGATTTAATTTTTTGTGCGGGTGACCAAGCTTGCGCACTTTTCGAGATTTTCTGTTAACTAGAAATCCAACAATAAAGATAGCTGTAGCAATACAACAACAAAAAGAATAATAACACAAGTAACATTATCCGCTGCTAACATTGCGAAATGAATTATTACAAACGTTAGCTTAACGGGCGATTATCAATTTATTATAAATGGTTACATTTATGTAATAAAAAAAACAAAAACACGCTGTAATGTGTTGCGCCAAGATGACGTGTTTTGATTGTATTTTTTGTAAACTGTAAAACTATCTTAGATCTATAATTAGTGAATATAACGTTAAGCGTTGATATTTAATGAATGTTATATATATATTAAATCGTTATATATATAGAAATCCTTGAAACTTCGCACTCAATAACAATTACTTTTTAAAGTTTTGTACTTATATGCAATTGCTTTCATACTTTAAGCAACTCGAGTAGTAATCCATTATCAACTATTTCTTAACTAATGGGTGAAAAAAACTTTAACAATATTAAAAACTTGAACCTACATCCAGTACTGGATTTAGGCCTAGGACCAACTTCAATTGGAAATAATGTTTCGGTGATAGATATGTGAATCTGTCGTGGTACAAGAAATTATTTTATTAGGTATGCAGTCTTTCATTCCCAGTAAGATGAGAAGCATTCAACCAAAAGGTCAGTAATGGTTTAATGAGACTTGCAGGATTGCAGTCAGGTCCAAAGAGGAATTGGCTTTCTAACAAGAGTACTGATACCAAAAGACATCACATTTTAAAACGCGAAAAGTTTCTGCACGAAACTAGCATTCGAGAACAGGTTCTTCATTTCTGTCATCGATTTCAACTCTTCTTAAAGATGACCACATCTTCGTTGAAACAGTTGATAAAGCGAACATATTTGCTGGATTGCTTGCACAAAATTTCACCCTCTCGGATAACAATCATCTACTGCACTTTGTTGAAGGTAGATCTGATGCAATGCAAGAGATTTACTTTCGAACGAATGCTGTTAAAAGGGTTCTTACTACTAAAAAGTTTCTAATCTTGATGGAATACCGCCAACTGGGCTTAAAATTTGTGCTTCTTTGCTGGACTACTCTACGCTTTTATTAGTTATGGAGAGCGTTATAAACATTAACGTTGACGTTATAAACTTTTAAACTTTAACAGCATGAAGCGCTCGTGTCAAAACTAATTACATATGGTGTTGGTGGTAACTTTGCTCCTCACGTGTTTCCTTAAGGACATAACGATTCGTGTCGTAATTGACGGCATGTTCAATTGCTCAGAAACATGTTGCGATAATTTTACGCAGCGGAACAGAGTACTGCTCTGACAATACCGTTGTGAAAATTGCCACGTTTGTTTCACAGCTGTCTATTCGTACGGAGATTTGAGTGAAATTTCACATGAAACTGAACAGTGTGCTATGCTTAAGCTCGTAAAGTTTTTTGCTATTTCTTTATATATATAAAGGACGAGAATATATATTTTTATTATATATATCCATAGTATAATTCATTTAAATCATATTTCATTTGCAGTATGTCATCTTTTGTGACATACTGCCCTGTTCTTAATTCCGTGTCGGAATTAGTACAACATCGGAACTCAATTTCGATCGGATTTAAAACGGTGTTCTGAAATCCGATCGTAAATAGGATATTCGAAAATTAAATGCGTTCCGATTTGAAATGTCAAAATCAGCTGTTTCTAATTGCGATGGAAAACAAATTTGTGTGCTTCTTGCAAAATTTTAACAAATTTAGATTAATTCAAGGCAGTTTATGTACTATTTAAATGAGTTTAATGTATTTATTACTGGAGAGCGTGTATTATGCAGATGAAAAAATTAAGCAAAGAATTCGGCGCAACCACAGCAACTCATGGAAACTTTCTGCATTTTCAATAGCAGTGATGTCTTCTGATGGTCCAAAGGAAGACGATTGTATTCCATCAATTTTGCAAAGATTCCGGAAATTCTTGTCAGCGACTCCTCCGCTTCCTCACACTTCCAGACCTATAAGGAAATCTGTCAGTAAATTAAATAAATAAATAAATAAATTAATGTTTAGAGAAAATAAGCAAAAAAGAATGTGTAGTAACCTTTTTCCAGCCATTTACATCTTTCTGTGGTAAACCAAACTGTTTAGTGATTCCGCCAGCTGTCTCCACTGCGACTCAATTGCAACGGGATCTGTTTTTGTATGTCCCCTTGCCATGTCCGGGTGTTCCTCTATAAATGTCAGCATAGCTGAGCCTTGCGCAGAAGTTTTACGTTTTCCCGTAAGAATTATTTTTATTAATATTCAGAATAATCAATTATTTAATTTACTCACATTTTTTAAAACAAAGCCCGACTTATTTCAATCGGAATGAAAATGGTTACCAAACAGCTAATCGAATTGAAACCGGTTGCGAATTCGATTTATCGGTATGCAGAACTGGTCAATTCTGACATTTTTAGCAATTCCGATTGGAAGTTAAATATTGGATTTCAGAACACCTAAGATCGGAATCGGAATTGATTCAAGGCTTCAGTGTTCTCAAAAAAGTACCTTTTTTATGTAAGTATTACTATCTGCCCTGTTCTGAACACCTAAGATCGGAATCAATTCCAGCATAGGGCAGATAGTAATACTGACATAAAAAAGGTACTTTTTTTGAGAACACTGAAGCCTTGAACGGTTAGTTAGGCCGATTGACTTTGAAAATATGCTCTTAAAAATACTATGGCATCTATTGTGTCATCCCCCAGGCTTGACCGAATTATGGTCGAATTATTATCTTCATATCAGTTTTCAAACTATAAACTATTTTGTTAATTTCGTTTGTTATGAAATTTATTCTAGAATATTTTTCATATTTCATATTTTTATTCAAGTTTGCTCCTAAACAACAAAAAGTGGAATAAACTTTGTCAATACACTATTTGTTAGTTATTCAATTTAAAATTTTGCTATATTTGGTAAACAAATCAGGCGTTCTTTTCCTGAATTGTTATCGAAAATATTCAAGAACTTTTTTGAAAATTGATTTCTGAAAAAAAAGTGTTTAGAAAATGTATCGGTAGTATTTTAAATTTTTTTTTTATTATTTATGTGACTAGAGGAATAAAGCACTTAAGGAAAAACTTTTAGTGACTACAGAAACTCATTTGGGCTGTCGCCTTGTGTTATTAGTATTTTTAAAACTGAGAATAACTGTATTACCGATACCGTAGAAATATTTTACATTGAAGACAGGCGGCTCAACAGCAACTAATTGCTTGATTGATAAAAAACTGTTGCTGTCAATTGTTAGTAATAAAAGTAATTTATGTATCCTTAAGTTTAAATATGATTTATTCCATGGTTCTAATGCGATAAACTATATGAAATGATAATATATTGCTGTTTTATTTTTAATTTATGACAATAATAGTCTTGAAGTTGTTTTTTTTTTGCATTTATGAACATGGCTTAAAGATTAAACTATGCAAGGCATTCAAAGTGTTTAATAACTTTAAATCAGTGAAAGCTTAATTTGGTTTGAAAGATTTCGTTGAATCTATTCTATTCTATTGGAGCAAGATTTAATACAATTCAGTAATTTTTTTGATTTTCCGACAAGATTTAAATGAAACTTTGCAAAAACCAAAACTAAAGAAATGCCAATCAAGTCAAAAATTTCAAAAAAATTTTTGCTTAAATGAAATATATCTTGAAAAATTCTGCAAACAAACAATACAATGTTATGGGGAAAAAAAAATGATCACGACAAACATGCCAACAGTTCAAGTTCACAAAAAGCTGCAAAAGCTCTACCTATATCTTTAATTAAGCGTTATTCAAAGCGTATTAATGACAATTACTGTTGTTGCATATTTTTTGCATATAACAATATCTGTCATGTCGGTTGTCATAATGAATTAATCACCTGTCCAGCTATTAATACAGTGACAAAGAGAAAAACCTGACACCAACAGACAGACAGTCAGAAATAGACAAAGTTACACATAAAAAGTACAAGAACAATAAAATGATATGTTAACGTTAGCTGTTCAGAGCTCAAAAAGTATATTAAATATCTAATTATTATTCTAATAAAAATTTAAAACATATTACTCCACGATAGAAATGACTTGAAGCGATTTATTCTCGAAATCTTGTTTTGTTTAATTGTAGTGCCTCTGTTAAACATCGCTTATTTAAAGCAGAGCCAAAATGTAACTCTTATAAAAATGTTTTTTAGGCTGCTAACTATTATATATTTAAACATATTTACAAAAAATAGGAATTACAATACATTTAACTTTTATTTAGAAAAATAAAAGGTTTTGGGCATGGGGAGTGTTTAAGCTTCATCAATTTTAATTTATCTCGAACACCAGAGGGAGCTGCAGTAAGACTTTTTTAAAAAATCGCAAAAAAACTCATAAATTGCTCTTTCGACTAGCATCAAAATTTGTGAATAGGTGTTTCGGCATTATATAATTTGTTAAATTTTGAACACCAGAGGGAGCTGTTGTATAAATCATTTAAAATAGCCTAAAATTTGTATGCAAGAGTTTTTGATTACGGTGATTGCTTTAGTTTAATCTATTTTGCTAAATCTTTAACACCACATCGCGTTGTATTACAAATACCTCAAACTCCGTGAAAAACTCATAAGGGGTCGTCCATAAACTACGTTACCAATTTAGGGGGGGGGGGGGGAGGTGTTTAGATATTGTAACGTTACCAAAAACTAAAAAAATCGACGAAAAACCTCTTATTAATAACACAATCATTTCAAAATTTTTTAACCTTACATGCTTATGTTTGATCGTCTAAATTGATGGTAAACTTTTGTTTCATTGATTTCTTCCACCACCTTTTCCCTCGACACAGGAACCTTTTGGTATTCCTTCACCATTTCAGCACACGTCTGAAAAATTTGGGTCTTTGCTTTTGCGACAGGCTTTGATGTTAAGGCCTGAATGTTCTTGATCAAAGGAGATACCGTATGACATGTACTGTCCTTCTCAGAAATAAGAAATCGGTTCAAGGTCGTGTCCTACCTGCGGCTTGTATTTCGTTTTTAAAACTTCTATGAATTGCCATAAGTTTGTATTATATCGTTTACAATAAATCGGAATAAAAAATACTATTTAAATAAATCAATTTTCAGAAAGCATTTACACAAAAACACAGAACTTGGTGCAGCTCGGGTGCAGCCTTTAAGGGTATTCTGTCAAAGACCAGGTGAATTTCTTTGCGTTAGAAATGAGGATTCACCTGAATGGCTCGACATAGAATCCGATGAAAAATTCTTTTTTTGAAGAATCCTCAACAAAGCTACCAGCATCTATCCCATTGATTGAGAGCATCGAATCTTGGATCGCAGATGGAATAGCTTTTACAGATGATATTAATTATTGATTTTTTTCCAATTGTTCCTTTAATGTATCTAGTCATACTAGACACTTATACTAGTGAAAATTGTCAGAGCTAGTCAAAATATATAATCATTCGAATGAATTAATTTCATATGTCACGTTGCTTTATGGGGGGGAGGGGTTTTGAAAAGCACTACGAAAAGTAACGCAGGGGGAGGGGGGTAAAAAAACGGAAAATCAGTAACGTAGCTTATGGACGACCCCTAAGCCATATAATGCTATCTGTACATTGCTTATTAATACGGGGGGCCATCTGATAATTCAAAAACTTTTTGAGTAAAAGTGTTTGTTTCGGCAAAAGGTGTTCTATTCCTTAACTACTACTTCAAGATCGATACATTTAGTATAGCGTTTTCCAATTTTTTTTATTCCTTCCAAATAACAGGTTTTATCAGAGTCTTCAAAATAGGCGTTTGTTTCAGTGATGACTAAGGCTTTCAATCCCGAAGGGTTTTGGCAAATCTCGGGATTTTAAATTCGTGAAACCGGGTTTTTTTGGGATTCCGAAATGCCAAAATATTAAAATAATGGTTTATAATAAAACTGATTTTAAGAATTTCTGAGTTTTGGCAAGAAGAGTTGCATATTGTTTTTTTTTCTTTCTTGATTTTTAACCTTTAAGCGAATTTTGGGTCAATTTGACAAAAAAACTTTAAACCCGTTTTTTCCCGCTTATTTATGCTAAAATCAGCTAGATATTTTGGCTCAATGTGTAAATCGTATATAAATTGTATGAATTTGACATTAAATATGTCTACACATGTTACATTTGGCCTGAACAAAAAATATCCTTAATAAGTATTTTTGGGTCAAATTGACACAGCGCTGATTGCGTTAATTTTAACGTTCTGTTTTTATTCTATTCGCTCGAAATGTGCTGTTATTTAGTGCTCCTAACTTGCTAGTCATTATTGTTTTTCGTTGACAAGCGATTCAACATTATTTTTCCGTGAAATAAATACACAAAATATTAAAACAAATGTATTCTTCTTGGATCGAACAATTCGCTAGTGATAATAGTGGGGATTTTGATGATAGGAATAGGATGGGGATGAGAGGAATATGTGCCAGATGAAAATTAAGCTGTTTTGGAAGACTTTTACGACAGCGATGATTATGATGCCGTTTATATTGGACAAGAATCAAAATTCAATATACCAAAGAATCATTGCCCTTGTCGCGAAGACTTCATTGTGCAAGCCAATCATTTCGTGGAAAAAACAGAGAGGAACAATAATATATCAACTGGCACTGATTCGACTTATTTTCGACAAGTGGGTTCAAAGATTGAAAGAGTTTCGTTGCCCAGGTGATTCATTACTATCGATGAACAACTACTTCCTTTCCGCGGTAGATCGATCACCTTGTACGCAATATATACTTTCAAAACCTGTGAAGTTTGGAATCAAGTTCTGGGTTTCAACTGATGCCGGAACTATGCCTATAATATGCAAGTATACGTTGGTTGTGCTCCCGAAGTAAGCCAAGGGAACTCTGTGGTGCTTAATATGACGGAAGCTAATATTCTGCGCTTATTTCAGGAATGGTTTTCTCAATCAAACCAAATTATTTTTCTGCTTTATTCAAGTTTAAATGGGAGAAACGTTACTTGCGATAATTTTTACCATCTTGCCAGTGAATTGCGTAATCGGCAAATGACGCTGGTTGGAATGATTAGTAAAAATCGAAAAGAATTCCGCCGGCATTGGTTGGCATGAAAAAGAAACAAGTTTTCCAGAATGGTAAATAGCAGAGAAAACAATTATAACACGATTATACCTCATCGAATTTGGTCAACTTTTATGCTGTCCGTACATCGAACAACGAAAAAAAAAGCTGTACAAAATAAATGCACTTCCTGTCGTAGAAAGTGTTAGATCAGAAAGTTCTGAGTATCAGCAACAACCACAGCAGCTCATCCTCGCACCAAAAACACGTAAAAGAGTACGTTGCCATATGTGCCCATTGAATTTATCATTAGATGTGATAAATGCATGAAGTACATTTGTCCCGAGCATCACTTCACAGTTTGTAAAAGTATCTCCACATCATTTCTATTTCCACACTAAATAAGAGAAAAAAATAAATCAGAAACACATTTTTTACTTATTTTGCAATTTTCACTGGGGAAATTTTTAGTCAGTTTTTCTATGTGACCCAAAAATTCTTTTGGATTTTTAATTACAAAGTTTACTTGAAGGTAAAAATAGAAATCCAAACGTTATCGTTATTTATACTTAAAATATTCAAACACTCAAAAATTTATAAGACAACATCAAGACGAACTCATAATAACTAAAGCAGACAAGGCTTACAATGCAGTTGTAATGTACAAAGAAGAATATAATGAAAAAATTCAACAATAGTTGGAAGATAAAGTCGAATTCTGTAATCCCATTTTGTATTTTTAAATGAAACTTTTGAAAATTTATTGTTGACAAAATTAACATCAGCAGATTAAATCAGATCGAAATAATCAGATTATATTAGAAAATAACGAATTTGTAATAAAAATCATTACATTTACGGTCCTTAATTAAAGATATTTGCTTAATTTTTGAATATTTAAATTATTTAGTAACTTACTAAAAAACGTTAAACGTTATATTTCAGAAAAGTTTGACATTTTTTTCAAAATGAAAACAAAAAATATTTATAAATATCAAATATTATTTCACTTTATTATATATGTATATAAACATATGAACATAAATAGTAAAACCAAAACAAATAACATAAACTTATCTTTTAATCTTCGTGTCAATACGAGTTTAACCAACTTCTTCTTAATACTAAATAATATACTTTGTTAGCTAAATAATATATACGAATCGAGTTAAATAACTTTTTTTCAATTTTTGTTAAAATTTAAAATAATTTAGGTAATAAAAATAAATCATGGCTGTTGTACATTTAAAGTTGTTGGACGCTGCTCGGCTGGAGATGGGTAGCATTACAAGAGAAAACATTTTGTTAATATTTATAGTTTTAAATTTACTATAAGGAATAGTAGGAATCAATAAGTATAAGCATACGTATAAGTATAAAATAATAGCAGTTATTAATTTTAACATCTATATACTGCAGTTTATACATTTTACAAAATCGTTGCTGTGTTCAGCGCATACTACCTTATGGCAGCTATGACATTGCCTCCATTCAGCGGAAAGAACTGTTCCACAACTTTCGGGCTGAATGGTATGCTCTCACAGAACATGTTCCTTGAGATGTCACAATTTATATAGCGAAAATATTTTATGCTACTTCGCTACTTGAGCACTTTTTCGGCTAGAATGCGGCCATTGCCTTCTGGTTGGTCGTCTTTTAGATCCTGCATGTAACACAGTTGCCCTTTCGTTTTAAACGTCCACTTTTATCCCTTTCTTCCACTGGAAACGGCTGATGAGATGTGGTATGCTCGACATTGTTACCGATGGTGCGTTTAATCATTGCTTCTATTCCATTTCTTATGCTGAAATTTCGGTAAACATTTGGCATTTCTGATCTTCGCTGTATTTATGTCATAGCTAAACCAATTTTCTAAATCTTGGAGATATTTTCGTCACGAACACGTAGCCTTGGACAACGTTGGGTTATTTATAGAATATATAATATCAGCTGTCAAAGCAGCAATATCCACTATATTATAAAAAAACGCAAGGGGCCATCTAGTTGTTATTCGCTTTGTGGTGTATTCGCTAATCATTTTATCCATAACATCAACGCCTCCTTTGTTCGCATTATAACAGTTGGTTATTTCTGGCATTGAATTTGTTCCACCTACTGCTTTATTATAAGGAATTGTGGAGATCAATATAACGGCTTTGCTTTTTTTTAAACATATGAGCACATAGTGACATTTTCATGGTAACCAAATTCAGTTGAGAAAACTTGATGAAAGTTTTGATGGCGAAAACTTTTCTGGAATGTATGGTTTATTTTTTCACAGAGTACCAACAATTCCAAGGTTCCATCGCATAAGTTTCTTCACCAATGGCAACGAAGTGAAGAAATTATCCACAACAATTGTGAGACCAGAGTTTTTATAGCTGGCAAGCTACTCTTTCGCCATGATTTGTCTCACGTGGCTGACCTAGTTGTTTTCCTGTGTATAGCTCTCCGAGCAAGGGGAAGGAAGTTTTGGTTCCTGAGCTCATCAAACTTTGATGCCATATTTTGCTGGCTTAGAGGGTATGTATTGGGTAAATTTTGTTCTTCCCCGGTAAGGATAAAGCTGCTCATCAACTGTCACTGTTTATGGCTTAAAGTTTTTGCAGGTTTGCATTTAGCATATCAAATATATCGCTGATTGGTGCAGCCTTGTCGGTTAGAATCCGTGTCTGGCGAGTGTTTTCGTTATCAAAACGAATGTATTTGGAAATGTTCCAAAACCTATTAAGACCCATAGTTGTCCTATATAGTGGGTTAGAAAACGTTTTCCAGAGGTCGTTGGTGTGCTCATAATATGACCGACTTACACCTGCAGTAATCAAAATTGCCAGATATGAATCAAACTCTTCTGCTGACAATGGATTCCATACTTTCTTAGCGCCAGGATTTTTTTCATTTCATTGCTCAAGGCTTCTTCGAGCCTTTCGATTCGTCTCTCTAACGATTATATCACACATTTCGTTAGAGAAAATTCGTCTTAATGTCTGCACTAAGGATAAGTCTGCAGTTGAGCCATTAGGTCCACCATTTTGTCACATTACATTATGAGAAAGAAAACGCCAAGAGTTTAGTGCATCTCTAACCCACACAGTCCCATCACACGAAAGAAGTGAGTCACATGCAGAAATTATATATGGGCCTTTAACAGGGATGTCTTAATTTTCTTCGTCGATCTCTTCACTCAAATCATCTGAATCTATCTCTGGTGGGGCACCTTCTTCTTCTGCATCTGAAGCACTCATGAAAATTGCAGTCATCGTCTTCAACGTCAACGTCATTACCATATTCTTCATCACTCACCAAAACTTCTTCCATCAGCAATTTTAGATACTCCTCCCTTTCCTCCGTTGTCAGTTTTCGAAACTTAATTGAATTACTAGTGTTTTTTCTCTGTACCATGACCTTAAATAGCAAGGTTATCGTATTGAATATTAGAATATTTTATAATTTCGATATATTTACAAAATTCTCAAAGTTGTATAAAAAAGAGACGGATCAAGAAATAAATAATCTGCATGTAACCACTTCCTGAAATTTAATGATGCTTCTCTACTGCAGGCAAAAACCACATGATGAAAATATTGCAAACGCAAATTGTAAATACATAAACGCTAACTGCAAACTCCAACGGTACTCTAACGACTTATTCGGTGTGTGCTGCTTAAAAATTCTGTGTAAATAATGTGTTCATACCCGGGTATGTACGTATTGGGAACAAGGACTTTATAATAAAATGGATTTATAATAATTTTTATTTATAATAAAATGAATTTATAATAAGGGGTCTTATAGAGAACTAATATACAAAATTTTTTTCTTAATTGCTGCTTTTTTTAATTCAGAAAGCTACCGAAAATTGAAATGTAACATACATAATATTAACCCTCCCAGGTTCTTTGTGTGCGTGCACATACAACTTGCAACCTTACTTGGTCATAGGTCATATATGCTTAGACGGATTACAATGAAAATTAGTAAAATATCTAATTTAGTGTATGTTAACACATTGAAATAATCAAAAAAACTATTTTGACAGTTCATTTGTTCAGGACACGAAAAGTTACAAGTTGATTCTTGTGCAAACAATTTTACTTGCAAAGCATTTCGTTGTGTATGCGTGCGCAAGCACAAGAACCAATACGTAACTTTCCATGTCCAGAACAACAGAACTGTCAAATATTTTTTTGAACAAAACAAAAAAAAAATAAACAAAAAGAAAAACAAGCTCTATTTGTGTATGCATACGCATACAATGGAACCGTTTTGTCTAAAAATTTAAGGAATCCGTGAGGGTTAATATATTATATATAAACATTCAAATACACACCCGGTAAAAAGTGTGATGTGAAGAAAAGATTCTTTTCATAGTATAGTATACTAATAAAACTATAGCTACTTTTAAAACTACATCAAAGTTGAGCAGCCTAGTAAAGAGTATTTTAAGATCACAACTAAAACAAACTAAAAAATAGTCTTTCAAAGTGTATAAAGAGATAAAAAAAGAACAATGTGACAGTTGCATTTATTGCTGATAAAAATTTTTATATTTTCATGTGAATAAAATCCCGGGATTTGGGGTTTGAAATTCCGGGATTACGGGACTGGACACTGGCTTTTCATTCAACCAAATTCTCTTACCGCAGAGAACTTTTTTCAGGCTTTCAGGACTTTTTTCTTTGGCAAAAGTGGTTGGTTTTGCTTTAAGTCAATTGAAAAGAATAATTAATATTCACGTAATTGCTTTACCTTTTTAAAGTTAATTGATGAGAATGTCTTCTCATGTATCCCAAAAAACTATCGCCATGACCTTGTTGGTGCACGTTCACCCGGAGAAGTAAACTGCTTTATAATGTGATGTGTGTAAAATGTGATGTATCCGCTCAGTTGAGACGCCTTAAGCCTCAGCCACCTCACACACTTTTATTCTCCAAACGTTAAATTTCACTCCATGAATTTTCACTCCAAAAATCGACAATTTTTGACGTGACGATCTCTTTTGGTCGGACTACTTAACCATTAAAATATATGGTAAAGATTCCCCATAGAACTTATCAAGCCTTCCCTTGGTTTCTGTGATGGTTTCTTGGTTGATAGACGCAAGAAATAATGCTTGATGAGTAGACGAAACTCTCTTTCTTTCCATGATAGTAGTCTATTAGTTGATGGTAGTTGATAGGACCAGTATTGCGTCTACTGCGCGGAAAATTAAAAAATCACTGACTTCGCAAACTACTTATATATTTTACACTACCCTTAATTAATAGCTGCATTTTTTATGGAATATCAGATCATTTGTGAAAAAAACGCTTCAGATCAATTCTTACTCACAGACAGATAGCGCTATTTTCTGCATACAGATAAAAAGCTGATGTACTTTTTAGCTGTCAGTTTTGCAAAAAACAAAAATTGTATTATGGAAGCTACCCTACAATTTATCCAATTACTTATGAATTCGGATAATGTATTTTCTCGATTTATCTTGTAATACCGTTGAAGTAAAGTACTGTACTCTGTAAAGTACTGTTGAAGACAACACGACAAATAGAGAACACGACGACAATTGATGCTGCCGCAGACTCCAATCTATTTCTTATTTTATAGACGACAAAAGCGAACATGGCAGATATTGTTTATAATATGTATGAAATACAGATTGTCGCTGTTGCGTTCATTACAATTCAGTGACCGAGAATACTGCGACATTTCTCTCTGACGACAAATTTTCTTTTTGTCGTTGAACGCATGTTGAAGTCAATGGGGGTATTCACACTGACTTGGGTAGTTGGGTAGATTGGCAAATGTCGTACATTTGGTTTTTGTAAAGTGCCCAAGTACCCATCTACCAATCTACTCTAGCTGACTCCCTGACTTGTTTGGGTAGATTGATTTCTTGCCAAATTTAGTTCTTTTTCCATGTGTACACCTTTTGAAAAAATAGGCAATAATTGACCAAAGAGCACCAAATTTACAACAATCGTTGTTAAGGCTAATATCTCGAATAATAGAAAAAAATTTGCCACACCCCCTATTGCCGCCCAAAAATCAATAAAAACGCTATATTTCAGACGGATGCGGTTTTATTGGTTTACAACTTTGTAATTAAGTTCGTATGGTTTCTATCAGCAACTCAACCAAAAATTGGCGTGGTCGAACTATAACTACGCCTACTTTTCAGATATCATTATAATTCCTGAGTTGTGCATGTTTTAATAATGAAACTTGGTGTGTATATGCTATAAGACCAAGTAGTGGTCAGTATGTATATAAATGTTGCCAAACCCACTTTTACCACCCTTCTATATTGGTATATAGTATATAAAATCGTTCGTACGGTGTCTCGTAAGATCTCAGGAACGGTAACACGGAATCTCAGGAATGGTAAATTTACAAAATCTATTATTAAGGGTAATACCTCGATTACCCTACCAATATAAATACTATATATCAGACAGTTTGTGTCGTATTAAACTAAAATTTGGTAATTTAGTTTATATGATTACTTTCGGAAACTGAAATAAAAATGGTCACACTACAGTTATGGCAGATATATAAAATTATTTTTTCCGATTGGCATGAAAATTCCTTTATGACAGTCTGTGGCAGGACAACTGCCCGGGATTGCTAGTAAATTATAGAATGCTGCGAAGTCACGTTTAAAATGACTAGTATATAAAATAACTACGACCAATTAATGGCCTAAATTTTGCGCACATAAAATGGCACAAAATAATTTGGTGGCAACCCTCTTCCAGCTGTCATTCATATCTCATCAGCTGTATAAACCGGAGAGATCAAATAAACTTGCAGCACTGCTCAAAACTATTCTACAACCGTTCATTGGAGGGATCTCATGATAAAGTCTAAAAGAGGTGGAAAAAGGACAAAATATTCTTAAAATATTAATACAAATCAATGAATATTAATACATTCAATACAAATTTGAATTTTTTTGATTTTTTTCGTCTATTCTTATTGATTTTTTTAGAATAATACGTATAGACTTCTTGCTTCCTGGTTACTCATTTCTAGAAATTATGGAAAACGTGCTAGTTTATAATGTCAATTGTTTAATTGTTTTTTCATTTTTTTTTTGTCACTTTTAACTTTACTCATTGACTGACTGACTAACTGATCGCACTTTGTACTGTCAAGTGGGGGAGTATAGAACGTCCGTATGTGAATGAATTTCTATGTATTCTTACATTGTACAATCAAGCATCGCTACAAACTTGTTCGTCGTTTGTTGATTATTATGCAAAATTAATGGAAATAGAAATAGATATACAAATAAAAATATGCGCAATGAAAATTAACAATCTCGACAACCTCTACTCTGCTTAATACTTGAGCATTTTATTCAAATAATTTGTTTAGCGTAGATTTAATAGCACGTGCTCTGAATACCCGATTCAAGCAAGTGAAATTCTAATATATTAAAATGTGTCTCTTAAAATATTGTATGAGTTTTTATATCTATCTTCAACTTAGTTCTTAGCACTTTAAGTTGAATCATTTGCACGTAGCTGTTATTTATTTTATTGTTATTAATTGCGTTGGCTTTGTTTCTGTAAATATATTCAAAAACAGTTCTGCGAAATTATAAATTCAATTACGTTTTGTGAAATAATTAGCTTGATTGAATAAATTTCAGCTTGAAGGTTTAAATAATTTATTTAAGATACATTTTAAGACATTAACGGAACGGCGATAGTAACGAGTATCTTTTTGCGCCAGTTAATTGAATCTTATGAATCTTTGACTTGAAATTCCGAAATTAATGTGATTTATTCTGAGATATGCATGGGCCTATTTTTCAAATGCGGTATGCTGTTTAATGCCTTTTTTTACTTTCACCCCATTTCGTTTGAATTTGAGTTATGTAATTATTGTCTAAGCCTGATTAAAGAGCATTGAATGGCGATTGAAATGTATTTAAAAATTTAAGATTTTTATCATAATTGTTTTTCAACCACACATTGATATCATCTGTGCCAAATCTAAGTAGCGCAGTCTAAACATTGTTTGTTGTTTTCAGCCTTGTTTTGGGCGAAAGGTATGGTTGAAAATGAGTTAACGAAAAGAAGAAGACAAAAAACCGCAAATGAAATGGATTGTTAATCGATTGTTAATTTTTAATGGATTTACAACAATTACAAAGTTTTGTAATATCAGGGTCAGAGCCTTTCAGAGCCCATTAGAGGCCCAGGGCATGAACTTTTTGGGGGCCCCCGCCCTTCAAAAAAGATGTATACAATAGTTTAATATTAGATAAGAAATTATTAAGTAATGTCTTTCTAGCTTTTTGTTGTGAAAATGCATCTTTTATAACTGAAAAGTTAAGCTTTCTTGCTATAACCGAATGTATATTAAGCATGGAAAATTCATTTAAACGATGTCGTCCCATGGTCGACCGGTGATAATTTTTGGCACTTTGAAGGACACTAAAAGATCGTTAGCTGAGGTGACTAATACTGGAATGTTTTTATTTGTTGTAAGGAACCGAAGGAAAAACACGCTGAAATAGCGTGAAAAGTAGAGATAATATACATATTTGAAGATCCTCTGAGCGAAAACACTGCAAAAAACAGATTATTATCTTTAAAAACATTTTCTTCTTTAATTTCGGTTGAAATGTATTTTTAGAAAAACTTTTCCTCTGAGCATCAATATAGCATAGGATACCATCATGAAAATTACTAAAAAATTAAATAACTTCAACATGATGCTGCGCTTACATTCGAAATTTTTAAATAAAATTATTTTGGATTTACCTTTATAAGTAGTATCTGTCGTATGATACAATTAGAGACATAAATGGTATATTTATATTCAACCTATTAAACAATAATTAATTTAAGTATATGCATCACTATTCTTGTTGAGTTTTTCTCTCTTTTTTATAAGCTTTATACAGGGTTGTCAATATTCGAAGCGCCCATCTGGCAACACTGTAACTTTCCGCAGTGATGCCAAATCGACTAATGACATACCGCATTTGAAGCGTCATTCCAAGCAAATGTTTACAATGGAACAGTACACGCCACGCGAACGCTCTAAAATTGTTGAAATTTACATTCAACAAAACAAGTCAATAGTGAAAACTCAACTCAATGAGCGATGAAGCTCATTTTCAGTTGAACGGAACGGTAAACAAACAAAATTGCCGTATTTATGCCACTGAAAATCCACAAGAGATTCAAGAGGTACCTCTTCACGATGCAAAAGTCACTGTTTGGTGCGGCGTTTGTGCTAAAATGCTCATTGCGCCGTTCTTTTTCGAAGATGATAATGGCCACAGAGTTACTGTCAATCAGGAGCGTTATCGCGATATGATAAACAATTTTTTCATGCCAATCGTTCGTCGAAAGCGTATCAGGCACTACTGGTTTCAACAAGACGGCGCGCCACCACACACAAGCCGCACTACAATCGATTTTTTGAAGCAATTGTTCCCTGGCCGTTTGATGTCAAAAAATGGTGATTTCGATTGGCCGCCAAGATCACCAGATTTAACGCCTCCAGACTTCTTTTTGTTTGGTTATTTGAAATCAAAGGTTTACGTCAACAAGCCAAAGACCCTAGAAGAGCCGAAAACCAACATCCGTCAAGAAATAACCGCCATTCCCATCGAAATGTTGAAGAAAACCATGGAAAATGCTGCAAAACGGGCACAATATGTCGTAGAGGCCAATGGCGACCATTTACGACATATCATATTCAAGAAATAATGTAAGCAAATCTACTTGAACCCAATTAAATGATATTCATAACGAATAGACAAAAAATTGTGGTTTCTTTGATTTATTTAAAAATAAAATGGGCGCTTCGAATATTGGCAACCCTGTATTCAAAAAACGAAAATGAGCCAAATCGGATGAAAACTATGCCTACCTCCTATACATAGTGACTTTACCAAAACGGTAAAATCTCTTTAAATTCAACAAAAATTCATCTTAATACTTTTGTTATTTGCAAATGAGCTTCTACATTAATATGCACTTTGAGTATCAAATTTGTAAAAATCTAAGGAAAACCACGTAAACCGTAAACCATACAAAATTACTTTATGAAATCAGTAAAATCTCCATAAATTCAACAAAACCTAGTAAAATGGCTTAAAATTTTGCAAATTAGTTTAAAAGCATTAATAAACTATGCACTCGATGCTTGGAAATTTGTTAAAAAAAACTGAAAATTCTGCCCACCTCTCATACAAAGTGGCGTCATGATAATAATAAAACCTTAATAAATTCCAAAAAAAATTAATGTTTAAACTTTATATTGAGCACATAAGATTAAAAAAAATAAAAATAACTCTGAGTTTCACATCTAAAATATAATTGGATAAAAACCACGCCCTACAAAAGTGACGTCACCAAAATAATACAACATTCAAGACTTCAAATAAACTAAAATACTTCGGTCCAGTGGAATATAACTCTTTACTAGTTTTACTATTGTTCATGCCACATGAATCATGTGCAACCCATCCTATAATCTTGTTAAATTGTCATATCGCTCATTTGCTCGAATAACGTCATAACTCAAAAAACAAAATTTTTGGGTTAACGATGCAGAATTGTTCTTTATTTTTCGTGAGAAGAGAAAATGCCTCTACCTCTTCATACAAGATGTCAGTCAATTGAAAACTTTAAATGCGTTTTATGCAAAATGACTTTTTTTGAGTTACAACGTTATTCGAGCAAAAGAGCGATATGTACTTGCGTAATATGATATATATATATAAGGTAATATTGCGTAAACATAGCATAATGCACTTGCCCTAAAGCTTATCATCGCTTATTACTAGGGCTAGAATTTTGATGACATGTCATATTTTCTCTGGCGCTTTTAAGACATTTCCTAGTTATTTAGAACGTACATTTATGTTTTCTAAATTCCAAATATGAAAAGCTTTTAGGTAATTTTTCCATCATTTTTCATCGCTTTTTATTGTTATTTTTATTTTTATTACACTCAAGGAAATATTTGTTCATATTGACTTATTCCTAGGCTTAGTTGCCAAATATTCTGTCAAAATACAGTCAACAAAAGCTTTTGTCAATTGGATTTAAGGTAATAAGTTAAAATCATATTGACAAAATTTTATTTTGTTGATTTGATAAATGGATGCTTTAATTTGATATAAGCCTTTATCAGGGATAACGCGTTTTAATTGTTGATTTGATAAAACAATCTGTCAATATGTATACAGAATATTTCAACATGAAGAAATGGTTTGTTCAACAGAAAACGGCTTTTCTGTTGAAAAAATATTTTTTGTCAATAATACAATACTAAAATGTTTTTTTCTGATAAAAAGATTTTATTACATTTTATATATAATAAACATATTACATTTTATATATAATAAGCACATTACTTATAAATAAAATTATGGAATTCACAAAGGTTGATATTATCCATGCTATTCGTTATAAGCGCTGTTAACATTATTATAAATCACAGTATTGTTAACATTGCTGTTCACATTGTGAATTGTTATTGTGTGAATAGCACTAATAACGAATAGCATAATCTCAAAAAATAATAGAAATAAATAATAATGTAATGCAAATAAATAAATAACCAAAACTCCTGCCGAATTCATTGGAAAAGAACTCAATTTGTAGTCACCGCTAATGATAAATGCATTTAGAAACTCAGCCAAAAATGTAAAAGTTCCTCATATGTCCAAGTTGCATTATGGCAAAATTAGTGCACTTGAAAGCAAAAATAATTTATTTCACTAGATCAGGGTAATTAGCTTCCACACACTTAAAAAATTGCACTGGACTTTTAAGCTTTCCCGAATTTTATCTCTTAAACTTTATTTTGCACTTGATTTAAAAAGGCAAATGACGCCACCTAAACACCAAGCATTTCTATCTGCTGTCGTGATTAAAGGTTTGTTGAAATTGATAATCCATTTTATCATTATGAAATGGAAATTTCGTCCACTTAACTCAATCGATTAACAATGGCATTCGTTATTTCTTCAGTATAACAAATCTGTATATCAAGCCAATTACTTTAGTTTGTTAAAATTATTTATTAAAATTATGAAATTTTATTTTATTTTTATTTTATTCCGATGTATCAATTTTACCAAGAATATTTCTTTCATTTTTAGCAATTTTTAAGTTATTTTATTGTCATTTTTGGACATTTTTAATTTTTAGAGCAATTTTCAGTTTTTTTTTGGTAATTTTTGTGTAATTAAAAAAAAAAATCGTTATTTTTTCGTAATAAAAAATGCAAAAATGCAAAGTTTTAAACATATTCCTTAACAATAAAGTCCCTTCAATCAAAACCATTACCTCTCGAAAAAGAAGTAACTTTGTTTAAAGACCTCGAAGAAAAAAAAGATCAGCACATGGTGAAACAGACGAAAGGGTATGTAGAAAGATGAAACAAGTGCTAGATAAAAACTCAGAATATGATAGTTTTTATTAACTCTTTTGTTATGATCTATTGCAGAAATATTAGATTGATAAATTACATATCGTCTTTTAAATATGTTTCTTTCGTCAATGCAGAAGTAGAAAGAAGCTCTTCTGTATACAAAGACATTTTTCCAGACGATCGCCGTTCTTTCAATTTTAATAACTTAAAAATGTTCCTTGTAATAAACTGTAACGCTATGTATACAAACTATATAAAAAAATATTTTAGGTTTAGTAATGTTTTATTTTTAAAGCTTAATATTTTGTTTACTTCTTTTTTAGGTTTTCGTTTTATAGGTATTTTTTGTCAGTTTTTAGGTCATATTCCGCAGTTTTTTGGTAATTTTTGTAATTTTCTTAGCTCATTTTTTGCAGTTTCAAAATCAAAAAAAGACTGCAAGCTAGTAAGACCTACGTCGGACGAAGCTAAGAGAGAAAAGATAAAAAAATCACAAAGCTACACGCTAAAAACAAACAAACAAGCGAGAAAAGTTTTATGCTTGCCCATAGTCGGATATTGTGTTAGCTTTGTATTGTGTTTATTAAAAGGAATTTTAAAAAGTTTTAAAATGTGTTCTACAAAATACGCAGTGCTCACATTTTTCATTAAATTATTTATAAATATTTAAAATTATTTTTTTTATATGAATCAAAATTTATTTCTATATAGTTTACAAAGTCAAAGCTTAAAGATTTTTAAACATATTCTTCCTTTTTTCACATTTACATTAATTAAAAAAACTCAATTCTAGTTCACTTTTCTCATTAATTTCTTTCTTTCAGCTTCATGTATAAGCATAAATTGGTCCGTATTTTCTTCTGCCATATTAAACTTTTTATTTTATTCATTTTACTGCACTACCCACATGTTAATAATTTACTTCAAGTTTGTGCCAATTCTGGTAAATTTTTAGCAAGTAAACCAAAAAAAAAATGTTTTTATTTTTAATTTGCGTAAAAATTTTCTCAGTGCATTTAAATGAAGTGGTGCCTATACCTACTTATTACTATTAGAATGTATTTTTTGTTAGGGTAGGTGGCGTATGACTACGGATATCTTCTGAACATCACTATAAATTAGTATTATATACAATAAAACATACTATATATAATAGACCACCCATATGTGCAAAAGTGTTATTTTCTTCGCTCCCCGCGCATTTTCGTAGAGAACTAGACTAAAAAATAAGATCTGCAAAAAACCCGGGTGCGTCTAGTGGTAAAATGCCAGTCGAATTTGACTTAAAGCCTCAAAAACTTACTTTAAAAAAGTTCAAAATGTGTATAAACTTTTGACCAACTTGTATTATTTGTGGTAAAATCAACTTTTACAGACAAGATTTTTGAAATTTTTGAGCACTTTTTTTGCAATAACGGTTGCCATTATGGTTTTCGTACGGATAAAATTATGTGCTTTATTTCATAATAGAGATTATTAAGTAAAGTTTAAATAAACATTTTTTATTAATAAAAAATTTTTATTTTTAGTGCCAATAACGCGGTTCAAAGTAAGAATATATAAAACAATAATTAAAAACATTAATACAAAAAAAATTAGAGTTAATAATAAAAAAAAAACACTTTTGCACATTCCATATATTTCATGGGTGCTCTAATGTATAAGTTGTTTATTTTATAGACGTATTGAATAGTTTTGTACATTACAATTTCAGATGAGAATATTTTCTTTTGAAGCGAAGCATTACGCCTCGTTTTGTGATTTGCTTGAGTGAAATCTGAAAAACGACACCTTTTTCCATACACCTTTTTCTTAGAATTTTTGTTATTTTTTTTACTTGCGTCTATTACAACAAGAGGATATAAAATGAAAAATATTCCTTTCTATGCGTGAGGACTGAACCCGCGCCTTCCCATCGAGAGTTCTACACGCTAACCACTACTCCAAACTAACCTTTTCTGGTATAATGTGATTCATTCAATATTAACTGAAGCTATGTTGCAGTAGATGACAGAAATTTATTAAAGGGATTGTTCATTAGCTGCCCTACTTCACATATTCTATTGTGAATGTGTGAAGTTATAATGCAGCAGATCACAATTATCGACCAAGTACTACGTTTCCATGGCGAGTTAAATCGAGGTTGACTCGGGATTAACTTCCCATGGAAACACGAGTTGAGTTGAATTTCGTTAAATCCACGAAATTCCGCGAAACTTATTAGATTTAACTGAGTTAGATTAGATGAGTTCGGAATATGAAACAGTTGCTCAACTGTTGAGTGAGGTTTTCTTGATTACTTGATATTCTATTTTATTTCTGCCACTGCGTTGACATAAAATGTAATAAACCGTTCAGCAGGCACCCAAAGTAGCGGAAACTAATGCTGATCAAAGACTCAATATGTTTAGTAAATTTTGCGCCTTCTGAACGCATACATTTATACTAAGAAAAAATGGCGAATAGAATGGCAGAAGTCCAACTCGACTCAATGTTGTGCATGGAAGCACTATCGAGCTAGATACGCCATTATGTCAACTTGAACAAAACCCAACCAAGGATCAACTCGCCATGGAGACGTAGTAAAAAGCTTTTTGCATTAGCTATCCAAACAACAAAAGCAGCAAGGAATGTTCATAGGCACTTAAGGCAAGGATGGTGGTCTAGCGCTCGAAAATTTGAGATATTTTTAGGATTTTTTTAAAAAGTTAAAATATTGAACAACGATATTCAAACTTTTAAGGTATATTGTGGCAATTGTTCATCATAAAAAAAATATTTTTGTAATTTAAAAAATTGTTGATCTGATTCAAAATGGCGCTCAATGAGACGCTCTCAAGCAAAAGGGGCATGGGCGGTGTTGTAGACTTTGACTTTTCTATTTATCTGAAAAATAAAAACCAAAAATATTATTAAGCACTATGAGTGCAGATATGGCTGGCACTAGAAAAAAAAAAGATATGAAAAATTGAAAGAATGACGCGCTTTTGAAGATTAAGTTCTTAAAACAGCTTGTTTTCTACCGGTTATTAATTGTAAAATATACGATTTTTTTTAATTAAAACTTTGATTCTAGTTCCAGCGATAGCCACCGTCGCACATTGGGGTATTTCATACCAATTTGTGTGATTAATTAAAAAAATCAAATCGAAGCTACCCAACCATGATTGGTATCGTTCGAAAGAAAATAGAATTCTACATCACTATGTGAAAGAAAAATTGAAAAAAGTCAACGGTATCCGTGCACTGTGATTGCAAATTTGACGTTTTCTTTACTTTTGGTGCGCGCACAGAAAAAACACAAAAATTTTTATATTTCTAAGTGGTTTTTCTTGAAACATTAAATAAGTAAAATTCTTTGAGCAATGGAACCTTCTACCTCAGGTATTTTTGGAACGTCAAATGAAATATATTAGTACAAAAAGTGTCTGTTCGTATTTTTAATGTTTTTTCTCGTGCTGGCTTATAAAATGTGTGTTTTTAGGTACATATGTAAGCATATAGTTATGAATACCACTCAATTCAGTGAAACTCTTTTTTTTTTGTTTTGTTACAACAAATATAAGTGATAAGTTAAAAAAAAAAGTTTGCAAGTTTTCTGCGGTTTTTAAGAAAAACTTTTTTTCATGCCCATGCAATTGAAATACATATATGCAAGTAATAGTCGAAAAATTGAAATGTGTACATGAAGTTAGTGTTACTATTGTTGTTGTTGCTGTTATTTTTTATCTGTTTTGTTTTCTTTGTTTTTATAAATTAATAAAGGTTAACAACAAGTGGCGAAGCAACTATTTGTTTATTGGAAGGGTAAAGGTACTCTGTGCTGTGTGTACGTTGCTGTGTTCATGTTGTTTTTGTTAGTGCTTTTTTATGTTTTGTTTTTTTTTTTAATAATATAATTAACGTCAACAGTTAGTGATGTAGCTTCAGTTTGTTTATTAGAGGGGTAAAAGTACGAAATATTTTGGTTTATATCACTATTCCGTAGAATAGTAATAGAATAGCAATATTTTTGTATTGCATATGTATTTCATTAATATTAAGGAAAAATAATAAAGTTCCATATATTAAATGGTTTTGTGATGCTTTTTATACTTTCTAATTGTTTGTTAACTAAAAAATATAAATTTCGTTACTAAGAGGCTTGACTCTTAGTATTAGTAATCATACTTTGTGCTATCAATTACCCCAGTTCGTATTTTTAATGTTTTTCCCCGTCTAGGCTTATAAAATGTGTGTTTTTAGGTACATACTCGTATGTAAGCATAAAGTTGTGAATTCAGTGGAAGTCTATTTTTTTTTGAAACAACAAATATAAGTGATATGTTACCAAAAAAAAAAACTAAAAGTAAGTAATTTTAAGAGATTTTACGGTTTTCATAAAGTACTTGAAGCGGATATTAAATATCAAAGCTTATATACAAAAAAAAAGTCGATATATGAAGTTTTGTGGAATTTAAAGAGATATTACCGTTTTGAATGAAGTCACTTTGTATGGGAGGTAGGCGTGGTTTTCATCCGATTTGGTTCATTTTCGATTCTAATCTTTATATTTTAGAAACAAGCTTAAATACCAAATTTCATTACAATAGCTTCAAAATTACGGCTTTAATTGTGTCGATAGACAGACAGACGGACAGACGGACGGACGGACAGAATTTTTTTTCATCTTTGGACCCATTCTAACTAAAACACAAAGTCAAAAATTCCCTCCGTGTGCTAGGTGATTTGATCACAATTTTCAGGGTTCAATACCCCACTGTGCGTCGTTATGAATAGCAATTTTAAATTTCAGATGATTTGGCTAAATAGTTTTTGTTTTTTCTACAACACCATGCCGAAAAAAGTAGTTTCGAGATAAATGCGTATAAAGAGAATGAATGTAGACGAAACACTGTGACTCGACACCTACTAAAACGGCTGTAGGTAAAAGTAACGCAGAAATCTAAAATCTACGGTTACGTTACGTTTATTAAAACCACTTGTATAAGAAAGCATTGTTTCAAACAATAAGTGAAAGAACACACTGCTCATCTGACATTAGATCACATTACGTTACTTCTATTATAATTGGACATTAACGTTAGAAAGGCTATACTTCTGAAATATAAAAAATATGTTTCATAAAAATTCTAAGCCTTAAACAATGCTGTTTTGATAAATATAATTTGCGAATGACAAGCGATCCAAATATTTGCACAACAAGATTAGGATAACAATTGATGTAATATTTGCTAGAAATATCGACGACATTGCAACTACATAATATACGTTTGATATTTTAGATATTAAAGCCCAATAATTTCATTATCATTTACAAAAATAATTCAAAATTAATATAAAATAATAATATAAGGTAATAAAATTTACTGGTGGGAAATTATTTTTTTAGTAAGCATTAGGTATTTAAAATTTTTCAATTTAAAAATTTTTTTATTAAAAAAACCATTAAATTATGAAACGTATAAAACTGCGAAAAAGCTTCGCTTCTCTCGTGTGTCCAGCAACGCATCTGTTTTTTTTCACACATTTGAGAGCTTGGTTTTTAGTAGTCGGTTTTGGTTTTTTAACTTATTTTTTAGTGAAGTTTTTAAAAAATTTTCGATGCTATTTTTGAAGCAATATTGTGTGCGTATTGCACGCCAGAAGTTGCCTTAGAACAAGAGTTTCGTAAGTCCTGACTTTTGTTCTGGAGCGCCATTTTGTAAACTTACTTACTTACTTAGTTGGCGTTACAACCGTATGTCGGTCTTGGCCTCATTTAAGAATGTGCTCCAGACATTTCTATCTCTCACTTGCTAGCGTTAGTTGGAAATTCCAAGTGTAGTCAGGTTGTCCTCTACTTGGTCTTTCCAACAAAGATGCGGTCGTCTTCTTCTGTGTTGACTGCCGCTGGATACCAAATCGAATGTTTTCTTCACTGGAGCACCGTCTGCCATGCTCTGAACATGACCTAACCAACGAAGCCGCTCGATTTTAATGCGTTTGAATATGCAATATCAGCGTACAGCTCGAACAGTTAGTTCATCATTCCACCTTTTTCTGTACGCACTATTGACGCAGATTGGTCCATAGATCTTACGAAGAATCTTTCTCTCGAAGGCTCCTAAAGTTTTGTCATGAAATGCTAGCGTCCAGGTTGGTGATGCATAAAGTAGGACGGGCATGATGAGCAATTTATAGAGAACGATTTACGTTCGACGAGAGAGGGCTCTGCTTCTCAATTGCCTGCTGAGTCCAAAGTAGCACCTGTTGGCAAGAGTTATTCTTCGTTTGATCTCAATGCTGATGTTATTGGTGGAGTTAATGCTGGATCCTAGATAGAATGATGGATAGATAGAAGTCCGGCACAACCTCGAAAGAGGTATTATCAACTGTAACTTGGGTTCGAAGTTGCTGAGACTGTTTGTTAGTTGACACCAAGTATCTCGTCTTATCTGCATTCACTGCCATACCTATTCGACTTGACTCTATTTCGATATCTTTCGATATCTCTTTATAATGCTATTGATGTCATCAGCATACGCAAGCAGTATTTATTTGTATTTATTTGACAATGTAGTAGTGACATTTTTTGGCGCTCAGGAGTTGCCAAAAACTGCTACAGGAGTTGTATTTTGCTGCTGTTGATTAGCTATGTTTTAGTCGTTGCTTATTTTTAAAATTTTCTTTGATTCATTAAATTTATTCGTGAAGTTTATTGGAATGTTTTTAGTTTGCTGCGGTTGACTAGCTATATTTAAGTCGTTTCTTATTTTTCACTTTTTTTTTATTCATTGCGATGAGCTCATTTTGACAACTTCCGATAGCCGCTCGTGAGAAAAAAGCTAGTTGACGCTACTACCTTGCCAATAATTATGCCACGGCAAGCAGCATTGCACTCCTGTAGAATATTATGCCACTACGTCTCAAATCAGCAACTTCGATGATCTTCTCCATTATCAGGTTGAAAAAGTCGCACGATAAGGAATCACCATGTCTAAAACCTCGTTTGGTAACAAATTTTGGGGAGAGGTCCTTTCCGATTTTATCTATGCTGCTGGGACTCATCCTGCAAAGTTCTATTAGCTTTGCAGGAATACCAGGATCAGACATGGTGGAATATAGGCGATTCCTTTTTGGGCTGTCGAAGGTGGCCTTGTAGTCGACAAAAAGATGGTGAGTGTCAATTTGCTTTTCATGGGTCTTCTCCAAGAATTGTCGTAGCATAAAGATCTGGTCGATGGTAGACTTTCCAGGTCTAAAGCCACACTGATTAGGTCCAATCAGTTGGCTTACCATTGTAATGTAAATGGGCTTCAATCTTTCACATAAAACTCTCGACAGGATCTTATATGCGATATTAAGAAGGCTTATCCCACGGTAATTGGCACAAATTGAAGGATAATGAAGCTCGCGAATGCATTTAAGTAGAGCCTCGCCTCCGTTCTTAAACAGCTCTGCAGGTAAGCCATCAGCTCCCGCGGCTTTGTTATTTTTAAGCCGAGCTATAGCTGTCAACACTTCATCATAGTCGGGCAGCGGAACCTCGACGATGTCATCCGAAATTGGGGTTTCCGGAATATCTTCTCTATTGGTGGGATTGTTGTCAAAGTCGCCATTTAGAAGCTTAGAGAAGTGTTCCCTCCATAATGTCAGAGTAATGTCTGGATATTTGTCACTAGATTTCCGTTTTCATTCTCGCAGGAAGAGGCCCCGGTTTTAGGACCATCGGCAAGGCGTCTTATATTTCCGAAAAATTTTCCGGCCCCATTCCTATCGCCATACTTCTCAATCTTCTCATTCTTGAGCTTTTGTGACTCTCTTTTTTCCGCCTTTTTCAACCACCCGCAGCGCGCGTTTCAACCAACTGCAAGGTGGCTTTGTAGAGAGCATATTTCTCAGCGTAAACACTTTACTAATATATGCTAAGTTTTGTCAAAATCGAACAGTAATTATAGCAATAAAATAATAATTAAGCTAAAAAAAGCCATTTGAAAATCGGTTTTTCATGTTTGATATATTTGTGGCACTCAGTCTTAGTTAAGCGGAACTACACGATATATCAATTTAAAGTTGATTTCAATACCTTTCCAATAAGTTTTAATTTTTGTGAATTTGATAAAAAAATAGCTATTTTATAGGCGTTTAAAACAGAACAGCTTTCCGAAAATGACGAAATATCGATTTTTGGGATCTCAAAAAAGTTTATAAGGAAAAAATATTTCAAAATCTTTGTTAGCTTAAGTTTGTATACGATTAAAGTCTTTAGCATTTTGCTTATCTTGGGTATGCATTCTGAAGAAAAAAAAAGTTACATGCAAAAAAACATATTTTTTTGACAAAAAAAAAAATTATGCCGAATAAGTTTGTAACTTTTAAGTGATGACGTGAACTTTTATGCATTACCAGTGAAGTGGGGTCTCACAGGCTCCTTCACTTCATTTTTTGATTATTTAGTAAGCACTAATCAATCTTTTAAAAAAAAACTACAAACGTTGGTTTATAGAAGAAAAATTAAAAGAATAAATGTTTAAACAACAGACTTTTCTTTTTTTCAAATTTAC
The DNA here is from genome assembly GCA_963920525.1 of Dichetophora obliterata. Classification (NCBI taxonomy): domain Eukaryota; kingdom Metazoa; phylum Arthropoda; class Insecta; order Diptera; family Sciomyzidae; genus Dichetophora; species Dichetophora obliterata. The sequence continues at coordinate 107,119,712 of OY986438.1, forward strand.
CGGTTGTTGAAGTTGAGTAAAATAAAAAATCAAAGGTTTTGTTTTAGTAATAAGATGTTCATTTAAAACATTTAAGAACACAACATTACTATGAGATACACATTTATTTTTGATTATTGCAATTTAACTGATCTTTTTTTATTCATTCCTTATTTTATTCATTCAAAGACGCGTTTATTTTGAACAGATCAACGTAAAGGGACTTTCGTATCACTCCCTAAACATTTTATCATGCATTGTGACATTCAAAATGTAAGCCAACAACAATGCAATAATTTACTCAAATTATGTGGGTTGCACAACTATCACAGATACTGTAATATCAACTGTGTATCTTATAACAATAAAAACTTGAAAAACAAATTCGCTAAGTTTTTATTTTGTCGCCGAAAATGATCGAAGGCATGCATTTTGAAAAGTGAAGCAATTGAGATTGATTACAGATAGACAGTGTGAAGGACTGCAGCACAGACCCACAGACAGACAGTCAGCAAGGCAGAAAGTCTGCAATCTGCTTGTAAAATGGACAAAACGTAAAAAAAGGAATATAATGATAACACTGCAAAAACATTTACATGAAAATTACAAGCTGTTGTGGCTGTTTTTCTGCTGCTGTCTATTTGCCAGCTCAAGACAACCAGCTAGCCAGCTACAAACGAATCCGCCACCACCACCAGCCAACAAACATTGCGTAGGCAGCAAGATCAGGCATGCAGCAGATGCAGATCACTGTGTCTGTCATATGGTAGAATAATGGAGCCAAAAGGAATTCATGATCAATGATCGTGATCCATATAGACTGATATGTGTAGCAATCTTTGAAGTCTGACTCCAACAAAGGCAACAACAACATCACTACTTCCATAGCAATGGCAACAGAAGCAAATTAATGCCTTGTTTGGTGACACTTTAAGGACAAGTTCGAGTATAGGGATAAATAAGATTGTACCAAATTTGTGCAAGCATTGTCACAGCGCATTATTTTGACTAAAAGAGGTTAAACAAAAAAAAATTAATCTCAAGACTCAATGCATCAATAATGTCAAGCTCTGCAATAAGAAATATTTCGTAAATTTGCATAATAATCACACAAATATTTGCATTTTGTTTCTTTCATTGTTGTTGTTCTTGCTGAATTTAAGCTTTTGAATTGCTTCGTATTTATGAAGGGAATCACTTTTTTTTATCTGATATTGAAGTACATTTACATATTTGTTCAACTCTTGTTGATCATTCAAATTCGTTTGCATTAACCTATTGACTAATTTTTCTTTCCCTCAACCGATAACATTTTTAAATGTAGAGATTACGCATTATTTATATTACCTTTTCTTTAATATTTTTTTTTTTAAGTATGCAACAAGAACGTCGCAATGTCTGTGCGGCAACAATTAAGTTTCTGTTCGCACGATTGTTAATCAGCGATAAGCAGCTATATTGGGTGTATGTGTTTTTTGTGTGTGGTCTGGCGGTCACTTTCAGGCCATTATTTCCCACGTTTTTGCTATAAAAAAAATATATATATTTTTATTATCATATATTTCGATATTGCTCAATATGTATAACAGTATTGATTCATTGCTACTTTCAACGAAATTGTTGTCGAAATTTGAATTTCAGTATTTGAAAGCGGCTTAATAAATTTGAATATCTCAAAAAAGTACATATAAACAAATTCGGCTGTGCTCTATGAAAAAATCTTCTAGAGCAGTAATTGAAACGCAAAAAGAGCAATAATTTATCAGTAAATGTATTGACTTTAACAATAATATCATTTAAGTGACCAAACAAATAAAAAATGCTGAATATTTCATCTGGAACTTACTAATGCTTAAAGACACCTTCTAAAAATAAACTGGCCATTTCAGCTCTTGGAAGGACTTTGACCTATTTATTGTATTGTAAAATTGAAAAAATATTCCGTCTGAACTGGGGATTGAACCGCGGATCTTTAGCTTACTTGCCACGCACTCTACCAGTAGTCTACGGCCAAAAATAAACATTTCTCAAGAGTTAATTTTTGAAGCGATTTATTTGAAAGTTTTAGTGTATCTTGAGGATTGCTTTAAGAATAAAAGAAAATAAATGTATGACTCAAAAGAGTGTCTATATACATAACCAGCAGTTATTTTGGAGTCAATTAGAAAAATCAACTAAGTACTTCATTTTTAGCGTGATTTGTACTTACTATGAAATAGTACAAAAAACTTTCAGCGTCGAACTTTTATTTTGTTTTCAAAATATGTACTAAAAAATTTTGTATGACAAAAACAAACTAAATCGGAACACGAGCTGTGGCAAATTTTAACCAAAGAAATTGTTTCCAGTGCTTAAAATATAATTATTATTTTAAAAATGAATTCACTATCCAAATGGTAAAATAAAAGAAAATTAAAATTCGAAAAAGATAAGCTGCTAATCATCTTAGCAAATGAAAACTTGGATGTTCCTTGAATTACCCAGACCTTAATTAAAAATTCAGTAAAAGCAGTTATTATTATTTATGTTATCTTCTTGGTTTTATATAGACTCTTCAAATTTAGGCTGTATGCGAATTGATCTAAGTGCGACCTAAACTAAATTGTGTCGATAAGACAGTGCTTCCTAAATGATGTCATTATTTTAATTCTTAGAAAATGCCATTATTTTAGGAAGCATTTGAGGTATCTCGGAAATTACCAAAATAATTAAAGAAACACTGTCTTATTGACACATTTAAGTTAAGGTAGCATTTTGAATAATTCGCACATATCCTTATTTGTGAATCTTCTTAATTTTTATTCCTTTTTAATTCCTTCAATTACTGCATTGTATCCATTTTTGTCAAATATTATTTAAATATTAAACTATAGTTATATATGCACACGGTGACCATCCGTCCTCTTTAAGAGAGGACAGTTCTATTTTTTAGCCTCGTGTCCTTGTTAAAAATGTTGTCCTTATATTGTCCTCATTTTTTAAAATTGTACTCTTATGTCCTCTTTTTTTTATTTATAATTGTTTTTAGCTTTCAGTTTGCATATTTATGTAAAATCGGTACTTTATTTTTTTTATTTTGACAGCACACGTAAATAAACGAAAAGTAGCTGGACTTCGAAGCATAGAAAAAAAAACTATTGTGAAAGGTTCTTTCTTGAAAGCTGTTTCTTTTGAGTTTGTATTTTTTTTTTTAGTAAATTTGCAGATTTTTCACATTTATAAAACTATTAAAGATTTTATTTAAAAAGATTTTAAAATCGATCTTATCGGCCTTTTTATATTTTTCTATAACTGTATTTCGTATGCTTTGGCCGTAAAATACGGGTTTTAATTTTTTTATATATATATTTCTCGATATTTCGACAAAAATTGTAAGTTATCATCAGTACCAGTAAAACTAAATAAAAAAGTACTTGTTATTAAGAATTACTTTCATCAACTTATTTAATGTCATCTGCATAACAATGAATTTAGATTGTTCCAATCTTAGACCCATTAAAATTTGTCAAGAACTTAATCCGAGTAAATTGTGTTGCTTCCATTTCAAGTAATTGTATTCAAATTGTGGTGGAGTCTGTTCTAATAGACATAGAAGTCATTATTGTTAATAATTTTTTATAATTTTACATATACACTGTAAGAGTAGAACAGTTCAAAGTGATCTGTGAGGATGTGGAAGTTGAAAAAAAAAATTTGGGCGACAGCAAAACACGCTGACTTTCGTTAAAGCCTGAATTAGAACAAATTTTGAAGCGGTTCGTGCCATTAAAAGAATTATAATAAGAGAAGTAACAAAGCTTGGGATACAGCTTTTGAAGACATTGAGCATTAAGAATGGATCCTTTTACGAAGTGTTTCATGTTGATAGTCTTACATTAAAAAAAAAAAATTGAAGGGATGATATATTGATTAATAATAAAGATTTGTTTGATAAAGTATTTTGTATTGAAAATATTTTAGATGTAAAAACAAATTATGCAATCCCAACAGGCTCGAAATGGGTAGAAATTTTTAGTCATTTTTTTTTGAAAAATATATTGAATGCAAAAATATACTTAAGCTTGTTGAGCCAACAGAAAGAGTATTTTCTTAAAGCAATAATATTTGGACATTAAAGAATTCGCAGTAAATAGTAACTACTTTAGAATTTATATTAATTACTAAGTGTAACTTCCAAATGGACTGCACAGAGTGCTTAACCAAATATAAAAAATGTTCCTTAAATTACGAATACTTTTCGTCAGAATGTTTTTTTTTTAATATCTCTGTCACTTTTTTCTAAACACACTTTAAATTCTGTTAGTCCATTTGGAAGTTACACTTAGAAAATAAAATAGACTCTAAATTAGTTACTTTGAACTGCTACTTCTCCGATGTCCAAATATTATTGCTTAAAGAAATTTCTCTTTCTGTTGGCGCAAATTTTTCCATAATTGCTTGCTTAGACTTAAAAAAATTAAAACATTAACATAAAAAACACTTTATTATTAACATATTAACATGTATGTATATATAAACATATGTAGTCATTTATGTTTTTTTTTTATCAGATAAACGCTTAAGACATTGTTTGTTTAAATGATATTATTTAATTTCTATATAATAGTTGGTTTTATAAAAATATCTAAGATAATTTTCTCTAATATTTATTGAATGAAAGATTTTAGTATTTTTAAATAAATTATTGTTTTTTTAAATTTATGTGTTTTGCTACTATGTTTTGCTTATTGTTGTTTTTGTGTGTCCTTTTTTTTGGTTTGAAAATAATGGTCAGCGTATATATGCATGCTAATGTTTTGTATTGAGTTTTTGGTGTTCATAATATAATATAAATGCTATAACAATTAACACTTATAAAACAGTTCTTCTTACTTATTTTAAAAACTTTGTAGATGGAAGGTATGCTACAGAAAAATTTTCATAGGTTCAAATTTTGATTTGCATCACCTTTAATGGATATGCATTCCATAGAACACTATATTTTATACTCGTAAAATGTCCAGTCTAAAACAAGCTCACAAAGATTTACTTTAAGGCTTTAGCAAAAGCTACCAGTTTAGAAATGTTCGTAATGGAACTAGTTTGAAAAATAGGAAAAAAAGGAATTTTTTTAGGTGCAATTGTCTATTCCTATGACATCAACATGTAAAAAGCTTCAGTTCAATCAATGTAGAAGAGTTTTGCGGAAGGAATAGTACAGGTCCTTTTTTTAAATAGCTTAGAACTATTAAAAATCTGGTCCTATTTTCTGCAGGGTAGTTTTAGTGTAGAGTGTAATGACAGATCTCAGAATTGGCATCGACGTTATTAATATGAAACAAAGCGAAAAATTTTTTTTTATATCGACGTTATATTCTCTTGAATATGCCAGAGCCCGATTTAAAACAAAATTGTCTATAATGGCGCTAAAAACAAGGAAAATTGTAAATTTTTTGACAACTATAAAGATTTCTTATTCTAAAATGTAAGATGTAAAGCTCATAACTTGGCAAAACTGTCTACACCAGAATAAGGCTGTAGATCTCCTTTTCCCGTATCTGCAGTTAGTGCTCACTATTTTCCTTTAGATATTCTAGTAAATTTTTATAATTACCTCAGTTTGGATGAATTTAATGGTTCCAGGTCCATTTTTAATTTCAAAGCATGCTATTTGTATCTTTTAAATATTGCTTTTGTTCATGTTGACTGGCAGAGTGAGTTTAAAATTTAAAGATTGATTCATGCTTGAATATCTTTAAACTTTGTATCTCCCCAGTTTAAACCTAAAGCTTACTCTTTACTCTCTTTTATTTGAAGACACAGTAAAGAATTCTTGGACCCATATATTCTTAAAATTTTGCTTACTGCGTTTGTGAGGTCAAGGCAGAAATATGCTTCCATAATTTGGAGCCCTTATTATGCCTCAACCTCTTTAAGACTAGAAAAAGTACAAAAAAATTTCACCCGGTATGCGCTGAGGTCAACCAATTTCCAGGACCCCTTGCCGCCATATGATGCTCGTTTTTTGCTCTTAGGCGAATCCAGCCTAAGGACTAAAATCTCTTAAATCAAGACGCAAGATAGCATCTTTAATATGTATTTTTGATATCATATCTGGATCACTTGATTGTCAATCGCTTCTGGAGCTTATAAATTTTAATATTCCCATGAGATATTAAAGAAATTCTAAATTGTGTTTTGTTAAATGTTGCAAAACAAATTATGCCTTAAGTGAGCCCATTACTAGGGCATTGACACTATTTTATCAGCTGAATATATCATGTACCTAAAGATGTATTTAAAAATTTTGTTAATAAATGGTATTTTTTTAACTTCCCTGTGGGAAAATCAACTAATTTAAAAGAAGTTGAAAAAGTAGTTTTTTGTCAACCACAACTTGTTGAAATTCTGACTTTTTTCCATAGAACGAACTAACATATTTTGTATGCTGATGTCCGCTATATAAGTCAATTGACTTTCGTCTACATACGTTTTCAACTACTTGTTAAATTAGTTGAATTAAAATAACTACTACTTTAAAAAAAAATCAATTGAAAACCGCATATATTTTCAAATACTTGTTAAGTTAGTTAAATTTAAATTATTTTTTAATTACTTTAAAATAAATGAATTGAAAACCGCATATATTTTCAACTACTTGTTAAGTTAGTTAAATTTAAATTATTTTTTAAATACTTTAAAACAAACTAATTGAAAACTAGTTAATATTCCACTTACTGAAGATGAATTCAAAAGCATCAAAATTCATTTATCATCATTTATTTTATTGTTTTAAAAAAAAAATACATGCATTCATATTAGTGAAAGCCTTAAGTTAATAATATTTGATGAAATAGCACGGCTAAATATATATACACTTGTAATCTAATAAAAATTTGCAATAAAAACATGTCAAAAGCAGAATAGTCACCGCCTTAATATAATATAAAGTAATTTTTAAGCCACTTGTGTTGAAGTAGTTTTTCAATTACTTCATATATATTGCAATAAAAACTATTCAAAATTGAAGTGGATGCTGCCTTAATATATTTCAAAGTAGTTCATTAACTAGTTTATTTTAAATTACTTTTTTAATTAGTTGTTTTTAAAAACATGTTAGTTTGTTCTTATAGGGTTAACATTTTATTAATTTCTTATTTCTACATGAATTACTACATGAATTGTGTTTATAACTTTGTATATTTATATAGACTTTTAAAAAAAGACTTTTAAAAAAACTTAACTAAACTAAAGCTTGCTTACAACTTATTCCTAAAACGGGTAAGTAAAGTACCTTGGTATAGTCGTGGGTTAAGAATATTTAAAAAAATCTGTGTGATAAGATTTACAAAAAGTTATTTTTAACAAATCAAAATTCTGTTTTCAGGAAACACAGGTAGCTTAACTTCTTATAAAAAATTTTAAATTAATCCTAAAGCTATTTGCATTTTATTAAGTCAAAGAAGGGGCGTCTAATAATCCCTCTTAAATGATAGGGAAATATCTTAAATGATATTTTAAATGATAGGGCATCAAACAATGCATCTGGTATTGTCAATCAATTCGTTTGCTGAATTCTTTCAATCGACTTTTGATAATACTAATCATAATAATAAAAATGTTTGCATGTGCGGATAGATGCGGATGGTCTCTGTCCATTCTTTTAAAAAATTGTGTTTTTAGTTTAGTGTATCCGTTAACTTTTACCTTCATTAGTTCACTCTGTTCAGGTAATTTTATTGATCCCTGAAAGTTATCGTTCATAACATCAAATCATAAATCTGCTTGCAAAACCATATAGCTAATTATAGACTATTACAACTATTTCAAAGCTTTTTGAGTATATAATCAAAGAAAAATTTATCTTTGCAGTAAAGAGTATTATTTCTCCGTCCCAATATGGTTTTGTTCTTGGTTGCTCTACTATTTCAGTTTTTAGTAAAGGATGCCACGAAGATGTAATTTACACGTATTTTTCAAAAGCGTTTGACAAAGCGTTTCACGTTCTCTTAATTAGGAAACTAGGCTTTCACTCCAGTTTTTTAAGTTTGATTGAATCGTATCTGTCAAATAGACAATGTTTAGTTTCATTTGGCAATTTGAAATCCTATATCATTCCGCAAGGTAGTATTTTGGGGCCATTACTTTTTGTTTTGTTTCATCCACCTAGAGCTTTAAAATTTATATGAGTGCTTTGTCCAGTTAAATGTGAAATATAAGTAAGTTTGGACCAAATCCGTACACAGACACTCTCACCTTCCATATGAATTTTCGTCACTACGTTGGTAATGCCCGTAAGGAGGTACGATAGGTATAGAAAAGTATATATATTCTTGATCAGCATCACCTCCTTAGTCGATGCAACAATATTCGTCTGTCTGTCTGTCTCTGAGCGCGATTACAGCCGTAATTTTGAAGCTATTATAATGAAATGGATACTTAAGCTTATATCTAAGCAATAAAGGTCAAGTTCTAAAATGAGCAAAATCGGATGAAAACTACGCCTACCTCCCATACAAAGTGACTAAATCAAAAGAGTAAAATCTTTTTAAATTTCACAAAAACTAATATATAGACTTGAAATTTTGCATATGGGCTTTGATATTTAAAATCCACTTTAAGTATGAAATTCAACTAAATCGGATGAAAACTACGCCTACCTCCCGTACAAAGTGACTTTATCAAATGGGTAAAATATTTCTAAATAACAAAAAAATAAAATTCTTAATAGTAGAACCTTCATAAGTTCCTCAAAAATGAATTCACTACATACTAGAGCTCCGATTTTCACGAGAACATAAGAATATTTTAAAAGTCACATACTCGAACTACACTAGAATGTTAAACACGTACTACAAGTTTAGTTTCAAAAGTACTTGTTCATGTGTTCCCGTTTACTCGTAACGTTGATAAAGTAATACTAGGAAACATCCTAGTACATCAACTATATTAGAATATCATTATAAAATGCCTTCTATGTGTAAAAAAGACAACAATTTTAGTTAAAAAATTTGTTTTTAATACTTTATTTAATTATCTTCTTCATTATAAACTTGAAGCATTTCTTGAGCTTCTATTGCCAGTTCTTTATATTTTTGTCGAGTTTCATGCGCATTTAACTAATAAGAGGATCTGACAAAATAAGTAGGTGATTAAAAATGTCCTCGTTGTTTGCTTCTCTACTGCAACATCTACTATTGTTAAGCCGAGCGTTTTTTAATGCCTGAGCTTCTTTAAAAAGCCGTCCAATTTTAATGAATACATCTTGTATAACTCTGCCTCCGTGTATTAAGACTTTATGCACGGATGGAGGCAGCTCAGCTGTTGCTTGAGTATAAACCTCAAACTTTGTTACATTTATTTCTTCTCCGGTGAAAAGAACATGTAAAATATTTCTGAATCTTATTAATATATCCCCATTTATATCCAGAATCGTCGAAACTCTTTCCGATTCAGAGAAAGCGTCGCACAGTGCTTTATCCCAGTACATCGATGGGACAAAAATAGAAGGAGTAGCCCTAAGTCCACAAAATTTCGTATAAAGTTGTATTTGGAGTAAGCCAAGAAAAATCCAAAATTTGGTTTCAAGCGGATTAAGCCTTCTGGTACCTCCCATACAAAAGATTCAGGGATCCCGAAAATTCAAAGCGCTATAACACCTTAACAGAGTGTGCAAATTTTACCAAACTTTCTAAACCGCATAATTTTTACTTTTAAAAAATTAGTGCCAAATTTTAAAGAAGTCAGATTACGAATTCTGGTACCTCCTATACAAAGGGTGCATTGGGTCTCGAATATTAATCATGTTCTAACACCCTATCAGACAGCACAATTTCAACCAAACTTTCTAAAACATTTTTTTTAATGTCACTAACTTTGTGGCAAATTTAAAAGACATCGGACTACGGCTTTTGGTACCTCCCATATAAAAAGTGCAAAAGGGTTCAAATATTAATCATGTCGTAACACCCTATCAGACTGCTCAAATTCCATTAAATTTCGCAAAAAAATTTTTTTTTATGTCACTAACTCTGTGGCATATTTAAAAGAAATCGGACCACGACTTTTGGTACCTCCCATATAAAAGTTGCAAAATTTCTCTAATATTTATACTTTATTTTTAATAATATAACGTGATACAACAAATTTGTTTGTTTTTATTAGCAAAATCTCAACATGCACAGTTGGTCAATCAAGTGCAGTATGAACAAAAAATTATTTATTTTAATGATATTGCTTTTTCTTTTGATTAAAACTAAGCATCATCACTACAGGAGTCATCCCAATTTTCGCTCAACGAAGAACTTAACTCATCCTGTTCAAATATTTCACCTTCCAAATCAATATTTTCCCGGTGTATATATTTTTCAATACCTGCCAAATCAAAATTATTTTTTTATGTTCCTCTTTGATGGTAATACGGGATCTGAATGCAATAACAGATAAGTCATCAAATCTCTGTTTGTATCTTCTCGTGAAGTTTTTCTCGTATGAGATAAGCGCACTCTTCTTACGTGTTTTTTATAATTTTTCCCTTCGTTAGGATCCCAAACTACATCTCTTCCCGAGTGTAACTTTTTCAAATTAAAAAAAGGACCCTTTTCACTCCACCCTAATGAGCAACCTGCCAGCGGTGAATGAAAATGTGAATTTAGAACTTTTTTAAAACTATTTTTTTTTAAGTTGCGGGAAAAAAGCGGGCATAACTTTTTTCTTGGACCTTTTAAAAACACTATAAACTAAATAAAAACACAATAAAAAAATGCTGGATTTTGTCGGATTTTTTTTTTAAATTCCATCAAACTTTTGTAATTTTTGAAATTTTTTAGAAAAATATATTTTTTGCAAGCGATTACAAATAATTCCAGTTAGCATATTCAACACAAAATTTCTTTTTACCGAGTTCTGATCATACTAAATAACACAAAAATCGAAATTTCAAGCTCTTTATTAAAAAAATTAATTTTTAGGAATTATTTTCTTGAAGCAATACAATTCAGTTTTTAATTCATTAATTTTTGCTTAAATTTCACTGACTTTAGCGCCCTCTGGTGAAGTGTAGGAGAGTCAAATGAAACTATTTCCTTCAATTTATTTGAGTTGTATTGTTATCTATCGATTATTATAACTTTTATTATATTTTGAGACAATTTTTTTTTATTTTTGTCTATGAGACAAAGCACTGTGCGTCGCGCTTAGTCTAACTTTTTTGAAGTCAAGACTATACGATAGATACGTGAAATAATTGGGTTTGAAGCGGTTTTTATCTGTGCGATAGGCATGTCATTTGCCCGATTTCAACAACTTTTTATGAAGCATTTTCCGTTGCTAACACAAATATCTGTGCCGAATTTCATTGTTATTAAATAATATTTACAATTTTTATGGCGATTTTGCGATTCAGGATATATGTGCCTTGGGCGTGTCCTTGACCAGGTTAAAAAAGTATTTTTAGAAAGGTTTTTTCTTGCTATCGCAAACAACTGCGTCAAATTTTCTTTGCAATTAAATTATTTTTACAAATTTTATGGCGATTATTCGTTTAGGGATATAGAGACGAGCGGCATGTCCTTCGTTCGATTTTGACCGAAACTAATTTTTTTTTTTAGTTCTAGCAATACAAACATCTGTATCAAATTTCTGGATATAGAAAAAAAAAATATATAGACTTCTCTGTCTATATATATAAGTGCTGTGATACAGAGGAAAAAGGGGTGTTATGAGCAGAAATCAAAATACTTTTTAAGCTAATATAATCTAAAATAATCTATATAGTCTAGTAGAGAGTGCGATAGACTATCAACCCAGCGGTCCCTGGTTCGAATCCGGGTTCGGGCATGGTTCTTTTTAATTTCTTTCGTACATTTAAGAACTACGGAAAACTAAAAATCTACAACTAAATTGTGGAAAATGTGGAATTGAAGGACAGGAACACAACTAAGGGCTGAAATTGCTTGCCGAGGTTAAGTCTTAACACTAGCCTCGGTTAAAAACAATTCAAATTGTCTTTCGCGATTGATTCGTCTAATCAATAAGTCACATATGGTTTCAATCAAGTCCTCTAAATAATCTATACCTTTCCTTTCAGGTCAAAGAGCAAACCTTCTTTGTATAAACCTTGATTCTTTGATTTTTAAAAAAAAATATATAATTTTATTGATCTACGCCGCTTCCTTCTATTTTTCCATCTTTTGTATTGAATGAAACCACTGTAGAGCGTGCCACCGATACAGGTGGTAGATATCAGATATCTAGATATATCATATATCAGCTTATATCGAATGAATCTGAAACAATGCAAGCGCATTAAAACTTTTTAAACTAAAGCTTACAGACAAAAGTTTGAGAATTTAACCACTTTAACCACAAAGGTGCGGAATCAGCGGATTTAATTACAATTTTTAGAAACTTGAGATAATTCTTTTTGAAAAATAAATTTGTCCATGTCCTTGATTCGTAAAATGGTGCTGGGTTTGATACTGATAACAATAGCAATAATAAAAACTAAGCAAAGTCAATAAAAATCCACAAAGATCCGACGAGCTAAGAGCAAAAGTTATGATTTTAAAGTTTTTTTTATGGCAACATTGCTTGCGAGTCTTTCCTATACTACGTTACTCATCACACAAACGGCAATTATCATATTATAGTTACAACATCTTTGTTGTTTCCTGCAACCAACTAGTAGGTGGCTATAAAATATTATTTATATTTTGTCACCTTAAGCAATTATTGTAATTAATAACAATTATGCTTGAAAATAACATTTGCACAAATCGAAAACTAAAATTAATTGCAACATCTTAAACTCATGAATGGAATACATGCAGCAGGTAGGCGTCAGTAAAATACTTACTGGTAATAGTTGCAGAAGACTTAAGATTCGAAGATTGTGGTACCAACAAGTGGTAGAAGAGTTGTACAGACAGAAACTAAAACCAGCATCTAAGAACGCAACTGGTAGCCTACACTTGTCACAGTCGAGGAGGAGGTTTTAGTGCCATAACTGAAGCTGACTTCAGCTCTAATCATAGTGGTTGTTACTGTAGTGTAGTGCAGAGTAGAACAGAGAAGAGAGGCTCTAACATGGTTACACCTGCACTGATGAACTCACATTTTCAGTTTAAAATTAATAGATGTGAAGTTGGTTAAGCTAATGCTTAATTTATTAATTGTTAAGGCTGAAGCATCGTTGAAACACGACAGAGCTCCGCCGCTGATGATGGCATGTGTTAGTAAAGAGTCGATGTGTTTGGACCTGTAGGCAAGTGTCAAGTTGAGTTTCTACCGACGACGTATCGCACTTAAAAATCACTTTTAACTGCTTAACAAATAATAAATAAATCTTCGTTGTGGGTCTTAGAGAAGAAAAAAAACATGCAGTGTAACGCACGACAACTCAGACAAGCGATTCCATAACATCGATTGTTTTGATTTTCGGAATAAGATCTTAATTTGATTTCTTAAGAAATTTAAATGTTTTCATGTTGAACAACACAGCTCAATTGCAGACAAGACGTCTCCGTAATTTCATTCATTGATGATGTTGATTGTGATCGAATTGCTCGAGTACATTCCATATGAAGTGCCCAGAAATTGTAATAAAAACCATTATATTTCAGATATCATGATCATAAGCTACAATATTTGCAAAGTCATGGCCAAAATTGTATATTCATGTCATGTGATCTCTTCATCACATTTTTAAGTGTTGCCCAAAACTTTTTCTTATTTCTATTAATTGAGTGCCTGCAAGTAAATAAATATTTATCTATACTAATAGCGGGGCAGAAGAAAAAGAAAAACAAAACAAACAACGCTGTCACATTATTCTGCTACTCATTGTCATCGTATTGTCTGCAAATATCACTAAAAGCGATCATTAAATCGCGATAAGCAGCGTTAAAGCATTTTTAATGCTCCAAACTTCAATCTATGTGGCAGCTGTTTCAAACTCTAGCTCAACTCCAACTCTAATAGCCAAATTTTTCATTCCTTCACTCAATCAGTGCTCCGTTTATAATGTCAATCCTTCAATAAAACGTTCGGCTTTAGATCAGCTGCTAAGGTTTTCTACTTTTGTCTCTCTCTCTTAGCTTAATACAATGTTTTATCACGTAGACCTAATCACTATTTTCTGCTTTGTTTTTGCTTTAGATTTTTTCATGGTATTTCAGTCTGTCTGTCTCTCTGTCTTTAGCTAACAAAGTTGTGAAAAACTGTCATTATTATTGGAGAAAATCTAAATTAAATCAGGCAAGTGGGCTGCCACCAGCACGATCAGTCAATCATTAGCTCAAAAATGATTGTGCACATTGATATTTTCCCATATTTGAAGGGGGAAAGGGAGGACATTGTTAAGGAAGTTTATACCTACTTTTTTGGTAGCTGTTGTTCTCTCATTTGCGCCTGCGCGTTAAATTAGCTCTGATTAGTTGGGAATTTTCATAATTGGCTTCGTTTATGATTTTCCGTCACGGTGGGTGGGCGTCCTTTTTTATCGTTATTAGTAGGTTCAATTATTGTCACAGCGGTACAGCAAAATCTTAGCTCTTGGGCATAGCAGTAAGAAAATATTGATATGGTTGTGGACAGATATAAAAAGTTAAATGCTTTTTGTTTCAGTAAAGAAACTTAATGTAAATAGTTATTAAAAAGTGATGTGATGTGATGTGAGAATTATCAAAAATAATGTGAGCTCAATGTAATCTGAAACAGATATTTTTTAAAAGATTAGTGTTTGCTTCGGAAAGAATTGTTTATGTTTTTTTTTAATTTATGTGTTAGGTTTAGCACCTTATATCTATATCTTCTGAATGAAAAACGTTACCAATTCGACAATCTAAATATAAACGAAATAAGTCTATTATATTAGCTGAAGACTACATTTTTAAATGTAACATTTGCAACTCTCATTAAATATTATCTTTCAAGAATTGGTCAAATTATGTGCACTTATTTACACCTAAGTAAAAACCTTCGAATTAAGTCAAAAATAAAAAAATATTAATTAAAACTTTAGAGAAACAAAAGTTTACAAGTAAAGATACTTGAGTTAAAGTTCAAATATCCAAACTTCATCCGCCATGATATAAGAAAACATATAGAAAAATATATTAAATAATATAACTTAAAAATCAGAAATCCTTAGTTGAATATAACACTATAGGTAAATTTTCAACTTTTGAAAAATTACATAAAAACGCCGGCCGTTGGGGAAAATTGAGTCAAAACGCATTTGGTAAGTAATTTGGTAGGTTATAAAATAATATTTCATTATTCCCATTTTTGTATATATTTATGATTTAACATACTTCATGTTACCAGAAACCATATCAAATATTGGTATATATCTTACCATTTTTTTTGGTCATGGTTGAAAGTTAAGCTCCAGTTTAAAAATTTTTTTAATCAACCAACATTAATTTCATGACAGTACTAAAATACCTTTAAATTAATTTCTACTCAATGAAAATAAAAACAAATTCTCCGACATATTCAAAGGATATATTCTACCAAAATAACATTATTTTATCGCGGGTAATGATTAAATCAACATAGCGATAACTAGGATCTGTTTCAAAGACAAGGGTATCAGCGGAAACTTACGACAATTTTTTTTTAAATTACGCACTATCGCAAAATCTATTTTAATTATTTTTTTTTTTAGGTTCATAATAAAAAATCATAAAATTTCTCTCGGATCTCGAATAAAGCTGTTTTCGAAATGGAAATAATTCTTAAATTGCAGAAATATTTATAATACATTGGTTGACGCATTGAGCTGTTCGAACTCAATTCCTTGCTTAGTCCCATTTTAGACATGGCGATATGACACAGATTTCTCTCACCGATTTTTTAATTTTTGGTTTTCTTTGGCGCGAGAACTGATGAGAAAGGGTTTACCCTCCAAAAAAAATCGGCCAGCAAACTAAAATCGATAGACAAGTATTGTCGTACAAAATAACGAAACAACACAACAAAAGAAAATATAACAAAATCGCCGATCAAAGTAACGCGAGTCGAGTGTGAAATACACAGCTTCAAAAGTTTTCAAAATGAAAATCAAATGTTGAGTTGTGTTAAAATAAAATTTTATAAAATAATATATTTTATAACATAAAATATTTTTATAAAATAAAATATTTTATAACATTAAATATTTTTATAAAAATTCGTGTTAAACAAAACACATTCAAAACAATGACAGTGGTTCGGTGTGAGACAAATAAAATGCCCATTGTATTCAAAGACCTCAAAAATATTAAGAAGATTATAAATGTATTATAGCATTCTCTACAGATATATATTTTAAAACATTATTTTATTTAATTTGGCCAAGTTTTCCGAAAAATTTAATCTAACACCGGGCAAAGGTTACTATTTTGTTCAAAAATTTCAGACTGCGGTTTTTAGATGCAATTGAAGCTATTTTTTAAACAGCTTTAAAAAAAGACGCTTTTGTTATTTTGGGTCAGTCTTATATCTCAAGTTCATATTGTTGCAGTTTATAAATTTTTTGACAAATTAAACATTACAATACGTACGAATTTTTTTTTTTTCAAATGCATGATTTTCTCTTTATTCAAAAACTGTTGTAAAAAATTGTAAATTGAAACATCACACATTGCGGTGAATGGGGGAAAAAATACAAAATCAAAAATTTCGCATTTTCAAAAATTTGCTATGCAAAACAAAAGCTAATGGTTCAGCGGTCAAAAAGCATTTTGAAAATATCTTATCTTATTTATGAAAATATCTAATTAATAAAATTATGCGAAATTTGGAAACTTTGCCAATTTAATTGCAGAAAATATGTTTTTTTTTTACATTTGGAAAGAAGAATAAAAATTTTAAAGATTTCGTGAGTATATAAAAGAAATAAGTATGCAGAATTATTTTAAGGAATTTTCAAATCACGAAAATTGTTAGTTCTGCGTAGATATAATTTTGCAAAAGAAATTTTCAACCTTTAATAGAAACCTTGAAACTCAAAAATTAGCAAATTTTTGCAGGTAAGAAAAAATTTTGGTCTCATCGATTTCCATAAATTTTAAATATTTTCTTGAGCAATGTATCTGTTTTCAGTTTCCTAAGTTTTATTTGCTCTTTTTCATAAACAAAAAAGTTACGAACTGTTTTATATGTATGGTTTTTTGTAAAATTTGGTCAATTTAGTATGACCAATGACAAATGATGAACAAAAAACTACTAAAAAAGAAAAGTAAAAAAAATCTGTCTCTTCGGTTATCTAAATTGTATTTTTATTTGATGTATCCACTTTTTGTTCCCAAAATTTTATTTGCCACTCTTCATAAAAACAAAAGTTATTACGTTTATATCATTATTCATTTTTGTGAGCAGTTGCATGGAAAGTCTCATTTTTGAGTTGTAAAAAAAAAAACATAACCTAGGAAAATTAATTTTGTCGCAAATTTTTTTCGTATTATTTTATCAATTTTGTCATGAAAGATGAAAAAAAAGTTAAAATATATACATAAATAATTATAGTTTATTTTTATAATTTTAACAACTAAACTGATTTCAATCAAATTGATCCCGAAAGTAGGCAATCACTTTATAATAGTTGCAGTTTTAAACACGAAGTGTATATTAGGGTTGTATCAAAAACGGTTATGTTGACAACTTAGTTACTCTTTTTGACCCAAGTTCCATCAAAGAGAGATAAACAAAGAAAAATAGTCGTCTGCAGGATTTGAGGCAGTGGGGCCAAGGTGATTGTTTATATTTTGTGAGGTGTAGATTAGTTCAATAATGGTAAATAACTAAGAGCTACCTACTGAATAAAGTTTTCTTACATTTTATGTTAATTTAATTTTGCTTTACTTGTGAACTTTTCATGTGATCATGTTTTCATGTGATTTATCAAAGTGAATAGTAGAACACGTTCAGACGATGTGAAAATATAAAGACGAATGTGGTTTTTAATAACAGTATAATTATATAACAACACTATTAAAAAATTCAAATATCTTCTGTGAACACTTTTATCGCATAAATGTTTTTTAAATTAATTAAAACTAAGTCTATAAAGATATGGCACTAGCAGTAAAAGAATTATCTTTTTGGTTTTTGCTTTAAATTATATTAAAATTTTTTGTTTTGCCGACGACTAGGGGCCAGCTGCCCCTGCCTGTTGACCCCTCTACGGACGGAAAAGAAAAATTAAGTCAAATAATAAAACAAAGCAAATCATTCGCAAGTTAAAACTATTTCTTTACTTTACCAAATAAAATATATAATTTATTTGTTTTATTGATATAAGTAACTTACACAAACTTTGATAAGTTAAGTCACCTGCTGCTGAAAATTAAAGATTCGGTATGTCTATGTAGCCTACACTGCTGGATTCGACTCTTTGAATGCCTACTGCACATTAGCTACCTACTACCAATAAAAACTTGGCAAACGCGTGGTTTGAAACATAAAAAATTAGTAGAAAATAATAAGAGAAAAATTCAAATAGAAGTTAAGAGCAAAATGGGTCTCTTGGTAAATAAACCAAAGCATGGGTATGAGTCCTCTAATGACGGCAATACAACAAGGAGTTTTTTCGCTAACCCTGATCTAAAATCTGAAATTACTGGTATAAATAGAGAATTAACTGTAAAATGCTCTATTATATTAAGAGTTATTGCAAGTGGCTGTCCAATAGACAAACCTGAATTTAAATTGTTGTTGGAAGAAACAAAACAGTTATATATATATTATTATATAGCTGGTATTATATACCCAGCAGTGTTAGGTTAGGTTAGGTTGAGACGGCAGCCGCTGCACGTGCTCAAACCATACACACGTACCACGGCTCACTTAAACTAATATGGTCCATTGTGATATCGCTGCGCACTTGGCCTTCAGTCCGAGTGGAACCACATTAAGCTCTTGATGAAGCTTGTAAGACGTTTGACGCTTGTCCTTGATAGGTCGTCAAGCTCAGAAAAGAAGAATGACCCCAGATATTTATGCCTTCTTCTGGCAAGTGTGGGACAGGAACATAGAAGATGGGAGATGGTTTCTTCCTCCTCCTCGCCCCTACAGCTTCTGCAGAAGTCATTTGTGATGACTGCCAGTCTGGAGGCATGTCTGCCTATTAAGCTGTGCCCTGTGGTAACAGCCACTAGCGTTCCTATCTCTGGTCTTCCCAACGAGAGAAGGGCTCTCGATCGCTTTGGGTCTAAATTCGGCCAAATTAGCCTTGTTGTTCTGCATGTTGAGAGTTCAGCCCATCTTGAGTTGGCTTTAGATGTGGTGTACTTATTAAGCTGCATTTTGACAGTTGCCATCGATATGCTTGGTGAGTTCCGAACCATTGAAGTCACCGATGTACCTTTCCTAGCAAGCTCGTCTGCTTTTTCATTTCTCCTTATGTCCAGGTACCCATATTAATTTGATGTCAAAAAACTTTGACATTTTGCTAATGCAGCACGGCATTCTTTGGCTATTTTAGAGTTGATGGATACTTGCTCCATTGATTTGATCGCTGCTTGGCTGTCTGAGAAAATGTATATTTCTCGTTTAGAGATGACATTCTCTGAGAGCCATATTGCAACTTAATCGCCATAATTTCGGCTTGGTTAACACTACAGTGATCCAGCAGCCTACGAACTAAGGATACTTCTAATTCTTTCGAGTACCCATACCAGACCTTGTCATTTAATTTTGACCCATCTGTATAGAATTGTAGACACTCTGGTTTCCACGGCGCACCTTTATTCCAATATGTTCTGGGAGAAATAAGCGTACCGTGGTTTCCATCAAAGGAAAGCAGTGGTTACTGTTACTGTAAATCAATCCTTGGTGGAATGAAGTTCAATTTGTAGAATATAGATGCATGTCCTGAGCCCAGGTTTTTCCATACTCCAGTTTCCTTTAATCTGACCACCGAATCAGCTGTATGTTGCCTAGCAACCAAGTCGAGTGGTAGAAGGTAGAGTAAGGTCTCTAAAGCCACAGTCGGTGTTGTTCTCAGAGGACGGCTGATGCAAATAGATGCCATTCTTTGGACTTTTAGAAGCTGGTTTAAATATGTGACCTTGTGCAAGGTTGGCCACCATATTGTTGCTCTATATAGACGTATAGGTCTGATGACCACTGTATACAGCCATTGAAAGATATTAGGGGAAAAACCCCATCTTGTCCATAAAGCTTATCTACAAGTGTTCAGCGCAACTGTCGCTTTCTTCGTGCGCTCAGAAATATTAAGTTCAAAACTAAGCTTTCTATCAAGAATGAGTCCTAGATATTTTCCTTTGGAAAATGCAGACCCATTTAGCATGATTGGTGCGAGCGACAGAATTCTATGTTTCCTTGTGAAAATAACCAGTTTTGTTTTGGCCGAATTTACTCCCAGACCACAGGGTTCAGCCTATAGCTCGAGTTTGCATAGAGCTCTGTGCATAACGTCACGTAAGGTAGTTGGAAATTCGCCTCTGATAGCGATTGTTAGGTCATCGGCGTATGCTGCCACTACACAGTTAAGAGCCACTAAATGTCTAGAGACAGCAGTACGTTGTTCACTACCAGATTCCAGGGGAGTGGAGAAAGCACACCACCTTAAGGCGTACCTCTTGTCACTGATCTTACAGTGCTGTACGCACCCAGGTCTGATAAAACTACTCGGCAGGTGAGTAGCTTATCAATTAGATCAGTAATAATTTTATTCACACCCAACCTACGCAACTCTAGTCGTATAGATTGTGGCGTGACATTATTAAAAGCTCCCTCTATGTCTAGGATAGCAACTAAGGTGAATTCGTTGTGCAGGAAGGATCTTTCAATATTCGATACTGCTGCAGTGTACATAACTTTATTTTACACGGAAGTGAAGTTGTTTCTGCATTTGTATTACCTATCGGTCAATTGTCTGAGAAGGCACTGGAAGCAAGACACAAAGAATTTAGAAAGCATCGACTTAATCATACCCGGAAATGCTCGAGAGTCAGCTCTAATACGGATTTAATGAGAACATTTCTGCTGACATCATCTCCTCACATCCAAGAGAAATATTAATACCAAATCAAAATATTAGATCGAGCAGTTGCAAAGTTCATCAAAGTAGTTGATGATATCTATGATCCTGATTCTGAAGAAAAAGTCAATAGCGATGATTTGGAATGAAGTTCATAAAAAATATTTGCAAATAATTTGTTAATAATAGATAACACTAGTTTACAAAATCCAGAAAAATCTCTGTGACCAAGACTTCCTAATAAAATTTATATACAGTATGGTTGCTAGATCTAAAATAAAAAAAATTATCTATGGATAGGTTTCTGAGATATCGACCAAAGAATTTTTTGTTTTTTTCGAAAAAGGTGTCCTGTCATTATTCGTAATAAATTCTGTTTGATTTGACGGATTTGACCTTCATTACAATTTTATAAGAGACATCTAAATTCGCAATAACTTTTTTACGCATATTGACCTCATCTGAAGAAGAGTTATTATTTACAAAATTTATTTTTTTTCGTGAAATTCTGTGGTCGAAAACTCATTTAAGCACCTGAAAATTTCTTTCCTCTGGAAAGAAATCCAAATGAGAGTGAAATGATGCTACACTTGTCAACAGGAGGATAATATTTAATATTTGCTGAACATTTTAAAATTTAACTTTATACCGGGCGTAGCAAACATTAAATATTATCCTCTCGTTGACAAGTTCCACCATCATTCCTTCCACCACTGCATATTAAATAAGGTCTTTTGAAAAATTTCGTTAAAGCATTAGACAAATCTGGAGATGCATTTCTACATTTGAAATTGGTTTTTCTAAATCTGTCCGATGCTAAAATCAAAGAAGGCATTTTCGACGGACCTCAGATTAAAAAAAAAAATACTGAACGATGAACGGTTTAAATTGAAACTTACTGAATATGAAGAGGCAGCAGTTAATTCCTTTAAGCTTACAATCAATGGCTTTCTCTGCAACAAGAAAAGTGAAAACTATGTAGAAATCGTCGATGATTTATTAAAAACCACCAAAAGCTACGTAAATTGTTCCTTAAAATTAATTTTCTTGACTCTCATTTCGACTTCTTTCCACCAAACCTTGGACATGTAAGTGATGAACATGGTGAAAGATTTCAACAAAAAATAAAAAATATTGAAAAAAATGCCAAGGATATTGGGATGAAGCAATGATGGGAGACTACAACTGGTTTCTTTTAAGAGAATTTCAGAAGGATGACAACAAGAAAAATAGTGAAACTCTAAGCCATTTTAAAAAAAAAAAGATGATAAAATGCAGTGTTGCAATGTTTAGAGGTTTAAAACAAATTTTTTATTAATTGGTTGCAAAAATTTTCATTAGAAGCAGATAAAATGAAAAATTAAAAAAAAAATGAGAACGGGCGATCTCACTTTAATGTCGGTAACTTTTTTACTAGTCCATAGATTTTGTTTATTTGAGGCTTAAAAGTTTTGCAAAAGCTTATGCTGTACAAAAAAAAAATAAAAAGGTTGTGGTCAGTTGCCAAATTCTTTACTTTTCAGGTGATTAAATAAGTTTCCGACAATAGATTTTCACAAAAAAAATAAATTTTGTAAATAATAATTCATAGCTCCATAACTCTTCTTCAGATAAGGCCAATATGTATAAAAAATTATTGCGAATTTATTTGTCTCTTATAAAATTGTAATTTTGGTACAATCCGTTAATTCAAACAGAATTTATTACGAATAATGACAGGTCACCTTTTTCGAAAAAAGCAAAAAAGTTATTTGGTCGATATCTCAGAAACCTATCCATAGATAATTTTTTATTTTTTTTTTAGCTTAAGGAAGCATAAGGAATAGATCGGCAAACATTTGTATGTACCTCCCATACAAAATCAGGTGAAAAATAAATATAGGTCCAGGGGAAGTGCCCCTAGGGACCAACTGATTTAAACAACTTTCAGCACACATATATAACTTTGTTTTTGTAGTCTTTTGACCAAGTTTCGTTAAGATCGGCAAACATTTGTATGTACCTCCCATACAAAATCGTGTAAACAATTGATATAGGTTCAAGGGGGCTACCCCTAGGGTCGGTCCGATTTTAACCATTTAAAAAATTTTTCTTAATTAGCCCAAACTTATTAAGCACACAAAATTTCATTATAATAGGAGCATACCTTCTATTTTTGTTCATTGTTTGTATGGAGTCGCCGCACTGTGCGTCGCCACGAATAACGTTGTAAGCGACAAAATTATAAGTTTTCCGGAATTGAAAAAAACGAATTTAATGGCGCACTTAGAATCATTTGATTCCAATTTCCTCTTGATTGATGCAAGAGTTGTAAAAAAATTTGCCAGTATATATAAAAAAAAAAATATCCATTTCCAAGTCAGAGCATTTTTAGCTGCAGAAATGAACATGTTTGATTCGTTTGTCGCTTACAACATTATTCGCGGCGACTCTTCAATTACCAATTAGTTTTGAAACGTACTGGCCTTACGGAATTACCATATCCGATTTGAGCCAAATTTTGTATGGAGCATCACTGACGGAAATAAAAAACTTGATTTGAAGGAAAAAAGTCTTACGTGATTTTTGGCAAATTACGGGGTGGGGTGCACAAAATTGACAAAAACCGGCAAAAAACGTCAAAAATAGATTTTTACGAAAAATCATATCTCAAACACTTCGTAACCGAATGTTAAGTTTGAACTACCGTTGGAAAGGAAAATAAAAAAATATTTTTTAGTTTCAATTTTTGCTAAG
This sequence comes from Dichetophora obliterata, assembly GCA_963920525.1. Lineage (NCBI taxonomy): Eukaryota > Metazoa > Arthropoda > Insecta > Diptera > Sciomyzidae > Dichetophora > Dichetophora obliterata. The sequence goes on from OY986438.1 coordinate 107,143,395, forward strand.
CTATAAAAATGTCCATATCTCATGAATCCATCGAGTCCCCACCCTAATTTATATTGTTGAAAAGGTATTTTTACCATCTTTAAGAAAAAAAAAAAATATTTTAAATTTTTAAATGATGTTCCTCGAATCTCTTCTTCGAAATCAATTACCAAGTAGAGCCTGTTTTATTACCTCTCTAACGATAGTTCAAACTTGTTTGTGTCAGTGATGCTCCATGCAACATTTAACCTAAATTGGATATGGTCGTTCCGCAATTTTTATTTTTCTGGCTTTATAGGTATAAACTGGAATTGCTGTTATATAATTTGATACAATTCACTACAATAACACAATCCTAGTTAAATTATATACGAGTTAATCGAAAAACTTACTTTATAGTTTTGTATTAGAAATTATTTAATTTTGATTTTAAAAGTAGATTTCAAAATGTATTTATGGCTGTGTATGGCATTATTCAGTAAAAAAATTATTCAAATAACGAATAACAAGTAATATTTATTCTTTATTTTTTCAATCAGAGCTCGTAATAAAGTATTTTTTTTTATTTTATTCTTCACTTGAATTTCAAATAATGTTTTCAAAACTTTTATTCGTTATTCATTATTTGAATTTGTGTTTGAATAAAAATAAAAACAACATCGAATAAATTGTTTTGGAAGATTGTGTGCAAATTTCCCGTTAAGTGAGCGGCATCTATCAAATTTTTCTTCTTCCACCATATCAGTAGATTGTCAGCTATCAAGTCACGATATCGTCTGGAACAGTGAATTAGAATGTTGTAGGACAATAATCATTGGCGGATTGAATTCTTCTACCGCACAAGGCTCGACATTAGCGCCGCTTCTAACGTGCTAAATTTTTTCTAACAAAAGTACATAGTAATTTATACAAAATAATAAAAATAAATTATTTATATTGTCCTCATGGCAGGGAGCTAAATTACAAATTCTCAAAGTAAAACTTAATTAGAACTTCTTCGATGGCAACGAACAAAATTTAAAAACAAAATGGGATCACGAACCATTTTAAAGTCCCGAAATTCCGGGATTCCAGACCCTAAATCCCCGGATTTTATACATAAGAAAATACAGAAATTTTCAGCAACTATAAATGCAACTGCAATGTTAACGATGGATTTTTTAATATCGAAATCGTAGCTGAGCGATAAGGATTACGATTACCACACGATTACGATTGCAGTAATCATAAAAAATGCAATTTCAATTAAAGTAATCGTAATTTCGAAAAAGGTGAAAATGCGATTACAGCAATCGCAATCTAAATTCATTCGATGAAGGATTACGTTAATTGTAATCTCGTGTTTGCTTTTATAAGGATTACAGTAATCGATTACCACCAGGCACTTTCATTTTTTTCTGGGCTTTGCTTCATTGTAAAAATAGGCATTTTGTTAATACTGAAGATATTTAATGATGGCAGATATGTTGCTATTGATGGTAAACTTCAGTTCATTGCAATACACCTTATTGTAAATAACAGTGATTTTCACTAATAGTAAAAGTAATCCTTGTAATCGACTACTGTAATCCTTATTAAAGAAAACGCGAGATTACAATTAACGTAATCTTTCATCGAATGGATTCAAGGCATTATTGGCTGGCGAATCTATTGGCTGGAACCTAATGTCATCGAATGAACTTAGATTACGATTGCAGTAATAGTAATTTTGACTTTTTTAAAATTAAGATTAATCGTTATCTAAGATCGTTCGATGAAAGATTTGCCGCAATCCTAGCTTAAAAAATTTTGAAATTGGGATTAAAATAATCGTAATCAATTACACATGTAATTCTTATCGCCCAGCTCTGATCCAAAATACCCTGTTCTATATTTATCTCTCTACACACTTTGAAAGTCTATTTTTCAGTTTATTTTGGTTGTGATATTAAAAGACTCTGTTTTTAAGGCTGTTCAACTTTCATTTAATTTTGAAAGTAACAATGGTTTTATTACTATACTATAGTTTTTTTGCTATAAAAGGAATATTTTATTCACATCATACTTTTTACGAAGTTGTGTTTCCTTTTTAAATTTGTTGAAAAGAAATTTATGGTATTTGTTTGTTTAACTTATTTACGTGCATATTTTTATGTTTATAATTAAGTAAAATATTATATGGTATTTTAAATATTTTGGGTTTTCATTCTTAAATAAATGTTTAACTGTTTTGATATTTAAAAAATCAACGTTTATTTTATTAAATAAACTTATTATATAATTTAAATATTTAAAAATTTAGAAAATATTTTTAATTTAGGACCGTAAAGGTTATTCTTCAATTAAATTTTTTCGATCTGATTTAATCTGGAGATGTTTATGTTTTCAATCATAAAAGTCACAAGTATTTCCTATAAAAATACAAAATGGGATTTCAGAATTCGAATTTTTCTTCAAGTTATAGTTGAATTTTTGTTGTACATTACAACTGTAACTTTTGTCTGCATTAGTAATTATGATTTCGTCTCAGTGTTGTCTTATAAACTTTTGAGTGTCTTGTAATATTTTAAGAATGAATAAGGATTAAGTTTGGATTTTTATTAAAAAAATATGCAATTGTTTTTGCTAAAAGGCAGAAATGAAGAGTCCCTGCTTTTAATCCAGCTTAATTCCATTATTTTAAAATTTCTGCATTTCGGAATACCGAAAAATCCCGGAATACCGAGATTATGAATTTCAAATCCCGAAATCCCGGGATTTACTAAAACCCTTCGGGATTGAAACCCCTAGTGAACACTGAGCTAATATTTTCAAAAATAGATTTTAAGCATCTGACGAGGACGAAGTTCAGCAACATATACACTGTAAAAAATCCACTCTATCAATTAAAAAACGTTTATAGCTTACTTATAATTTAAAAATTTTCTAAATTCATATTGCTCTCTCCATGCTTCGACACGTAATGTTTTTAAATGCTACCTGACTTCATATCTGATAACACTTGTTTACAAATAAGACATTGCAGCTTTTGTAATCTCATATTATTCGTAAAAAAAATTATATTCCCAATTTTCTGCAAATTTATTAGTCATATTTAGTTTTATTAAGAATAAAAATTTTGCTTTTTTAAATAATACTTTATTAAAATAAAACTTACCCGTATAATTTTATTTGTTTCTCTGAGTGTTACATGAAGTCGGTAAATCAAAAATAGAATGATTCCAGACAAGTGATATTCAAAATGCCACAACAAAAAACTCGCCACCACTTTAAGTGTACGCTACGAAAAAATACACACTTCGGCAATAACTTTGATAGCTTCCCAGTGTGCCAAACGGATCTGTAACGAATCCGTAACGAACTCACTTCTTCGTACATTTTGTCCGAAACGGATTGCGTTTCGCATCCGGAACGGATCCTTTTTCGTATGAAATTCCTCTTTCCGTTACGGACTTCAGTTACGAATCCGTTTCGGACTTCAGATACGAATCCGTTTCGGACTTCAGTTACGAATCCGTTTCGGACTTCAGATACGAATCCGTTTCGGACTTCAGATACGAATCTGTTTCGGACTTCAGATACGAATCCATTTCGGACTTCATATACGAAACAGACGTTTCAGACTCTTTTTTTTAAATAATGCGAACTCGCAACGGACTCGTTTGACGCATTTAGCTACATATGTTCAAAATATAGGTTCTCTAAACAAGTTTGACGCATTCAAATTCGAAAACTTTTTGCAGGAAATTAAACGTAAATTAAAACAAAAAAAAATTATTTTGCAATAAAATTTATAAGAGAGTAGTGGAGGCTAGTTTAAGTGGTAAAAAAAAATAAAAACAAAATATCAAACAAACGAGTACAATGTTTGTGAGTTCCAGGATGGCTCATACTTGTTTCTTCAAACAGCTCCACATTATTTTTCATTGAAGCATCCCAATAACTTTTACTGCTATAATGACAAAGCGTACCAAATTCACGCAATTAAAAAGTTTCCGAAAAATATCTTTTGTACGGCTATCCTATAGTCACATTTAACTTGATCACTAATGATAATTATTTAAAAATTCCGACAAGTACTTTTCTTCGATTTGAAGGAGAGCTTGAGGAGCACGAGCTTAGTGAAATAAAAAAATTGTTTAAAATAAAAATAAGTACACAATTGTATTTCGTATCCCTAATCCACTGAAAATAAAATAAGAAATTGTAAAACAAATTTAAGACTGTCTTTTATGTTAACGTTGTGGTAATTTTTTTGACGGATTCGTAACGGGTTCGTAACGGGTCCGTCAAAACATAAGAGCGATTCCTCTCAAAAATACGAATTGCTTTTTCCATTTTTTCGGATCCGCCTCGAACTCAGAACGGACTTCAGAAACGAATCCGTAACGGACTTCAGATACGAATCCGTTACGGACTTCATATACGAATCCGTTTCAGACTCTTTTGGCGGATTCGTAACGGGTTCGTAACGGGTCCGTCGAAACATAAGAAAGCGTAGTGCGTACTGACGGACTCGTAACGGGTTCGTAACGGATCCGTATCCGTTTTTGTGCACATTGGGTTTCGACGCGAGCAAACAACAAAAATGTCATGCACATTGACAAAAAGTCAATTCTTCGAATTACAACGCACACGGAAATATTGAAGTTGTTGCAAGTGAGCTAAAGAGCTATAGTACCCTGTCTACACTGGCCTCACTCGACTGACTCACTGAATGTCCAATCCAAGGTTCATTTATAAGTTTGTGGCACTTGAGAGAAATGCACTCTTTTTCCGCCTTTGCTTGAACTGTCCGTGTGCTTTTCTCTGTTCTATGCATTCATTTTCTTGATTTCTTTTCATCCATTCTGACAGTTCGACATAGCTCGCTCTCAAGTGCAACAATCTTATAAATGATCCTTGGTCAAATCAAAGTGAGTCGCAAAATTTTTAAAATGTTTAACACTCTTGCCTCACTTCATTCACCTTCCCACTTCCTCAACTCTGCTCCAGATAGTTCATAATCATGATACAATTATTTGACAAGGTAGCCGTGACAGTTTTTTGGCGATTGGTAGTTGTCAAAAACAGCTAAAGAATGTTGTAGTTTGCTGCTGTTGACTAGCAATGTGCTTATTTTTAACTTATTTTTGATTCATTAAATTTATTCGCGAAGTTGATTGAAATGTCTTTAGTTTGTTGCAGTTGACTAGCAATGCTTAATTCGTCGCTTATTTTTTCACTTTTCTTTGATTAATTGCATAAACAGCTAATTTTGACAACTACCCATCGCCGCTCGTGAGAAAAAAGCCAGTCTACGCGGCTACCTTGTCAAATAATTGTATCATGGTTCATAATATTAAAGTTTATTACGCTCTCCATAGCTTTGAAAAGCGTAGAGCTCATCGCAATGTGTCGGCAGCTTGCAAGGTTTGTGGCATCGCAATTTTTAAATACTGGCTGGACATTTGTGAAATTTTCTTCCAACAAGATGGAAATACTCCTGTTCTGTAGAAGATGTTAAAAAGATTGCGCTAGGGCCGAGCCTGCGAAGAAGCACACATTTTAAGCACAATTGGCGGTATTCCATATGGTCTAGAAGTTTTGTTTATGTTAAGATTTGTAAGAAGCCTTTCAACTGTTATCGTTCGAAAGTAAATTGCTTGCATTGCAAAAGATTTACCTTCAACAAAGGGCAGTGGCTGATTGCTATCCGAGTGAGTGGAATTTTGTGCAAACAATCCAGCCAATAGATTCGCTTTATCAGCCGACTCAGTAAAGATCGATGAAAATGTCTGATTCTTTACTATTTTAACAAACGTCCAGCAATTTTTGCTCATTTCGGAGCAGAGAAGAAATTTTTTTCGAATGCAAGTTTCGTGCAGAAAATTTTCACATTTAAAAATTATGGCGGCCTTGATAGTCAGTGGTAGCACGCTTGACTGTCATCCAGGGGTCCCGGGTTCGAATCCTGGCAGGGCCATAGTCCTACGCTATAACCTTTCTTTCTTTATTTCTAATCAAAGAAACTTTAAAACACATCAATTACGAAAAGTTGCAGTTGGTGGTGGTAGGTAAAGTTTGTGGAGAACGCTTACGGCCGATTTCTTCACAGAGCATTAGCGCTAATCCGTGGATTAGACCAGTTCATGGTGTACAAACTAAATACACTCGCGCTCAAAGAAAAAGCCGAGTTAATAATTTGATAACTAATATTATTTTTCTTGAATTATAACGCAGTGTGCTAAAACCATAAATAAACAAGCACATCCAATCTTTATAGAAATTCTTAAATAAGGACATGTTGAGAGTCCGAAGCACTTAACTTGACCTCTCAAGATCATCACATTTTTTTCAACTTGGTGTTAAAGTTGAAGTGTTCGAATTTTGTTGTGCCAACATTAATTGCATTTTTACAGCTATTTGGCCTATTGCAAATGAAAAATAAAATTCCCTTTTGTATGAATGTAAAACTATGTCTTCTATGCAAAAAAATCTTTTTTACAATAGTAATTTTACAATTTAGTATGTAAAAATCTTTTTTACATAGAAGAAACAAATGTCAAAGAAAAATATCACATTCAATTTAAAAATAAAAAAAAGGTTCAATAAAAAAAGGAAAACGAAAAACTTTAAATCTTTAAAACTCAAATCTATTATTTTAAAAAGGATAAATCGTAAGTATGCAGTCCGCATGCAGCTAACAGAAACTGAGCTGTTAAAACACAGTCCTTTTCGAAAGTTGTAACAGGAGTATATGTATGATATGAGTTGTATGATATTTCTACATTTAGATATACATCGCAAAGATCACGTTAATGATCTTTAATCAAAAAATATTATATATTTTTGATGCAGAACTTATATTTTGATTTTCTTCTTGCAATATTATTAAAACAAAACTTTTTAAAACATCAAATTTTCAAACATGAAACTTACTTTTAAGTTACTTTTTAAATAAGCTGCGATATTGCTCTGTTGTTTTTTAGGTTTTTCGGCTATCAAAATGATTAAGCTATCTAAATACACACAACAAAACATTTTAAAAATTTTGCAATTCATTACCGTAATTTTTTATTCAATAATACCTTATATTAAGTCAGAAAGACCAAAAATGCATTAATTGCATTACGTTCTTTATTGATTTTCTTGAATTATCGCCAATGACATGCCCATGTTAAAGATATACTTTCTGTAACCCAAAAAGTAATCGATTACACGAGTTTTCTACAATATTTTATTCATTGCCTGTAAGTGAAATTTTTGCTGTTTAGTTTTCCATAAAAATTTGTCGCTCAGCATTTGGCCGTCCAAAAATGTACAGCACTCGTCAAACTAGTTTATTGATTTATATTGACTTTACATATAAATTAGCTACGAAAATATTTTGCCCGCTCTGTCAATTCTGCTGCATCCAAATTGATTCCTTTCCTAACTTTTTGTTTTCCTTAAAATTTTTAAGCCCTCATAAATTTTGCCGCCCCTAAAATGTTGCCGCCTTATGTCCGGACCTCATGGGCTTAGGCCTAAGTCTAGCACTGACGATAATTTTTAATGGTAAACTTTTTAAAATAAGTCAATAAGGTGATGGCTTGTGTTAAGTGCGAGCCTCTTTTAAAAAAATAAAAAATAAACTGGCCATTTCGCCCATGGAAGGACTTTGTCCTAGCTTCTGTTTGAAAACAAATGTTTGAACACAAATGATTGAAAACTGGACCTATGAGTTTTGTGCCGACTCCGAACGGCTTATATTCTCAAGAAACTTTACATGGCTAGTTTTACTCTCTGAGGTTTGCCATTGTCTGCAGAGAGGTGGCGGCTAAAACAGATATATAAATTCAATTGAAAAACTATTCTGTCCGGGGCTCTTTAGCTTACGGACCACGCACACTACCAGTAGTTTAAATCTTCTTTTAGTTAAAATTTAATGAACTTCCTTAAATTTTGTTTCGTTGTTTTGTAAACGACATCTTTAAGCTAAGAAAGTCGTAACAACGATGATTTTTTGATTTCTCGTCCACTAAAGGACTCCAACTCGAGGTAACAAGTAGTTTTTCTGTATATACAAGTTCTTAAATTCAAATTTGGTTATTAAAGGTACTAAAATATCTTGCGGATCCTGTAAAATTCAGTACAACAATACCATCTGTGCAACGTCTTTTCTCCTATGCAACTATAGTCAAACTTCTACGTTCTCATAAAACATCGGACGACATGTATGAAAACAGAGTAATTCTAAAATCAAACTTTAACCATTTTGTTCAAAATTTAAACTTTAACTTATTCTCTGTTAAAAATAAAATAAATTTATCAATTTTTTAAAAAAATGAGTAAAAATAACGAATAAAAATTCATTCAAATATTTGTTATTCAAACTTTTTAATGATGAAAATTTATTTGCTACTTTTTTTTTGGTTTGAATCATTCTTGCCCAACACTGGTTTAAGGATACCTGAAGATTAAAAAAGTTTCATAATTCGTTTGTTTTAAAAAATTAATGAATTTTTCTGCTTTTAATAGTCGTATTTGTTAAGCTTTGAGAGGAGGGAAGGGTAGAGATTTGATGGCTGCTGACCTGCCTTGATTCAAATCTCACTAATTTTGGTCCATATATATTATCACATTAAATTTAGCTTTGTAATATGTTTATCTAAATTGGATTTGAGTTTGAACTAAGGAAAATAATTGTAAAATAAATTTTAATTGAAGTCTGTCACCGAATTATTAGGCTTCAAAAAAATATTGCATGAAATTTAATTGGTGTTCATAATTGATGTACTTTCAATAGAGCATAATAGTCCGCTTGCTCGCTAACACAGGTTTTACTTTGCTTGGGTCATAATAAAAATCACAAATTTTTAGGATTTTTTCTTTGGTTTGTGGCAAGATAAGGCCAAAAAAGCACCTAAAATAATTTCGTCAATGGACCAGCTGAGTTGGCTGATGTCAATGTGTTTGTATGTTTGTGTGGAATAGTAATAATATTGCATGCGCTAAAAATACAAAATTGAGCCAAACGAAGACATCCTCCACGCGCGCGCATATTCAAAAAATCCTCGACATCGCCATCGCCACCATCATCTCTGCATTATGCAGCGCGCATCCTCCAAGTCAGGCACGCTGGGCGTTGACGCGATTGTCTCGCATGGATAATCTGTGATTTAGCAACTCCTACAGGTCAGGCGAACGCATCAATTACACGAGCTCAATGCGCGCGCACTCGATCAAGATCGCAGCTTAAATGCTGTCTATATCAATCGGTGTGCGTGTGCGTGTTTATATGTTTGTGTATGTATGTGTGTTTGTAGACATCCTGTAGAATATTTCTTTATACTAACTGCAGCGTACTTTTATAAGAATGACCTTTTCGTGTGGAGCATTTGTGCAGCAATCATCGACGTTATCCGGAATAAAGCTGCACGTGATGGCGCCCAATGCTGATTATTTTATTAGCCGTGATCATATATTTGTTTTGTGTTACCAGAATAGGCACTGCAAAAGGGAAAAGTAGCCTTTGCTGCAGTGTTGACTTGATGTTAAAATATAAAGGCATAAGTCTAATCTGCTTTTAGTAGTTTATACCGATTTTAGCGCCACTCTGATATGTTTGTGTCGAGTTTAAGAAATGATGATTGCGTTGGACAAAAACTTAAGCGTTACCTATAAACCGTTCTAAACAGTCTTTGTTGGTTTCATATCTTGGTAACATCAACTCCCAACTGCGAGAAAGACTGAGATACTGATGACCTTTACACACTAGTTTTGAGTCACACTTCAATGAATCTGGCCACAATTCTTCTTGAGAAATTTTCAAGGCATAAATGCTCCGATATTTAACTTACTTGTTGCCAATTTAAAAGATCTTACATAATAACTTAATTCATGTGAACAATTGCATGTTAGCCATGCTTTCAACAACATTAAAACAATCACACACAAGCACACACACATGTGTATAGCTATCAACTCTCAGCCAAAAGCTAATTTCCAACCTAAACCCACGCATTTCTTTGTTATGCTGGACAAATATTGATGTTCAGCGAGAGCATGAAATATTTGCTTATAATAATAAAGACATTAAGCAAAATGCAGCTACAGCTGCAACAACAACAACAACATATTAGGCACATATTAGTGCCTTCACTGTGAATGTTTAAGGAAATATTTTGTTGCCTGCAGCAGAATGTGTTAAGACTATTAGTTTAAATATGTTTGTGGCAAATTATAAACTATTTTTGCAATTTTCACAAATTGACAAATTTTGGGTGAAACCACAGTTTGTCGGTGAATATGTTATGCTAACAGGTTAAACTAATTGCAGTGCTTCAAAACAAAAAGATGGCAGTTAAACGAGACAGAAATTTTTAAGTAAAGAGGCGTAGAGCTTTTGTTCGCCTTAAAGAATCTTCCTACAGAACCAGATGAAGAATATGTTATCTCAAGACCTACCAGCTAGGGCAGGATTTGCCAAAATTAAAGGTAGTAAAAGTTTTTTTTTAAGATTGAACCAACGCTCATGGCATGCCCCCTATAAATGTGTAATCATTGTGTTGATTCGGAATATGGGTGATAGATAGTTGGATGGTAAATAGAAAGTAGGTTAGGTTAGGTTAAGGTGGCAGCAGATTTTTACATCGACTCACTTAGACTAAATTGGTCCGTTGTGATACTACAGAATTATAGAAGGTAGTAACTTTTGTGTAGGATGTTATTAATGTAGCAAAATCTGTAGAAACATGTGATATTGAAACAGAGGTAAGTTTTATGCCTTTACCTTTATAAAATCAAGTTACTAAGCGATTCTCTTCACAAAATGTTTCCTACCGTTACCAACCACAACTTTTTGAAGTTACTTGAATAGAAATAAGGAAAGAAAGGTTAAAACCCGACCAGGATTCGAGCCTGGGACCCCTAGATGACTATACTATTGAGGTCGCCCTCAAAAAAGTAATCAAGTGAAACTTTCTTGTGTGGAATGTTATTAGGGTGGCAAAAAGCAGAATTAACGTGTGATATTGAGTCTGAGGCAAGTTTTATTAAAAAAAATTCATTTACTAAGCTATCCTCTCCCAAAAATTTTTCCTACCTTTACCAACAACAATTTTTCGTTGTAAATTGATTTGTTTCAAAGTTCTTTTGATTAGAAGTAAGGAAAGAAAAGTTAAAGCGTAGGAAAATGGCCTGGCCAGGATTTGAACCTGGGACCTCCAGATAACAGTCAAGCGCGCTACCACTAGATTATCCAGGGCGCCAACAAAAACATATTTTTATATTATTGTAAAGTTTTTTTCTTGTGAGATATTAGCGATCAGTGAAAAGTGTGTGCAAGTAGCAATTTGCATAAAAAGTTAAGTTTAAATTCAAATCACATTAAAGGATTATGTATATCAAGCCACCTAAGCTTTAAAACAAGCTCATTAAAAGTACTATCCTAATAAATAGGCAATTTCTGTGCATTGCTTTGTAACCAAATTGTTAAATCGATCCAAAAATCGATCAAGTCGATTTTTAAAAATAAATAAACACGGCCTTTTTCGAACTTGCAAAGTTTCTTGCAAGGTATGGCATCTTACTTGCTTACCTACTTTCTTACTTATTTATTAAGAATAATCCAATTTCAATCCAAATCCAATTTTTGTGATTATGTCCTCAAGAAATGTGGACATAACCCCAACTTGAAATTTTTAATTTGGGATTATGTTCCTTGGGGCTAAGTACGGTCATAATCAACCTTGGCCTCATCTTGGCGCTAGATGGAAATTCCAAGCTTCGTTAGGTTTTTCTATACTTGGTCTTTCCAATGAAAATACGATCGTCCTCTTCTGCGTTGACCGCCGCAGGGTACCGAATCGAATATTTTCTTTGCTGAAGCATAGTCATTTATAGGCTAACATGACCTAGCCAATGCAGCCGCTCGATTCAAATTTGCTTGACTATGTCAATGTCGGCGTACAACTCATACAGTTTATCATTCCACCGTATTTGATAAACGCCATTCACGCAGATTAGATTTTCTTAGTTTTTTTGTTGACACCAAGTATATCGTCTTATCTGCATTCACTGCAAGACCTATTCGGCTTGACTCTCTTTCGAATCTGGAGAATGCTGCCATGACTTCGCTCGTATTATGGGCAATTATATCGATGACATCAGCATATGCAAGCAGCATAACAGTCTTGAAGAATTTTGTGCCACTACTTCTCAGATCAGCAGCTTGGATGATCTTCTCCATCATCAGGTTGAAAAATTCGCACGATTAGAAATCAACTTGTTTGAAACCTCATTTGGTAACAAATAGCGGGGAGAGGCCCTGCCCAATTTTAAGGGAGGGTTCTCCTGGATTTTTTTGGATTTGGCCGAAAAACAAGCAAAATTTGAGAATGGTTTGTGGGAAAATGAAAAGACATACGAACTTATGCTTTTGAACTTTGATTCGTGGTTTATTGACGAGTAAAAAAAAAAAGATATTTGAAAAATTCAAAATGGCGGCTTGAAAATGGCGGATCTCGTCGACCTCTGCGCGCAAAACATCGACCTCCCGCGGACAGTGTGGGGCCTCAGGTAGTGAACTGAAATGAGAAATGTATAAAATTTATTAAAATTGATAACATTTCACATGCCTGGAACCTAACTTCAATTAAGTTTGGTAAAAAAACCAATTTTATGGACTTTTTAAAAAAAAATTGAAATTTTTTGCTTTTTTTTACTTAGATCTCGTTTAAAAATTATAAATAAACAATTTTTTTATGCCAATGTTAAGTTCCAGGCGTTCAAAAAAGTATATACTTTCAAACATTCTTTGAATGAAGGAAATCGGATCAATAGAACAAGCCCTGTGCTGTCCGTTAGATTAGAAAACATGGTTCCGAGAAAAACGCGTTTAAAGTTTTTGGAAAGTTGGTACGCGCGCGTGACATGGGTACGTTTGACACGCTCTAGCTCGAGAAATACGCGTCGTATTGAAATATCCCTTGGCACAAACATTCTACATATATGTAACTTTCATTTTATGTAAAAAAAAATTGATTTTTTCAAAAAAATCCAGGAGAACCTTCCCTTAACAGGATTACCATATTCAGACATTGTGGAGTATAGGTTATTTCTTATGGGGATGTCAAAGGCGGCTGTGTAGTCGACAAAAAGACAGTGGGTGTCGATTTGTTTTTCATGGGTCTTCTCCAAGATTTGTCGTAGCGTGAAGATCTGGTCGATGGTAGTCTTTGCAGGTCTGAAGCCACAATGCTAAGGTCCAATCAGTTTTATCCTTCACATAAAACGCTCAACATTATATGCGATATGAAGAAGGCTTATCCCACGTTAATTGACACAAATAGTGGGATCGTCTTTCTTGCAGATTGGGCAGAGCACACTGAGATTCCAATCGTTCGGAATGCATTCCACCGACCATATTCTGCATAGAAGCTCATGAATGCATTTAAATAGAGCTTCACCTTCATTCTTAAATAGCTCAGCTAGTAACCCATCATCTCCCAGGACTGTGTTATTTTTAAGCCGAGCTATAACTGTCAGACCTTCATCATAGTCGGCAACTGGGTTTTCCAGGATATCATCTCTACACTCAAAAAAATCTGCTTCACTTAAATAAAGAAACTGTAGCTTCATTTCGTCGGCATGGGTTTTTCTATATTACATAGAGGTTTCTCCTAAATGGAATGAATTTTAACATGATTTACATGACTTCACGTCTTGATTTCATAGCAACGTTATCAAAACAGCTTCCTTGTTCTGAAGACAAGTTCTTACTTGAATATAAGAGATGAAGTTGGCTAAGATAAAAATTAAATTTCCAAAAGTTGTATAAATGCAGAAATAATTTAAAGAAAACCTGTATTGATATCAAGTCCACTACTTGCAAAATTCCACTGCAGTGGTGATTTCCTAAATTTGGAGAAATATAAGTTACAATACTTGGATATTTTAAAGAAAAACATGCAAGTTTTTCTTTATTTTGTACACCTAAAGTGATTTATTTAAGGATGCTTTTCTTATATTTCTAGAAAAAAATGCTTTAAAATTACTTACAAAGCGAACGCGTTAGTTTTCTTACTTACGTTTATTTTTAATGAAGTAAATTAAGCGACTAGTAAGCGATTAGTAAACAACTGCGATAGTCGAATGGATATCGTTCGTTATCTTCTTACTGTTTAGACGTGTTTTTTACGAGCTCTTACTTTTAAAGATATCTTTAACCAAAAGTTCCAAATTAATATATATAAATAAAAATAAACAGCTTTGATCGGCGTGCTCATACATCTTGAAGCGTGATAACGTGGATTACATCCTTTTAAAATACTTGTTATTTAATTTAATTTTCAATATAAATATATATATATATATATATATATATATATGTATATTTGTTTATAATTTGCTTCTTTCCTTCTTCCTGTTTTATTTTTAGCGCAAACAGGTTTCTATAGAGCAAATTATCGTATTTTCTTTTTACATCTGTTTTAACGCTACTGCAAAAACTCTAGTGCTTATTAAACTTTCAATTCGTTGGTTCTACAAAATCAGGGCTGCAAAGTTTCTACAGTACAGTGTCTTTAAACAAAATAAACTGTTTTTCATTAAAAGCATTTAAGTTCATTTTTCTCCTTTTACTTTCATCTATATTGCAAAACTTACTATTAAACTGAAAATGATCTGCAATTTCCGAAACTGCGCTGTAAAAGGTGAATCAGACCGGCTGGTTACTTGCTGGTTGTGTGATTCATTTTTTCATATCATGTGCGCAGCGTTGACTGCGAGGATCTTCGATGCGCTCAACGAAAGTAAGGGACTTCGTTGGTCATGTGAAGATTGCAGGTTCACAAACGTTGAGATCTTTAAACTTATTAGACAATCTCGGAAAGGTTTTTTGGAGGTGGCTAAGGATCTAAAGGTAGCACAAGATAGACTGAGTGAATACGAAGATTTGTTTAAAAAGTTTAAAATTATGGACGAAGCTTACAATTCTCCAAAACGTAAACGTTCAAACAAAAATCTTCGTAGTTCAGCTAAAACTACTGATATAGCCATGCCATCGCCCAATAATAATACTGTTCTACAGGGTGCGGCTAAAGTTACTATATGATGTAAAACAATTGTAACTTCTTTGCTTGCGAGTATTAAACTTTTTCTTTTTTCCTATTTCAGAAATTAAACTTGGGAGAATATTTAAAAATGGAACGCTATACAATTGCGCAAAGAACTAAGATTGTTTTTCTATTCATTGAAAATCATCGTTCGATAATTTATACTCAACGTGCATACAGAAGATTTTATGGTGTAAGAACTGCTCCAACGGGTCCAACCATTCGTTCGTTGGTGAATAATTTTGCTAAATATGGGACTGTCGGAGATTCAAGACGTACGGGCAGACCTCGAACTGGCAGATCGGCCGAAAATATTGATGCTGTGCGACAGAGCGTCGAAGAAAATCCGGAGACATCAACGAGAAGACGATCTTCCCAGTTGTAGCTTTCTGACCGCACTCTTCGGCGAATTTTAAAACACGATTTGCACCTCTTCCCTTACAAAATCCAACTAGTCCAAAAACTAAATCCTGAGGACTTCGTATTGCGCTTGGAATATGCTAGAGCAGTTTTAAATCTCGTTGATCAAAATGAAAATTTTTTGTCAAATTTAATGATGACCGACGAAGCGCATTTTCACTTGAACGGTTTCGTAAATAAACAAAACAACAGATTTTGGGGATCCCAAAATCCCAAAAATCTTCATCAGAAATCTTTACACGCAATTCGTGTTACCGTTTGGTGTGGCATTACCGCCCAAAAAGTTTACGGTCCTTTTTTTTGAAAACGATCAAGGTGTATGTGAAACAATAAATGGAGAACGTTACAGAGTAATGCTACAAAATTTTTTATTTCCGCAATTGCCACCAAACGCCAATATATGGTTTCAACAAGATGGTGCAACAGCTCATACAGCCCGTGCAAAGATGGACTTATTAAGACAACAATTTCCAAATCGGTTAATTTCTAAAAACGGCGATTTGAGATGGCCACCACGATCGCCAGATTTGACTGCACCGGATTTTTTCTTGTGGGGCTATCTCAAAGACAAAGTTTATTTGAATAAGCCCCAAACCTTGCAGCAACTAAAGGACAACATTCAAGAAGAAATTGATCGTATACCACAAGAAACACTCAACAAAGTTATGGAAAATGCCATAAAAAGAGCACATTTTTGCGTTAGAGAAAACGGTTGTCATTTAACTGATATTATTTTTCATAATTAATGTAAAAAAATAACATAAAATAAACTTTCTTTTTATCATAAATTTTTTTGTTTTTTTCATTCCATTCAATAGTTCTTTAAAAAACAAATCATATAGTTACTTTAGCCGCACCCTGTACCTTCTACTTTAACTGTTTTCCCTAATGTGAACATACAGCTTGAAGATCAATCAATTGGAGCTGTCAATACTGATCAAATTACTGATAATATCGCACCAACTAAGGTCGCTGCGTCAGCTGATCAGATTTCTCTTTCTATTGAAGCAATACCAATCATAGAGGAAAATGCTGATTCTCCTCGCGTTTCTGCCACAAAAAAAACTTACGCTGAAACTTGTATTTCCTCAAATGTGGTCCCTGCACCTTCTCAAATTACTCCGGTTTCTACAGGAGCGATACCGAAACAAATATCGAACAGCAGTATCAAAGCCTCTGTTCATAAAGAACTTGTGATTATTGAGCCTGCAAAATCTATATTTGTTTCTCGTTTTGCAGCTGATACATCCGGTGAAGACGTGTTATTCTATATAAACTCTAAGTTAAATGTTGTAAATAAAAATATCTCTGTTTACAAATTCAATTTTTCATACGAGCGAATTACGTCCTCTTTTAAAATATCTTTGCCTGGTGATCTTTTTCACAAGGCATTGGATCAAAAGTTTTGGCCTGACAATACGATGGTGCATGAATTTATTTCTAGACCTCGGCCTACAACTTCCTTGGCTACTTTTTCGGTTTTTAACAAGAATCAAAAAAACTAGATTGTTGCTTTCAGTTCCTTATCCTTTACCAAAACGTTCGTGGCATTAACACAAAACTAAATAATTTATTAATTTTGAGTCACAACCTCCAATTTAATATAATAGCTTTTAGTGAGACTTGGCTGAAACCTAACACTCTAAATACTGAAATTCTGTGCAACAAATTTAACATATACCGCAAAGATAGAAACTCCATTCCTGGTATTTGCTCTAAAGGTGGGGGTGTGTTGATTGCAGTCAAAGCGACACATTTCTCTGAAGAGTTATTAATTCTAGAATCCTTGGACATTGAATTCTGTTGTGTTCATGTTAAGTTTGGTTCCTTGAGCCTTTTTATTACATGCTCATATATTCCTCCCCTTTCTACCTTAGAAGTTTATAGCAAACATTTGGCTTCTATTAGTAAAGTTTGCTCAAAACTGCAATCAAATGATCAGATTTTAATAACTGGAGATTTTAACCTGCCAAACGTTTCTTGGAACTTCTGTTCTGAAATTCCTGAAATATTTTTACCTTCGTCTGAAAGTTCATCCGATAATTACTTTTTAAACGAGCTCTCAATCCAAGGGCTATTCCAACTTAACTGCATTTTTAACAAAAATAATCGTTTGCTTGATCTGGTGTTTTTTGATGACAGCAATATCGCTTCTGTGTCTAAATCAGATCCTCTGGTTACACCTGAAGATTCTCATCATCCAACATTAGAAATTATTTTAAATTTTCCAAAACCATCTGTGCAGTATTATGATTCTCAACCACCTATTGAGTTTAACTTTAAAAAAACAAACTACGTGATTTTGAAGAATAACTTGTCTAATATAAACTGGAATTCTATTCTAAATATTAATACAAATAGTTTATCTTCTCAGAGTCTTGATGATGCGGTATATGCGTTTAATAGAACGCTCAATGATTGTTTTCTTAAAGCTGTTCCGCAAAGGAAAGCCTCCTTGACATCGGGTCCGGTAATGGTATACAAATGAATTAAGAAAAATGAGGAATTTGAAATCTAAATACTATAAAAAATATCAAAAAACACATAACATATGCGATTTTGGATGCTATTCCTCGATTAAATACAGTTATCAACATTTATGCAAACAATCCTATAATACCTACTTAACAAAAGTAAAATTAAACATCAAATCTGATGCTAAATCCTTCTGGAACTTTGTTAGCACAAAACGCAAGATTGATTCCTATCCTTCTTTTATGAAGTATAATTCGGTTGAGTCTGATAATGATAATAGTATTTGCAATCTTTTTGCTGACTTTTTCAAGACGACTTATTCATCATCGTCCTATGATTACTTAAGTTATCCTTTTAATATTCAATCTGGAAATATTTATTTCCCAATAATTGACACAAACACAGTCTTATTATTTTTAAAAAATATTAAAACATCATATAAAAGTGGTCCTGATAACATTCCTTCGTGTATATTAAAATACTGCTGTGAAGAATTAGTAACTCCAATCTCTCTACTATTTACTTCATCATTAAAATCCTGCTATTTTCCTGCACCCTGGAAGCATTCATTTATCATTTCGCTGCATAAATCCGGAAATAGGTCTTTAATTGATAACTACCGTGGCATCGCAAAATTGAGCGCTTTGCCTAAACTTTTAGAGGCAATTGTTACATCACGACTATCGCATAGCGTTAAATCTTCAATGTCTCCTTTCCAACATGGATTCCTTTCTGGAAAATCCACTGTTACTAACCTTCTCGAATTTACATCAAAAACTATAGAAAACTTTGGAAAAGGCATGCAGACTGATGTTATTTACATGGATTTTAGCAAAGCTTTTGACGTTGTAAATCACAAACTACTGATCTTAAAATTACATCTTGTTGGATTTCCTATACCGTTGGTAAAGTGGATTGAATCTTACTTAAGCAATAGAACACAATCTGTTCTTTTTAAGCTCAAGAAATCACACGAGTTTCCTGTTACTTCAGGAGTACCTCAAGGAAGTCATCTTGGGCCTCTTCTGTTTCTACTTTTTATAAACGATTTGCCATCTGTCATAATGCATTCCAGCATCTTAATGTTTGCTGTCGACGTCAAACTCTTCCTTTCTTTTAAAAATGATAATGACGCTGTATTTTTGCAAGCCGACATAGATCATCTTCATAACTGGTGCAAAACGAACCGTATGAACCTCAACATGAAGAAATGCAAGCATATGTCTTTCTCGCGCAAA
Organism: Dichetophora obliterata; assembly: GCA_963920525.1. Lineage (NCBI taxonomy): Eukaryota > Metazoa > Arthropoda > Insecta > Diptera > Sciomyzidae > Dichetophora > Dichetophora obliterata. The sequence goes on from OY986438.1 coordinate 107,162,566, forward strand.
TCACCAACTAAATGTACCTTCAAAATTTATGGTTATCCATTGGAGTCCTTAGATATTTTCAATGATCTTGGAGTTACAATGGGTCCTAAACTACGCTTTAATATTCATGTAAATAAGATAATAAATAGAGCAAATAGTACTTTAGGATTTATTAAACGTTGGGCAAAAGAGTTTAATGATCCATTCATAACGAAAACCTTATTCACTTCCCTAGTGTGGCGTATCTTAGAATACGCTTCAGTTATTTGGTGCCCACGGTTGTTGCATAGACGACATTAAATCAGTGCAGAAACAATTTCTTTTGTTTTGCTTAAGCTATCTTTATTGTAATACTGATTTTCACTTACCACCTTATGAATATCGGTTACAACTCTTAAATCTTCCTTCTTTAAAAAATCGGAGAATTATGATAAATGCTTGTTGGATTATAAAACTTTAACATGGCTACGTAAACAGTCCATATTTATTGAGTAAAATATATTTTAATATTCCTCTTCGTCCTAGAAGATCTTTTGAGTTACTCCACATGAACTGTTGTAGAACTAATTATTTGCAAAATGAACCTCTTAGAAGCGCTTGCGGTGATTTTAATTTTGTATCTGATGTTATATCCTTAAGTGAATCCATGGACTCAATCAAACATAAAATTATAGATTACCTGCAGTACCGACGTTGATTATGTAAAGTTCTTTCAAACATATATCTGATGCATCTGTTGATTTATAAACACATTAATATAACAATCTAATGGATAAATGGACCTAAGCTAAAATGGAAAATTTTGGTGGATAAACATCTAAGTAATCTGAATGGACCTAAACCTGGGATCTTCAGTTGCCTCATATCTTCATGATGATTGTAACTACACTTGTCGACGGTACCGTGGTGTCTTGGTGTCTTGGTGTCTTTTTACCTCTTGAAACACTACGTTAGATCGATTTGTAATATATTAATATGAGTGGCCGATAAGACCTAGTTTGTCTTGGTGCCTGCGTTCGCAACTGGTTTTCTTTATTTTATGAAAATTGGTTTGGTGAAGTTGACCTAGTTTGTCGAGTAACCACCCTGTCAAGCCAGGATTTCACCGGCTTCAGGGAGACAGAACGATATATATTATATATATACCTATTGGAGTGGTGTTTTATTGGGTTTTAGACCTTGTTTGTCACACGACTCCGCCGTATACAAAAATTGTTGCTAACTTAACCTTGTTTGTCTTGAAAACGCAACCCTGCTATGCTGTCTGATTTTATCGATTTTGACTTAACTTTTTTTCTATTATTTTTTATACTTTAATAAAATTATATACTTTAAGCAATTTACTAAAACTTTTTAGTTTGTTAAAAATACATTATTTCATTCAAAATCATACTTTATATTTTTGAATTGTATTAAATATCTTATTTTATAATTTTAAATTTGCTATAAAACCTGTTAAGGTTTAGCAATCAAATAAATAAATAAATAAATAAGTTGACGCACTTACACTCTCGTAGCCGAGGTTCAAGTCTCCGGTTCTTCTTAAAAAAGGGTTTTTCTTTGCAAAAATGCATGGTTATTTTTATTCATACCCTGAAAGTTTTTTATCACATATATATTTTTCCAGGAATTCGATGAAAAATTTCTTATTTTCAGAGAAAATGTTTCTCTTAGTAAAAGCAGTTTTATATATGTTACTTATGAGTTTCTTAAATTAAACGAAATAGTTCGTAAATGATTGGATAATTTTCCAAAACTATTTCATAGTTCTCGTGTAACGAAAAAAATTTTAAATTGGCCATGGCGCTAAATGAAGCCCATTTTTTTAGGATTGGGTGCTATTTTCCTAGATTTTCTGGAAATTTTTTTCTGAGTGTATTGGTGTTTTAGAGAGACATATTGATTGAGAAAGTGTGAACCCAACAATTTAAACCGTTCACTACAAAGGATGCTTTTTTCGAGGCGAAGAAATTAAAATTGAGATAAAACACTGCAAAATGTTTTTGAATTCCACGAAGTAAGCACGGCTAATGCGTACATAGCGTAATCTGGAGGTACAACTCTTCACAGTTAAGCCAATTGAATTACGGAAAAGCTGTCTTTGTGGCGTTCCTTGAATTAAAAAAAGTTGTTTTCAAAGGTTGAAGGTGGCCTGCAACATTTTCATTTGTATTGGCTGTACATTTTCATTGTAGCTTTAACGTATCGTAAAGAAAATTCGATCGTAAAGAAATTACAAAAATTATTTATATATATACTTTACAAAAAAAGTTAAAATACTTCGGTGTGCATCCATTTTTTGAAAGTTACATTCCTAATGAGAAAAAATACCTCAAGACCCAAAAAAATTTGACCTTTAGATATTGCCCTAATCGTTTTAGGTCATTTTGGAGTTATTTACGACTTAAACCATTTTGAATAATGTGTTGCCCAAACAAAAAAACATATAGAATATATTTTGACGAAAAATTATTTATTATAATCTAAGCTTTTAAACTGTTCTTTTAAAGAATATGCATCTGATATTTTTTTCAAAAAAAATGCAATTTAACTCGTAAACAAAAATACCGTTTTTCCACACAAATTTTTTTATTTTGTTTCAGCGACACTATGTTTGTCATTTTATATTTTTGGAAAAAGTTCAAGCTTTCTTACGATATAACATACTGAACATTTTTGTACCATAACAGGAAAAAAAAAAAAGTATAGCAGTGAGAGGACTGCCGACCGAAGCGAAAACCTATATATAAAATATTAGTATTCCCTGGAAGACGTTGTCCTGCCACGGACCGCCTTACTGCTATATAAGAATTTTCATGCTAATAGGGGATTTCGGACTATCCTACATGTAGGATGTATTTGACAGGTCGGACGGACATGTAGGATGTGCGGAAGTTTATACTGCAGCCCGTCCTACATGTAGGATGAAATCAAAAAGTTTTAAAAGTTCCGCTCTGATCTTGTTCTTCTCTGTGCGTCCTTGTTTGTAGATTTCCTTGGTAATTGTTGTTGGCGCAGTTAGCCAGAAATTTTTTGTAGACGTTGTGAATTCTTATCGTGTAGCTACAGTCAGCATATGAAATTGGAATTATTATTGTTAAGAGCTTATAACAATTTATTAAATTTTTATATATTACTGAAACTATTTATTTTAAGGAAAAGTGTTACTATATCAAAAATACATATAATTAAAGTAACTTATTTAAATTATTTCATTATTGAATTAATATAAAAAACTAAAGCTTATTTATATCTATTTATATCATAACACTAACACAATATACATGTTCACCATATCTATATTGCGTTGTGTATTAAAAATAGAATATTCTAAAATTAAGAAATATCTATAGCTTATAAATTATATATAAATCATATAAGAAATTAAAGCTAAACAGTTTTAAAAAATAGAATGCTTAGGATAAGCAGACTTTAGTTATTCAATTACTACTGAAAATATTAATTATTTCGCAGGTTTAATACGTAATTGTTATTATATAAATATACATAAATATTCTTTAAATTTCCTCAATGAGCTAAATTTTTCATATATATGAACTATATATATACATCGCCAGCAAAGAAAGCCAATTTAACTTTGCTGCACTTGCTGATATTGGAGACCGTTGGCCCACACACACGCACACACAAACTCAAGCACTTTCGTTAATTTTTTTCATTAATTTGTTATTTTTTAAGTTTTTAAGCTTACAATATTACAAGTTTACAAGACGATGCTCCAGTGAAGAAAACATTCGATTCGGTACCCAGCGGCGGTCAACGCAGAAGAGGACGACCGCATCTTCGTTGGAAAGACTAAGTAGAGGACAACCTGACGAAGCTTGGAATTTCCAACTGGCGCCAGCAAGCGAAAGACAGAAATGGCTGGCGCAAATTCTTAGATGAGGCCAAGACCGACATACGGTTGTAGCGCCAACTAAGTAAGTAAGTAAGTATATTACAAGTTTACGAAATATGTTGCAAGTACAAGCTCTCGAATTAAATATGTCGCAAATTGATAAAATGCAAATAAAATAAAATATTTGCGCTAAAACACGACCGAAATGTGAAACGTCAAAATTTGCAATTGTCAAAATTTCATCGTCCATTTGACACTGCAAAAGAGACAAATTTATTTCAACACACACAAATTTTATTCAACCTGATATTTTCTATCCTACCATGACTGAAAAGTTTCCTTTTGACACACACCCTTTATGAAAAAATTTATTAATAAAACAATGGTAGTTGGCAACTCTGAAAATAAAATGACGCAGTGGTGAAAATAAAAAGCCACTGACAAATACAACAAGTGTGAAAATAGTCAAACTTTGTTTGACGATATGTAATAAAATAAGAGCATGCATGTAATTATTTGAATGTTCAACATATTCCTTTATCATAACTTAAAGATTAAAATGGTTAAACACTCAATCCATACATTATTTTTCTTGTTTGCAAACGAAGTTCCAGCAGAAAAAAGCAGAAAAAGAAGAAGATCGATCCATTTTTAAATCTCACCATGAACAGCAGCTGTTTGAGTAAAAGCAAAGTTTTCAAAAATGTTGACAAATACAACAACTGAAGAAATTGCCAAACTTTAAAGGCATGTATATATAAATATAAACCGAATTAATAATAAGTTTTGGTTGCAAACATCTTATTGCAACCTAACTTAACTATTTATATACTAACAAGCAGATTATATGCATTAATATCAGGAGTTGCCAAGTGATTTCTTTGCGAGCTTGCGGCCGATTAAGAACAAGAGTGACGATCACTGCTGATTTTTTTATGCATAAATACATGCAAACATTTTTGAGGTTATTTTTTGTAATTTTCCTATTTTGTTATCTTTGCTGTCTGTATTGTTGACGATTTCCTTGGAAAAATATGATGATGCAAACCAATGATTTACCCTCTACCAAAATCGTTCAACGCGCCTAAAGAAGTTTTCACTTCAAAAATTTACAAAACATTTACCAAATATTTACGAAAAATAAAAACTCAATCGCGTCGGAAGCGAATTTCATCTGGGGGGCAGTACAAATGGTGGTGCAAAAAAAGTTCACCAAAATTTCTTCACATGAAACATGAAGAAGAGAGAAAGAAGAGGAAAATATATAATACAAAAATGTTATCGTTGTAAAAAAACTGATATTTTGAATAACTTTTCCTTTTAAATTGTTTATCTAGCTAAAAAAGTGGGGGGGCAACTGGCCACCTTTTCCCCCGCTTCCGACGCCAATGTAAAAACTGCATTTGTGAAACAGTGGAGATGATTTGATCATCATGGTAAATGAATGTACGTATAAATTGTTTTAATTAATAAAATAAAAATGCTTCTCTTAAATAATAAGTTTTTTATAAGTTGTATTTTGTTGATCATGGTAATCTTTTCTTTGGAAATGCACATACGTGGTTAAAAAGCAAGCCAACTTGGATAATATTTATTTTTAAAAGATGTCCTGTCCTGAATAAAAAATTGATATTTGCACCATAAAACACATGCCAATATGTGATATAGAGAGTATTATATGTGCGGAACTCAAAGAATTTTTCATTTAAAAATAATTGCTACAAAATTATTTAATTTTCAGGCATGTTCATTCCTTTCGGTATTTTAATTTTCATCAGCTAGCCTCTTTTCTGCAATTTTTTTTTAACTAAAAACCTATAATCTTAACTCAAAAAAAATTTGTCAGTCGATATTTTAACAATATAATTGATACAAATATATGTTCGTCCCTATTTGGCTTTTATTATAAGTTAATTGTTTAAAGCATTGAAAAGTTAATGAAATTTATCATAAAATTATTTATATTCACGGTCATCAAGCAGTTGGAGCTGAAATGAGCTTATTTGTTTTGTGTGATTGTATTGTTTTTTTTTAAGTTTTCTAAATTTTTATTGTTTCTATTTTATTATTTTTGTCGTTGCTGCTGATCGCTATATCATTGAACTCTTAACTTTATATTAAATCAAAAGGTAAATCGTGCCTGAATACAAAATCAGAGTAGCTCACAATGCTGCTGAATATCTATTGAGTTGAGTTGAGCTGAGCTAAGCAATGTCTATTATTGTTGTGCTGTTGCTTTTGATGTTGTTGTTATTGTTATTTTTGTAAAATTGTGCCACAAAATATGTATGTTCGACACCATATTGTTGAGGCACTTAATGAAGGATTTATGAGTTATGATGTTGATTGCGCACAGCAGCAATATGCAATTGTTTGCAATGATTAAAATGTTCAAACATAGTGGAGGAGTAAAAACAACAGCAACAACAACCATAACACAATACTATTAACAGCACAGACATAGCACAGTATAAATAAAGCACAGCATGATTCTAAAATACTATTGACAAAGACATGTTTTACACGCAGCAATCAAAATTAATTAAATTATTTAATGGATTGGCGCACAAACAAAATAGTTGCCAACATGAGAAACAAGTCAAAGAGAAAAATATGCAAAAATATGATAAAAATTTTACTCAAAATAAATAACTTATTAAAATAGTTGTCGTGTTTATCTAGACATGGGTGGTATTCTTCCTGTATTAAAGTGAGATAAAAAAAAATTGCCGGATAAAGTTAAAAAAATGCGCAACAAGCAGCAATTAAAAAGCTAAACACGCGACTGCACGCAAATTTTACCATCAACTTGATTTGCAAGCGCAGCGCCGAACAGCTTTTATAGACAGACGCGACTGACGCGTCACTGAGACGTTAACTAAGTCGCCTTCAAGATAGCGATCAGCAAACACAAATAGTGCATAAATAAACACGAGTGTAGATGTGAGTGATAAGCACTGTGCAACGATATACTTAAAGATACTTTAAGATGCCACAGATTGCAGCACCGCAAATCAAGCACAGTGCAGATACTTTACACAGTGCAGTCCGCTGCGCATGCGCACACTTAAGGATATAATAAATAAATTTGCTCAATGCAAATTAAATTATCAGCAGAACCTAGCTTAACAAATTATTGTCAACAAATGAGCTAGCGTCAGCAAGATAGATAGACAGGCGCACACGGACAATGCGACATACAGACAGACAAGCAGTGTGGATAGGCCGACATGCATTTGGCACATCATGACATAGCAAAGTGCTACACACATTGCGCACAGTAGGATAGTTATTATAGTGAAGTGGCGAGGGGATCGAAGGGAAAGGGGCTAGTAAGTGCAGGGAAGATGAGTGATCTAGCGCAGACAGTAATTTGGTTGGGGACTAAAACATGTGTTGATGGCTTGAAAGAAAATTGATGTACATGTTTTAGAAATAATTATTATCGACGGCAGCACGAAGAGTGGATGCTTTCCTTCATCCTTTCATTAAATACATAAATGTACTCGCATTAACTAGAACATACGACAATCAATACAGATTTCTAGAGTCTAGATTTTTCATCTCTTTAAAGTCGGAGAACGCAATACTTTAAAAAAAAAATTAACATAAGTTGCATAAAAAACATTACTAACATAAGCAGTAAAATCTTTTAAGCTTATCATGTTTTTAAGGAACATGATTCTTTAAACTTAAATTTCACATAACTTTGATGTTTATAAGAAATTATTTTTATGCATCTTAGTTTTATTAATCTTAGACGCCTTCTACACCCCTGTAGGGGAAGTAATTATTACTGAACTAGTTATATAATGATGGGAAGAAGTTTCCTGCTGGATTACAACACAAGGAAATAAGGCATTATTTTAACATTGGCTTGTCATATGTAGCAACATGGGCAGTAATGTATGGTGCTTGCATCCAGTATTACCAACAAATCACAGGTCAACTACTTTCAGACTGCATTACCATTGTCAGGGGTCAACTGCCCACCTCCAGCATTACCTATTAGTCGGAGCGTAACTAATTACCTACCCTATTACCTATAAATATATGTGTAACTCATTACCTCCAGTATTACTTGTAAGTCAAATAGTAACTACTTACTATTGTAACTAAAAAGAATACTCATTGTTTTATTTTAATTTAAATTAATTTTTTGTTAATATATTATTTTAATATATAATATTGAGTCAAAATTGTTTTCAAAATATAAAAAACTGAGTTTAGTGAATAGATTTTTTATAAAAAAATAATCTAAAAACAAAATTTTTGTATTGATATATTAAAAAAATTCAAATAAATTAAAAAAAAAAAAACTTGAAATTTCTTACTCATCTTATTTAAAACTAGTAATTATTAATCTGTTTTAAATAAACCTCGTTTTTTTGCCTGTGCATTTATTTTTAGAGAAAAAATTTTTATAGTTTTTGAAGCCCTTCTTTTAAGTCTAATTCTAATTCAAAATTTATCTTTATTGATTTCCCTTTTCAAAGCGATCTAACAAAGTACTTGAAAATTCCATTTATGTGGCACACCTTGTTTTGAATGTTCACTCTTCAATTAATTTATAAATGATAAAAACACCATAGAAATTTGAGCAAATTTCTACCATTTTGTTATTTTTGATATAATTGTTGTAATTTTTGTCACGTCTAGGGTGTGCAATTTTGGGTTGTTTCGGCTATTCCGGGATTTTCAGGATTGAAAATTAAAATTCTAATTGCTAAATGTTTGATTGTTAAATTTTATTTTGTATTAAAAAACAACAGACACATCAGTTTTTAATGTAAAACTTAAATTTGTTTGTTTTTCTGTCTTATAATTTTGTTCATCTGAAAAACCAATTGCATTTATTGTTTTTATATTCATACCTTAATATCAATTTTTTTTTTATTCATTTTAAGATAAATAAAATTCCCTGAAGAAGCTGAAAAATAACGGAGGAGAAAAATTGAATAAATTTTTTTATTTGCATAAAAACAGTGGTGATTATAAATGAATTATTAGAAGATGAAGATAAATTTTAAAGTTAACTGTTCCTAAGCTATATTTTTATAAATTTTTATTTTAAAATTTTTATTACATTATTTAAATATATTTTTGTATACATTTTTGTTGAAAATTTAACCAAATCCCGAGATCCCGATGGATTCAATCCCGTGGCTGTCGGGACCGGAAAAACTCCGGGATCCCGGGATTCCAAGCCCTAGTCATGTCTAATTTTAAAAATAATAAAATTAATACTTGAATACTTTTTATTCTTTCAAAAGTTTTATTTCTTTTGTTTTTTTTTCCTACACTGTTCAAACAGTCGCATGAAAATATTTTTGAGCACCACAGACTTAGAAGTTAAACTTTAGAAGTTAAGTTTATATACTTTCTTTTCATTATCTTATTTTGTTGTTGTTTTTTGAGCAGACAAAAACAAGCATGGATGCAAATTCAAATGATCACTCAGTAGTTGTAGCGTGACGACACATTTTTATTCTGTTATTCGTTGAATTATCAGGTTATACAGCTTAGGTAATTTTTTTTTTCAAATCGTAAGCGGGGATGTAAGGTTTTGAGTTGATCGTGGCTGTTCGGCTACATCCACGATTATTGTTAGGATGTATTTCTTTGACATACTTTATTAAGAAATTGTAAGCGAAGACGTAATGGCATGTGCTTACATGGTAACTAGTTACTGAGCTTGTTATGGCAGTAATGACTTCTCATTTCCCCACTGGGACGTTAAATGTTTAATTTGATATTTGGATCGCGATCCCGAGATCCGGATTTCAAAATGTTCAAATATTTTACGATATTGGATCACGATCCATCAATATTGTATGCTAAACCTTCAATAAATATTGCAATACTTTGAAGAAGGCGCCTTAGATTAATAAAACCAAACACGCAAGCTGTAGGCTCCAAACGGTAGGCGCGTAATAACATGAACATAGCTCACTTTTCCTTACTTATTATCTAGATAAATGCTTCATTTGATTTCCATTCCCTCATAATTTCTGTGTCGATAAGCACTAACAGCTTTAGTCTAATTTCAAAGTTTTGAGAAAGCTTGCTTCATAGTTTCGAGAAATCTTGCTTTAAAGTTTTCAATTGACATATAAGTTATATGAAAGGATCTTTTGTTTTCGTGACATAATTTTGGCTAGAGTCATTCTAGGAGGTCCAGATTTTGTATGTCTGTAGTACTTTATTCGTCAATAACTCAGTTCTGTCTTAAGTCGACTTAAGCAATTATTGCTTATCGATACAGAGTTATGCTCTCTTTCAATAAACGAGGGTCGATCTATAATATTGGTGTTTGAAGCCAGGTGACGCTACAAAGGAAATTAGGGTTTTATTAGAAACTTTCACAGCATAAAGATAAAAATGTGGTTTCAATACAATAAACAAGCTTAAAAGTTATAGAAAGAACTCAATAAACAACAAAAAAGTAAAGTTATGCATGTAAAAGAGAACTCAGGTATATGAAGCATCATAACTACCCACCTTCTTCCAGTAGTCCTCCTAGTAATTAACGTGAAGCCTGAAAGAAGGTAGGCAGTAATGATTATTCATATACCTGAGCTCTCTAACTTTTAGTTGTTGCTTATCAATAATATATTTTTTCATATATTCATAGGTTATTTTAAGTGACGAGTGAAATTCGTGCGGCGGAAACCAAATGAACGGTTCTCCGAAAAGTGGAACAAAAAAAAGTGAAACATCCACCTTCATTAATGATTTGGAGCTGTATAAGCGATGAAGGCCCGGGTACAAAGTATTTTGCAGAAGGGACAATAAACAGCAAACAATATATGAACGTTATAAAAAATGTTATTTTGCCTTACATGGAAGGCTTAAATTGTCCTGTAGATGGCTACACCTTTATGCAAGATGCAGCCCCTTGCCATACTTCCAGAAAAATCACAAACTTCCTTGACAACAGCAACATTTTCTTTTTACCTGGGCAGGTAATTCGCCGGACCTTAACCCAATTGAAACTGTTGGGTGCTCTTTAAATCGAATGTATATGCTCGTAAGAACACGACATTACACGCACTTCGCCTAAACATTGAAGATATTTGGACAAATGATGAAGATTTAAAGAATATAATAAAAAATTGTATTAGCAGCATTCCCCGCAGAATACGGGATGTTATTTTACATGAAGGAGGACTAACTAAATATTAATATTTTTTTTTGATTTGTTTTAACCTATTTCTATAAGTAGACATGTTAAATAAAATATTCCCGTTAAAAAAAATTTATTTTAGAGTGTTTTAATGTTGATTTAAATAAAACAAAAAATCAATTCTGAACTTTTGCAGCGTTCATAATTCAATGGCGGGGAACTGTAAGAGTACAAAAGGTCGTTCGCATCGCATCGAAAACATTTCTGATATAAGTTTTTTTTTATCAAATTTTTGTTTTCTTTTGTTTTATATTTATCTAAAGCAAAAAAAAATCACTTTTCCACATTTTCTTTATATTTGTACAGAAAACTTTAAAAAAATTGGAATTCTTCAATTTCAATCACATTAAAAATCAGTCATTTGCTTCACATGAAAACTCCTGATGTCATAAATTGTAATTTATAATAATTTTTTACATCTTTTTCATGTTTTCAAAAACCACAACATCTTGAATAAGCAAACTATACCATTGGCGTCGGAAGCGGGGGGAAAGGGGGCAGTTGCCCCCCACTTTTTTAGCTAGACAAACAATTTAAAAAGAAAACTTCAAAAGTTATTCAAAATATCAGTTTTTTTTACAACGATAATATTTTTGTATTATATATTTTCCTCTTCTTTCTTTCTTCTTCATAAGCATGCTTGCGGATAACCATTTTCTTTCTCTGTGTTTGCAAAAAGATAGAACAAAATGTAGAATTTCTACTGCAAACCCACCACTTCAGTGTAAAAGCACCCTTAAGTATGTAGCTTAATACTGTAATATTGTAATCGAAGCCTTCAACGGAAAAGTGCCTTCTGAACAAAATCTAAAAACAAAACTAGATCTTTATGCAGATGACTTTGATGGGAGCGACCTCCACGCGCAACTTAAAATTCTGAAGCAATTGCCTGGCCAAACAACTTCAAATTGTAGTGGCATTGTATCTCAATTTGCAAAAAATTCGGATACTGTAAAAAAACTATTAAATTAAGTTGAAAAACTTATTGCTTTGCTTTTGACTGTGCCTGCATCAGCAGCTTCATCTGAGCGTTTTTTTAGTGCACTAAAACGACTTAAAACGTATCTTCGAGCAACTATGACACAGAAACGACTCACTCATGCGGCACTTATACACATTCACAAAGATAAAACCGAAGAATTGAATTCGATGGAGGTGGTGAAAGATTTTGTTTCTCGCAAGGACGGAAAGAAACATTTTGGAACAATTTAAATTGATATAACTTTTTGTACCTTATTGCATTTGAACCATGCAACGATATACCTAGTCTTGCTTTATAAAAGCAATCGTTATTTCTTATATTTTCATATTACCATATGAAAGATCCTTTAAAGAATGATCTCTAATATTGAAATTGGAAGAACTTTTAAAAATAATGAAATTTTAATATTTTTTATATATATTTTTTTTTATTTTAAACTAAAATAAAAATTTTGTTTATTCACATTCATGTTTCTTTGAAGAAATTTTGGTGAACTTTTATTTGCACCACCATTTGTACTGCCCCCCATTTGTACTGCCCCCCCCCCCAGATGAAATTCGCTTCCCACGCGCTTGAACTATACTGATTGCATGCTTTCATAATGGTTTATAGAAAAAAAATCAAGCATACTATTCTTAAATCAAGCAAATAGGCTATCAGTTTACACACAAGCGTAAATTTTTCAATTTAAGCATTATTTGGCTAGACTTGATCAAATTTAAAACACATGATGTTAAGAAAAAAACGTTCATATGGTAATATGAAAGATCCTTTAAAGAATGATTTCTAATATTGAAATTGGGAGAACTTTTAAAAATAATGAAATTTTAATATTTTTTATATATATTTTTTTTTATTTTAAACTCGAATAAAAAATTTGTTTATTCACATTCATGTTTCTTTGAAGAAATTTTGGTGAACTTGTTTTGCACCACCATTTCTACTGCCCCCCCCATTTGTACTGCCCCCCCAGATGAAATTCGCTTCCCACGCGCTTGAACTATACTGATTGCATGCTTTCATAATGGTTTATAGAAAAAAAATCAAGCATACTATTCTTAAATCAAGCAAATAGGCTATCAGTTTACACACAAGCGTAAATTTTTCAATTTAAGCATTATTTGGCTAGACTTGATCAAATTTAAAACACATGATGTTAAGAAAAAAACGTTTATTCACTAAACATATGCTTAAAACTCTAGAAAAAAATTTTTAGATTCAAGTCTGATATTTGCTTGAAGTGAGAAAAATTGCTGAAAATTGTAATAATTTGCTTGATTAGAAAAATTTATTTTCCTTGATATATGTTCTTTTTATATACACTCTTTAAAATTTTCGTGTAAATTTGCTACCACAAAGATAAGAAACTGGTTGCCTATCCTTATGGTCGCAAAATTTAAACACTCGTGAAAAATACACATTTTTTGTAAATCAAGCACACATAAAAATGTTTAAATTTACACAACAGTTTAAACCTTTTCGGTTTAAATTAAAATGACTTTTAAACTTTACGTATCTAACTTTAAATTTCAACATTTAATGTTTATTATTAACCTTTGCTTGAGCACTCCCAATTAGAGTTGGCTTTTAATTCCTAGCTCAGTGTTATTAAGTTAAATTTCTATTATTCTATAATTATTTGAATAATTAATACAATAAATTATTCACAATAATACTGAATGTCAAAGGGCAAAGAATCAAAAGAGCTACCATGAAGGGATTACTCCATCAAAGGCTAAAAATTTGATTATCTCCTTCTGTAAGGTAAAATAAAAAACAATATAAAATGACATTTATAATTTATTCAAAACTGACCAAAAGAAATACACTTAAAGTAAAAAATAAATTATTTGATTTCATTAAGTTGTTTTTAAGAATATGATTAATTAATATGAATATGAGTAAATATAAATTGTTCTTTTTATATTTTTAAATTCACTTTTTATATAGCACTAACACTAAAAGGGTGTATGAGAAAGATTCGTACAAACATTGAACATCAAAGTCTTGCAAAACATGAAATCATTAAGTCGATATAAGACTATTTTCCTTTTGCAAATTATTGGTATATGCTTTTTTGGGCCCCGTGTAACATTGGGGTAATGCTTATAGTAGAATCGAACCAAAAATTCTAGAGACTGCGAAAGCTGCTTTGGATAAACTATATTAAAAATGTAAAAATAACATATTATTTGCGTTATAATATCAAGAAAGTCCAAATCGCCCCCATATATATCAGAAACTAGAATTTTTTTATGAAAACATATATAGTATCTCTGCTCTCGAGCTCATTTTCTGTAAGTAAAAAAATAAAATATTAATGTTACATACACTCTTTTAAAATAAAATGTTAGAAATAATTTCGGTTTTCCATTATTTGATTTTTTAATAACCACTTCATTTAAGGTGAGGTTCTTAAGTAAAATTTAAAAATTATTAAAAAAATCTTGTTCTCTTCTTATAAGAAGAAAATAAGCAAAAGTTTATATTTTAATGTATAGAGTCTATATCATGAACATTTCAAAATGGAGCACTTACTTAGAAATGCTGCGAACGGTGTATTCGTTGGTATGTGTTCCACAATTTCGTTCATGGTGGTAGCAGCCTGTAATAATTATGCAGATAAAAACGTTCCAATGCTTCAATTAATAAATTTAAATATTAACCTTAAACTCCACGTAAAGAAAATTTATGTCTTCGCCAAAATATTCTGCAATCGCTGATACGATACACCTCTCATCGGTGGACTTCTTGAGAGCTTCAGTTAAATTTTTATTTTATGCTTTTTACTTAAAAGTTGCACTTTTTTCATTTTTATGCAAAAGCAAATGCTTTAAATGATATAAATCAATAGATCCTATTTTTTTCAATAATTACAACACACAAACATTTTATTTTCTTAGAAATAACCTTTCATAAATTATATCTTAAAGCTATTTTCACTTTTATTAAACTTTGCGGCCGCAATCGCTAACGATTTTGTTCCGAATAAGGAACACATGGCGTCATTTTGCACGTGTTCAATATTGGTAGCTTAATGTTCGCAAGATTAAACATGCATTGTGTACCGTTGAACTTTTTGTGTGTAGTTGAAGAAAAATGTGTAATTTTAAAGCCATCAATGTGTAATTCTCAATGAAAAAAATTTGAAACTACAAATTATGTATACATTTAGTTTTGGTAATGATCGTACTTTTAAAAACTGATTATGTGAAAGCATTTTTTACACATATTATATGCAAAAATTACACTGATGTGCAATTTTACATGAAAAATTACCAGCTTTATGGTAGTAATTTTCAAACAACTTTTTAAGGTGTACATTTTTTTATAATTATATTTGAGCTTAAAGCCAAGTAAATTCATTAAACAACAGGCTGCAACAACAAGTTTTTTGCAGAACAAATCATCAAGCAGACTAGGCAGACTATTTCGTTGATCGCTACATCAACTCTTTAGTAGATTTCTGCAGTCCATCCATTTTCAAAAGCAAAATCCAAACAGAATTATTTTTGCATTTTTTATCTTTGCTTTTCTACTATTTTGCAAAAAGCAAAAGTTCGAAAAAGTGACTGGTTTCTTTAGTTGAAAACAATTTGCTTGATTCAAGTGAACAATTTTCTTAATGCTGGAATGTTTTCAATTAAATTATTAATTAAATTATATTTTAAATAACCAACTCTGCGTTTGCTTAAATTGAGAAAATATTTTCTTGATATAAGTCTTGTTCCAGGTTCTATAATCAAGTATTTTTTCTTAATTCAAGCAATCATTTATTTTACTCAATTTTAGAAATAATGCTCATTACAAAATTTTTTTCTTAACTTTAACGGCTTAATTTTCAATTTTCTTAAATCAAGCAAAATATTTTCTTATGTATGACACATAACGTACGCAAATAAATAGAGGATTTGCGTGCGTTATGTGTCCACTATGACGATTTTGTTACGGCTTTTTTCACCTATTTAGACACATTTTTTTAATCTTAATTTGTTTTGGGGATTGAGTTTTAGGTTTAAAAGAAGGTTTAGTCCAAAAATATTTGTACAGTATTGCACAATTAATTTTGGAACAGTCTAAGATACAGTAACACCAATTGGAGGACAATATCGTGAGGACACAGGGAGGGTTCCTATAAGAATATTATTTCTTTTCGTGCATGAGCAAAAGGCAATTCGGTTAATTGCTTTGCCTATGTTATGGTGGTGGTCATGAATAGTTGTTTTTTCCTTTGTAATTGGGAAATTTGAGAGAACGAGCGAGAAAATAAATTTGTATCACCATGGTCACCAAATGATTCGGCTGTCCATACCAAATTACGGCATCAAAGCAGTGTTGCATGTCGAAATTATTCACAACATTTGTGTTTTAGTATAAAAGAAAGAAGTATTAGAAATGAAGGGCAACACTTATTAATTGATAAAGTACAAAAAGTAGCAAAAGCTGTATCAGTTTTCAGGGATCACATGACCATCAGTATAACAAACATCGGTCACTGAGCTCATCAAACAAAAAAAAAAAGAGCGTAAAAAAGGGCATGACCGGGGATCATATGACCACCACCATAACATAGCCATTAGAAGAAATTTAGATTTACAGGTTGTGGCAGTGTTTATAACAGTTTTCAGTTTTTTTCATGCTCCAACTATAGATTATAGTTAAGACTCTTAACGAAGCACTATTGACAGCTTATTTTCTACCATCGATAGTAGCGATAGTTTTAAACCATCGATAGTGCATATAGTACTATAGATAGTTTTCCACCTCTACACGTAAACGACTTGACCATATGAGTGGTACAGTGCACTCAAAAGCGGTTAAGATGTGGTGAAAGATTTTCCTCGCTGTGATCGGCCATCAACGTCTTCAACTGAAGGTACCATCGCTTAAGTGACGGAAATGGTAGAAATGTCATTAAAGTTTTAGAAAGATAGCTACTGAACTTTCTGTATCTCACAAATCATTTCGTTATATTTAAAATGATAGAAAAGGTTTCATAATTTTTAGGTAATTTACTTTTAAATTGTTGGCGGTATTTGAATACCAAATCCGATGATCTATTCTTGAGCTGTAATCAGAAATGTGCAAGCACCGTTTCAAAAATTGATTTTTTTTTAAAAAACTTATAAATAGAATTAATAATTTTTTTTTCTTTTGCAGTTAAAGAACAATAACACATCAAAAATTTATAGCGGCTACCGAAACACGGACATTTTGGTTCAATTTGTCACCTAGTGTGCAACTTTTAAATTGTTCCTTCTGAGTTTTGTTTGCTTGCATAAAAAATAAATTTCATCAGAACTTTTTTACACAGTCAACTTTATTTAACTGGATCATAAGCTTCCATCAAAACCTGAAATGAATTGCGTTCAAATTGGGTTTATTTCGTTATCTTAGCTAGAGATATCTCCTTAACTGGCATTAAGTTATTAGCTTCCTTGCTACAGCCGCTCAAAACAAAAGACTTAAGCAACAAACTTGCTGCAATTTTTCTCATTAATTTGCGGTTAATATTGTGCGCATTGCATGCGCACGTTCACATCCTTTTTCACACAAAAACATTAGGTGTTAACTCGTTAACTTACACCGCACACTAGCGTAAATTGCAAGTTTTAATTACCCGACACTTGGCCGTCTGTTTGACTGTCGGTTTGTTTCTATGCCACATATATTTTCTTTATCTTTCCCCTGACTACGTTTAGCTGTTAGTTTCTTTTGTGCACGCGACGCCTTTCGGGCTTAGTATTTCTCTTATCCACAATGTTTGCCACAATGTTTGGTGACAAAAATAATAATTTTTCACAATTTGTTGTTTTTTTATTATGTTGTTGCATTTTAATGAACTCGCATGGGCCTTGGTACAGAAATAACACTTTGCGGTGCGTTGTTAATTAAAAGAAATGATTTTAAAAAAATGCACATTTATTATGCTATTTATGTTGTGTACTAGTCAAAACAAATAAATATAGGTACAGTAAATAGAGAAATGGCAACAACAGTTACAAATCAAGCCGAAAGAAAAATGCGGCTTATTTACCAATTAAAGCGCCAAAATAATATTAAAAAATGCAAGATGAAGAAATTTGAACTTTGGAAATAACACTTTGGAGCTCTAAAACTTTAAAAATTAATTAATCTGGTATTTGAAGAAATTAACCAATTCAGATCAACACACAATTTCAACAGCGCCAGAACCAAAGAAAGATCAGCAAGCAGTTAGAATTGTTATTCTTATTGATAATATATAAATTTAAGCATCTGAGAATTATTTGTCTTTAACTTGTTATTTAGGTGTAATTTAGGTAATTCCAGGTTATCAAAGCATTGGAATACTAGCGTCGATGCTGGTAGTGTGTTTAAGATTATTGCAGGGTATATCTCTTGGAGGAGAAGCAGGAAATGCACCATTTTTAATAGAATGCTCCTAAAAACAAAATAGATATAAAAATAAATTTGAGTAAATTTCTGCTCAATCGAAAGACAATTTCACTTTAAAATCTTGCATTATGATTTTTTTGAAGTGAAAACTTCTTTAGGCGCGTTGAACGATTTTAGTAGAGGGTAAATCATTGGTTTGCATCATCGTATTTTTCCAAGGAAATCGTCCACAATCGGCCACAAGCTCACAAAGAAATCACTTGGAAACTCCTGAAATTAATGCATATAATCTGTTTGTTAGTATAAAAACATTTAAGTTAGGTTGCAATAAGATGTTTGCAACCAAAACGTATTATTAGTTCGGTTTATATTGGTATATACATGCCTTTAAAGTTTGGCAATTTCTTCAGTTGTTGCATTTGTCAACATTTTTGAAAAATTTGCTTTTACTCAAACAGCTGCTATTCATGGTGAGATTTAAAAATGGATCCATCTTCTTCTTTTTCTTCTTTTTTCTGCTGGAACTTCGTTTGCAAACAAGAAAAAGAATGTATTCAAATAATTACATGCATGCTCTTATTTTATTACATATCGTCAAACAAAGTTTGACAATTTTCATACTTGTTGTATTTGTCAGTGGCTTTTTATTTTCACCACTGCGGCATTTTATATTCATAGTTGTCAACTATGGCTGTGTGTCAATCGGAAAGTTTTCAGTCGTAGTAGGATAGAAAAATATCAAGTTGAATAAAATTTGTGTGTGTTGTAATAAATTTGTCGTTTTTGCTGTGTCAAATGGACGATGAAATTTTGACAATTACAAATTTTGACGTTTCACATTTCGGTCGTGTTTTAGCGCAAATATTTTATTTTATTTGCATTTTATCAATTTGCGACATATTTAATTTGAGAGCATGTACTTGCAACATATTTCGTAAACTTGTAATATTGTAAACTTAAAAAAATTAAAAAATAAATTAATGAAAAAAATGAACGAAAGTGCTTGAGTTTGTGTCTGCCTGTGTGTGGGCCAACGGTCTCCAACATCAGCAAGTGCAGCAAAGTTAAATTGGCTTTCTTTGCTGGCGAGCGTCCTCCAAGTGCCAACACCAGCAAGTACAGTGCAAAATTTGTTGCTAGCCAACATTCTCTAAGTGCAACAAGCAAGAGCTAAGTGCTTGCTAGCAGGCAAACAGAAAATATAGTATGCAAAGTGCTGTATATCTTACGCCTTCAATTCGGTTCATCCCCTCTAACGCTGCGCAACCGCTGGGATCTTGTAATTCTCTTTGCGTTGTTGTTGTAAATTTGCTAAGTAGTTATTGTTGTACAGTAAGCTTTAATTTTTCGTGGATGCTTATTTGTAGCTACAGTCAGCATATGACATCGAACTAATTTAGAAAACAGTTTATGCATATGAATTAAAGAGTATATATAATATTGGTAAATCTATTTGTTTTTAGTAAAAGTGTTACCGTATCGGAAATACATATATATATATGTTCAACATATTTACATATATATAATTCATATATATGAACAATTTAGCTCATTGAGAAAATTTAAAGAATATTTATGTGTATTTATATAATAACAATTACGTATTAAACCTGCGAAATAAATAATATTTTCAGTAGTATTTGAATAACTATAGTCTGCTTATCCTAAACATTTTTTTTTTAAACTGTTTAGCTTTAATTTCTTATATGAATTATATATAATTTATAAGCTATAGATATTTCTTAATTTTAGAATATTCTATTTTTAATACACAACGCAATATAGATATGGTGAACATGTATATTGTGTTAGTGTTATGATATAAACAAATATAAATAAGCTTTAATTTTTTTATATTAATTCAATAATGAAATAATTTAAATAAATTACTTTAATTATTTGTATTTTTGATATGGTAACACTTTTCCTTAAAATAAATAGTTTCAGTAATATATAAAAAATTTAATAAATTGTTATAAGCTCTTAACAAAAATAATTCTAATTTCATATGCCGACTGTAGCTACACGATTAGAATTCACAACGTCTACAAAAATTTCCGGCTAACTGCGCCAACAACAATTACCAAGGAAATCTACAAACAAGGACGCACAGAGAAGAACAATATCAGAGCGGAACTTTTAAAACTTTTTGATTTCATCCTACATGTAGGACGGGCTGCAGTATGAGCTTTCGCACATCCTACATGTCCGTCCGACCTGTCAAATCCATCCTACATGTAGGATAGTCCGAAACCCCCTATTAGCATGAAAATTCTTATATAGCAGTAAGGCAGTCCGTGGCAGGACAACGTCTTCCAGGGAATGCTAATATTTTATATATAGGTTTTCGCTTCGGTCGGCAGTCCTCTCACTGCTATACTTTTTTTTTTGTTCATTAGCATACCTCGTGCTTTAAAAACGGTTTTGAAGATGGTGTTTTTCAGTTTTCCTTATTAAATTGAAAGCTAACCTATTACACTTTAAAAAATAAAAAAAGATCCTCCTTCTTCAAATTATTGAAGTGCATTCAAG
Organism: Dichetophora obliterata; assembly: GCA_963920525.1. NCBI lineage: Eukaryota > Metazoa > Arthropoda > Insecta > Diptera > Sciomyzidae > Dichetophora > Dichetophora obliterata. The sequence continues at coordinate 107,183,482 of OY986438.1, forward strand.
ACATACAAAACTATATCTTAATACTCTTTTAAATTTTTCAATACGACTCTTGCAATAAATGAAGAAAAGAATTTCATAAATTGTTTTTTTTTTAAAAAACGGATATTTCTAAATAAACTACAACAACATGAAGAGTATGCGTAAATTTGCTATAAATTAAAATTAATTCACGTTTTCATAACTTTTACACAGGATAATAAAAATCAAAAAATTTTATATATTTGCAAAACTCTGAGTATATTTAATGTAACTTACGCATAATTGTGCAGTTGATTAAACTATGGAAAACTAATGGAAAAATTAAAACAAATACACTGTTGAGAGCATTACTTTACATAAACGCTTTTAAACTTTTATTTTCTTCGAATGAATTGTCAACTCATTGTATATTGCAAAGGATAGTCAGACAAAATTTTCAGTAATAAATCGCGCCAATAGTGTAAATAGTATGGTTGTTATAATCAAATGTAGTTAAAAAAAATTTTACGTTTTTTAAACAAATTAAAAGTTTGAAGCCCCTTATCTCAAAATTATTTTATGAGTGATAAAAAGATAGCCCTTCTATCTGGTTTCATTACAAAAATTTTAAGTATATATATGTCAGTAAAAAAGTCGTAATTTATAAAATTGTAGCAATTTTTAACAAAAAAGCAAAAAACATTTTCTGTTAAAGAATAATTTTATTGTAGGCTCATTCCATAAGATTTCGTTAAGGGTGGTCGCCTCGCCATCTAAAAAAAATTGGCTAAAAGATATGTAAATGGCCCATTATTAAAGACAACAAAACAATTTTATTAATCTTTTCTTTTTTTTTCACCGATAGCCCGTTGTGCCACTCGAAACGCTTCAGGGTCGCCCGAAAAAACATTTTTTAGTTGTATACGATTTCCCTAATATCTTTACTTCTATGATAGGCATTGACTTAATTTAAAAACAGTTTAACAGAAAAGTAACTGGTCTTTTAAGTAAAATATAATTAATTTTTATTTAATTATGTATAAGGTGTGAAAGAATTACTTAAACTTTTGGAAAAAAATAAAATTTTTTATATTTTTTAGCCATCATGTTTTTGGAAGTTAGAGTTTTTCAAAATTTATTATTTTTTTCTTAATTCTTATTCAAATACTCTTTTATTGAATAACGTAGAAAAATTAAAAAAAGAACTATTCAGTTTTAGCAGATGCTGTAAGAAACTACTTTACAAAATTGTGTCAACTATTGGACACTGCATCTCTAAAGACACACATATTAAGAATCTTTATTTTTTTATATTTTTTAGTATCACTTCCCTGCAAACATTTGGAAGATTATTGAAAGAGAAGTTCATTTGGCGAAACACTTGCGATTCGCGCAAGGTTTCTTTAAAAGATGGATTGCTTTTCCTTTGCTCATTCCCGCGATTGTTGGAAGATGGATCGCTTTTCGATTGTCCAAGCGATGAATAAGCTATTCAAGAAAAATCTTAAAAGTCTTCCTTCGCTCATTTCGTCGATCGTTGGAAGATGGAAAAATTTTAAAAAATCGATCGCTGGAATATGAAGTAGACTATTCCATACACTTCTCCCCTAAAAATAATTATCAAAAAATTTAAATAATTTTTTTTTATTGAATTGTCGTACGGAAACTGAAAATATTTATATCGGTCCGATTTTCGGTGGTTGATTGTTTGTTGTCCGATTGGAAAAAGAATGTCCCCTGTAACACAACTTGTAACGTTCCACAAAGACGCTACGCAACAAATCGCTGAGGAATCCGAATCGTTTAAGACTCCTTTTTCCGATTCGTTTGCGACTCTTTCCGCGAATCGCTAAAAACTTCTCTCGGCGATTCGTTAGCGACTCTTCCCAGCGAATCGCTTAAGAACACTTTAGGCGATTCGTTCGCGAGTCTTCCCGGCCAATCCCATTTATGGCCTCAGCTGCGTACAGTCGGCGATACCCAAATGACTCCCATATGAGCTCGCCGGCGATTGTCTCATCTTCCAAGTGATTCGGTGGAGGCTCTGAGGCAATTGAAAATGTTTGTAGGGTTGTTTTCAATACACTGATACTTTCAAAGATTCAAACCTTGCGAATTATATCTATGAGATAGGCAAACTTTTTATCACCAGCAAAAGGGCAAACGGAACTTCTTATAACATGCTTTCTGCAACCCCTTAGTGTTATGAATGACATCATGGGCTAACGATAGAAGAAATAGAATTCAAAAATAGATTGTGTTGTCTCTTATAATGGGGTATTTACATATATTTTTATCAATACGTATATTTTTCTGGATGGTGCGAAGATTTTTTTTTTATTTAATCTTATGGAATTTAATCTTAGGATACTTCAATAATAAAAATATTTTGAACGTGCAACAAAGAAGGCCAAGGTGGGTCGGTCGGCCAACAAGGTCATGGCGACAGTTTTTTGGTATGCATGCGGAGTATTTCACACCGATGACGTTGAAAATGGTAGTCTCAATGAAAAAAATACTTATATTGGTATCTTATACCAATACTTATATTGGACTGAAACTCAATCCACCATATTCCCAAGATTTAGCACCATGCGACTCTTTCCTATTTCCAGGCATTAAAATATGGCTCAGCGGTTAATGACTTGGGTCGAATATAGAAGTCATCACTGAAACAAACGCCTACTTTGTAGACCTTTATAAGACCTATCGATCTAAAAGAAGACTATGTTGAGAAATAAAACTATTTTTTACCGAAAAAATACCTTTTATTAACAAAAGAACTCTTTCATTAATATGCTCTCGTATATGTACATAAGATTCATTAAACTTATTAAATTGCTGATTGAATTAAAATAAATTGCTAAGAATTTATTGCAAGATAGTTTTTTATTAGGACCTAGTTTCGAGCTATCTCATCACAAAGTAATTTAATTCATACTCATCTATATGATTTTAAGACACATAGTTTTAGGATAAACATAATGGCACTTAGTAATAGAAAAGAAAAAAGTCACTCCTAGAGTCTAACTTCATTAGGCGATTATAAGATGCTTTTAAAGATTGGTAGTAATAAAGCAGACTTAACAAAACTTCAATTCAGTGAATTTATTGTGAATTGCATAGCGATTTCACATGCTTGACAACCGCTTCACATTGAACACACCCCTTTGACATCGGATATAATCGAAAATGAAGAAGAACAATTCAAACGTAAGTTTGTTATTATTTTCTGCTCAATTTTTGTTTATTTAATTATATTTTTATAGAAACGTGAAAGAGATCGAAATTGGACATGGGAAAAAAGGAATTTCTCAAGGAGGTACTTGCTCGATACGTCCACACAGTGGACTCTAAAATTAACAACACAAACATGCTCGCAAAGAAAAATAATACCTGGAAGGCAACTGCCACCGAAATGGAAAGTAATGGAGTCTTTTTAACCATTCCGAGGGCTCAATGGATGAGGATGAAGACGTTACCGCGCCCAAACATTTCAGTTTTTAAAAGATCGGCAAATGCAACTGGTATCGGCAAGCAACCAAAAGAACCCAATGAACTGGATTATGCCATTCAAAAGTTATTGCCGATGGACTTTGAGGAAGACAGTGCACAGTTTGATAGCGATGCACATTATATTGCCGATGTAAAAGGTAGCAGTGAAGTAGATAGAGGTGCTGCTACGGATGCTAGCTTCATCTATAGCAGCAGCGGTGTTGCCGAGTGTAGAAGTACTGGGGGAAAAAACATTGCAGCTATAAGTTCCGGTGAGAAAAGTGCTGATGATTGAAGTATAGTCGGTGGTGCAGTTGTTGAGGGTGTTAGTGATTGAATTGGAAATTGCACTTGAAGAAGTATTATTTAAAGTTACTAAAGAAATAATATATAAAAAATTGGAATTAATATATATGTAAATTATAAACGAACATAGAAATAATACAGATTATATGAATATTAGGCCGGGTCGATTTATTTTTCGACAATTTCCCTATGATTTCCGTATTCTATGGTTTATTCCATGAAAATTTGCCAAAGGAACCATACCTCTATCGTTAAAATCGAGTCCCCTACTTTTTGTTGGTAGATTTTTTCCCAAATTGACGTTCGTATGAAATATTACCTACACGTTCACATCCATAACTCAAAAACCATCGATCGAGTTCAATCGCCAGTAGGTGCGTTGGAAAGGTGAGCTCATTTTGATTAATTTACAAAAAAAACTCCAACATTGGTGCAACGGTTCAAAAGTTACGGGCATTTTTGTCCAAATTTTGGAGCATTTTTCCATTTTTTTCATGATTTTGTCCAAGATTTTGTCTTTTACTACACTCAAATTTAATATTTTTTTTTGATAATAGGTTGATAGATACTTTATTATCTCTTAATTTGAATTTTTGCAAAAAAAAAAAAAAAATAAAAAGGGAAAAAAAAATCAAAAAGTTGGTTTTATGTGTTATTTTGTTTTAGCAATATCGCATGAATTAATCAACCAAATTCGATAAATTTGGGCTTTAACTCTTCGTTTTGAATTGTAAATTGAATTAAATAATGGATTGAGCCAAAAAAATGGCCATGAAAGTAATATTCTTGGACAAAATCATGAAAAAAATGGAAAAATGGTCCAAAATTTGGACAAAAATGCCCGTAACTTTTGAACCGTTGGACCAATGTTGGAGATTTTTTTTTTGTAAATTGATCAAAATGAGCTCACTTTTTCAACGCGCCTACTGGCGATTAAACCCGATCGATAGTTTTTGAGTTATGGATGTGAATGTGTAGGTAATATTTCATACGAACGTCAATTTGGGAAAAAATCTACCAACAAAAAGTAGGGGACTCGATTTTAACGATAGAGGTATGGTTCCTTCGGCAAATTTTCATGGAATAACCCATAGAATACGGAAATCATAGGGAAATTGGTGAATTTTTTTCACTCCCTACAAATCGACCTGCCCTAATGAATATATTCAACACAAGGACCCAAAAGTACAAATAATAATAATTTTTGTATATGAAATAAAGTGTCTGTCTCTTATTTTGAAACTAGTATAAAAGCTTGTCCTACGACAGGATCTCCGCACACTTCCTTTTTGGAGCCAGTTGCCGAAAGCACTTTATTCTTTGATTTTTTTCTTTAATTGATTTTTGAAAAATACAAATGTACCACTTTACATAACACTTTTCGTATTGAAGCAGTGTTGAAAAGGTAGTTAGATCAAAATATTACTGTTGTAAAAAACTAGTACTGTCACTGATAAGTATCAAATATATAGCATTCTCACATTTATTTAACCCAAGCGCAAATTAGTTTAACCCAAACGCAAATCAATTTGACCGAAACACAAATCAATTTAACCCAAACGCAAATTAAATTAACCTTAACGCAAATTATTTTAACCAAACGCAAATAAGTTTAACCTAGGTGCAAATTAAATTAACCTAAGTGCAAATTAAATTAACCCAAACCTAAATCAAATTAACGCAAACAAAAATTGAACGTACAATTTCGCAATGGGCTACATATAGAAGATATCAACTTTTATTTATTGAAGAATGTGGTTTCAATTTACATTTAAGAAAAAGCCAAGCTCGTTCCAAGGCAGGTAGCAGAGCAAGAGTGGTTGTGCCCTCAGTGAGGGGCAGAAATACCATTTTAATAGCAGCAATCAATAGTAATGGCATTATTCATTATAAGATAACTTCAAATTCAACATGCAACTCTGACAAATTTTGTTCATTTTTAAAAGCATTATTAAAGAGCTCCAAGAAGGGTTTTTGATTTTAGACAATGCAAGGATCCACAAAACGGAACAAGTTCGTGCTACGATAGCAAGTACCGACCTACATCTTAAATATCTATCTCCTTACTCCCCAATGCTGAACCCTATAGAAAAATGCTTTTCAAAGGTTAAAGCTCATGCTCGACAAATGTTAGTCGAAGTGAACCAGGATCAAAATCTGCAAACCATCATTGAAAGTAGTGTACGACGCATTACATCCACCGATTGTGCCAACTTCATAACAGACATGAATTTTTTGGATCCAAAAGCTGCCTCTTTACAAATCTTATCTTAACATTTAATAATAATTTCTTTTATGAAGAACATTACATTATATGTATATGATATACATAAGAAAAAAGTTCAATTTTACGTTCAATTTTTATTTGGTTTAATTTAATTTGCGTTTGGGTTAATTTAATTTGTACTTATGTTAATTTGCACTTAGGTTAAACTTATTTGCGTTTGGTTTTAATTAATTTGCGTTCAGGTTAATTTAATTTGCGTTTTGGTTAAATTGATTAGGTTAAATAAATGTGCGAATGCTCTATTTACTGTGCATATTTTCAGGCTGAAAATTTTTGAGAACAGTATGTCTTGTGAAAGTAGTTTACTATCAAAAAATAAGTACAGTTTGAGAAACACTTTATGCGGAGCAGCATTCCTGCCTTTTATGTATTAAGATGTGCATACTTTCAGGCTGGACAGTTTGAGAGATATTAGGCACAGAGCACCGTGCTTGTCTTTTATATATTAAGATAAGTTTTTCGTGATTAATGAACTCAAAGAAAGAAATATAAAACACTGGATTTGGAAATACAATTAAGAAAACGATCTTAATAAGGCTTGGAATGAAATTGGGGATAGGATAATTGTAAAAAGATAAGGAAAGTTATGACCACTGTTTAAACAAAATAAAAGACTTCCGCTTAAGAACTTTAGTTTTATTAAGTAAAACTGCTTTATTTATAAAAAATATTTAAAAAAATATTGTTGTATTATATTTAGTTATTGTTATGAGTGAAATAAATGTATATAAACGTGCTTCTAGACTGCCGTTCTTTTCACTGATATGTCCTTCTGCTGCGTAAGGATTGAATTCGTTGTGGGCTATTTTCAGCTTAAGAAAATAATCACGTTCTTAAGTATTTATATTTTTAATTTCAACATTACTTACTATTTTGAGAAGTAACTTCTCAAGTAATATGTTTAAATTGCAATGTATACCGTTAAAGAAACATCTGAAACAAATTTTTTGTTTGACCAAAAGTCCTTTCGACTATTCCTCGTGCCAGAATATGATATCATTGATATCTTTTTTCAGCTGCTGTTATGCTATGTTCACACTGAGAGCTAAATGCGCTTTTAGAGCATTTACAATATATATTTGTCCCTGTTACTCCTACAACGAGTAAAGGGCCGTTTGTAAATGTGGATTTCGTAAATGTGGATTTCGTAAATGTGCATTTAGCTCTCAGTGTGAACTGTGCTTAGATATATTTATTTTGTTTTTTTTATCTTATTTTTGATTTTAAATAAAAACGGTTTTTCACAAAATTGATTTATATTAAGGTAGTAAGTAGGCTAATGTGACGACCGAAATTTTAACTTTTTTCATAAATTTCCTTAAATAAGAAAATAAAATGCGATTGTTTTGAAATTTTAACATTTTTTATTGATGTCTTAAAGTTAGCTTTAATACATCATTAGAATAGCTTTTAGTCTGTGCTTCCCCGAAGTTTCGAAAACGTAGTTTCGAGAAAAACGTGTTTAAAGTTTTTACAGCAATTTCATATACGTTACGACGCTCTCTTTTCTTTTGGCTGTAACTTTAAAAATATTTTAAATTTCGGTCTAAGACTTTTAGAGTAAATTTTTAAGATTTAGTTTTGATATTTTATTGCGAAAAATATAAAAAAATTATTTTTTGAATTCGTTACACTGGACTATTACCTTTAATAAGTAATTAAATGTTAGCTGGATCTAATTTTGAATCTCTTATAAAATAAACATTTTGTTTAGTAGATTTACTTATGCATCTTTACATCATTTGATTTTTTTTTTTGTGGATGTACTTCTATTTGGTACAAATAAAATAAAAATAAACTGGCCATTTCAGCCCTTGGAAGGACTTTGACCTAGCTTCTATTGATCAATTGTGATGTGCGTATTATTAAATGTTTGATCACAAATTACCGAGAACTGGACCTACGTGTTTTATGCCGACTCCGAACGGCTTATGTTCTCAAGAAGCTTTGCATGGCAATTTTTACTCTCTGAGGTTTGCCATTGTCTGCAGAGAGGTGACGACCGAACAGAAAAATTAATTCAATTGAAAAAACTTTCTGTCTGAGCTGGAATTGAACCCGGGCTGCCGCGGTTCTTTAGCCTAGGGGTCACGCACTACACCCACTAGGCTACGGCCGCCACTATTTGGTACTTCTATATTTATTCTATGTACATTCTATTTATTCTATGTACTTCTTTTGTACCTCTTTTTAAAGTCTGTGCGTGTACTTCTTTTTGCTTTGAAAATGTTGGTCACATTAATTATGCCCCATGCTTTTCATTCGTTGAAGCCTTGTTTTTAAGTAAGATGAATTACAAATTCGAGAGTCATGTGCATTTCCTTTTCAATGAGCTACAAAGGCCAAAATTCGGTAATTGGAATCGACAAGAGTCTAAATGTTAAGGGAGCAAAAACTTCTCCTACGACGGTACCGTGCTCTAAGTTCTTAACAGCCACCAAATCCTGATTCATATCCGTAAATTCTGTGAAAGTTTTAAAACACTTCATGAATGCAAGCTTAAAATATTGCAATTGGCTATTTTCAAATAAACTTCAATCTTACTGGTATCTAGTTGATAGCTTTGCGATAAGTCGCAAAGTAATGCAAACTATTTCAGATGGTCAAATAGAGGATCCTCTATTCGATCCTCTGTTATTTAAAAGTTTGATGTTATCATTAACCAAATCTATGATAATACAAGCAGTTTCTTTGTCAAATCTGAAAATGATCTTAATAGCTTAAATTGTAAATTATATAATATTATATACTTAACCTATAGTTTTTAAATTTCCGTTTCATTGTAGAATTCAAAAGAAATTAAACGGCTTTTAAATATTTGCCCTTCTGTTTGTGGTATCATTATTTATTTCAAAATCACGAATTATTCCTTCATCCTCCATTTTTGATTGAAATTTTTTTATTTGACACTATGAATTCGACTAAAAACACAACGAACCGCATCTAGTAGTTTACTTTTTTAGAACTGCTTTTCTAAACTTATTTGTTATTGTTAATACCGATTGAATACTAAAGTCGACTTTAAGAAAGATTCGAGTTAGAATTCATTTATTACTAAGAGCCAATGTCTAATATTGTTGCAATTTCCAGTTGTTTTTATTTCTGAAAATATTATATCTTAACAAATTTGTTTGAGACTCTCTTCATCAGAGTCATCAAACTGTCCAAGGAACCAGCCATCACAATAGGGTGAATATCTGCTAGGTTAAGGTGACATAAAAGGAAACGGGATTTCAAAAGATAGCTCTGTACTGGATTGACGCACTGCGGTCAAGATTTTCATTGGGGTAGTCAAGAAAAGAATCGATTATGCAGTTAAAAAATAAAAATATGTCCTGGTCAGATGATGAGAGATGACTGTGTTACTTCCCGCTGCCTTTTGCTGAAACTCTGCAAAAAAGGACGAAATCCCTACTATCAATGATAAAAAATTAAAGTCGCATTTTTAAGGGGTTCCTTGCGGGACACTGCAATATTGGCAAAAATACCTCTAGTCTGGGGATCCCTCATCTAAGCTTTGGTAGAAGTTGCGGAGATGTCAAGGAGGTGGATGGTTCAACAAACCTAGTTCCACCTTATTTAAGTCCACTTCTTTTATACGTTGTCGTTCTTTGTCCCACTAACCAAGTAAATCACAATGAACCAATAGAACCATTTGTCTGCAGCCCTGGTTGCACATCCCTCTTATTCTAATCTAATTTGACCTAACCATATTTTAACAAAAAATTGTTTTTATAAACACGATGAAATGGGGTAAATGAAGTTAGTAATCGGTTTCCGGCAAACAACTTGTTTATTCCATTGATACTGGTTTCTTCATAACAAATAGTCGGCCTTATTAGTTAGATATAATTTTATTTGGCTCTAAAAATAAAATTCAACAAATAGTCACCACTTCAACGTCCAGAAATTCATTACTTGTCTTTATTGGAAGCCAATAATAATTATCCAATTAATTTTGTCAATTTTGCCAAAAATAAATTCCTTACCATTACCTTCAATACCAATAGAAGAGCTATTAATTAAAAACATTTCGACAGATGCATTCAATTGAACCGAAATGTAAGATAATGTTGCACAATCTTTAGCCCCTGTGACCACCCGCTTGACTGTGACCGAATAACTACAAATTAAGTTACATGCTCTGAATGGAAGCTGCACCGAAGTGCACCACAGTTTGAAATCTTAAATGCTCCGCATATGAATCATAATGCGAAGCACGTTCACCATATTTTATGTTAGCTGTCAATGGAAATGGTTTCAATTAAATACGCAGACAAAAAACACCAAAGGAAAATTTAACGAAGTTATCAGCCATCTGACCATTCTTAATAAATGCCTCAAGTGCAGCAGCAAAGAGTAGAGGACGGCGGAAATCCAAAGATATGACAAAATGACAAAATGTCAGAAAATGTCAAAAGTTGATATATAATGCGTGCGATTGTTGCGCCGATAGCTGGCTAACAATTTATCTTCTTTATCAATGAAATTAATTGATAAATGAAATAATTTAAACAATTAATTAAAGCCAAAACGTTGCACGTCTGACGGGCTGAGTTGTAATAATGTAGCAGCACAGTAGCAATGGACAGCTACCAGCAGTGATTCGATCCGTTGAGATAGTGATCGCACGCCCAAAAGTGGCAAAAACAACACTTCACTGGAAATTGTTGCCACTATCGCAGGATGCAGCAACAAGTGTGTTGGTGGTTATGTTGTTGCAAGAACAAAAAAATAATAATAAGAACAACAACAAGAAAACCAAATAAAAACACAACTAATAACAAGCACTGAGTGTGTGCTGCTTTACAAAATACAATCTTACAATTGAAATCCACTTCGAACCCACACTTTATTGCATTAATCTGAGGTTTATTATCTAAAGAACGTTGTGACTGGAGTTCATCTGCTGCATCAGTTGCCCCACGCATGCAGCACACACAGCAGCGCACACAGCAGCGCACACTTGCAGCCAGCCAGTCAAACAGCATCAATCAATCTCAATTATTTCACATTTGGTGGAGCACATCTTCGATCATTTGGTGACAAAATTATTTTTCATTTTTATTTATCTCTCTTGAGCACCGAGCTAGCTCAAAGAACAACATGAGCTGCGTTTATAGCACCAACAACAACAACAACATCAGCAATAATGTTGTCAAACCAACATGCGACAATTACCATTACAACAGAAAAACGCTGCTGTGCTGCATGTTGTGCCGTAGTGTTGTTGTTCTTGTTGCATGCAATATTCTTGTGGTGCTACGCAGCAGGCGTTCGATTTGTTGCAAATCGTCTCTGACAAGCAAAGTGCTACCAACTGATTAAAAACGCAGGTAAATAATTGGCGCAAAACGCTTTGTTTTCGTTTAGTAACATAGTTTGGAATTGAAGCTAAATGTTATTTTTTTGAAGTGAAAACTTCTTTAGGCGCGTTGAACGATTTTGGTAGAGGGTAAATCATTGGTTTGCATCATCGTATTTTTCCAAGGAAATCATCACCAATACAGACAGCAAAGATAACAAGATAGGAAAATTACAAAAAATAACCTCAAAAATGTTTGCATGTATTTGTGCATAAAAAAATCGACAGTGATCGTCACTCTTGTTCTTAATCGGCCGCAAGCTCACAAAGAAATCACTTGGCAACTCTTAAAATTAATGCATATAATCTGTTTGTTAGTATATAAATACTTAAGTTAGGTTGCAATAAGATGTTTGCAACTAAAACTTATTATTAATTCAGTTTATATTGGTATATATATGCCTTTAAAGTTTGGCAATTTCTTCAGTTGTTGTATTTGTAAACATTTTTGAAAAATTTGCTTTTACTTAAACAGCTGCTATGCATGGTGAGATTTAAAAATGGATCGATCTTCTTCTCTTTCTGCTTTTTTCTGCTGGAACTTCGTTTGCAAACAAGAAAAATAATGTATGGATTGAGTGTTTTAACCAAGGCTCATTTATAAGGTTGTGGCACTTGAGAGCGAGCTCGGTCGAACTGTCAGAATGGATGAAAAGAAATCAAGCAAATAAATGCATATAACCATGATACAATTATTTTACAAGGTAGCCGTGACAGCTTTTTGGCGATTGGTAGTTGTCAAAAACAGCTAAAGAATGTTGTAGTTTGCTGCTGTTGACTAGCTATGTGCTTATTTTTAACTTACCTTTGATTCATTAAATTTATTCGCGAAGTTGATTGAAATGTTTTTAGTTTGTTGCGGTTGACTAGCTATGCTTAATTCGTCGCTTATTTTTTTCACTTTTCTTTGATTAATTGCATAAACAGCTAATTTTGACAACTACCCATCGCCGCTCGTGAGAAAAAAGCCAGTCTGCGCGGCTACCTTGTAAAATAATTGTATCATGGCATATAACAAAGAAAAGCACAGTGACAGTTCGAACAAAGGCGGAAAAAAGAGTGCAATTCTCTCAAGTGCCACAACCATATAAATGAGCCTTGGTTTTAACATTTTAATCTTTAAGTTGTGATAAAGGAATAGGTTGAACATTCAAATAATTACATGCATGCTCTTATTTTATTACATATCGTCAAACAAAGTTTGACCAAAGAGTAGTAAAGAGTTGTCAGTTCTGCACAGTTGCGTTTGTGCAGCTATTTCTGGTCAGCGGACATTGGGCGAAAGTGGATGTGAAGGAATGCGATAAGAATGAAATTTGTCGCCTGACTTTGCTCAGCTCTGCTTAGCTGACGTAGCTTTGTGGTTCTGACGCTTAGCGAAGAATGAGCTGTATGAGTGCGAAGAAATAGAAAATAGAAAGCGTGTGATGAAGCGAAAAGAAAATAGTTTGCTATTGTTTCTTTTCGCTTTGGTATGACTTTTTTTGTTTCCTATAAGAATCTTGCACTCATATGATTATTTACATTTTTTAGCTAGATTAGGATTTGGTTAATTGAATGAATTCGCCAATTTCAATCTTTTTGAATTATGAGAACATTTTCATGCCCCCCTTTACCTATAAATTTATTTTAATTCTTGCAGTTAAGAAATTTTTTAATTTGAAGCTACTTTTTTTACCAATTTCCAGGTACTATGAATTCAGCAAATTTTTTCATTTGAAGCTAAATTTTTTACCAATTTCCAGGTACTATGTATTTAGGAATTTTTTTAATTTAAAGCAAAAATTTTTAACTAGATTGGATTTGGTAAATTAAATGAATTTACCAATTTCCTGCTATTTAAATTATGATAAATTGATGAACATGATTTCAATTTAAATTTTTAGCTACATTGGATTTGGTAAATTAAATGAATTTATCAATTTCCCTCTTTTCAAATTATTATAAATTGATTTAAATGATTTTTAAGCTTCATAGTATATACACATAGATGAGAAGTATATACTTTCTTTATGTAAAAATATATATACAAATTTCTGTCAATTGTTGCAGGTATTTCGAAAATTTTTTCATTTTAAACAAACTCAGAATGTGTACGAAAGTGTTTAATATATTAAATACCATCTAAAAGTTTGAAACATTAAAATTTAAGTATTTTGTTGAGTTTTCAAATCAAAAATATAAAACTAATTGTGTTTGTTTAATAATCCAAGAATGGTATTAATATTTAAAGATATTTTAATCATTTTAATTTACTTCTTTAAACAGTAATTGTTATGGTGACATAAAATTCCTTGTTTTTTTTTTTTGTATTTTGGGATTTTATTAAAATTTTGTATAAAATCTATTTGCTGAAGGTATAATTTTTTTTAAGTTGTAAAAAGTTTTTAATTTTAGCAAATAGATTTTTCAATAAATTTATAAAATTAATCAATTAATTAAGGAAGCAATAAATTCATCTTTTTATGAATTATGAATTTATTTATGGATTTTTTAATAAATTAATAAAATTAATCAATTAATAAAGAAAGCAATAAATTCATCTTTTATTCATTTTAAAGCAAAATTATGTCTTACTTACATATGAATTTATTTTGCAGTTTCGGTTTTGAATTGTTGCTGTTTTAAAACTTACCTCATTTTATTCTTCTAATTCAATAAAAAATTAAAAAATTTTTAAGCTTGCCCTTATTATTTAATATAAAACAGTGCTTATTATATAATATAATATCTTAAAACCTAGAATGAAATCTTATTACTTAATGTAATAATTTAAAACTAAATGAAAATCTTATTACATAATGTAATAATTTAAACCTAAATGAAAATCTTATTACAGAATGTAATAACTTAAAACTAAATTGAAAACTTATTACATAATGTAATAAATTATCAAGTAAGGCAAACACTTTGAGTGGATTTAACTAACCTAAGTAATATAATAAAGTAAATATTTACAATTTAAAACTAGAAAAGTAAAAGTATTAGTTGTACTTCCAATATTTACAGTAACAATATATTTACAGATATGTAAATAAAGTAATTTAATAAACGGTTATTGCAACCTCAAAAATTTATGTACAATATATACATTATAAAATTTAATTTTTACAATATTTACAGTAAATATTTACACAAATGTATTTACAATATTTACAGTAAATACAAAAAGCTTTTGTTGGTCCGGGAAAAAAAAGACAAGTAAGAATTTGTTGTGTTTGAAAGATGGAAAGAATTTAATAACCTGAAATAGTAAATAGAAAATTTTGAAAATTATAAATGAGTCTACTGAGCCCAAAGTTGAAAACGGTCATTTTTAAAAAAGAAAAAAGAATTTGTAAGCGATGCCATAAGAAAGATTTCGAAATATTATTATCGAATAAGCCTCGCATGGTACAGCAGTTAATGCAACTTATATAAGCGGCTAGTATACAGCAAAAAATCATGGTTATGCAAAACGTAGTCATTTTACCAATAACAAAATTTAATACTCGAAACTTTACGGAAACTAATATTTTATATATAGGTTTTCGCTTCGGTCTGCAGTCCTCTCACTGCTATACTTTTTTTTATTCGCATTAAACTTTATTAAGGCATAGTCCTGATAATTTGATAAAAAGATGTTTATTACGTTAAAAATATTTACTTAGTAAATTTCTTTAGTTCACCACTTTATGTCCTATATTCAATTAAATGTGGCGTCACATGGCTTATAGTGAGCGTACGATCAAAACGCTTCCAACCTTAGAGACCTCATTTGTCAAAATATGATAAGTAGCTTAGAAGTTTGAGGATAAGTTGGCTTTCTGTCCTCTAGACGGCGCCATATTAAGTTCAGTCACATGGTTTTGAAGCAGCGGACGAGGAAAACACTTCTAACGATTCCTCATTTGTCAAAATACGATAAGTAGTTTAGTATACTTTATGTTCTCTAGAGGGCGCTATATTAAATTGTACGTGACGTCGCATAACATTTAACTAGCGGACGATCAAAATGCTTTCAATGATACCTCATTTGTCAAATTATGATAAGTAGTTTATAAATTAGGAGTTATTTATCCTATAGAGGTCGCTTTATTTAATTAAATGTGACGTAACATAGCCTATAACCAGCAAACGTTCAAAACGCTTCTAACGATACCTCATTTGTCATATTATGATTAGTAGTTTAGAAATGAGAGTGGAACATACATACATACAAGCATACATACATACAAGCATACAAACATACAAACATACAAACATACAAACATACAAACATACAAACATACTAACATACAAACATACTAACATACTAACATACAAACATACAAACATAAAAACATACAAATATACAAACATACAAACATACATGCATACATACCGGTCAAACACATATACCGCTCCTTTTGCTTCGCCGTAGTCGGGTAAAAAAACTAGTCGACTCGATATGCCGCAGAAAGTAATTGATTTGTGTAGCGACCAACAAAACAGCTGTTTAGTCTGCTGTTTAGCTGTTTTTTTGTTTTGTAAAGAACTTGTTGTTTTCGCAACCTATGGCTTCATGAACTTATATCGCATAAAGCTCAAAATGTTGTTGCAAAAAAATTTGAAATAATAATACAAAATGCCATCATCACATTCAATTTTCGTAAAAATTATGACATAATTTGTCCTATACAATGGCATTAGAAAATCAATATTGTAACAGTATGGAGAGGTAAATTAATAAATTTTTAAATCAAAAATTATAAGTGTCAGAAGCAATGCGATAAGCAACAACAACAACAAATCGCCTGATTACTAGAAATCACATTTAATTAATTCTAAATTCTAGAAAAGATAATCAAAGCGTTCTCTAAATCATAACGCACAGCGGCAGCAACAACGATAACAACAACAACACTACCGATAAAATCTCAACAAAAACAATAACAACAACATAACTAGAACTGCAACAAGCCGTTAACAATGAACTTTTCTTTAACAAAATTCATGGCTTGACTTTGAACACTGCTTTATGATTAATAATAAAATTGGAAGCCAGCCAGCAGTCGAACAGTTAAGCAGACGGACATCTTGTTGTAGATTGTATTTTTTTCTTTCTGAAGCCTGTAATGTTGCAGTTGCGGTTGTTGTTTTCGCATTTATTGAAATTTTAATTCAACACCTACTATAACAATGCAGCTGCAGCACAGTGACCACAGTTACCACTAGCTCACGATTGCCCATATTTTGGCTTAGAATACAGCACGGCACACAGTGACAACACAGCGCCAGCCAGCACAAAGCCATTGATTTAATGGTTTTTTTTAACTTAAAGCCGCGAGCTATTTTTTACCACCCTCCCCCAACGTCACACATCGATCGACGGTCATAACTTTAATTGGTAATTATTATATTTTTATTTTTGCTTTTCCAAATCGAATTGAATAGAATTAAAGAAAAATATCAGCCGTTGTAACGCTTTTAATGATTGTTTTGCATGCGAGCGCGCTTTGTAGTTAAATTAAATGAAAAACTCCGTATGAAAATTACAAAAAAATTAGTACTTCGTGGGAAATTTACGTAGTTTAGAGCTGACTAAGTATTAAATTGGTTTTTCAAATAAAATTAAATGTAGTTCCATTTTGGCGCATGCAAAAATGCAATAAATGCAGCTAGGTACGTGCAATGATTTAAAATTAAACTCTCGGTTTTTAAAAGAATGCATATTTATAAGCATCATCAAGCAAAATTTAATTAAATGTCGTCATTTTATTTGCTTTCAAAAACGCCTAGTGAAAGAAATGAGTAAATAACTAAAGATATAAGACGCGAACTTGAATCAAATGCATCATATTGTTGTCAAACTTTAATTTTTAAAGGTATTTTTAAGCTATATTAGCTTGTAAAATTTTATGGTATATCCCAGCAAAATTTTTGATACAAATGTGACATGCATGCTAAGGGACTAGAATACATTTTATAGATCCAATTGTGCTTCTTCTTAGCCTTATCGAGAAGAGCTTTTAAGAGGCATTCTCATAAACTACTTTTGGAAGGTATTTAAATAGCATTTAAATTCAATTAAAGTAAAAAAAAATATAAATAATAATAATAATGTATAATTTAGTTATTTTGCGTGGTATTTTTTAAACCCCCAACAAAACCCAACCACTTCCACTTCCTACTTCCAACACCAAAATGCTGTAAAAATCAGGAGAAGGGATTCAGGGACTCAAAGAAAACTTTCATTGAAAAAATTCTTGTAGGACTTCTAGAGAAGACTAAGGAAAGCATTCCTCCCTTTTCCAATGACATGCACGCTTTCTGGGTATGAAAGTGGAAGGGATGGAATTCAAGACATTCCCTTCCACTTTACCTTCATTTGGAAGCACTTTGTTTGCTGTGAAGTTGCTTGAATATTATAAATTATAATTATTATTCACATACATATAAAAATATGTGATGCTCCCAGAAAAAGGGTACGACTATTATTCCAAGAGTGAAAAATAACTTAATTAAAATAATAGTTGAATTAATTTAATAAAATTAATGCAAGTATACATTAAGGCAATCCTTGTTTATGAAATTTAAAAATTAAATTTCTGACTTGAGGCAGTAGTTTGACTTTACCTGTTTTAACTTTACTTTAAAGCTTCCTGTTTTTAAATTTTTCACTTTTTTATCAGTTTTTCCACACTTTAATTCCATTCAAGTCAGATATTGGCCTCAAATATTATTCTTCTTCATAGATCACATTGCCTTTCTTAAAAAGTTTAAATTGTCAAACTAAGTCCAAAAGCTTTTATGGGGCTAAAATCCAGATATAAACCATATTTAAAAAGGGTGTTTTTTTAGATGCATGAGAAGTTTTGGTGGTTTTTGTCTATGGTTTTCCAGCTGAAAATGTCAAACTGTCTTGACATGTCAGTTCAGTAACGTTTGACAATATATCAGAAATTATTTAACGCCAGAAAAATGCTTTTAAATTGTGAAAATTTACTTTGAAAAAAATAAATCTGTTCGCTTAGTTCATAGAACACTTCGCCCCTTTTACGTGTTTAGTGATGAAGCTCATTTCTGGTTAAATGGTTATATTTAGTTTACAAAAAAAAGTTGGTTCCACTTAATAGAATATATTTCCAGAACTAAAAACAATAATCAAACAAATAATATATCAAGTTAAGGCTATTAAGTTTTCTACAAACAATGCTTACATAATATTTTGATTCGACATAGTTTCGACGAAAAAAATAAAATTTTTGAAGATTTTTCGTGTTTTGAGAAAACTTTATAAAAAGAAAACAAAGCTAATTGCAAATTTTATTAAGAAATCAATATTTTTGTTAGTTTTGATATTTTTTGCTTAAAGCCTGTACTTTTTCGAAAAAAAAGATATTGTTGAAGAAAACATTTTGATAAATGGAAATGTTGAGTTTAATTGAACGAAAGCACCCAAATTGACTGATTGTTTATTTGTGCATTTCACCTCTTTTTATTGTCATATAAATACATAACAAGTAAGGGTTGTTGTAGGTAAAATAATTTTTTTTTAAAACTTTTATTGTTCATAAGGAATAAGTGTCAAATCAGGTGTTTTGAGAAAGAACAATAAAACATGGTAGGCTCATGACTCAGAGTGCAACCGCCGATACTGTCAAAACGAAACGTAATACATCAGTTTGTTTGGTACAATAAAACCACGTAGGCTCATGACTGAGAGTACAACCGCCGATACTGTCAAAACTAAACGGAATACATTTAGTTGCATGCTACAATAAAACCAGGTAAGCTCAGGTAAGCTATTGAGGATGAGAATATATATGAACCACGGATGCCAAGTATTTTATGTCAGTTGTGCAAATTAATATTGTCTGATTGGAGATCGGGCAAAAGAGGATACATGTAATTGAATGGTCGGATGATATGGAGACGACCATTATGTCCCATAAGCGATTGCTATTTTTGTCTGGCCAAAGAGACTGGCGTTGGAAGACACAAACGAGTGATATACGCTACTGTTAATCCCGTTTCATTGCCAGTTCCTCATTTTGATGATTTTCCATATCCCACTTGTCCCGATTCAACACGTGAAAACAATCGAAAATCTTTCGAAGCAGTGGAATCAGCAGAAACCATTGTAAAAAATAATGTAAATTATTAAAAAAACAATAAAAACGAAAACATAACGAAAACATAACGAAAAAAAATATACCTAAAAATATATAAAACATAAAGAAAAAGAATATTAAAAATTAAAAAACATATTACAACAACCTTTACTTTTTATTTATTTGTTTGACTATGGCAACGCTAAGCAGAGAAAAAAATAATGATTTCTGGCAACTTGGTAGAAGGAGAACGAAAAATGATCGGCGAAATAGTAGGACGTGTGCTTTGTGACATAATATGTATTCGTTGAGTAATTGGATTAAAATTTATATGTTTAATTATTGATTTGCTTTTGAATTCACTCGATAAGTTAGCAGGTTATTACAATGACAATAAAATAAGACGAAATGCATTAATAGACAATAACTCAATTTGGGTGCTTTCGTTAGATTTTCTTCAACAATATCTTGTTTTTCCGAAAAAGTACAGGCTTCAAGTAAAAAATATCAAAACTAACAAAATATTTTGATTTCTTAGCAAAACTTGCAATTAGATTGGTTTTATTTTTGCAATTTTTTCTGAAAAACATGAAAAATTTCGCCGATGCTACATGTTGAGTCTAAAAATAATTTAAGCATTGTTTGTAGGGAATTTTACTAGCTTTAATTTGATGTATCATTTGTTTGATTATTTTTGTTGGTTCAGGAGATTTCTGGAGGTTCTGGTAAGTTTTTAAAAATAACTACAGTGAGCAATATCTCGAAAACGGAGTGACAGAAAAAAATGACATTTTTGGAATAACCGATCGATTTTACATTACAAATGGATAGTGGCATTTATTGCACAAACAACTTCGTTATTTGTAAACCAGTGTAATGCAACTTTTTCTCGATCTTGCTTAGAACAATATCGTTGCCACAGAACTATTCAAGTTTTTATATATTAAGGCTGCTTTTGTAATTAATTAAATGAAAATTTTCATTGATTACTAGAGACTAAGCTCTTCAAAGGTAGTTCATCCCCTAACTAACTCTTATATTTAAATTTCAAGGAGGAAATCACATGATCCAGGTATGTATAGTAGATAGTTATGATTTTTTGTTGCAATGCAAGCCAAAAATTAAGCCGACTTGCAGGTTGCTTCAGTTTCACGGTTAAGCTAAATTCTATAAAGTGTCTCTGAAATAAACGGTTGAAACTCTAAAGAAGTGTGCAAAGATTCATGTCTTTTACCCACCGAGTGGGGCATATTATTTTTAAACGTTTACGTTTCTTTTCTGAAGCTCTTTGATCAATGATATTCTTTAAAAGCTGAACTCTTTTCACCAACCGTCTAAAAAAAAGACATGGCAACGCATAAATTAAGTGAATCGCTGAAACAGTGAGTGTAACAAGCTAATGGCTGTTTCGCACATATAAATGAGCGAACTTCTTATTTTGTCCAGCCATATTTGAGCCTCTATCATATCCTGTACCTCTCAAATTTTCAATAGAAGCACATAAAGTGCTGACTTCAACCGTAATTGCAGTTTTAACTGCTTCTGCTGTACTTGATTTATGTCCTTATTTATCTAATTTGCGATAGTTTTTGTATATATATTTAATATACTTAAAAGTTAAGTTTGTTCCTATTCATTTGGAAATTGAATTGCCAGACAAACAAACTCCCAGTGATTGCGTGCGCTTTACAAAATAAGGCCATTAATCAAATCATACAAAATTTTCACGAATTAAACATATCAAATACATAGAAAAAGTTATTTTTTGTATCCATTTCATCACATATAAAGGAATAAAATTTGGACGCATTGACTTTGTCAATTATATTATATTGAATAATATTAGCGTTGATGCAGGCTTTTTTAACACTTCTGTTTTATTAAGCATGCAGTAATAAATCAAGTTTTCCATAAGAAAAGTCAAGAAATTGCTAGTAATTTGATGCCGTTACTGGTAAAACGTTTAAGAAATTTTCAACAACAACAAAAAAAATTGTTTTTCCCAAATATAACAATTATCATAGCGTCTGGGAGGCTTTGATCAGCGCCTAAAAAGTGCGATGTTTTTTTATTTTTATCATTTTTATAACAATTTTCCGACATTTTTTGGATCTATAAAATAAAAGAACACCAATATAAAAAGTTCAAACGCAAATGCATGCGATAACTGTGCAAAAATAAGGTAAGTAAGAAAGTTCAAACCTATGTTCTTTGAATTAGACAACCTACAGACTTTTAATATTTTGACAATTAATTCAAATTTATTTTTATTCATAACAATAAAATGTATATCCTGACGGATTATGAGATGCAACACACAATAAATACTCTTATCTTTGGATAACAAATTATCAATTTATGATCACTAAAAAGAATAATCTGCAATAATAAAAACTTTTTGGAAGACAATTTTGAACTGAGTCTAGAAAAAATATTATCAAGTTTTATAACTTAAAATTATGCTAAAAATGTAAAAAGAACGTTACTTTAGAAATAGTATACATGGTGGGCCAAACTAATGACCTCTCCCTTGTCTATAAAAGTTATATGGTTCCAAAAATAGTGTCTACATTTAGAAAAAGAAACTTGTATCATTAAATATTGTGAGCAGTTTTACAAAGTCGTGTTTCGGAGAAAATTTTAAAATGCGAAGTACTAAACTCCCGTAACACCAATAATTATTTATGACCTTTTCCTTTAACCTTCCATTACTAACACGCGGCCTCACAGAACGAACACATACATAAAGCTTTTTGTACGACTGAGTTGAACTTTTTGAGTTTTCGCTCTTTGTATGCCTTTCGGTTGATCAGTGCTCTTGTTGCTGCCGGTATGGATAGATCGTTGCTAACTTGTATTTTATTCCTTTTTCAGTGATTCACACACCGGTGTGCTTGGAGCATATTGTCCTGTGTTTGGAACATATTGTCCTCATGTTCCAAAGTTGTACATTTCAATCCGAGAATAAAAACTAATTTTCTATGTACACCTAACGAAATAATTATAAAGGCAACCGTTTTTTCTTTTACTAAATTTATTTAGCCCATAATAAGGCCATAATATGTAAACAAGTAATAATATTGCTCTAACTTCTTCATGTGCGCACGTTTGATCACTCTAATTGCTAAAAAAAGGAAAACAATTCTTACTGTTTTCGGAGCGAAAAAATTATAAAGGCATTACACAATTTTGCATTTTATTTGAATTGTAGCGTACGCAGAAGCAAGCAAGAGTAAGTATATTTTTATTTGACTTTTTTTTTAGTAATAACTTTTATTATTTCATAAAATAAATTTAAATAAAATACATTAAATTTTTATAGAATGCCACGTGGAAAGCCATTGACAGAAATAGAAAAAGGAAAAATTGAAGCTTACCATGATCAAGGGATTTCCAACCGCGAAATTGCGATATTATTAAAAAGGTCAAGGTGTGTCATTTATAATTTTATAAATAAAGTTGACCAGTATGGGACCGATATGGGAGCGATCAGGAAGAACTCCACTTATCAATGAAAGCGCCAAAAGGGAAATTAAAAGACTGTTAAGGATAATTTAAGCGCAAAAGAAAAATAATTGGTAAAACGAACTTGAAGGCCAGTGTTCATCGTGTGCAACAAATACCGAAAAGAGATTTGCGACTCTCATTTGAAAAAAATGTGGTAAGCCTGCGCTTTTGCAAGGGCACAAATTGGACAGACTTCGATTTGCGAAAAAGTACAGCTTTTGTAATGAAGAATGGAAGTCGCTCATATTTTCCGATGAAAAAAGTTCAACTTGGATGGACCAGATGGTTCAGACAAATATTGGCGTAAGCGTCAGTGGCGAAACTTTGGTGGAGGCTACCTCATAGTTTGGAGAAGTATGGGCTATAAAGGAACCACTCTAATTTGCTTCGTTAGCACCAAGATGGACTCGCTGTATTATATACAACTGTTGGATGAAGTTGTTGTGTCCTTTGGAGAAGATATTTTTACCCCAGAATATATTTTCCAACAGGGCAATGCAGAAATTGACCGTTCTCGGAAAACTGCAGAGTTCCAGGAGTCTAAGTTTGTACCAAATCTCGACTAGCCGCCTCTTAGTCCTGATCTGAACCCTATCGGCAACTTATGGTCCATACTATCAACCAAAGTTTTCTATTATGGCCGTCAATTTAAGGACCTAAAGGAGCTGGAAACGGCAATTCAAGACGAGTAGAATAAAATTTATCCTATGCATAATCATACTTTGATAAACTCATTGCCAAGTCGTCTGAAATAAGTTATCAAAAACAATGGTGGTCATTTCGCACAAGTTTCAAAATTATTTTTTGTTTTCTTCTTTAATAAGTTTAAGAAAAAAAATCAAATATTTTGTCATTCCTTTATTTTATGTTTAAATCAATTGAATGAATAAAGTATAAAGCTATTTATTAAAAATGTTTCTTAATTTTTTAAAATCACGTTATTTTTTGCTGCCTTTGAAATTACTTCGCTTGGTGTATCTAAAAATGGATGTATGTATGTGGGTGTATTTGAATGAATATATGTTTATATCTCATGTAGACTCCAAGACCACTAAACCGATCATTATGAAATTTTCAGGGAAACTGAAGCAACATCTTGAGAGTGTTCCTGAGATGTTTGGTGTCGATTGAACAATATCAAATAACTTTGGAATTATAGGTAACACAGTCTCGGAATTCCGTATTCGACCACAATTTACTCGTGCCGTTTCACTGACAATATTTTAATGGCGTTGGACAGGTGGACGTGGAACCTCCCACATAACCCAAATTTGGGATAATGAATAACTTTGGAATTATTGGTCTCACAGCCTCGGAATTCCGTATTCGACCAAAATTTAAGCATGCTGTTTCACTAATAACATTTCATGGTCGCTGAGAAAGGGGGCGTGACATCTCCCATACAACTAAAATTTGTCATATCGAATAGCTTTGGAGTTATAGGTCGCATAGCCTCAGAAATTTGTGTTCCATCATAATTTAAACATGCCTTTTGACTGATAACATTTTGTGAGCGTTTTACAAGAAGGCATGGCACCTCCCATACAACCTAAATTTGCGATATCGAATAGCTTTGGAGTTAAAGGTAGCACAACCACGGAATTCAGTATTCGAACTCAATTTACACATGCAGGTTCACTGATAGCATTTTATGGAAGTTTGGCAACAAGGGCGTGGAAGCAACGCACCGGGTTTCAGCTAGTTACTCATATAATTTAATTTCTTATGTACTATTATCATGTTAATAAGAAAATTTTAAATTGATCCCACTTATATTAAAATTAGTTACTTTACTCAACTCTTTGTTAATGTTTTATTTAAGTATGAATTATTTAATGAAATGATGTTATGAATTCTGCTATGTTTATGTTACTATTTAACACAATAATAAGTAATAAGAAGTGAATGTGTAATCCAAACAAATGTGTTTAAACTTTAATGTGAAGAAATTTACATTTTCTGCACTTCGGCCTGAGAGACTGATGTTAGTAACCGTGTTATGAAATTCATGTTAGTAACGGAAGGTTAAGAAAATTCAACATGAAATTTTTAAAGGAACCTTCCCTCCTAAAATGATGACATATAAAGTCACAACCCTAAAGAAAATACAGAACTTCAAAGCTATTAATAACTATAGTGTTTTAAAACACGATAATGTGGGATAAATACCTTTACCCAGCAAAAAAGTGCTTCCGAAGGAAAGTAAAGTGGAAGGGAAAGTCTTGAATCCCATCCCTTCCACTTCCATACCCAGAAGGCATTCTTTAATTATATGCATGTCATTGAGAGGAATGCTTTCCTCAGTCTTCTCTAGAAGTGCTTCCAGAATTTTTTCAATGGAAGATTTATTTGAGCCATTCAATGAAAGGATTCTCGTAGATGTTTTCCAGGAAAAATTAAAGAAGGCATTCCATGGAATGAAATGGTTTTTATGGTTAGAGGGGGTTTAAAAAAACCCATGGAAAATATCCTTTTTCATGATTTTTTCGCGATTTTGGTGTTGGAAATGAGAAATGTTTCGGTTTTGTTGAGTGTTTACAAAAATATCACGTAAAATATCCCTTTTCCTTATTTTTACGACATTTTAGTGCTGGAAGTACGAAGTGGTTAGGGTTTGTTTGGGGTGTAAAACTCCCAAGGAAAACATCTAAAACATATAATAAATTATATACAACTTTTTTTATATAAATTTAATTTAAATGCCATTTGAATGTCTTTCAGAAGTAGTTTATGAGAGTGCCTCTTAAAAACAATCCTTGATAAGGCTAAGAAGAAGCATTATTGGATCTGTATAATGTCTTCTGGAAGCAGTGTCCCTAAGGGCCAGTTTTTCAGTGCGAGTTTAAACTCTAGTTAAAATAAACCGAGCATAACTCACCGAAATTGGACGTGCAAACTCAGTTTAGGCAAAAAAGAAACACATTATATGATCATTTAAGACAATTTAACTTCAACGAATGCTAAAATATCTAGTTAAACCGAGTTTAAACGTCCAATTTTGGTAAGTTAAGCTCGGTTTAATTTGACTAGAGCTTAAACTCGCACTGAAAAATTGGCCCTAAGATTCCGTATCACATTTGTATCAAAAATTATGCTGGGTACCTACCAAAGTTACAAACTTGAGCTATGGACTTTGAGTTCAGACCGAAATCTTTTCGAAATAAAGGAACATTTTAAAATTTATTGAAACAAAAACTTATTCACGTTAAATTTTATTTTTTACATACTGACGTTGTCTTGGAAGCTAATTTTCTCCCATCGGTAGAAAAATTTCTTTTACAATAGCTGCCTCTTCTGGGGTCTTAGCGTAGATATTTAGATTTGTTTTTCTTCAACATTGAAAAGCAAACCGCAACTGGTAATTTGTCAAATTGTTCCTTAATTGCTGTTTTTATGCAGTTTTAAAAACCTAAGCTTACAACCTATGTGCTATTCAATTCTATTTGTCATTTAATATCTATTGAATTTTGTGGTATAGTTATAAAAAAGCTTTGAAATAAACTGCTGTAAAGTAATTGGTAACGCATAAAAATAGATTTGACTACATTTGAAAAGAACCAAGAATTTATTTTTAAAGTCTCTTGCAGACTGTATTTGTGATTTGAAATTTTAAGAATGTCACATCTAAATCAAAAGTTTTTAGGTTAAGACATAGCAAAATTTGATATTGGTCTTTTTAATATTGAACATTTCCTGCATAGCAATTAAAATTTATAATAAAATATTGGCAATCCATTGAAAGTGTGACACAGTAAAACTTGTAGATCAGAATTTCTCAAACATGAAATGTAAATACTTAGTTAAAATATATTCCGCAAGAATTTTAATATTGAGCTTAAAACAAAAGACTTAAGCGACAAACTCGTTGCTCGAAAAAGGCTTTGTATTGTAATAATAAGAAATAAAAGAAGCAAAGCTTTTTCGCAGTGTCATTGATTTGTTAATATAATTATTTTTTTCTTTTAAATAAAATAATACAGTAATTCCATATTGAACGTCCTTACAGCCTTACGGAATGACTATCTCCGATCACTGACGGAAATAAAAAACTTGATTTGGGGGAAAAAAGTTTGACGTAATTTTTGGCGGAGTAACAGGGTTCACAAATTGACAAAAATCGGCAAAAACGCCGAAAATTGATTTTTACGAAAACTTATATCTGTTTTGTGAAATGTTGGTGGTTATAAATAATAACTAATAAAAAAAAACGATAAAATAACTAATTGCGATGTAAGATTGCGAAGAATACCATTTTAAAAATAAAATGAAATTTTAAGCAATATAAAAATTTGAGAAGGGACTCTCAGATTAAAGGGGAGAGGGGATTGGTTAATGAGATATGGTCATTTTAACATCCAAGCACAAATATCTTTTTGATTAACAAACCACTTTCTTAACCGAATTTTAAGTTTGAACCACCGTTTAAATATAACTGAACGGACTTTAATACAAAAAGAGTTTTGGGAAAATTTTTTTAGGTTTTGTGTTTTATCCCTTGTGGTTAGATAATTGATTGCGAAGAAGGGGTTCTAGAACACCATTTATTTTCTTTTTTTTTATTTTATTAATGTGTTTGGTTGCTAAACCTTAAAAGGTTTTATAGCAAATTAAAATTCACAAATAAGATATTGATTACAATTCAAAAATATAAAACATAATATTGATTGAAATTTAGTATTATTAACACATTAAAAAGTTTTATCAAATTAGAAAATATTGCTAACACAATAAAAAAGCTAAGTCAAAACGATAAAATAAGACAGCATAGCAGGGTTGCGTTTTCAAGTTAGCAACAATTTTTGTATTCTGACCTCGGCGGAGTCGTGTGATAAAACAAGGCCTCATACCCAATAAAAAACCACTCAAATAAGTACATGTATAATATATATCGTTCTGTCTACCTGAAGCCGTGATATCCTGGCTTGACAGGGTGGTTACTCGACAAACTAAGTTCACCACACCAATATTCTTAATACAAAGAAAAACGGGTGGAAACGCAGGCATCAAGACAAGGTCTATCGGCCACTCATTAATATATTACAAATTGATCTAACGTAGTGTTTCAAGAGATAAAAAAACAAGACACCATGGTACCGCCGACAAATGTAATCACATTCACCATGAAGATATACGCCAATTGAAGATCCACAGGTTTGGGTCCATTCAGATTATTTATATATTTATTTATTCGGTCTACAGGTTAAACAATCCAACAGACGAAACTTATTATGTAAAATATACATTTTAATTGCAAAAAAGGAGATACAAACATGAATAATGGAATAAAACATTAGAGTTTAAGGTTGAGGGAAAACTAAAAATAACTTAATGCGGATCCACTGACCATCTACAGCAATCATTAAACGAAGTTTTGTAAGAAGTATAAGCGCACACCGCTCAAAGAGAGACTTGCATCACGTTCATCAACATGATAAGCATTAATTTACCAACGTAAAAACTAGCTATAGATGGTTAGTGAATCATGCTTTCTAGTACAATGTTCACAGCCATGGTTTAATAAATTAATTTCTAATACACTAATTGTAAGTATGGAATGAATATCGAATAAAATTGGATGCTGAATCATGATTACAAGTAAGGTAGCACTATGATGGAACGCATAAATAATAAGAATTAGTTGTATAAAATAAATAAATCAAGTTTACAACGAGAAAGGCTAACATTAAAATTTAAGACCGATGTTAGACTATAAGCGAGACGTTTACAACGAGTTAGTGGCGAGTTAAGTGCATAGTTAGGTCAATGAGCACTATCCTCAAATAATCTTTTATGCCGTAAGTTTATAGGGGGATCGCACAGAATAAGAATCGTTGAAATCTCATGGCAATTAATATTATTAAAGAGAACATTAAAAACAAATAATAAGGCACAATAAGAGCGTCTGTCCTTCAGTGATTGCAACCCTAGCAGTTTCCTCCTTGAGTGATATGAAGGGAGACCATCTGTCCATAGCAATTTGTGCAAAGCATTATTAGAAAACATTTTTTGAATCTTTTCAATTCGATTAGAGTGAACGTCATAATAAGGATTCCATATAAATGAGCAATACTCTAACTTACTTCTTACCAAGGAGACATACAAAGCCTTCAAGGTCATAGGATCTTTAAACTTTACAGAATTTCTTCTTATAAGCCTCAACATAGCAAAGGATTTACTAATATTCATATGGCTTTTCAAATTCAGATTTGAGTCAACAATTATACCGAGATCCTTAATTTCAATATTACAAATTAGGACCCCATTATCGATGTTATAATCAAAGGGGATAGGCTCAACACATTTCGTAAAGGATACTATGCAACATTTGTTAATATTTAGTTTAAGGTTATTCAATAAACACCATTCATTGAAAATTTACAATTCATCTTGTAATCTTAAACAAACCGAATTACTAGTGACATTAGAAAAAAATTTAACATCGTCCGCAAACAAGGGCGTGGGCAGGATTAAAATTAGGGGGGAAAAGACCTTATAAATTTTTTTACCATATTTTTCATTCATGAATTTTGCAAGTCAATGAAAATAGTTCAAAATGAATGTATGGTGTCTTATTACCTGATGTTTTTATAACACGGTGTTACAAAAAATGAATTTTTTTCTGTCCTATCAAACAAATGCACATATTCGGAAAGAGGGGAAAAAATAAAAATACACGTGTCGATTTTCATGTACACGTCAGATTTTTTTTTTAAGTTTGAAGTATAAAGCTCGTAGTGCCCTTTGTGGAAGCCTTTGGACCGATTTTTAACCAGTGATCTAATCAAGCTGATTTTTTGCAGGCAGACTCGTGGAAATGTCTGTAGCACGTCAAATTTTTTAAAAACAATTTTTATCAATTTTCAGATTTTCCCCAATTTTTATTATTTTTGAAAAAAAAATATTTTTTTCACTTTTCTTAGCATAACTTGAAGGGACTCCAAATTTTTAAACTACTAAAGCGTTAGGGAAAAAAAATGTTTTTTTGACCCATCCTACTCGATATAGTTGTAGTTAATCAATAGTAACCTTCTAACACTAAACAGTTTTTGACTTTTACAACACTTACAACTGGTGTAGGGGCCCTCAAACGATACTACATGTCCATCCAACTTCCATCGGACATGTCCATCCGCCTTGATTTCTTGCACACGAACGATACTACATGTGTGATGACTTGACTGGTCGGATGGACATGTAGTATCGTTTGAGGGCCCCTTCTGACAGATGAAATAAGGAATTGCAATATTTTTTAAGTTCTGTTGTGCGAAAACGTATTTCTATATATTTCTATATATTTTAAAATGCAGTGTCCGACGCGAAATATTTTTGTTACGTTTATGGCTTATTCGCACCAAGTAAAAATTTCAAAAATATTACTAAAACAGTGGTGAATTCGTTTCAGAAAATATTTAAGACTGCTTATGTTCCTTACTTGTGGTATACTCCGGAAGTCGTGAGCGACTATTGCTACAGAAATTTGTGCAAGTTTACTGATGCAAGTTTACTGGAGCACTGCAATGAATTGTGCTACTTTTGTGTAACTTTTGCTCAAACAAAAGGGTACCAATACATTCACCGCAACAAAATTCGCTACGCTAATGTAGAATCGGTAATTCCAGCAGTTCTATACTCACCAGAAGACCGTGTAGCGGCTTCAGTGGAGATTTTTGATAATGTTCCCGAAATAAGCGATGCAGAATCAACAGTTGTACCAAATCTGCTATCAACTTTTCTTCCATCGAATGCGAGATGCGAGAGTCCACAAGTATCGGAATTTGTGGCAACACCCAGTGAAATTGGGACTGCAATGCCGCATTTTATAACGCAAGCTGACTTCAATGACCTCGTACGAGACGGAAATTTGTCGAGGAGAACAGCAGATCTCTTTGCATCACGCTTTAAGCAGTGGAATATAGTGGCGGCTGATTTTAAAATAACAGCCGCTCGTGATCGAGGTAGCACTATTCCATATGACCAATTTTTTAGATTGCACGAACATCGGGAAAAAAACTTGGCTTATTGTTGTGACATTGATTCGCTGTTTGCAAAAATCGGTTACCTACATATTTCAGAGGAGTGGCGACTTTTCATCGATGCATCGGTCAACAGCCTTAAAGTCGTGCTGCTTCATATCGGCAACACACATCCATCTGTCCCGATCGCATATGCCACAAACCTCAAGGAAACATACGAAGGCATGGAATTAATATTACAGTTGATAAAGTACAAAGAGCATAATTGGAAAATATGCTGCGATCTGAAAGGGGTCTGTTTACTCATGGGTGTTAAGCGTGGATTTCCAACCCACCAATGCTTTTTGTGTAGATGGGAAGGTCGAAAAAGAGATGAGCATTACACGGAATTTAAGTGGAAGCCGCGAACATGCTACAAAGTAGGCGTAAAAAGTATAGAGAATCTACCATTGATGCAGCCGTCTCAAATCATTTTGCCTCCATTACACATTAAGCTCGGTCTCGTATCAAATTTTGTTAAAAAACTGGATCGTGATGGCGAGGCCATTGCAACTTTGCGCAACATTTTCCCGAAATTGAGCGGCGCAAAGATTCATGCAGGTATTTTTTTTAAGAAGTCATTCAGTAACTTTATGTTTTTTAATGATTTTTTTGATTTAAGGTGTTTTCAATGGTCCGCAGATAAAACAAATAATTGCAAGTTCTGAATTTTCATCAAAATTAAATGCTATCGAACAACGTGCATGGAAAGGTACAGTTGCCGTTATTGAGCAGTTTCTTGGCAACAAACGAGCTGCCAATTATAAAAATATTGTCGCAGAAATGATTTCGGCATATGGCGAAATGGGCATTTTAATGTCGCTAAAGATCCATTTTCTTCACAATCATTTAGATTTTTCCCCTGATGATTTAGGAGCTTGTAGCGATGAGCATGGTGAAAGCTTCCATCAGGACATTGCGGCTATTGAAAAGCGCTTTAAAGGAAAAGACATTACGCATATGCTTGGCGAATACTGTTGGTCTATTTGTCGCGATACTGAAGCAAATGCTTACAACCGCAAAAATAAAAGGCCTAAATTTCTTTAAAAACATTAAAATTTTTAATGTAACAATTCTTTATTTTTATAAAACAAAAGTAATAAAGAAATTGTTTTTTTAACGAACTGAAACCTTAAAAAAAACGATAACCATTACAAAAAAAAAATATATACTTCAAACTTAAGAAAAAAAAAAAATTCTGACGTGTACATGAAAATCGCCGATACACGTGTATTTTTATTTTTTATCCCCTTTCCGAAAAAGTAAATTTGGTTCATAGGACAAAATGTGTGTAACACGGTGTAATCGACTCTAAGAGAAAAAGACTTTCAACTTATGCATATCAAACAAACGCAAGCCATGAGATCAAATAAAGTTACATATATTAATTTATGGTTAAACTCATTTAAAATATGATATCGGTAAAATATATGGTTTATAAAAATTAACAAAAATTCAAAAAACTCAAAGTAAAGAAACCTCAACAAAATAATACAAAAAATTTAATACAAATAATTTTTTATTATTTTAATATAAGTCGCCGAGGATTTTCCGCAAAACGGTTAATAGTTTCGTCCAGTGATGTGCGGCGTAGAAAACTTGATGTAAACAATACTATTGTCGACAATGTAGCGTAGATAATTTAATTTAACGACGTGTAGATAATTAATGTCAGAGGCTGCGTGTTTACTATGGTATATAATTAAATTGAGTCCAAGTTTGGAGTTCGTTATTTTTACACATTCCAGACATGCTTTTTGTTTGTTCAATTTGTTAATTTTTGTTAAATAAACTTATATTTCAAGGAAATTTTCGAATCAGCACAATCTAATAAGAACTTGCATTTTCGCAGTGTTGCATTTTGTTGACATTGCTTACACAACTGTCGACATTGTCCACATTGTCTACCTTGTCGACCATTCTCTACATTATCGGCACCAAAACGTCGACAACTAAAGACGACGCTTCGAGGAACATCACTGGTTTCGTCTAGAATGTTTTCATGGTTTTCTGCCACAAATTTGCGATAAATACTCAACGTGCACAATCCTATAATAAAAGAATTTTGCAAATTTTTCTGAATTGAGTTTCATGCGTATTGATTAATTAACAAATCCAACTTGGCGGTGTTCAGTATTTTGAATGTTTGTTCCAACTCACAGATAGCTGGCGTTGACTGCTTACCATATGGCAGCTCTCGTCAACTTAAAATGTAACTCTGGCTGTAGTTACAAATGAAAAGATTGCTGCGATTAACTTACCACTGGCAATAGCCGAGAGAAGTATTTTAAATTTGTAACTTTTTTCTTGTATGATCCGACCAAGTACCGAAAAAATGGAAGTGGAAAATATTTTGAAGCAATTCAATATTGGCATTTCCTACATTTATTCGGTTACTTCCGATACTCTAGTCTCCAATACAAACGGTATTAAAAAAAGTAATTTTTTTTTTATTTCTATCTAAAGAAAAATGTTGCAGTTTTTTTCTTTTATAAATTACTTGACTTAAAGCTCTAAAAATTTGAACTTTGTAAAATCATGAAAATGTTAAAATTTAATTTTAAGCCAAAAAATGTTTACATTATCTACTTCATGTAAAGTTTAAGCGCAACTTGCAATTTAGAAAGTTTTTCGCTACACTCTTAAATTTTTTTATTTTAGCTTACGGCTTTTTTTATTTAATATGAAGATATATAAAAAATTTTCACTGCCTAGAGGGGAAGCACCTTCCTTCCACCACCCTGCGGACGCTCATGCACGTAATTTAACAAAAGTTTCGCAAAATTTTACACTTCTACAACTAAAAACGACGTTTTTATTAACATAGTTCTCAAAGCCCTAAGTTTAAGCACAACTTGCAATTTAGAAAGTTTTTCGCTTCACTCTTAATTTTTTTTTATTTAAGATTTCTGCTTTTTTGATTTAATATGAAGATATATAAAAAATTTTCACTGCCTAGGGGGAAGCAACCCCCTTTCACCACACTGCGGACGCTCATGCACGTGATTTAACAAAACAGAAAACCAATTAATTTTAAAATACATATAAAATTAATTTATCAAAAACGACAAAAATATGAAGCGAACATAAAAGTAATAATTTTAAGTTATCTTTTCCCAAAATATGTTGCACTAAATTTAAATGGTTGCAAATCAAAAAAAGCAAAAATATGTAAAAATCAAATGCATTTATTAATATATATACAAAAATATGCGCAATAAATATGCAAAAACAGGCATTTTTTTAAAATATTCAAAACCAAAGCATTTATTGCTAAATAATTAATCTAATGATATAATCGAATATAAAGTAATTTAAACAGTTACGACTTTATTTTTAATGTAACATTTTCATATTGAGTTAAAATATATTTATTTTTGACATATGATATAAAAGAGACTTTTATGACTGCTATATCAAAGAAAATACCAGAAAAAATAATCTCTTAAGTCGACTTAAAATAGAACTGATTTTTTAATGTAGCTGTGTTCCACGCATACAGCACTATAAAATCTAGAGCTTATAGCATGACCTTAGCCAAAAGTTATGATATCAAAACTTAACACCATTTCATATTACTTATTTAAATAGCAATATACTATGGCGGTTAAAAACTTTGAAATAAGATTTCTTGAATCTTTGAAATCAGACTTAAGCTATAATTGCTTATCGATACAGATGTATGGAAAACTATCTCGCCTTAGAAAAACTCGTTCTTACTTTTTAATTCAAAAAAGTATTAAGTGGTTTGAAATTGGTAACTACAACCATATAAACATTTGGCTAAAATAAGTACGTGTAGCTGATTTTCAATAAGCAAATACATATGTATTTCGCCATAAACAAGTATTCCATTTTTAATTCAATTATTAAAATAACACATGTAGACGAGAGTGTATTTAATAACTGAAAATATTGGATTAGTTTTTACTGTAGCTTTATACCGGAAAGACAGACTTAAGTTATAAACTCATACTTACAAATCAAACTTTAATTTAAATTTTGCTGTTTTCCAAATTGAATACCAATTTCCATTTCCATGCGACATAAATGGCAAATCCTCTGCTGTCTGTCTTTTGCCTTGTCCGCTTATTCTTCTGCCGAAAATACAAAGACTTGTGCCTTTAGTATTATATAAGTTATAAGCAGCAAGTTTTCCCATTCGGCCCCCAGGCTTAATATAGAAAGGAAAATCAAATTACATAAAATCCAAATAACTTCACCAAATTTGATGTTGAATCATAGTTGAATGAGGCATGAAATTCATTGAAAAACAAAAACAACTCTTTTCAAGTTATTCCACCAACGCCGATTGCTTTTCTCAAATTTACCAACAATCAAACCTTTCAACGCCAGCGACCAACGATCGAACATTTTTGGTGATTCGTGTTGCTTTATTGATCCATCGATCGCACCAGCAACGAGTTCAAAGTGCGCATAGTCAACATTTTGCGCAGCTCAGCGCAACAAAGTTTATTTTCAATATTTATTAGCAATTATTTGTACAAGCAAGAAGGCAAGCGACGATATTGTTGTCCACAGCAATATAGTAAAAAAACAACGGCAAATGCTCATGATGCATTAGTAGCTGGAAGCGTAAAAAAAAAACACTCGTATACAACGCTTTGCTGCCTTTAGTGGCTAAATTCAAATAAGCACATTGTGGTTGCGCTGCACGGAGGGATATCGTGATAATTTTGACCTAAGCTATCGACTGCAGCATGTGACAAGCAAGGAGTTGAGTGTGATGATGAGGAACGCAATATCAGATTTGTAATTCAATAGAAGTAAATTTTCTAACTAATATTAAACTAGTTTTAAATAAACTAGCTTTATAGCATTTTTTTATGTAATTGTGACTTGTTAAAAACTTTATTCAGTTATAAGATTACTCCTTAATTTAAAAAGTGTTATTAGACTAGATTAAAAAATACTTGTTTTACTAATTAAAAAATAAAAATACATGTTAATAAGCTCTCACAAATATTTAAATTCAAAATCAATTCAATTTTATTTTTTTATCTGTCGATATTTTGAAGTAAAAAACTTAATATCGTTACATAATAAAAATACACGCCAGCCACTCTACACACCCGTCTCCTTCGATCGCTCGTTTTCTTCTATTTGCTTGTTGTTGTCAGGGTTGCCAGATCGCTAGAACATCGTTCCGCTGCTTGAAATTATCGCAACATGTTTCTGAGCAACATTTTTTTACGACAATTTAATTGTACTGGCTATTTGATTTGAAGTGAAAAGATAGATAGAGATCACATGAAATTTCTCAACTCACTCTTTGAGTCTCTCTGAGAAACGTTGCAAACGGAACTCCTCACAACAAAATATGTGTCGAAATTTTCACGCAACAAATAAATAAATGTTGACAGCGAAATTCCACCATAGTACTATGCCTTGCTGACAACATCTTATGCTCATATAATTATTTTGCTGTCAGACAAATTTTATATATCTGATTTATCTAAATTTATTTATTTTTAATTCTATATTTTAATATTTAATAAAAAAAAATTTTTAATTCATAGTTCCTTAAAAACATAAGCCGTAGGAAGGGAAGTTTTTGGTTGGCCACATAAATGAGACACTTGTCTTAAATGATCAGCTCAACAATCAAAAATTACAGATGAAATGATATAGTTTAAGGGATTTTAAAAAAATTTTGATTTATAGCATAGAGGCATTCATTGCACTTTAAAAAAATCATTATTCGATAAAGTTATCATTAGTTATAGAAACATAGAGGTTGTCTTCATGAAAATTTTTACCAAAATAAAAAATTGAGAATTTTAAAACATTAAATAAATGAAAAAAAAATAAAAATAAAGAACTTTGATGATCTTTCGAAGAAAACCAAGAACGACATCCAAAAGTCCTGCGTTAAAAAGTCGTAAGTCTGTGCCTTCGAGTCCTCGTGGTTAAGAATGACAGAAATAAATGAAAAATGTGATGCAGGCTCTTAGTTTGAACTTGTAAAAAGCTGAATCAATGATAAGAGATGAGTTGGACACAATATCCAGAAAAGTTCAGACCTGTAACAACAATAGCTTAATTTGGAAAAGATTAATTTCATAATATATCTACGATATAAAAACCAAGTCCTTTGCAACAATAAATCTTTTTTAAATTCCAAAAAATTTTTCATAGCCGAAAATCCCATGAAATAAATAAGAAATAAGCCACCAAAACTGTGCGTCAAAAGTTAGAAGATAATACGTGTCATGATACGGGTCTCATTTTCTTGGTCTGGAGATTGGTCACTGATCAAATTTAATGGATCAATTTGAATATTATGGAAAACTCTAGACTAAGATTAATCCATTTTCGTTTAATTTTTATGCATAATACAATGACCTATAACATGTTTTAAATGTATATAATCATGATTATCGATTGGTTTAAATTAAGTTTCTGAATTTACCATCTCAACGATCCAATCATTAACCTTTGGTTTAAGTTTGGAATACTAAAATATCAGTAATATTGGGTGGAATATTTAGATATATATTAAATATTTTCGGGATAGATTTTACACTGTAGATGACAATCAACAATAAAAAATTGTGGTTATCCGCTAAAATTTTTCTTAATAATGGTGACTTTATCAAAAAAATGAGAAATAGTTCTTCAAACATTTATTTAATTTTAACAGATTTGTACAAGTCTGCATTTTCGTGATCAACCAAAAAAGTTCGACTTAATGACACGTAAAACACAATAGTGGTAAAGTGCTTCTTGTTTTACGAAGCTATGAATTCAAAGTTGGTTTAAGAAATAACATATTTAAGCAAAATATTAAATAAAATGGAATTAATTAGATTATTGAAATTTCTGTGACCATGGCAATATATGGACCTTCGGAACTGTAAGAGAAAAATCATGTATTCACGCCAAAAAATTTCGAAAGAACCTGAATTCAAATCCTATCTCACACAGAATGTTTTTCACCTTCCAGCTCTCAATCACCTCTCCGCATATAATGGAAAGGCTCAGGAACGAAAAAATACATTGAGATGCTTCTTGAAAACATAAACATTAAGGCGCCTCACGCTCCATAGAAAACAAAAAAAGTTGTTCGACACAAATGCTCAAAAGAATCCTTGGTTTATGTTGAGATGATTCCCTATATATTTCGACACTAGCAATAGCCATCCGCGAGCTGCTGTGGTTTGAAATAACCGTAAAAATATTGGCTGGTTTAATAGTTGTAAAAAAATAAACTGTCAGAAATTATAGGCCGGAAAAAGCTATTCCAATCTGCATCAAAAAATTTTAAATGTTTGCACTCGGATTAAAGATAATGCTGTTTTTCATTCATTACATCCATACAAAAACTCTCAAAATTTAAATAAGTTCATTGCTTTTTTTTTTTTTTAATTTCTTACAATATTTCTACAGTAAGTGCTAGTTTTATAATTAATTTTTTAGTTTTAAGATGTATCGATTTAAAAAATTCGGAGCAGGTATCAATGCAAGCACTCAAAACATTTCCAACGGTATCTTAGAAACGAGAATCACATTCAAAATAATGAAGTCATTTGAATTGTGAAAATAATATAAAAAAAAGTAAAAAAATCATGTAAGTACGCATAATCTTTGGTCCCACGGAAAAAAATTTTTTTTTGCAAATTGGAAGAACTTTTTTATTGCAACTATTTTTGGTCGTTTTTTATTTTAAATTACCACACCAGTTAATAATTTTACAAAAACCTCGATTTTAAGAGGTTAATTCAAACCATTCCAGCTCACAGATGGCTATCGCTAGAGTCGAAATATTTGGGGAATCATCATAACATAAACCAAGGATTATTTTGAGCAACTGTGCAGAATAACTTTTTTTCGTGAAGCGCCTTAATAAACATAAACTGTTCAGAGGCGGTAAAAATCTTGGTCCAATTCTCGACGATTTGTGTACGAACATTTAAAAACACGCACAACACAACTGATCATTAGTAGCTCGGTGCAAGTCTTTTTAAACGCTGAAACTGTCAGTTCGTTTTATTTTTTAAGTAAAATTTCACTTATTTACGCAATTTACTAAAACTGAGGGTAAAATTTTTCAAGTCTCGTCACGTTTTGTGCACAAGAGCAATGATAATTTCTATTTTTTGTGTTTTTTTATGGGGACCCCCAGAAGGGTGGCAGATAAAGTATAGGTGTATAGATCGTTTTCGGACCACATTTACTTTTACTAATAATGTGCATCCCGTGAGACGCCGAACAGTGTGCACAGAAAATTCTGTAGCCGCTGTACAGAAAAGCATTGAAGATGATCCTGCACTCAGGGAAAAATCGCAACGTAATATTAAATAATATCATGTCAATTTTACGTTGCTCCATTTTTAAGAAGTCATCTTTAAATTCACATTGAAATCCTTTAAATCATGAAAACATTTGATCTCCAATAAGAACTGGAAAAACTTCAAAATAATGGTGATACACTATAGTAATTACATTCTTTAAAGTGCATCCACTTCGAAATTAAGTTAAAAAAATAACATGGTTTATATTGAAATTGTCAGTAGTGAAAACGAAATAGAAATATATATTTTAAAGTGGAAGACACTTCAATTTGAAGTTGGATGCACATTTTTGTGTGTATGCTTTCAGCATAATTTCGTTGCAATCGTTTTGATAACAGTTAAGCAAACAGTTATGTTTTTCGCTCTATCTGTCTTTCTAAGAGCAACAATTATTTAATGCATGCTGTTTGACTTAATTGAAATAATTTCAATTTACTCAACAAAATTGTCAAATGTCCCTCAAGTTTGTGCGTGCAAATAGTGAAATTAAGTTCAAATAAGTGACGATTAATAAAAATGGAAAATGCTCAATATATTAATGAATTTGGCCAAGTTCTTAACTTGGACACAATATTTGTCAACAGTGTGGATGAAGTTACAAATTTGGAAGAAGACGATGAGAAATTCGCTAGTCTGCTTAAAGATTTTGAGTTGGAAAGCCTTTTACCAAATAAATAATGGCAAAACTTATGTGAGAAATAAATTTTTATAACTATAATTTTAAAATCCTAATTCTCTTATATAAATGTAATACATTGAATTATCATAGCTTTTTTAAAAAATTTACCACATATATTCTAATATATTAATAAAAAAACATTTCTATAAAAACTAAATTTGTTTTATTTATTTGATTTTGTTTCACGTACTCTGTAACCATTCAATGTCAAAAATGTTAAGTATTTAATTTAAGGTGAAAATCACTTTGATTCATTAATGCAAGGACGTGCAATCAAATTAGAAAATACCTTACTTCAAAGTTATAACGCATTTAAAATAAATACGTTAGTACTACAATTGAATATGCTTCCTCTTTGAATTAAATCTGAATCTAAAAATAAGATAAACTGGCCATTTCAGCCCTTGGAAGGACTTTTTTTTTTTTTTTTATTCGCCCGGAGGTATGAATCTTCCAAAGATACATATACCCGACCTATACGCATGCACGATTTACATTCTAGATCCTGCCCGGATCAGCCGGGACAGACAGAATGCACCTACGTACTAAACATACCCCTATTGGCAATTATTATATTGGCTTTTCAGCGGAATTTAAAAATTGAATATATATAAAACGCGTATTTAAATAAACTTGATTCTATATAAATAAGCAACATCGAATTAAATAATAGTAATTATCAATTTAAGGTACCCGAAAAACAATCAAAAACACTAAAATCATTTTAACTGGTTTGCGGCCATTGTCCAACCCAAGGACCTACGTGGAAATGAAATAAATCTCATACCCACCAAATCAAAATCCCAATTAGTTGGATATGCATTTGGGCCAACGCAGGCATAAACTTGTGTGGAAAAGAGATATACTCTTTCACACCAATCCAGGTGATAGTGTGAGTTCAGTCTAATTTCAAATCAGGAAACCACGTGAGCACGTAAATCGCAATTCGATTTAAAATTAAAATATTGAATAATTAAAAAGTAAGTTTTAAAAACAATTCATATTTGATGGTGTTTACTTAATAAAACATAATATCGAGACAAAAAGGAGAAACAGAACAATCTCAATTACCGATATTACATTGTTATAAAACTGCGTTAGTTATAATAGGATGGAGTTAAATTGATTTAGTTATTTAAATGTAATAAAGTTTTCCGTTTTAAGACGTCTACCGAATAAGAAAAATTTATCATGTTGAAGTTATTATTGAAATCACTGCACATACATCGCAAAGGTTCATGAAGAGCGTAATTAGAACTGCACTGGCTCAACTTGAAAAACAGAAAATGTCTAGTTCCTCTACTTGGGATGTTAAAATTTAGAGCTGAGATGAGATATTCCGAATTAATCTCGCCACGAAGTAATTTATACAGAAACATGACATTCAGCATCATTCTTCTGCTTCTTAGGGAAGGTAGTAAAATAATTTTAAGGCGTATTTCATACGAAGGAAGCATAATATTGGGGTTCCAACGACTATGACTTTCAAAAAGTAAAAACTGTTTTTGAACGGATTCTATGGCGTCGATGTAGACATTATATTGTGGGTTCCATACAACTGATGCATATTCAAGAATTGGCCTTACGAGAGAGGTATATAATAATTTAGTAGCAAAGGGATCACTGAATTCTTTAGCCCATCTTTTAATGAAACCAAGGACTCCTCTTGCCTTATTTATCACCATATTAACGTGGAGATTGAAACGAAGTTTTGAATCCAAAATAACACCAAGATCGAGAAAACTGTAAACTATTTCTAAGTTAGTGTTATTTATAGTGTAATTTATGTTATTAGCAGATCTTCGCGAGAAAGTCATTTGCTTACATTGTTTTAAGTTGAGATTTAATATATTTAAGCTACACCAGTTCACAAGTCTATTTAGATCAGATTGTAAAAGATGTTTTGACCTAGCTTCTATTTATCAATTGTGTTGTGCGTGTTGTTAAATGTTTGATCACAAATGACCGAGAACTGGACCTACGTGTTTTATGCCGACTCCGAACGGCTTATGTTCTCCAGTAGCTTTACATGGCAATTTTTACTCTCTGAGGTTTGCCATTGTCTACAGAGAGGTGAGGACCGAACAGAAAAATTAATTCAATTGAAAAACTTTTCTGTCTGAGCTGGAATTGAACCCGGGCTACCGCGGTTCCTTAGCTTAGGGGCCACGCACTCTACCCACTAGGCTACGGTCGCCACTGAACGTCTCTACGTTAAGTTAAAGTCGAATACTTGTCATTTTAAGGTGTATAACACTTTAGTTTAAAGTGGAAACAACATAAAACTGAATACATATGTTTCCACTTTGAATTTAATATTTTCGTGTTTGGTGCCAAATCATTCCGAAAAATATTTGAATTGAAGTGGTTAACTTTGATTTTGCGTTGTTTTTTAGCTCAGTGTAATCAATCAATTCGTCGCCATTCTCAGCAACTGGGGTTGTGTCCTCCTTCCACTTTATGGAAGATTTTACGAAAAGATCTTGGCTGTAAACCTTTCAAGATTCAACTTGTGCAGGAATTAAAGCCAAACGACCATCGTATGCGCCGCCAATTCGGCGAATGGGCTGAAGCACAAATTGATATTGATTTTGAATTTCCATGGAAAATTTTACTTTCCGATGAAGCCCATTTTTGGTTGAATGGGTATTAGGGCGGGTCAATTTGTATGGACGAATTTTTTGGAGGTCTGGCTCAGCGAAATTCGTAAAATACATGTAATTTCAAGACTTTTTCTCCACTACAGCTTTCGGACAGCAGCGGACTTTCGTAAATAGATTTTGTTCTCAATTATAAAATATGAATGTATGAATGTATGTGTATGAATCTATTTACGAAAGTCCGCACAGCTTTTTTTCAGAATTTGTATATGCTGTAGTGGAGAAAAAGTCTTGAAATTACATGTA
This sequence comes from Dichetophora obliterata, assembly GCA_963920525.1. NCBI lineage: Eukaryota > Metazoa > Arthropoda > Insecta > Diptera > Sciomyzidae > Dichetophora > Dichetophora obliterata. The sequence continues at coordinate 107,226,387 of OY986438.1, forward strand.
TTTTACGAATTTCGCTGAGCCAGACTTTGACCCGCCCTAATGGGTATGTAAACAAACAGATTTGTCGTATTTGGAGTGAGGAGAATCCACAAGCTATTGTCGAAACATCATTACATCCACAGAAAATTACTGTTTGGTGCGCTTTATGGGCTGGCGGAGTCATTGGCCCATATGTCTTCAAAAACGATGATGGTCAGAATATTACTGTCAATGGTGAACGGTATAGGAACATGATTCGAAGTTTTTTCGTACCTCAATTAGCTGGCATTAATCTTGCTGATATGTGGTTCTAACAGGACGGAGCCACATGCCACACAGCGGGCGCTACAATTGATTTACTCAAGAAACTTTTGACGAAAAAAAAAAATTCACGAAATGGCCCAATTAATTGGCCCCCAAGATCGTGTGATTTAAACCCATTGGATTATGTTCTTTGTGGTTATGTAAAGTCACTTGTCTACGTCGGCAGCAATTGAATACCTGGAAATCAACATTCGAAGAGTTATCGGCGAGATACGGACGCAAATGCTGCGAAAAGTTTGTGAAAATTGATGTTCCAGATTGCGCCTTGTACGCGCCAGCCGTGGTGGCCACATGGCCAAAATTATATTTAAACAATAATGTCATAAAATTTTCTATCCAATAAAACCCGTCTCATTGATATTAAAAATATATTATTATGTTTTATTATGATTTTACCTTGTATCACTCTATAAAAAACACCCAGCGTTCATACTAAGGCATGAAAGCTGCATACGTAATAGTCTTGCTTAAAAAATATGAGCTCCCATTGTTCGTTAAAACTTTAATGAGTGCAGTTGTACATTTTTTATTAACAAACTATAAATTAATATAACAGCAGAATTCAATTAAAAACAAAAATAAATGATTAATTAATGGCAACAGAAATTTTTTTATTCCAATATTAATAACAATGTATGCATACAGTATTAACGGCAATGTATGCATGCAGTATTAATGGCAATGTATGCATGCAGTATTAATGGCAATGTATGCATAGAGTACTACTAATTCCCCATGCATACAACATTAGCGATTATGCGGGTACACAGTACACATGCTCTTGTATGACGTCGCCATGTAAAATGGAAATGAGCTTGCATTTATGCTGTCATGCATACAAAACATCAAACGTATGCGTACATCATCAATGCTGTATGCAAGAATGTACTAACTGGGACTGTTCCATTCTTAATTTTAAGAAGTTTAACTTCTGTACTGTATACACGCTATGCTGTAATTTTTTTAATACTGCATCAATAAGCAAGTAAAACAGCTCAAGAGCATTAAGATTTTAACAATCTTGTTGTAAGTGATACGTTTGATTTTACAATACTTGTCGATGAACAAACAGTCGGAAGAGAAAATAATTAATTCTGTACATAACTACTTACAACAGCGGCAAATCATCGACATTGCTTACTGTAAAATTTGTATGATTTTCTCACCAAATGATGCTGCGGCTGGTGACAGCCCACGCGTGCGCTCCTTGCCAATTCCATTAGCCATGTTTGGCTATCGTTACAGCGAAAATATCATCAAACTGACGATGTTGGCTATGACGTTGACGCTCCTTGCCAGTGCAGCAACAGCAGCTGCAGCAAAAACATGTAAAGCTGCGGCGGTGGCGAAAAGTTGCGCAAATGAGTGTTTTTCGTTCTTGTTGTTGCTTTTTTTTTTCTAGTTTATTTGAATCTCATCACAACTCATATTTTGGCTGTTATTGTAATAGCATTATTATTGTTGTTTCTGATGCTGTTTGCCACGCAAATCATTAAATTGATGAGGTGTTTGTTGGTGATTGTTTTTGTTGCTGTCGACCAACAAAGTGTTGCTATTGTTGGTCTGTGTTTATTGTTTCGTATGTTTCTCTACAAGTTAATGTTCTTGATTTAGTATTTTTTGCCTTGATTTTATTACTCAGAACTTCCGTTGCATCCGCTGATAGCTGTCGGTTGACTAGCTATTTATCTGCCAGTCTGTCTGCTGCTTGCGATGACATCCGCAGCATGGTGCAGCGTGCGAAATCAATTGCCAAACATCATCATTGTTCGTCATCGTGACGCCTGCACATTTAATGTTTGTTTTTGTTATATTTGTTGTTATTGATTTTTATGTCTTTTGTTTTGTGGTTATTGTTCTTGCTATTGTTTTTGTATTTCCACTATGCTCGCAATGCATGTTATGGTTTTTTTTTTGTTTTTGGCCTCAACCTGGAATTGGGTTAAATTCGCTACGTTTTTGGCTAAAGCTGCCGCTGCTGCTGTTATTAGCTGCATGCAAATAATGACTGCTAAAGTATAAAAAATTATTCTAACCATTATGCAGCTGGAAGCTGACTGATTGTTCCCACGTTCAAGCCTGCAAATGATTTTAACAACATTTACATTAACAGCGGGCTCTGTTTTAAGTACACTCACAAGCGATAAATTGAGTAAAATCTTTAGACTTTTTGTTTTACTGTACATATATTTCATTTGCTATTAGTTATTTTATGTTCTTTTATATTAGCAGTTTATTAGTTTTAATTAATATGGTTTATTTGAGCACATAAAACCCAATTATAAGAAAAATATATGGCAATTGAAAGTTTATTAGCTATTAACCTCATAATTATAATGTTAGTGAATTGAGCTGATTGATGGCAAATTATTATTGCCCATACCTTACATAAATAGTTTTAAAGTACTTCGCAAAACAAGGGTACAATTATGAAAATATTGTATTACCATTTTATTTCTTAACATAAAGTTTTGTTATACAAAAGTATCTACACAAATGCCCTTCAACACAACTGCTCAAATACAGAGAAGGCTTATGATTAAGCTTTTAAGCTATCGCTCTGAATATATTCATAATTTTATATACGTATATGCCAGTGGCTCACAACGAAATGAAAATGTATCACAATCGCATTGATATCAGAAATGAAAATGTATGAAGAATATTGCGATATACATATTTTTTTAAAACGTTATATTTTGGTGAATATAATTAAACAGAAACATAATTAAAAAATTAAAACATAACGGTGAAACAAATTTAAATCGAAACAAACCTATAAGAACGAGCTCACATTGAAAGTCAGGCAAGTAAAAAAAAAATGCAAATTGTGGTCCTTAAACCGTTATTCCTGCTTACAAGTTATTACTACTGTTGGAATAACTTCAGTCAAACACAAAACTTAAAAAAATAAACATTTCTCGAAAAGTGAATCAATCAACACTTGCAGAAAGGCAGATTGTGATAGATTATTATTTGAAAGGAAAATCCGAGCGACAAATTTCACAAATTGCCTTAAAAAGTAAATCAACAGTACACGATATAATCAAGCATTATATATAAGATAAGAGAATATGCAATAAAGAACGTATAGCAGCTAAAAATAAACTTAGCTCCAAAGATGAAAGGTATTTTTAAGAGAAATAATAAAAGATCCATTTTTATTTGAGCTAAAACTAGAGGTCATGTTAAAACTCAATTTGAAAAAGAGTGTACGCTCAGAAACAATTCGAGGAATTTTAGAAAAAAAATGTTTAAATTGAGGAGTAGCACGAAAAAAGCACTGTATTAGAAAGAAAAATGTAGTAGAAAGCCCCAATTTCATGCATGAGTAGATGACCAAAGACATTCTATTCTGGAGCAAGGTTAATAAAAGAGAAAACATTAGGATCTTTATCACTTTTAAACAATAAACTCTTTTTTTTGTGATTTTGTTTACCGATGAGAGTTTATTTAATTTATATGGTTCAGATAGAAAGCGAAAGCCGAATGAAGAATTTTGCAATAAAAATTCTAAACATACGATTAAGCATGGTAGAAGATCAGTCATGGTTTTTGGCTGCGTCTGATGTTGGAAGGATTAATTTTATTGAAGGTATAATGGACAAAAATAGGTTCCTTGGCATTCTCATGGCGCAAGTAAAAGAAAGTGCGGGTAAATAAGGAATTACAGACAATTTTTAGTTTTACCAAGACAATGACCTGAAACATACGACGGTCTTGGTAAAGAATTGTGTGCTTAATATTTGTCCAAATGCCATAAAAACAACCTCACAAGGCCCAGATTAAAATGTTATAGAACATCTATGAGATGAACTTGAACCCTGAGTGCAGTATCAGAGATGGGCAACTAAAGATCCAATCCTAAAAAAAAGTATCCTCAGTAAAGGGTGGAATCAGATTGGAGCTGAAGTTTTTAAAAATTTGGTTGCACCCATTTCAAAAAGGCTGCAGGCAGTCATATAAAAAAAAAGAATCGGCAACAAAATATTAAATTCTTAGTTTTAGCATTGAATTCCTTATCTGCCCGACTTTCAATGTGAGCTTGTTTTTAAACCTTTGGTTTGATTTAATTTTGTTTTACCGTTATGTTCTAATTTTTAACTATGTTTCTGTTGAATTTTGCTCACCAATAAAGAACATCTTGAAAAAAAAAAAATTTACTCCAAGTTTCTTCTTACATTTTCATTTCTGAAACCAATGCGACAGTGCTAAGAAATGCCTGCCCGACTTTCGTTGTGAGCCACTGAAGATTAGAGCCATAAAAATTTCGCAATAAGTTTGAGTAAATTTTTCTATTAGAGTGACAGCGAAATATTAAACAGTATCTTAAAAATATCATATGATTTGTACATTTTTATATAAATAAATTTTACTTTTTCAAAAGCGATCAAATAAATTACTTTCATTTGAGACCGAAATATGGGATAAAATCGAAAGTCGTGCAATGCACATACATGGCTTACTTTTGAAGTTGATTGTATGGTGTCAATCACAAAGTATATCAACAGGGGCGACCCTTGGGGCAGGCGAAGCAGACCTACGCCAGTGGCACCAAAATCAAAAATTGTTGTATGTTTTTTTATCTATTTTAACTTTCACAAAGCATTCTTCATATCGTATCAAAATTTGTAGTAGTACTTATTGTACTTTCTCTTAAAAATTGCAATGCTACAATAGCAATTTCTTTCTTTCGTTTATTGTTTCTTTAAACGTTTGTCGTGTAATATTTTCAAATTGGAAAAGGCGCAATTAGCAGAAGCCTCATCGGAAAAAGCTATATTGAGTAAAAATGGAAAATTAAGTTGTCTAGGGCACAAAAAAAGGAAAGGGCTAAGAGATAAAGAAGATAAGTGTCTTCAAAACTCTCTTTCAGATGTTTTCCAGTAAGTGATATTAAAAACGAAATTGATAGTCAGTGACAGACCCGTAGCCAGGATTTACCCAAGGGTGGTTTTGATAAAAAATATCGATAGTTTTTAATATCGATGACTAAAAAAAGGCAATTTTACATGTATATTAAATGTTTTCTCGAATTGTTGACGCCATAGGCTAAAAAGAGTCGATTTCATATAAAACTAAAATCTATAAAATTTTTTATCTATTAAGAGCCCAGTAAATGGAGAAGCTAGGGATTTACAAGTCAAAGTCTAAATAAGTCGAAAATCGACTTTTTGGACTTTGAAAAAAGTCGATAGTCGATTATTACTTTCGACTTTTTAATTTTATGCGAAACCAAAATTTGACGATTTTGCTCTTCTCTAAGCTAATAAATGAAATCGCTGTTCAAAAACAAATAAAGCTGCGTTGTCAACTCTTGATTTGATTCTTTAGAAATCGGAATTAATTTGCAAGAAATTTATTTGTATAGCCCCCAGCGGTGGTTGGCAATATTTTGATAAAGCTGCAAACAATAACATAGTAATTTTTAAACACTGCAGGATAGAATTAAAAATTTAATAATACAAATTTTGTTTTTGGCGATTACGTTAAGAAGGAAAAGTATTCTCTAAAAATTTAATCGGATTATTAATAGAACTAACCGGATTATTATTTATGGAGATAAATAACATTTAAAAGGGTTTTTTAATCTGCATGAACATCGTAGTCAAAACTTTAAACGCGATTTTCTCAAAATCATGTTTTCGAAGACGGTGATCACTGTTACTTTAGAACGTCTCTACCGATCAGTTTGAAATTTATCACACTTATTCTATACAAAATTGTCTTCCTGATGAGCGAAGAATTTATTTTTGGACGATTATATTTTTTGGAAAATATGAGTGAAATATTTTTTTTTAATAAGGTTGCTTATTTCAACATCTGCCATTTTTAGAAAAATCAAAATTTTTCAAATCTCTTCGTTCATCAGGAGCATTATTTCATTAACTAATGATCCCTTTTCTTTATTTCGGATGATCTAGTGACAAGCAGCAGTGGTCACGGCAAAATAGTTTTTTTTTTAAATCCCTCGCAAATTTGCTGTAGCTGATAAATCCAATTGATTTTTGTCATAAAAAAAAATATTTGTTATTAAATATTTTAATTTGTGGCAAAAAAAATCTTAAGCCAGAAATTTTCTAGTACGTCCTAACTAGTTGTGCCTCCTTAATTGGCGGATAGGGCTTAATATTTTATATACAAGAAGTTAAATGGCAATGTTTTGTTTTATATACAAGAACTTAAATGGCAATGTTTTGTTTTTGTTTTTTGTATTTTATTTATACACAGACGTAACATGTTTTTGTTTACTTTTTATAATTTGCTTCTTTATTGCCCAACAAAAGCAGTACAAAAGTAGTTAAAAAAAATTCGAAAAAAGTTGAAAAGTCAACTTTTAAAAGTTCAAATAGTCGATGAGTCAGTCGACTTTTACATTTCAACGCTTGAAAAAGTCAAAGTCGACTTTTGCTGGCAGTTGCACATCCATATTACAAGATTTTTTCCTAATATTTGATCAAAAATGTAATAAAAACACCTCTATTTATGGAAGTAAGTTTTTTTTCAAAAAACTGGTATGCATTTTGTTTTTAATGTAATTGTTCTTTCAAACGAGCTATCAAACATAAAAAATTTAATGAAAAGTACCAGAGTTGTCATATTTTAGTTTTCGAAAAAAGTTTCTTTCTTGTTTCAATAAAAAAAATCGTAGAAATCCAAATTTTAAAAAATTGCAATGAAGTGTTGTTGAAATATTTTCAGAAACAACACTTATTACAAATACAAAAATATCATATGGTGCTATAGCATAGTCTTTAGCTATTTTGTGAAAAAAAATTACAAAAACCTAAACTAGGATCAAAAAGTCATTTGATTTGGAAATTGAAGTTTTTAACACTGAAAAATTCACTGTTTGGTGCGGTGTGTGGGACGGCGGCATTATTGGACGGTGCGACTGAGCTCCTAAATACATTTACGCAATGCATCAGTGTGTTTTATTTTGATTTGGCGCTAAGTTCAATTTCAAAACTGCTCAACTCTGTTCATTTTCTTACAAATAGTATACTTCCGCAGTTTTGGTTAATAAGCTTCTGACCAGTTTTAAATAAAACACTGACGCATGGCATAAATGCATTTAGTAACTCAGCCTATTTTTTTCAAAAATAGTGAAAATCGCAACGTTGCAACGTGATTTTAACAAGACGGTGCCACATGCAACACGGCACGAGATAGCATGGACCTATTGAGAAGCGAGTTTGGTGAGCAATAAATCTCAAAAGTTTGGTTCAGTCCATTGGCCGCCAAGATCATGCTGTTCGACCTCAATAGGCCATTTTTTGTGGGGCTACGTGAAATCTTTCATATACAGCGACAAGCCAGTCACAATTGCAGCCCTGGAAGACAAGATTACAGCTGCCAGTGGTGAGGTACCGGCCGAAATGTTGGAAAAGTTTTGCCAAAGTTGGAGCTTACGGATGGACCACCTAGGTGTAGCCGGGAGCAACATTTATGTGAAATATTTTTTAGCAAGTAAATGGCAGGCATTGATTTATCGCTCCAAATAAATATTTCATTCACTATTGCTATAAATTTTCAACTATAAATTTTCAAAAACCAAACGCTTGAAAAATCATCCTTTATACAATATGTATGATCTATTTTTTTATGGTTTTCTTTTATCAATTTTTATTAAATGAGTTTTTAGTTTTCATTTATGTTCTTAGAACATACGTTTCTTTTTGTTGTCCTTGGGGTGGCGCTTTTTGAGGCGCAGACACACACGCTTCTAACGCCCTACGCCAACTTCCCTCTGCCTCCTCATTGATTTGGAGGATGTAGTGTTGCCCACCGCCGCTACAACCTTCACACCCAGTCAGCTGTTGGTACGTCTAGATTTTAGTTTTGGAGAAGCTTCAGCGCGGACTCCTGTGGCACTACTCTTGGCAAGAGCACCTTCGCTTTTAGTAGAGATGGGATACTAGTCCTGTCCCCTACCTCCAGGTGGGCCTCTCATAGGCCTTGGAGTGTCGGGGTTACTGCTTTCACCCAGTGCAGAGTTGGGTCATTGTTGCACTTCAGGATCTTTACTTCAATTAGCTACGATCTTCAATTAGCTTCAGCCGTCTCTTTTCCTCTGTTCGGGAACTGTGAAGTAATAGGTGCAAAACTTGGTCTGCTCGCGAAGTGTATGCGGCCTTCTTCCACCTTTAGCTAAGCCCAGGCGAACATCTCCTTAGAAGAGAGATCATTCTTGCCTGACAGCCGGCTGCAGATTTTAAGGGTCGCTTCATAGTTGGTATTGGATTTCATCCCCTCCTAAGACTTAGTCTTGGGTCCTTCCTTGCAAGAGGAGCTGTAGCCCGCTGGCTTTTCGGGGAGAGAAGAAGCCTGTCTCTGTCAACTAAGTTCAGAGAGCATGCGCTTTCTTAGCCCAAGTCTGTATCGACTATGGCACCTTTGCGCAGTAGTGTGTGTTTTTTGGCAGTGGTTGTCTTTACACCAGGACCTGCTCCCGCCCTGACGACGTTTTTTGCAGTTGCTTTACAACCACTATGGCCTGCTGCAACTATAGGGGAGGAGTGACCGCTGGCATCAAGCAGTGAGGATTTCTTCTCACGCAGCCGCTTTTGTTTTTGTGTTTGTTTTTGTGTTGTTGTTGTCTTCCATAAAGTTCCCACGAGTGTGGGACAATGGAAGGTCCACTTTCACAGAGGTACCTGTGCGCAGGTCAGGCTGGATAGTACCGGAGGGCGCCTGGTGTCCGGTACGCGCCGTTGAAGACTGGACTATTTTTGATGGGCTTCCAGCCTAGTAAACCCTCGGCGCGGGTCACATGACACCTTGATTCACCCCATAAAAGAGACTGGGATGGTATAGGGAGGTAAAGGGGGATCAATGGAGATATAGGGAGGGAGTGAATAGCTCGTTGAGCATCGCTCAACAATGGCGTGTATGGCATGGGTGACCTTACCAGAAGCTTGCGCTCCCGCCATCATAGCCCACTGCTTCATTGCAGCCTAAGCCCCCACACCAACGTCAAGGTTGCTCTTCTAGTGGAGGTTGTTTCTTGACTATATTCATAAAAAGCACATTTTTTATGTTCTCTTAAACTATTTTAAAAGTTTTAATCTATGAATTGAAGAATTTCACTCATAGCAGATACTAAGAGAAATTATTTTAAATTAATATTTTTAAGTAGTTCTTGGCATATATATCTTAACCGATACAAAAGTTTGTTAATTGAAATTTAAATTTTCTGAACTGCTTAGAGAGAAACCTAAGGAATAGGAACATGCCATATAAGCTTCTTTAACCATTTGGAGTCGGCATAAAACTTTTAGGTACAGCTCTCGATCATTTGTCTTCAAACATTTAATAAAATGCAACACGCACAATTGATCATAAGAAAGTCTGTCATAGTTCTTTAAGGCAGTATTATAGTGTAAAAAATTTAAAAGATAAAAAAAATTTTTCATTTTTGATAGTGAGACATGATATCTCAAGTTTTAATGGACCATTAAACTTAAAATTTGGTGTGGGTCTTTTTAATATATCCCTCTAGAGCCCAAACTAGGATTATGTTCAAATTTTGTTTTTTTATATTTTTAAAAATTCCATCACTTTGAAATAAGGCCAACTTTCAAACAGTCGACATTTCGCGAATAATGGACATGTCGTTGTATCCCTAGACCGGGCTATAGCGACATTCTTGCTAATCAACAGTCATTTTTTTCAGATGACTAGAAGAGGTGAAATCGTGTCAACATGGAGGCACCTTTTTTTTTGCACCCCACTCCACCAGCCAGTAATTTTTGCTAATCCAAATTCCGAACGAAACTTCCCCTTTTCGAATTTACATACTTTCGTTAGTTCGAAAACAGCTGATTTCAACAGCAGACAAATAAATACAAAGAAAAATTTAAAAACTGAAGTGTTGTTGATCAACATTGTATTTTTTAGCTGTGATTTTTAATGGATTTCATTGCAATTGCAATTTTCGCACAGTAAGCGGAAGATTTCTCACAAACAGTATCTATGAAAATTCATCGAAGAGTATTGCGAGATTCCATCAACACTTTGAAAATGGATTACTAATATTCAAATGGGAAACTGGGGGCGATGGAATAATGTAACATGTCTGACTGTCTCAACCTGGCGAGGCCAGCATAATCTTTGTGAAATCGTCTCAAGTCGACTCAAACCTCCACGTGGTGTTTCCTGGGCAACGTCAAAACTGACAACCGTTAGTTTGGCGGCTAATCTGAGCGGCGGGCCTCCCTAGGCTTAAAATAGGTTGTGCGTCGGGTTTGAAGCCCACCCGTAAAAACCAATTTCAATGAAAACAAACAAGAATAGAAGAAAAATGATCCCCAAATCTGATGACGACTACCGCAAACGAAAAACTGATAATGATTTACGGATATGCACCTGGAATGTCCGAACCCTTAATTGGGAAGGTGCCTCTATCCAACTGACTGATGTCTTGGAAAGATACAAAGCTGATATCACTGCTATCCAAGAAATGCGATGGAAGGGACAGGGTTGCATTCGGCATGCACCCTGTGATATCTACTACAGCGGCCATGCGGAGAAGCACGAGTTTGGATGCGGATTTGTAGTTGGCAAGAGACTACGGCCCCACGTCCTGCGATTCACACCTGTGAACGAACGACTTGCCATAATCCGCATCAAGGTTAGATTTTTCAATATAAGCCTAATATGTGCGCACGCTCCGACAGAAGACAAGGACGATGAGATCAAGGAAATTTTCTACGAGTGCCTTGAAAATGCTTACGAGCGCTGCCCCCGTCACGACGTAAAAATCGTGCTTGGTGACTTCAACGCTAAGGTGGGCAAGGAAAATATTTTTGGTCCAACAGTCGGAAAGTTCAGCCTCCACGACAACACCTCCGATAACGGAATGAGGCTGATTGACTTCGCCGCAGCACGAAACATGGTCGTAAGTAGCACTAGATTCAAGCATCTCAATATTCATAAAGCCACCTGGATGTCCCCTGATCAAAAAACCAAGAATCAAATTGATCACGTTTTGATCGACGGAAGGCACTCTTCCAGTGTATTGGATGTACGCACGATCCGTGGTGCAAACATTGACTCGGATCACTATCTTGTTGCAGCCAAGATCCGTACACGTCTATGCGCAGCTAAGAATACACGCAACCCTACACAGAGAAAGCTAGACGTCGACAAGCTGCAATCGAAACAGACAGCCGATGCTTTCGCCACTCGACTCTCACTCCTGCTTCAAAGCACTCCTCCAATCGATGATATATGCGCGCAGTGGACTCACATTTCCAACTCCATGCGTGCGGCTGCTGAAGAGGTGATTGGCTACCAACGCCCTAGCCGAAACCAGTGGTACGACCAGGAGTGTCGCGACGCCACTGCAGAGAAAGACGCCGCCTACAAAGCCACCCTGCAGTCGGTTGTAACGCGCGCTGCTAAGGAGCGATACAAAGAAAAGAGGAGGGAAGAGAGACATATTTTCAGGCGGAAAAAAAGAGAGGCAGAAAAGCGCGAGCAGGAGAAGATTGAGATGTATGGTGACAGGAATGAGGCCCGAAAATTTTTCGAAAAAATAAGACGCCTTGCCGATGGTTTTAAAACCAGGGCCTCTTCCTGCAAGGATGAAAACGGGAATCTAGTGACAGATGTCCAGAGTATACTGACGTTATGGAGGGAACACTTCTCTAAGCTTCTAAATGGCGACGCTGACAACAATCCCGCCAATAGAGATGATATTCCGGAAACCCCAATTTTGGATGACAGCGTTGAGGTTCCGCTGCCCGACTATGATGAAGTTCTGACAGCTATAGCTCGGCTTAAAAATAACAAAGCCGCGGGAGCTGATGGCTTACCTGCTGAGTTGTTTAAGAACGGAGGCGAAGCTCTACTTAAATGCATTCACGAGCTTCTATGCAGAATATGGTCGGAAGAATGCATTCCGAACGATTGGAATCTCAGTGTGCTCTGCCCAATCCACAAGAAAGGCGATCCCACTATCTGTGCCAATTACCGTGGGATAAGCCTTCTTAATATCGCATATAAGGTCCTGTCGAGCGTTTTATGTGAAAGATTGAAGCCCATTGTAAACGAACTGATCAGACCTTATCAGTGTGGCTTCAGACCTGGAAAGTCCACCATCGACCAGATTTTCACGCTACGACAAATCTTGGAGAAGACTCAAGAAAAACAAGTCGACACCCACCATCTTTTTGTCGACTACAAAGCCGCCTTCGACAGCCCAATAAGGAAGCACCTGTACTCCACCATGTCTGAATTTGGTATTCCTGCAAAACTAATACGACTTTGCAGGATGACACTGAGCAACACCAGCAGCGCAGTTAAAATCGGGAAGGACCTCTCCCCACCATTTATTACCAAACGAGGTTTCAGACAAGGTGATTCCTTATCGTGCGACTTTTTCAACCTAATGATGGAAAAGATCATCCGAGCTGCTGATCTGAGACGTAGTGGCACAATATTCTACAAGAGTGTTATGCTGCTTGCGTATGCTGATGACATCGATATCATTGGCCATAATACGCGCGAAGTCAGTGCAGCATTTTCCAGATTAGAAAGAGAGTCAAGTCGAATGGGTCTGGCAGTGAATGCAGACAAGACGAAATACTTAGTGTCAACAAACAAACAGTCCCAGCGTCTTGGAACCCACGTTACCGTTGACAATACCTCCTTCGAGGTTGTGAAGAACTTCGTTTATCTGGGATCCAGCATTAATTCTACCAACGACATCAGCATTGAGATCAAACGAAGAATAACTCTTGCCAACAGGTGTTACTTTGGGCTCAGTAGGCAATTGAGAAGCAGAGCCCTCTCTCGACGAACGAAAATCACGCTCTATAAATCGCTCATCATGCCCGTCCTACTTTACGCATCACAAACCTGGACGCTGAGCAGTTTAGATGAAAAGACTTTAGGAGCATTCGAGAGAAAGATTCTTCGTAAGATCTACGGACCAATCTGCGTCAATGGCGAGTACCGAATACGGTGGAATGATGAACTGTATGAGCTGTACGCTGACATCGACATAGTCAAGCGCATTAAAATCGAGCGGCTTCGCTGGCTTGGTCATGTTCAGCGCATGAAAGACGATGCTCCAGTGAAGAAAACATTCGATTCGGTACCCAGCGGCGGTCAACGCAGAAGAGGACGACCGCATCTTCGTTGGAAAGACCAAGTAGAGGACAACCTGACGAAGCTTGGAATTTCCAACTGGCGCCAGCAAGCGAAAGACAGAAATGGCTGGCGCAAATTCTTAGATGAGGCCAAGACCGACATACGGTTGTAGCGCCAACTAAGTAAGTAAGTAAGTAATATTCAAATAACATATTCATTGGCTTAAAAAAAATATTGTACCTATATTTACCAAAAATTAATTATAAGTTTTATTTTTCGACCTAATTCTATAAAAATTCAATTGTTTTCTTTTGTCGTAAACAAATCCGTCGGGGCAAAGCTTTCGTTAAAAAATCCGCAAAATAGCTGTCAAAAGTTGATGCGTTCGGATTGTGGAATAGCAATGCTACGAATGTTCGAATATGATGTAATGATTCGGATTGCAAAATATGGCATTACGAGTCCGAAAGAAAATTTACGCTACAGCGGATTCTGGAATAGCGCTAATTAATTGGTTTTTTTACAACAAATACCAAATATTATACATGAATAAAATCTCATGATGACGCCCAGAAAACATTTCAGAAAAAAAAGCCCCCGATACTTTGACCTAAAACTAAATCCGGTCTCAGACCCACCGTGTTACAGAAAAACCAATTGGGTTTAATTTTTTATTTCATTTAGCGCCACTATATCAGGGGAATATTTTTCCATCAAAAAGCTTACTTGTTTTTGTTTGAACAAAGCTTTTATACAAAAACAAAAAGGATTCCTTTATTTATGAGGTCAACTTGGACCATAAGAGTTGTGTTTTGAGGGTTAAACTGTTTTAAGAAATTATTCTCCTGGTAATTTCAATGTTTCATTTTTTGACATGAAGTCGATAAAGTTAAAGACAAAAAAGTTTTTCTAACAAAAACTGCATCAAAACTTGACCTTGAACCTTCAATTTCTCGAAAACGGACCGAAGGATCAGAAAACGGTAAGCGCTATTAAATTCAGCGTCCTCAAATTATGCTGAAATGATATGTCCCTAGCTTGTTTGCAAAAAAAGTGACCGATTCATGCACAGTGTTATTATAAACGCAATGCACACTGTTTTTTTTCTGCTAACAGCAAAATATAGATATCTACATTAAAAAAAAAAAATACACAACAAAACACTGAATCATAACTTTTTTCATAAAAGATCACAAAACCCTGGTTGTCATTTATATTTGAGAGAGAATATATTTTTGTTCACATATTTACGGGTGTTGTCAAACGAATGGACAACCTATAATAATTGAATCATGGTCCACAACACATTTATTTTATTTTGAAATATAAATCGGAGCACAAAGAAAATCACCTAAAGTATTATAAAAATGCTGCAAAAAGCAATTTACTGTGTATGGTAGATGTCATCAGTTGTTTAGCGGCCATGCCTGAACACATGTAATTCAGAATTGTGTACAGGAGTTGGAGTTGGAGGCGCCTCGCAGCTACATTGTATTTAAGAAATACTTGGTTACGATATGTGTTCATTTACCACTGGGTTGTTTTCAGTATGCTCTTTAAATAGCTCATTAATACATACTCAATATGGGAGAGTATAAATGTGCAAACGCGCTTGTAACAATTTGTCGGTGATGACATTGTAATGCGGAACCGTAAGCGGAAAAGAAATCTTGTTTGTGCTCACATAATTTTCTTTTCATTGTCAAAACAACAGTTTGACTTTATTCGCCTGTGTAGCAACATCGTGTTTTCTAAAAGGAAGTTTTGCAGTAAAGTGTTCGTGAAAAATATTAATCTCTATGTTTAAACTAGAACAAAGTTTTATATATAAAATAAAGTATTATTAAACATTTACTCTGAAGTGCTAGTTAAAAAATAAAAACTTCGTTCATTAAATTTCATAAAAATTATTGTAGAATTATTTTGTATAGTCATTTGCTTTTATTTGCTTCTTTTCGGTGTTTTCTCTTTAATTTTCGTTGTGTTTTGGCGTAGAGAGGATTTTTGTTCAATTTATTTGTGTTCTCTCCAATTTTGTGCGTCATTTTTTTGTTTTCTTCTATCTTGTGCATACCTACTCACATTGTCGCTTATTGTGTAAGGTAGATGTCATCAGTGTTTTAGTGGCCATGCCCAAACAAATGTAATTGAGAATTGTAAACAGACTTCTGAGGCCCCGCAGCTACATTATACATAAGAAATAATTGGTTACGTCATGTGTCCATTTACCACTGGGAAGCTATCCGACACCGCAAAAGAAACAATGAGAAACTCTATAGCAGAGAAAAAAAGAGATATAGCTTCATGCTGCTTGTGTGTCTAACAATGGGCGCGTTCTGCAGATGTAATCGCTTACAGAGGGATTAGTGAGTGCTCTTTACTAAGCGATCAATTCTGCTGAATGCTGTGCTATTAAAAACAGCGCAGTGTTCTAACGAAAAACGGCCAACTTCGCGGTATGAACAAAATAAATTTTGCGCGAAAACTAAACTTAAAAAATGGCAACAGGAGAATCATATGGTAAGAATTAAAGAAAATCTTTGTAAATTTAGTAAATGTATAGATATTATTTGCCGGTTTTTCAGTTATTCAGGAAGATCTCAGTGCAGAGAGTTTGAAGATCTCAGTGCAGCTTTGGAGCCCGGTGAATACTAAAACTATGCTGCAAATGTATTTTGAACGTAAAGAAAAGTTTCGCGATCCCAAGTACAAAAAGAAAGCTTTTTGGAAAGAGATTTCGATGACAAATCTAGGGTGCCCTGTATGACAGACGATATATTGGACAGAAAGATGAGAAATATGAATAAAACAAATAGGACAATTAACAACACTAGAACTGGCCGAGGTCGCGTGTCCTAGGAGTATTTTGCAACAATGGAAGACATTTTTTCTGACGATAGAACCATCAACATCGGGTCTACTATTTCGTCATTTGGCATGCAAGATGGTATCGAAATATTGCATGAAAATCTGATTTCGGAAGACGCATGTGCTTTTCAACAGTCAAACAATTTGGGCAGGGTTCTGCTTGACGAAGTCAGTCGGTATTTCTCGAAAAGAGGAAAAGGCTTCTATGGCCAAGGAAAGTTACCATCAAAGAAAAAAATTATTGAGATGGAGCAACAGCGGACAGAGGCTATTGGTAGTTTAAATGCCAGATAAGATGAAGCAAACGAAATCCTAAAAGAACGAAATGATTTGCTTCAACAATTTTTAGACAAATTTGGTTAATTCTTTGACTTAAAGAAGCTTTGTTTGTCCATGGATCTAATTACTTGCGTCCTTGAATGAGTGAAATCTATAAAATGTACGCTGTAAATCGGATAGATTTTACTCGATCAAGAACGTTTTAATTCTGCCCCAGTTTCTTAATAAATATCTGATTTCTGTTAAGTTCATACTTTTCATAGTGACAATGTAAATACATAAATTTATTTATTTAAATAAATTAAAATAAATTAAAAATTAGTATAATTTATTTATTATTTCATTTCTTTTTCGCTAAAAACTAAATGAAATATTTAATTAAATTTTTAGTCTTTTCTTCAAAGAATTGACAAACAAAATCAGCTGTATTTATAATAAGTGAGCGCAAGTAGCATTGAAATTGTTCGCTTCCAAAAATGGCGAGCGCGCACCGAACATGTTGCATGTGCCAGCTCATTCAGCTGACTTTTAGTCAACAGTTGTGCAACAGTTTTGTCTGCAGAACGCAATCTTTTGATCCTTAGAACCTTGCGTTCTTTTGGCAGGATAATATATGCAGGATAAATAAAATATTTCAAAATGACTGCTCACTGCTGTAATCGTGTAGAAATACTTTAGTTACGCGGGGTTGCAATCAATATGTGACTGATCGAGTGACTTGTCCTTGCATCGAGAATCGATACTGGAACGAGTCGATAAAACAGCAAAAGTTATAATCTAATACCTTGTTACCCTTTAGGGCTGTGACCTAAAAATATATTAAATTGTAAATTATTTTACAAAATATTTAGAACGCGTAAGAATACATATTTCGAATGTACGCATAGATTGTTGCAACCATTTTTCCTAAGATACAAACAGTAATTAAATAAATTTTTTATTTAATTGAAAAAGCGTTGAACTGTGAAATTATTCTCTTAATTATTAAAAAGTTAAAAAAAGGAGGATTATAGCTCGGTATTGAAAAGATGTTGCCAAATGCTGTTATTGCAATCAACCTGTGTCGGTTAAATCAGCTAAAATAAGTTTTACTAAATTAAAGACTTTTAAAAATTATCTTCGAAATTCGATAAAACAAGAGCGATTAAAATTCTTAACCACAATATCGATTGTATATGGCATTACAAATTCAATTCATATGTTGAAATCATCGAATAATTTAAATCGCCCAAAGAACAAAAAGGTGTAACATTTTTTTTTATTTATTTTTTTTTTTAATTTATTTTATTTATTTAATGTTTATAATATTGTACACTAAGACTGGGTCTTTTATAGTACATCAATTGAAATAAAGTACATTAAGAATCGTAACTTAACTTGCTAGATTAAAACTACAATTATACAAATCAGAAAAAATTTCAAAAGTAGACAAAATTAACTATTATTTATTAGCAAAAATATTATGTATGAAACATCAGGAACGAAATATCCTAAGTAACTTATTTAACTAGTAGAAGAAAAAGATAAACAACAGCAAAAATTGAATATAGTTTAGGGATAAGTTTATAAGAGATGTATAGCAAAAGAAAAGAAAACGATAAATAAAAGGAACGATTAAATTTGAGGATCGAGAAGATTGTAAGAATTGAAGTTTTTCATATAAATATTCAAGGCTTTTACAGTTAATAAGTTTATGTAAAAATATAATGTTTCGAACGTTCAAGTAATTCATTAAACCGCAACCTAAAATGCCTCTACTTCGGACAGAAATATGATCAAATCTATTAACATCATAAACATATCTAGCAGCGTTATTAAACGCAACAAGAAGTTTATGTTGCGACTGTGAGTCAAGCTGGCTATACACAACGTCTGAGAAAGATATATGAGGCATAATCATTTGAACCACAAGTCTGCGACGTGTTTCTAGAGGGGTGAAGATAGAAGAAGTACGTAAATATCGTAATGTTCCGTATATTTTCCCAACGACACTATTAATATGATCAGTACATGTTAGTTTAGAATTCAATACAAAGCCAAGATTTTTTACTTTGCTTACAAATTCCAACTGATTAGACCCAATGAACAATGGCGGAATATCTACAAAACCTGAGTCAGTCCTCGCAATCGGCAAAACTTTTGACTTTAGGGGATTTATAAGAAGCAAGTTTGCGGTAGCCCACCTGTTTAGCGAGAGTAAATCCAAGTTTAATCTATAGCTCAAGTCTTCTAAAAGACAAGCTGGCCGAGAAATGTAAATTTGAATGTCATCGGCGTACGCATGCATAAAAGAATGTTTACAAATGGAGAAAACATCATTAATAAAGATAGAAAATAGAAGGGGGCCTAAAATCGATCCTTGAGGAACTCCTGTTTTTATTGTTTGAAGGTTTGAAAATGTGTCACCAACTTTTACTCGTTGCTTTCTGCCTTCAAGGTAATGAGAAACTAATTTAACCACATTATTACTAAAATAAAAATAATGTTGAAGCTTATTACAAAGTAAAGTATGACAAATAGAATCAAAAGCTTTAGAAAAATCAATAAGGCAGAGAAGAGTTATAAAGTTTTGGTCATACGCTATCCTAATATCATCAACTATCTTTAATACTGCCGTCGAACAGCTGTGCCCAGCTCTAAAGCCAGACTGCAATGGCGATAAAAGCTTATTATCAAATAAAAATTCAGCGATTTGATCAGTCATAATTCTTTCTAGAACCTTGCTCAGGGCAGGTAATATACTAATGGGCCTGTAGTCCTTGGGATCTGATGCGGATGCAGTTTTAGCTACTGGGATTACCGTTGCTACTTTCCACAACTCAGGAAATCGGGAACAGGTAAGTGAGTGGTTTATGATATGGGTTAAAGGACCTAATATATAAGGAAAGACAAGTTTAATAAACATAAGAGGCATTCCATCGATTCCTATTGCGTTAGAACTTAACTGCATTAAACATTTAGCCACACGATCTTCATTAACACACACAAATTCAAATGAGGGAAAGTCAGTGTTATCAGGTATTGTAGGTGCTTCAAAAACGTTAGTAAATGTATTCGAACTTGAACTTCCACTGGTCAAAAAAAACTCATTAAGCAGATTAGGGTCCAAGTTGCAGTCCTTCTGTTCATTGCTAAATACTCTAAGTTTTTTAATATTTTGCCAAAGCTGTTTGGAGTTTAGGTGCGGATTAAGCTTAGCACTGAAGAATTTTTTCTTCTCCAAATTAACTATTAGAGTGGCATCATTACGCGCTCTTTTGTAATTTTCCCAGTTTTCATTCGAACGGTTAGTTTTCCACTTAGAATGAAGCTTATTTCTTAATTTAATGGCACACATAACACGATTAGTGAACCAGGGACAACAGGAATTATTAACTTCAACTCTACGTAAAGGAACATTAAGGTCGAATACAACATTTAATTCGTTCTTGAAAACTCTTAGTTTTTCATCTACAGAGTCATACAGGTAGCAGTCATTTAATCTCACAGTAGACAGGTCACGAAAAAGTGCTTCAAAATTAACAGATTTGTAGTCCCGATATGAAAAACTTGCCTTGTGAGTACTACCAAAGTTTACATTAACACTACAGAATATTAAATCATGGTCCGAGAGGAAAGTCATTTGGTCAAATTTTAAAACTAGGGAAATGTCGGAAACTAAACATATATCAAGTAGACTAGGCTCACAATTATGTCCATATCTTGTTGGAATATTGGAATTCACGGTTTTTAAACCACACGTCGTTGAGTGAAAAAATAAGTTCTCAGTGGTAGAATCAGTGCGGAGCATATTAACATTAAAGTCGCCACAAATAATCAAAAAATCATAACTAAGTACCCTACTTGAGAGATCAGTAAAAAAAGATTCAACACTATTACAACGATGGGGGTTATAAACACACGACACAAGGATACTAGTATTTGTATTAAAGAATTCTACATTAAGGAACTCACACATACCACTACCTTTATTTACCAACCTATTATTTAAATAAGACTTACAATATATAGCCACACCTCCACCTCGTTTTCCACACCTGTCACTGCGAAAAAGTTTAAAGTCATTAAAAGTATAAAATGAATCAGGTATATCATGTTTAAACCATGTCTCAGATATACAAATTATGTCAGCAGGTGAGTTTTCAAAAATATATCTTGCGTAATCAAGTTTAAATCCATTCAAACTTCTGGCATTAAAATGAATCACGTTCAAACCATTATATTGTTTACATAAAACATGAACTAAGGCTTTGTAATTATCAATCGCACCATTAGAAGATTCATCAGAAAAAATCATAATAAAGCAACAAAGAATCAGCTTTAAACAAATAATACATCAAAATATATAAAAATAAAGTACTAAGACAATATAGGTGAATGAGAAAAGACAGTAGTAATAGATATAAAAGAAAGGACAGTAAATAGATAAAACTTAAAGATAATATATTATAATATAGGCACAATAACATTAATTTTAGTTTTACAAACATTCTCCGATAAAAAGGCAACAAAACAACTTTAATACTTTAGTTAAAGATTCCAGCGATGCAGTCAACGCTCCTAGTGTCGTAAACCAATTTGGCCTCACCATCACTCGATGCTCTTACATACACATGGCCACGCAGTGAGAACGCAGCAACAAGTCTATTCTCTCGCTTCAGTTTGCTAGCATACAGCATAACCGCCCGGTTTGTTTTGGTAAGGCTTTCGTGAAGATAAAATTTTTCTCCTCCTCCATACCCAATATCATTGAGTGTAAGCTGACGCTTTTTGGCTTTGCGAAATGCAGCAGCAGCTTTGAGCAAACAATTGCGATCATAAGCAGACGCAAGCTTAACTATGATCGCCGAATCTTTTTTGTTATTTTTAGCTCTCACTCTGAATATATTGTTAAAAGTTGGAGTGTAATAATTGATGGAGTAGCAAATTGTATCAAACAGACTAGCGAGGTTCTCATTTGCACCAAAGGGAATTCCGTTAATAATGACGTCTGTTGAAGCAGCATCATTCTCAAATTTTTCAAGTTGAGATCTGAGCACATTTACCTCGTCACTAAGCACAGACGAAAGGGGGGTTGTGGATGCGGTTTCAATTTTTGTTTTTATTTCATTTACTTCCTCTTTTAACACGCCGATTATTTAAAAAAAATATATCCATATATTTATCAAATATAACAAAAAACAGTCTGAATATAAAAAATTTTCATTTGGTACACAAAGAAGTTTTTCTTTTTGTTCTAATCATTTCTAAAACGATTATGCAAAAAATTGCATAATTGCTATAATTGTAATGAGAATAATTTACGATATTAAACTAATTACATTTTCGATTACCAAAAATAATTTGAAAAAGCTATACAAAAATCGCAATCCCGTGGCGTGGTTTTCATTCGATTGTAACAAGGTTCGTAATCAAAGTGCACATTTGAGGTTTAAGTATATATGGAATATATGAAGTCATTAAATTAATTTTTGTGGAATTCAATAAGATTTACCGATTTTTTAAATGTACTTTAATGGGAGGAAAAAGGTAATGATTTTTGTCTGATTCAACTCATTTAACTATATCTTCATTTTTTAAAATTAAGCTTATATATTGATAGTTTCAAAGTTTCATCATCTACTCGGGAGGTGTTGCATTTGTCACCAACTATAAAAAGTATAAAGCCTTCAACTTATCTTTTAATTATACAACACACTGAAAATTATCAAGATGTGTTACTTTCTAGATATAAATAAAATAAATTCGAAGATATAAATCTATGCCTACTTAAGTACATATTGCGACACCAAACGAATGCATTATAGAATAACTTTGGATAAAAAAAAATAAACAAACAAACAAACAGAAAAAACCAAAACTCACAATTGGAATGATCTTTCGATTTAGTCTTACAAACTCCAGAGATTGTAAAGATCGATAACACAGGTGCGCCGAAAGCTATTTTGACCTGGAGGGGGGTCAAAGAGGTTTACTAAAATTTTATGTTTAATCCACCAATTTTATTTTACAAGAAATGCATTAAAATATTTTTTATATTGTTTAACCTTCACACGCATTTAATTTTTTGCTACGTAAAGAGTGTGCATGTAGGTGTGACATAATGCTTTATAAGCCTCAAAAAAAAAAATTACCGTTTGCAAATGATATACATATTTTAAGAATTAAATAAGCGATATAAGTCGATCCGTATCGTATTAAAATGCAACTGCTCTTCAACAGTTATAAAATTTAAAAACGAAATCTACAGTTACACAATGTTAGGAACTGTATGATTGTAAAGTGGCTATAGCCTACTGGTACAGTGCGTGGCACGTAAGCTAAATAGCTGAGGTTCAAACCCCAGCTCAGAAAGAATTTTTTTTGCCTTGTTTGTCTAACAACTACAGAATATTAGGAAATATTAGGAAAAGTATCATTGTAAAGTGGCTGTAGCCTACTGCTAGAGTGCGTGGCCTGTATGCTAACCAGCCGAGGTTCAAATCCCAGCTGAAAACTACGGATAAAATTCGTAGAATGGACATAGTTATTAGTAATATTTACACACAAATATTTTTGAGTGTATGAAAAATTGAATATGTAAACAGAGATATTTTTATTTACAAGCTTAGAGTTTATATATAATAATAAGTCTTCACAGGATATATCAGCTGCAAAACAAGAAACAAATATAGATTTTGCAGGCTGAAAAACCCACAAGTTCTTTATGAACTGTAATACTGCTACACGCTCAGAAATCTTTGAATTAATTTTAAGCCAAGCGTTGAAATCATGCATTTTTTAATATATTTTTGATTAAAACTTATACTTTCAAGTATATTAAAAAATTGATTTAATGTTATCTGTATTAAAGTATAATAAAAATTATATTATATACAAGTTATAATACAAATTGTCTTAAATATAATACAAATATATATCAAGCAAATCTATCATACAAAATATCTATCTGAAATCTGACATTGTCAAAATAAAACCTAAATAAATAGTTTTTTTTAACGAAAAACCGTATGTTATAAAAGAAACTTTAATTGATTAAATATTTTGTTATTGGTTGACCAAATATTTTCTTTTTATTTCACTTGGAATTTTAAAAATAAGTAAACATATAAAATATTTATAGCTTTATTCCATAAATGTTCCATAAATTTATTCCATAAATGTTGATTTTTCCTTTCACCTTTTCAGGACAATATGTATTAAATGTTATACATCTTGTATTACTGTTTAATACAATATGTATTACTATTTAATACAATTTGATACATTTTGTATTACTATTTAATACAAATTTGAATTAATATATAATAAAAAAATTTTTATTCGTATTACTTTTTAATAACTGAAGTATTACACTTGATAACAAATGTATTAAAATATAAACCAGAATAGTATTGTTCTAAACTTAGTTTCTATTCCAATTCTGTATTAGAATTTAGTATTATGGGATTAGAATTCAATTTTAATATTTGACATATATTAGATTCTAATGAAATTCTGGTGTGGTCATATATACAATACAGTTTTTATTAGAATTTAATCTAAGATTTCTGAGCGTGTATTCGATATTTGTTTCAGTATCGCTCCTGTCGAATCCGGAGTAATTTGAGAAGGTGCAGGGACCACCTTTGAGGCAATACAAGTTTCGGCGTAAGTTTTTTTTTGTGCCAGAAACGCGAGGGAATCAGTATTTACCTCTATGATTGGTATAACATCAGCAAAAGGAGAAATATGATCAGCTGACGCAGCGACCTTAGTTGGTGCGATATTATCAGTTATTTGATCAATACTAACAGCTGCAATTGATTGATTTTCAAGCTGTATGCTTACATTAGGGAAAAAAGGTACAGTAGGAGGTATAATAGTATATTTATTGGGCGGTGACATAGCTTTATCAGTAGTTTTAGCTCAGCTACGAAGATTTTTGTTTGTACATTTACGTTTTGGAGAAATATAGAGAAATGCTCTGTAGAGCAAATATTCCAGCTCAAAAATGCCAGCTAAATGAATACAACTTACACAGTTATATTACGCTACTGGAGGGACTACGGTCTGAAGTTTTCTATGTTTGAGAAGGCGTTGCGTTGAAGAACTTACTGCAGTTAATGCAATTTAGAATCAAGATAAGTAAGTTAAGTTAAATTTAAATTTAATTTAAGTTAAATAACACTAACCTCGGTTATAAGCAATTCAAATTTTATTTTACGTTTATTCCACCTAATCGATAATTTGCGTATAGTTCCAATCAATTCTTAGTCTAATAATCTATCCCTTTTCTTTTAGGTCAAAGACCAAACTTTGTTTGTATACGGCGCATTCCTTGGTTCTTTGATATATTTTTTTAAAAAAAAAAGTGCCCTTGGCAAATCTATTAATCACAATTAGAGCACGTAGTCTTAGTTTTGCGATCTATTTTATTCTGAGTAATTCATATTTCATACAGGGTAGCCCTTATTCGAAGCGCCCATCTGGCAACACTGTAACTTTCCGCAGTGATGCCAAATCGACTAATGACATACCGCGTTTGAAGCGTCATTCCAAGCAAATGCTTACAATGGATAAGCCACGTCGATTGGAATGGGCCCAAAGAGTCATCGAAATGGCTGAAGAAGACGAGCAATTTTGGCATAAAATTATCATGAGCGATGAAGCTCATTTTCAGTTGAACGGAACGGTAAACAAACAAAATTGCCGTATTTATGCCACTAAAAATCCACAAGAGATTCAAGAGGTACCTCTTCACGATGCAAAAGTCACTGTTTGGTGCGGCGTTTGTGCTAAAATGCTCATTGGGCCGTTCTTTTTCGAAGATGATAATGGCCACAGAGTTACTGTCAATCAGGAGCGTTATCGCGATATGATAAACAATTTTTTCATGCCAATCGTTCGTCGAAAGCTTATCAGGCACTACTGGTTTCAACAAGACGGCGCGACACCACATACAAGCCGCACTACAATCGATTTTTTGAAGCAATTGTTCCCTGGCCGTTTGATGTCAAAAAATGGTGATTTCGATTGGCCGCCAAGATCACCAGATTTAACGCCTCCAGACTTCTTTTTGTGGGGTTATTTGAAATCAAAGGTCTACGTCAACAAGCCAAAGACCATAGAAGATCTGAAAACCAACATCCGTCAAGAAATAACCGCCATTCCCATCGAAATGTTGAAGAAAACCATGGAAAATGCTGCAAAACGGGCACAATATGTCGTAGAAGCCAATGGCGACCATTTACGAGATATCATATTCAATAAATAATGTAAGCAAATCTACTTGAACCCAATTAAATGATATTTATGACGAACAGACAAAAAATTGCGGTTTCTTTGATTTATTTAAAAATAATATGGGCAACCCTGTATTTATTTGATATTAATTAGTACAATCAGATACAGGAGATCTATTAACAGTACAACAGAATTATATATAATCAACAGCTAACTTAGAATTTGAATACTTAAAAAAACATTAAATACTTAATTTATAATTATTATTTTAATAGTGCAACAAATTTATATGTATTATCAACTGTTTACTTAAAATTTGACAACTTTAAATAACTTAAAATACTAGATATATTATTTATGATTTTTATTTATGATTTTAAGAAGACAATATAATAATAAGAAGACAATATAAATAATTAGAAAAAGTAAGTAATAGATAGTTAGATGTTTGAAAAGTATAGCATAACGTAAGACTTAAATTTATTCGTGCTTTAGATTTTAAATAGATAGATTTTAAACTAGAAGGTAAAGAACTCCAGAGTTTGATGGCGTTGATGAAGAAAAGTCGTTTAGTATGTAAGGAATTGAATTAAGGTATTATGAGGTTGTGTGTTCGAGAAGAAACACTGAAGCGTTACTTCTCATAGAGATATGCGGGATAGTTTTACAGGAAATTAATTTATGCAAAAATAAACAATTTCTCGCATTTATGTAGTTTATAATACTACAACCTAAAATGCTTCTGCTCTCTTCAGATACATGTTCAAAGTGTCTCAGGCCAAACACGTATCTTGCTGCATCATTAAAGGCAACCTGAATCTTAAGCGAAGAGTGCGAGTCAAGATTGCTGTATATTAGTTCTGAGTAAGATAGGATTGGAAGTATTAATTGAACGAGCCTCTTTTTTGTCTCAATCGGATTAAATTTAGCAGGCATTCGTAAGCATCGAAGCGTGTAGTAAACTCGTTGAACAATATTGTTAACGTGATCAGAAGATGAAAGTCTACACTTAACATAAAAACCTAAACTTTTAACTTTATCAACCATTAGTGGACAATTAATACTTAAAAAGATCGGTGGTATTTGTTGGTGGTCAAGTTTATTCCTGGAGATAGGAAGAAATATGATTTTTTGGCATTAAGGCATAGATCATTATCTGATGCCCACTTTGCGATTGCAGTTAGGTCTTCATTTAGTCTACAACATAAAACCTCAACAAGTCCGATGCGATTGAATGTATATAACTGAATATCACTAGCATAGCCATGCATTCATTCTTACGTTATTGCACACTTTAAAAATATCATTAATAAAAATACTAAAGAGCAAAGGCCCAAGAATTGAGCCTTGGGGCACACCCATTTTAACATCGTTATAATTGGAAAAACAGTTGCCAATCTTTGCTCTTTGCTTTCTTCCATCAAGATAGTTGGCAATAAAGTTAAAAGCACTATTAGTAAAACCAAACATACACTTAGGTTTTTTAACTAAGACAAAATGGTTCACAAAGTCAAATGCTTCAGAAAAATCCAAAACATATAACAAAGTAACATGACCTACATCGTAAGATGAACGAATAGCAAGAACTTTGAGCGTTGCTGTTGCACAGCTATGTCCGGATCGAAAGCCAGATTGGTATTGTGATAGGAGATTATTTGATTTTAAATACTGATTAATTTGGCCAGCCACAATAGATTCACAGATTTTTGAAAGAGCAGACAGAATACTAATGGGTCTATAATCTTTCATATCTGTTGATGGGTGAGTTATTTTAGGAATTGGTATAACTGTGGATAGTTTCCACGACGATGGAAAACAAGAGGTAGTAAAGCAGTGATTTATTATGTGCGTCAATGGTTTTTTAATAAAAGGTGATGTGATTTTAAGGAATTTTAATGAAATACCGTCATCGCCAATAGCTTTTGATTTTATTTTCATTAAAGAATTAAGAACATAATTTTCAGTAGTATGCTATACTATAAGTATACTATACTTTATAAGTACGAAGAGGTACGAAATTTTCAATAGCACAGCAGACATGAGAAACAAGAATATTTAATTTATCATCCACATTCTCACAGAACCAACAATCATTCCAACAGATATTAGACAAATTATCATAAAACATTGAGTAATCCATAGAATTGTAGTCACGGTAAGAAATAGTCATTGGCAAACATTACAAATAATAGTACAAAAAAGTAGGTCATAGTCAGACATAAAAGAAAAATTCCAGCCGCATTGACTTGTCATAAAAACTATCAGATACATTATCCTTGTAGACGCACGAGACAAAAATTTTAAAATTGGCATCAACAATTTCTACATTTATAAATTCAACCTCAGACTCACAGGACTTGTTAATAAGGTTTGAATTTAAGCATTCAAATGGCATTTAAGCATTAATTTCTAGCATTCAAATGGACTATAGACAAACCATCACGCTGTTTACACAAAATATCTATTAACAACTTACAATTAACATCAACACCATTAGAAGCACTGGAATTCATAAGAACAACTAACAACATAGTCAGAGGAATAGCAAAAATCTTTTATAATAGTCAACATATGAAGATCAAAAACAATCAAATCTTTATACAATCAATCAAACATCTTTACAAAATAGTAAAACGAAGAATAAGAAAGAAAGGAAGAACATAGTTAAAAGCTTATTTATTTGAAACGAAAGTAGATAAGTTAGAAAATAAGAAAAACTTAAACAAAAAACTAAAATAGTTAAGATAAAATTTAATCTAAATTTATCTGGTTGGAGACACAGCTTCACGAGTTGTTTCCACAGCATCATGCATTTCATCCAGACTGCTGATGCAGATGCATTTCTGCATTTTTCTCCATCCTAATGTGTACCAAGCCACGGAAAGTAAACGCATTATATAAATACTTTTGGCGTTTAAGAGCAATTGCAGCTTGTAAAATTTTACGATTGAGTACGCTAAGGCTATCGTGGATGTATATATTGTTTTCAGAGCCAATCCCAGTAATTCTTAAATTAACTGCTGATTTTGTTCTTCTTCGATATGCTCCAAAGGTTATTTGAGAACCAGATTGCGATCAAAGGCAGAAAAGAATTAAATAATAATAAGAGACTTTGATTTTTGCAAATTCCGTTTGACTCTAAAAATGTATCTTATGTGCAGTGGTTGAAACTCATTTTTTATTTAATTCACGTAAAAAAATTATTTAATAACTTACCTGGGTGTAAAGCACTCAAACACTTCTTATTTAAATAGCGCTGACACGCTTATGTCTCGAAGACCACTAAAAGCTTAAAATTATTTAAGTAAAAATATTGACTTCAGATTAGAGGTTGTCTTTTAGTTCGTCACAATCTTCTTGCATAGAAAATGTGACTGGGTGGATTTCACTTGAAGTTTAGTGTTGGAGAGTTAAGTTTTATATGATTTGACACTTGTTCGAATAAACTCGTCTGAAATATATAGCGTTCAAGCAAAGGAAATTTTATTTTTAGGTCAAGCCTGAAACTCTTCTAGGGATTTTATCTATTATATTTGCCTTGTCCTTTCTACTGTTCTTCTTTGGAGTTCAACGAATTTTTCCGAAAAGCACTAACAAATTGTGAGAGTTTGTTTGCTTCTGCTAGAAAGCTAAAGAAATATTTTTACTTAAAAACTATTTTTTATTATATTTGTAAGTGTTCAAGTGTTTGCTCAAATATTGTTAAGTTATTATTTCTTATAAAAATTACACACATCAAAAAATTGTACGACTTTAAATTTCATATGAGAGGTGACAAATACAAAACAAAATACATGATTTTCAAATGCATATGTTTTTTTTTAACCTAAAAAATTTAAAAAAAGTTATGACACTTAAAAAAGAGTCAACTCAAAACGTAATGTCTTGATGGAAAATAAGTTGGAAAACTTCTATCCCTTTTAACGTTT
Source organism: Dichetophora obliterata (assembly GCA_963920525.1). Taxonomy (NCBI): domain Eukaryota; kingdom Metazoa; phylum Arthropoda; class Insecta; order Diptera; family Sciomyzidae; genus Dichetophora; species Dichetophora obliterata. The sequence goes on from OY986438.1 coordinate 107,256,089, forward strand.
CTGACTGTCAATGCCCAGGGGCAGTTACCCCCTCTTCGTCCCATTTGCGGTGCCACTGCTGCAGCAACAACAAAAACATCACATCGAATGAAAGGCCAAATATATAAAAAATCTATTTTGAAGACTTCCATTGAGAGCTCTTTGACCACCGTGCAGCAGGGCAACCGAATGCGCCGAAAATAAGATGCAAGCAATGCAAAACTAACAACAGCAATATTAACATTAACGCTTGTGACTATGATTGGCTTTGACTGCTGTTGTTATTGTTGTTTTTGTTCTGCCAATCGCCGCAGATCGTTATCAACACTTGTTGCGAATTTTTGCTGCTCAGGATTTTTGGTCAACATCTCGCGTTTGTTGTTGCTATTGGAAGCTGCTACTATTGCTTGAGCTGTGAGATTCAGCGCTCCATAACTATGGCCAAATATTCTTTGCTCATCGTAGCCTTGCTTGCATGGGATGGCTTCATACAACTATTCGAGTTTTATTGATTTTTTTTAAATAAAAAATTATTGCGGTGACTCTTTTTTAACTCTATAACTATTTTATGGTAATAATATTTTTTTGTTACCTTAGATAGTGTAGCCTTTGGTCTTGTGAAAGTGCACCCAGATCAGCGGAGTGATACGATATTATTTTGTTTTTGCTATTTTGGCTATTTTTATAGAGGGAATAGACCATGTATCGGCGACCACCAACAAAATATCGGCTAAACATCTAGCAGCTGCTGCTGCAAGTGGCTGATGGCATGGCAGCGAAATAACTGCAAAAAGTTAAACAATGCAAAGATTGTTTTTTTTTTTGTCCATTGGTGATTTTTGTTGTTTTTCCAGTTGGCGTTACACTTCAATTTTTACACCTCATTCAAATTTTGCCAAACAATCGAATTTTTCGTTACAAATTGAATTGTGTGGTTTTGGCCAAGACTGCTATTTGGCTTATATCTACATTTGCATATGGGCAAGTTTTTGTCGCTGTTTTTTTTTTTCTTATTTTGATTCGGAACAATCAAAGAAATTCTATTGAATTAAGACTTTATCGTGGCATATCTATGAGATGCAACAAGTTTGTTGCCTTAGTCTTTCGTTTTCAAGGCATCGCATTAGTTTAACGAATATTCCAAGATGTTGAACTGCTAATATTTTAAAAAAAATGTTACTTTCTTATTAGGAAAATGGTCATCAAAAATCATTTGACATTACATCTCAAATTAACTTTTACTAGAGACTTAACTGTTAAGGGCTTTTATTAAGAATTGGAAGATAATTGTTAATATAAATTTTAAAATTATTTTAGTTATGGATAACTTTTATTATTTTATTATTTTTATTTTCTAAAATGATTTGGTTTTTTGTTACTAACACAAAATAACACAGAAATTTTAAACAAAATTAAATTCATTTTGTTTTTGAATGTATTCTTCTTCTTTTCTTCATCTTGCTCTATCAGCTTTTTTATACTATTTTCGCACAAGCAGACATCGCCGATCGCCGTTGGTGTATATATTATTTTTATACTTTTCGGACTTTATACTCATGCTACTTTTGTTATTAAACTGAAAAGAATTTACATGTTTAAAGATGGCAGAAAGATATGTTGTTTTTGAAGAAAAATAATAAATACATTAAAATATTCAGCTACATTTCAAATACATTTGCACTTTGACGACATCTGAAACAAGACATGTTATTAAAAATTTAGTATTTGAAAAAACTAACTTGAACTAAGCAACTGACTAACAAAATTACACATAAATATATTTGAAGTTACTCTTGAATGATTTCTGAAAAAAAAATTTTGTATGCAAGAATGTGTTTTTTAAGCTATATATATGTATATGAGTAAGCTGTTTAAATTTGCAGTAGTTGTATTTGTTCCAGCAAATGGAACTCTGTATAAAAAAAAAACATTAGCTTGTGACTAAAGCCCGTATGATACTTCATTGTTTTGTCCAATTACAAAAACTGAAAACATGTGGGCAAGATAGCCATAACAAAGTAACACATATTTATAAGAAAAAGATAATTCAGTCATTTTGTACAGTTAATAAAAAAAAAAATTTTGATTAATAAATAATTATCAATTTATTTAATTTCAACCATTTTTATTCTGCCATCTTAAAACATGTTACTTTAATAACAAAAATTCAATGAGTATGAAGTCGGAAAATTTCAAAGAAATGAAAAGAAGTTATTCTTGAAGGCTAAGGCCCGTATAATACTTCATTGTTTTGTCCAATTTTTATTTATTGACAATAAAACTAGAGCACCAGAAATAGTGCTAAAATGCAAGAAGTGTGAGTGTTTACTCATATAGCACCAGTTGGAGAAAAAAATGTACGACAGACAGCATTTTTAATGCATTGTTCTTGATGTTTCTCCCAATTTGTCATTCCTTAAGTTTCGATCAAATATTAACTGCAGCTTGTAACATTTTCATCCTTTTCCTACAATATATACCTGCCTAGCCCACGCGACACTTGTTTTCAGATTTTGTAAATGTAGAAAAAAAATGAAGTGTCTTATTAGGAAAATGGTCATACCGTATTAAGCCTTTTTTAAAAATTATTAAAACATGTTATAAAATTCATTTTATCGCCAAAGCAAAGGAGACACCATTGCATTTTTCTTAAAAGAAATATAATAACAAATTTGTGTGTGAAACTGAGACAGGTTTTGCATAAAAATTATGTGCCATACGAACGAGTATAAAAACTGAAATTTTCAGTTTTTATTAATTTCTTCAATAATTTCAATTCTTCAAAATGTTGTGTAAAAAAAAATTATCGAAAAATATATAATGTACAAATTTTTTTACTATTTTATTATATGTGAAGCTTTAAAAATTTTAAAAAGATTGCTAGAAGAATATTAACACACTTTACTTACACGTAAAACATAAGAATAATTCAGTGTATTTAAAATAATATACAAACCCCAAGTGAATATCTACAAAGAGAGTCCTTGAGCATTTTTATTTTATACCAAAATATAATATTTTCTATATAAATTCACTTGAATGGTCTATCAAAAATAATCCGTGTGAATTTACGGCCAAATTTTAACATTTGTGTTTAATTTAAAATTTTTGTAACAATTAAAAGGAAATTTTTGTATAAATTGCAATATATCCTGTTCGTTAAATTTTCACTTATCAGCAAGATAGTGTGAAAAGTGTATCTTTAAAGCATTAACGTAACAAATTTATAGCGAGACATGGTAGTCAGTAATTTCGTTGGAGCAACAAGAAATAGACAATTATAGTCAAAACTAGCTGATATACCAGCTGTTACTTGAGAAGTTAAATCTATACACGCAGAAAAAATATCTGGTTAATTTAACCAAATTTTAATTAAATTTCAGGTTAAAATTCTCCAACATGAATTGTCAGGTTAAGATAACCACATCCATTCAGGTCAATCGAACCTGTTTTGTGGTTTAATAAAACTGACAAATGTGATTATCTTAACGGAATTTTAACCAGTATTTGTTGTGAAATCGAATTGAATCAGGGTTATAACCAAATGCTAGTTTTAAATTTTTTTACAACGAGAAACAAAATTAAGAGAAAAAACCCTGTTTCCCACAGCGGGGGCCAGAGGAAGAGCTAGAGCAAATGAATCATGGGCACTTTATTCTTTTAGGCGAAGTGACCACAGAACTAAATTAAATTGAAAACTTAAAGACCGGTTAATTTAACCTTTTTTATCTTAAGGTATCCTTTGTTGCAAATTCTGCATCACTAGAGCAGGATTGGCAGGTTGGTTTTTTTTTTCGCTATAATCCTAACATATTTTTTAAATATATTTCTGTAAACTAGAACCGTCAGGTGAAAGTAACTTGGATCAGGTTAATATGATGTGGTTGACTCTCCTAATCAAATTTGACAGGTAAAAATAACCTGGATCAGGTAAGAGTATTTTTTTCTACTTGTAGGTATGTAGGTATATAAAACAGAGTTGCTAAAAGCGTCTGTTTTTTTAAATGTAGATAGTTACGGTGCGAAGATTATAAGCAAACAAAAATTTTAAAAATATTCAATAACTTTTTAAAAAAATCGAAAAAGAAATTAATTAAAATTAAATTCATGCTTATGTAAGAGCAAGAAAGAATGTACGTGCTTATGTTTATAACCGTCGACTTAATTGTTTATGCTCAGCGAACTCAGAAAATGCAAGGTATTTAAATCAAAGTTTTTATGAAAGTCAATTCCCACAAATAATATAACTAGTATAAGGCAACGGGTGTGGCACCTTTCATATAACTTCAACACACGATATTTTACCCCTTATGAAAGTTTTGATTTCATTTTCAACAAAAAAAAAACCCTGAAAAATTCAGCGTAGAAGTACGTCATTCCGTTATTTTTAAAAAGAAATGTTTAAATATACCAGAGTTCAGAAATTTTCACTCATGTAACAGAAATCTCCAACATAAATGAAAAAAACACTATTTGAAGCACACAACACACAATTTTATTTTCATTTCCTTTTTGTGTGTAACGGAGTTGGCGTGTTGTTGATCATCCAATATGAATTCTTCGTTTTAATTTTTGCTTGTGTGTCACAAACTCAAACAAAGATCGATCTCAACAATTCTCTGTGTCTCAGTTTTACACTTATAAATCGATCACTACCGTCTTGCGACGTAAAAAACTAATGCTGTTCTGGTTGCTGTGAAGCGTATTGAACTGTTATTTGTCTGAATGTAACAAATTTCGGCTCCAATTAGAAAAATATTTGCTACTTTTAGCTAAAGAACAGTTTTTTACACTGCACAGCTACCAGAACACACAATAGTACCATATCCTGCACGAGGTGTCCCTGATTTTACCGAATATGGCGAATCTAGAGAGAAAAACTCGTTAAAACCCGCCATCCCAAGTGTAGAACGAACTGTGCCTAGGGGATGAATGGCACTGCGTTAGTGTGTCTTCTAACGGTGGACTCCAGATACCTGGCGACCTCTGGTTTCAACCAGCCTTGCCAAGGCGGAGGGGGCTACGCCTTGGTCGACCTTTCCATCACCCGTACTCGTGGGAATTACATGGAACCAATACAAAACAAAACAAGAAATGAGGTTGGCGAACCTGAAAACGCCAATACTGTAGCTGCAGCCTCAGTGGGCATTGGTCCAATTGGCATTTCTGAACATACGGAGCTAGGATCCCTAAGGGCTCCTGACATCACCACTGTATCGGCCTCTCAGCCGACAACAGATGGAGGTAACTCCGAGGGTGGCGCAAAAATAAGGCTTTCAGGCGCCTAAAAATCTTCCTAAGCAAAGGCTTCGAATTGGCAGAAGCAAGGAAGCTCGCGCAGCAGCCTATTAGGGCTACCATTAAGAACGCGCCACATGCTTTCTCGGAAAAGACAAAGCGTTCGCCAAATCCTCCGAAGCGCGCAGCTTTAGTAAAAGTAGCAAATGTATGCGAGGCATCTACTCCGAAGCGAGGAACCACGCAGGAAGTGAGGTAGCGATCCCACCAACAGAGGCTGCAAATAAGCTACCGAGCTCCAAGAAGGCCCAAACACCAGATTAGAAAGATGAGCTACAGTGCTCCTCTAAATAGGTAAAATTGCGTACCTTCGGAAAAACTACTGCCAGGCCATCCAGGCCACAGAGTCAGCAGGGCAGGCATAATACGTCTCCCATAAGAAACAGATGCTCCTCGCCGGATCGACTGCGGAAGCGGGAAGGCAGTTCCACCAAGAACACTGCTTATACCAACAGGAGCAAGAATGTGGCTAGAAGAGCCCCCATGGAAGCACGATGAGTGTCTAACCATCGTCAGCAGGGAGGCAGATCCTCTGTCTCCAGGCGAACCTCCAGCATGCTAAAGCTGCAGCTATGTGCTTTGCAGGAGGTTAACCACAGAATTCCTGGACATTGTATTCATCCAGGAAATCTGGAGTCGTCAAAAGGCTCCAAAATCCAGAAGGTAGATTGCTTTATAACATCGGGAACTATCGTCCTAGGGCAGCATTACTGCTTAACATTTACAAGCTTAACATTTAATACAAGCTTAACATTTCTACCTCTTTCAGAATGCATTTCAGGCGACCTTGTGGTCATTCGGGCAACTGTGCCCTCCCTTAAAGGAAAACACGAGGTGATGCTAGCCTCGGCTTATTTACCTGATGATGTGGCGGAAGCATCAACTGAGGAAGTTATAGCCCTTGTGGATCACTACAGAAATCAAAACCTTCCTTGGGTCATCGGCTGCGATGCAAAAGCACACCATACCGTCTGGGGTAGTACAGACACAAACAAAAGGGATGAGTTACTTTTAGACTATATTTATAGAAATAGTATTATTATTATAAATAGGGGCAATGAACCAAACTTTCGGAATATCATTAGAGAAGAGGTATTAGATCTCACTCTTTGCAGCTCCAATGTGGCAAACGCTATTTATGGATGGCACGTCTCTGGGGAGGTCTCCACGTCTGACCATCGCCACATTAGGTTTGAAATGGGAGCACATACTGAGACCTGCCATTCTTTCAGAAACCCCAGAAACACAAATTGGGAAATCTTTAGGCATAGACTAAATCTTGAATTAAATCACTCAACTCAACATATTGTCACTAGGGAAGCGCTTGAATTTGAGGCCAAACAACTCAAAACCAACTTAACGCTAGCATTCCACGAAAGCTGCCCTATGAGGACTATCTAGATCAGTAGGGAAGTGCTTTGGTGGAATAAGGAACTGAGTAAGCTCAAAAAAAAAAGCTAGAAAACTTTATAATAAAGCTAGGCAAACGGGAGAGTGAGTGGACCCAATTTAAGCAAGCTTTAACCTAATACAACACTGAGCTGGGAAGATCAATGAGGGCCACGTGGAGGGTTTACTGCGAGGAGATCGATAGTCTACCAGCAGCGTCCCGTCTACAAAAGGCTCTAGTAAAATATCATTCAAACGGCATCTGTACACTATTAAAACCTGATGGAAGCTACACTGTTAACTCGGATGAAACTAATCGTCTATTACTACAGACGCATTTTCCTGGATGTATATTTGAAGAAGACATCCCATCGGACACTTAGGCATACTATTCAGTGAAAGCTGATCTAAGAGGACAAACCGCCGGGACCTGATGGAATCTACCCGTGCTACTACAGCAAGGCATTGATTCCATTGTCCCTTCACTCACGCAGATGTTTTAAACCAGCCTTTTGTTAGGCCATATTCCTCGCGAATAGACAAAGGTTAAGGTCGTTTTTAAATCAAAGGTGGGTAAAAAGCCCCAACAATTGCCTGCATCGTATAGACCGATCAGCCTTAGTTCCTTCTTTTTAAAGACAATGGAGAAAATACTGGAACTCAACAATAGGGAGACTAGCTTGAAGAGCACTCCCGTACAATAACAAAAGGCAGCAACTAATTTTTTACGTTTTCGAGAAAATCAACTTTTGAGGTTTTTTGTTGGCCCTTTATAATTTATAACTTTACAAATATAAAATCATATTTATTAACAAATGTACCGTTTATCTTAACGTAAAATTAAAAATTATATGTAAATAGCAAAGCAGTTATTACATAAAATCCTTCTATATTTGACTTTTGCGTATATTTAAAATAAAATAAAAGCTTAAAAGACAGTAACTGTTTAAAGTTGCTGCCTTCTGTGTCTGTATTTTTTGTTTAAATTATACTTAAATACAAATTTACTAAGGCACTAAATTGAGTAAGTGCCTTATGTGCATGTAAAGTTTTCAAACCCAAATAATTAGAATTTCTGTTTATCCATCTTAAAATAAGTATAAAACAAAATATTATGTGCTTTTTTGTGCCTTTTTTTCTCTGTATTTGATAGTTCCGACGCTTTTCACTTCATTTTGGTATAAGGAATCGCGTGGTGGCCATTAGGATTTTCACATTGGTTTGTTTAGCAAAGTTGTTTCAATTATTCTGGCCAACAACTTTGCTCAACAAATAAATATGAAAAAATTGCATACTATTTATACCGTCAAAAAATTATTACTACTATAAAAAGCAGCAACTACAGTTAGACTGCATTTATTATTAATTTATAGCATATATGCAAGTAAAAAAGGCAGCAACTCTAAATTTTTATATGAAATTCTTACTCGAGTTGTTGCCTTTTGTTTTGGTAATTTATGAACATTTCTATAGTTAACCCTTTCTTACATCATCATTACAAGAGAATGTAAAGCTGCACAGAAAAACTGAAAACACAGATATATAGATCATAAAAAAACTTGGTATAGCAAAGAAATAAAATAAAAAGGCAGTAACTATAGTTACTTCCTTCTGTTTTTGGACGGGAGAGCATCCCTCTAAACAGGTTTCAGTTTGCCTCCCAAGCTGGCAAATCCACAGTCACCGCAATACACAGCACAATCGAAAAGGCTTTAGAAGTAAAACAAACAGCGCTATGTGCCTTAATTGACATTCAAGGGCCCTTTGACAACACGTCATACAATGCGATTAAAGCAGCTATGCAGATTGAACATATTCCATCTTTAATCATACACTGGATTCTAAACGTTCTTAAAAGCAGAATCAACGTTTGAGCTTGGTGGAATTCGTAACACGATCACTGCCACTAGAGGATGCCGCCAAGGAGGGATACTTTCACCTCTTCTGTGAACCCTAGTCGTGGACGAACTTATCGCAAGTCTCAACAACCAGGGTTTCGACACCAAAGGATATGCGGATGATCTGCTTTTCTTAAGTCTGGGCAGTCATGAGCCGAGAATATCGGATAGAATGCAAAGTGCCCTCCCTTTAACTTCAAAATGGTGTAAGGAATAAGGGTTAAGCATTCTGACAAAACAATACTGGTACCCTTCTCTAGGAAAAGGAGCCTAAATTTGATAAGACCTACCTTGGATGGAAAAGTCATTGACTTTTCAAATGAGCTCAAGTACTGAGGAGTAATTTTAGACAAGCAGCTCCATTGGGGCCTCAAACCGAAAATGATACATTGGACGTTTACAACCATTGCTAGACCTGTGGTAACGTATGCAGCACTTGCATTGTGGCCCAAAGTCCAACAACGTACAGCAGCAAACAAACTGGGGCAATGGAAATATGTCCATCTGAAGCTCTGTGTGTAATAACTGTAATACCCGGTTCAACGATAATTATCGAAAAAGAGGCATGTCTTAGTGCTCTTGGAATGGAAAAAATAGGTGATTACAAAGCAGAAAATGACACGCTTCTAAAAATCCCAGACAGGATGCTGTCGAAGATAAGCTTCTTAAAGCGCTACAGGATCGTCATACCCAATAGGCAACTCTGGAAGAGTGATAGCTTCACAGTTGATCCTGGCCCACAGATATGGTATACTGTTGAGTTAAAACTTGCTAACTTGGTAAAACGGAGTAACGGGAGTGGGGATATACTGTCCCAATTTTCAAAAGCTCTCCCAATGGGATACACGCCGACCATATTTCAGGCGAGGGTATATGCCATTGAAGTATGTATCGGGGAATGTCTCCGCAGGAACTCCAAAGGAGCACACATTTATTTACATACTCTCAGATAGTCAAGCGGCTTTAAAAGCTTTGCAAGCCCATGAGCTTGAATCAACACTATTCTCTAATTATGTCGACTTATTTAACACGCTGGGACAAAATAACAAAATAGAACTGTGGTGGGTTCCAGGTCACGAGGGTTTCGAGGGCTACGAAAGGGCGAATTGCCTTGCCAAACGAAGAGCGTCTCGAACTCTAATTGAACGTGAACCATTCTGTAGCCTGGCTAAAGGCTACATTCTGGCAAAAACCAGAATATGGGAAAATAAATAATTTCAGTGCCGCTGGAACGACATTAATGGACAGAGGCTAAGAGAGCTAAGAGAATTTTAATTCCCAGTAAAGCTAAATCCAAACATTTAATCAAGCTAACTAAATCTTTCTTCAGAATTCTAACTAGCTATTTCATAGGTCACTATTCACTCAGATACCATCTTAAAAAGATGGGTCTATCTGAATCAGATGTCTGCAGACTATGCGGTGTAGAGTTCTCAATCAACTCTCGTTCTAAACAGATTGTTTGATAACTTAGCTGCGAAAATTTTTCAGTTAATCCAGAGTTTTTGAATATTTATGTCTAATTTCTGTGTAAACTTGTACTTTTTGGGACATTTGAGGACGTTTTCCAGTTAGGTTTTTATAATTTTTGTTTATTTATCCACTTAATTCTATTAAAGAAGAAAAATAAAATTTGTTTCTGACAAATTTTTTTCATAAGCTGTGGAAACTTAGTTTTTGAGTTTTGTTTTTACATTCATATTCTCTTGTTTCTGTTGTTTTTCTTCTTGTTTGATTATTTGTCTTATTTTTATATTAGCAGTTGTACATCAATTGTATTTTAAATTTTTGCTACATACTTTTGTTAGTAGCTGTATACTTTTAGGAACTTTTAGTACAAGCTGGTTACAAAGCTAATTTTTCTTTTTTTTTATTCTTTTTATTCTTATTGATAAAATTTGTTAACATTTTTGCTTGTCATTTAAGCACAGTGTTTTTTTTTTGCCTTATTTTCGTCATTTTATCTGCATTATTTTAATATGATTTGTGCTAAGCCTGGCTGCTCTGTAAAGGCTGAAACTGAGCGGTTTTTATCATGCTGGTTATGTGATAATGCTGTTCATACCAAATGTGCAGGCGTGACAGGCCGAGTTGAGGATTGTATTGAAGAAGGTAAGGGATTGCGTTGGTCTTGCGAGAAATGTAGATTGGCTGACATCAACTTCTACAAGCTTTTCAAGCAGACAAAGCAAGGCTTCTCTGAAATAAGTAAGGAACTTTCTTCGCTTTCTGCAAAATTTTTCAAATATCAGTCTCTTTTCGACGATTTTAAATATATTGAAGAGTCTATTCCTTCTCCCAAAAGGAAAAAAAAAACACATGTCTTTGCGTAGTAAGCAAAAAACGGATTCAACTCCAACTCTACATTCTTCTGTACATGACATTGCTGATGACATAACAGCGTATAACAGCCCCTCCACCTATTTTAACTTCTAATTCGAATACAGCAAACATATCGATTTCTGCTCCTTTGCTAGTGCTGGCACCTCCACCTTCATTGCTAGTCATGTCTTATGCCCAAACTGTTTCTCTTTCACCAACTTTGGTCGATTCCCAGGTTGTTCTTCTTACTTCTCAGGTTTCTGTTGCACCTAAGCCAATCATTGCAATTCCACCAACTAAATAAATCTTTGTTTCTCGTTTAGCTGCGGATACAACAGAGGTTGATATAGATTTTTTTCATTGAATCAAAGTTGAATTGTTCCTTACATCTTTCGGTTCATTAATTCAAATATTCATATGTAAGATCAATTACTTCTTTTAGATTAACAGTTCCTGAAAATTTATTTAATTCTATAGTTGATGTAAACTTTTGGCCGCCAAACACAATTGTACGCGAATTTGAATTTAAAAGCAATCCAAGACCGGTAAATGCTGCCTATTTGCCGCGTCCCCGAAATAGCCCTGAATCTTATCCAAAAAACGATTAATAAACCGCAAGTCTAAATTAAAGCTTGTGTACCAAAATGTCAGGGGTCTTAACTCCAAACTTTCCGATATTTTCATAAACAGTTTTGATTTTGAATATAACATTATAATTTTTACAGAGACTTGGCTTCGCTCTTATATCTTATATTCTGAAATAATGTGCAATATATGTAAAATTTTTCGTAAAAATCGTCATGATAAGATCGGTGGTGGTGTTTTGATAGCTGTTCAAAACTCGCTTGTATCTGAAGAATTGACAATTCTTGACACCAGTGACATTGAGTTCATTTGTGTTGCAGTTAAATTAAGTAATAGTATTATTTATGTTACCTGCTCTTTTATTCCTCCTAAATGTGACTTAGCAATCTATTTAAAACACTTACACGCCATCGAAAAAGTTCATAATTTGTTAAAAAATAAAGACGTTCTTATTGTGCTGGGTGATTTTAACCTACTTTTTGTGTCTTGGAGATCGTCTGACGATTCTTCATTTCTAACTCCTGTTTCCAATAGTGATTGGATAAATGACTTCTTAGATAAGCTGTCTGATCTGTGTCTTCAACAAGTTAATGATATTTTAAATATAAAACACAGAACCCTAGACCTTGTATTTGTAGATAGATGCACTACTATTAATCTCCATTGTTCGAATCCCGTATCTCTTCCAGAAGATGTACATCATCCAACTCTTGAAATAACAGTTTTACTCCCCCACGAAAAAGAAGATAAAGTAACTTCTGATGCGCGAAATAAAAAAGTTTATAATTTTAAGAAAACTGACTATGTAAAACTTAATTCCTTACTTTCGCAGACTGATTGGTCTCCAATTTTAAATAGCGGAATATCATATTCATATTATGACGTCGAATCTTCTGTACAGTTTTTCAATGATACTCTGCAACGGTGTTTCTTATTGTCCGTCCCAAAAAAAGTGTTTCTCCAATCCTTTAAATCCACCCTGGCTAACAAATGATCTAAAGGCACTTAAAAATTTAAAAAATCGTTTATTTAAAAAATGTAAAATATCTGGTTCTAGTTTAGACTTTGCTTCCTATTCTTCTTGTCGTTATAGATATCAACTACTAAATAAATAATGCTATTCTGCTTATATAATTAACATAAAATCTCAATTTAAAGATGATCCAAAACTTTTCTATAGTTTTGTTAACTCAAAACGTAAAGCCTCCAGTTTTCCACCCCTTATGATATTCAATCAGGAAGAATCATCTTGTGACAATGTGATTTCTAACATGTTTGCAAACTTCTTCAAATCAACTTACTCCGATATACCATTTAATACTAGCACGGTGTATCCTTTTCTCCCGCCAGTTAACTCTTTTGAAACTCCTGTAATAGACCCAAATATTGTCATGTGTTATCTTCGACAATTAAAATCTTCTTTTACTACCAGCCCTGATAAAATTCCAAGCTGTATTTTAAAGCAATGTGCTACAAACCTGTGTACTCCTTTAGCAAACATTTTTAATATTTCCTTGCATAGTGGTTATTTTCCTATTAAATGGAAGGATTCTTATATTATACCCTTTCATAAATATGGCTCCAAGATAGATGTTTCTAACTATAGAGGAATTGCAAAATTAAGTGCAATCCCAAAGTTATTTGAGAAAGTCATAACTGATCAATTAACCCACTGCGTGTCTTCCACCATTTCTGTCTTTCAACATAGTTTTCTGAATGGTAAGTCCACTACAACAAACCTCTTAGAGTTTACTACACGTGTTATAAATGGTTTTACTTTGGGACTGATGTTATTTATACGGACTTCAGCAAAGCTTTCGAAAGTGTTAATCATAATCTTCTTTTGAAAAAACTCCACCTTATTGGGTTTCCTGTCACATTATTAAATTGGATAAATTCGCATTAATCTAGACGTACTCAAAAGGTTTTATATAAGAATTCTATTTCAAAAAGTATTTCGGTCACTTCTGTCGTTCCTCAGGACAGTCATCTTGGACCGGTTTTGTTTTTGCTATTCATTAATGATCTTCCTTCGGTAATAAAACACTGTAACGTCTTAATGAACGCTGACGACGTGAAACTTTTTCTTTGTTACAAATCACCCGAAAAACGACATCTTTGACAATCTGATCTAAATAGACTTGTGGACTGGTGTAGCTTAAATATATTAAATCTGAACTTAAAAAAATGTAAGCAAATAACATTCTCGCGAAGATCTGCTAATAACATAAATTACACTATAAGTAACACTAACTTAGAAATAGTTTCCAGTTTTCTCGATCTTGGTGTTATTATGGATTCAAAACTTCGCTTTAATCTCCACGTTAATATGGTGATAAATAAGGCAAGAGGAGTCCTTGGTTTCATTAAAAGATGGGCTAAAGAATTCAGTGATCCCTTTACTACTGAATTATGATATACCTCTCTCGTAAGGCCAATTCTTGAATATGCATCAGTTATATGGAACCCACAATAAAATGTCTACATCGACGCCATAGAATCCGTTCAAAAACAGTTTTTACTTTTTGCTTTACGTCATAGTCGTTGGAACCCCAATATTATGCTACCATCGTATGAAATACGCCATAAGATTATTTTACTACCTTCCCTAAGAAGCAGAAGAATGATGCTGAATGTCATGTTTCTGTATAAATTACTTCGTGGCGAGATTAATTCGGAATACTCATCTCAGCTCTAAATTTTAACATCCCAAGTAGAGGAACTAGACATTTTCTGTTTTTCAAGTTGAGTCAGTGCAGTTCTAATTACGCTCTTCATGAACCTTTGCGATGTATGTGCAGTGATTTCAATAATAACTTCAACATGATTAATTTTTCTTATTCGGTAGACGTCTTAAAACGGAAAATTATATTACATTTAAATAATTAAATCAATTTAATTTCATCCTATTATACCTAACGCAGTTTTATAACAATGTAATATCGGTAATTGAGATTGTTCTGTTTCTCCTTTTTGTCTCGATATTATGTTTTATTAAGTAAGCACCATCAAATATGAATCGTTTTTAAAACTTACTTTTTAATTATTCAATATTTTAATTTTAAATCGAATTGTGATTTACGTGCTCACGTGGTTTCCTGATTTGAAATTAGACTGAACTCACACTATCACCTGGATTGGTGTGCCAGAGTATATCTTTTTTCCACACAAGTTTATGCCTGCGTTAGCCCAAATGCAAATCCAAATAATTGGGATTTTGATTTGGCGGATATGAGATTTATCTCATTTTCACGTAGGTCTTTGGGTTGGACAATGGCCGCAAACCAGTTAAAATGAGTTTAGTGTTTTGAATTGTTTTTGAAATCAGGATAATTTTTCGGGTACCTTAAATTGATAATCACTATAATTTAATTCGATATTGCTTATTTATATAGAATTAAATATACTGAAATACGCGTTTGTTATATATTAAATTTTTAAATTCCGCTGAAAAGCCAATTAATGTGCTTAATGGAAAATCCTAATTGCCAATGTTTAGTACGTAGGTGCATTTTGTCTGTCCCGGCTGATTCGGGCAGATTTTAGAATGTGAATCGTGCATGCGTATAGGTCGGGTATACGTATCTTTGAAAGATTCATACCTCCAGGCGAATCAAAAAAAAAAAAAAAAAAAAAAAAAGCAAGAAACTCCGGAACACATTCAATGTGAATGTCCGGCAATTTGTAGTCTAAAACGTCTCCACTTTGGGAAAACAACAAGCCAGAAACAGTGCTAAAATTTATCAAATACCTTAATCTGGATAGTTAAACAAGGGCATGAACAAAATATCCTATGGGTCGCAGTGTACATGGGCCCAAACAAAAAAACTAACTAACTTCTCTACACCGGCCCTGTCTGGAGTTTTTGTGCCAAAATAAATCTGAAAAACTTTTAAATAGTCAAAATAGACTCTTTAAAATGGCACATAGCTTACCATGGCACTATTCTACAAGAACCCTCCACGCAAGGAACAGCATTAGTCAAATTTAAGATTGCTAAAATTACTGACAGATTTAAATGTTTGCTCATAGATTGCTCTATGTCCCAGAATAACTTGTTCCTTTTTTCATCAAGATAGTTAATAACTAAAACTTTATCTTTATGAACTCTTTATGAAATGATTTAAAAAATGTTTTTTAAAATATGTTTAATATAATTATTCCTTGTTCTATTTACTTTTCTATAGACTGAAATTTTTAAGATTAAGTATTTTTTATTTTATATTTAGCATTTTTCCCACATTTATTTTTCCTTTTTGTATTTTTATTCATTTATTTATGTGCTAAAATTGTTAGCTTGTTAAATTAACTATTGATTTATTTAGTTTTTCTATTTTTTCACGTGTCTTGCTTGAATCGAAGGTTTTTTGTAGTAATTTTTCCTTCGCAAACATTAGTATTATACACACATTATTTTTTTTCGACATGATTGTGTTATTATTCTATGAAATGTTTATGGTTAAAAACATCCTTTAAAATTTTTTATATTATAAAATGCTTAAAGCGTCGGAAAGGCGAGTAGAAAGTGTGTTTAAAGAAAGTGTGTTTCTTATAACTAAAATGTGATTAAAAAAATCATCTTAAAAATGATCAGTCAATGATTTAAAAAAATTGCAATAAAAAAGGCTATAGATCTACAAATATGCTTAAATGCATTTTTCTAATTAAATGGTTTGTTTTAATATACAAACCAATAACGAAAATCTCGTTGAGATGTTTATCATAAAGAGAGATGAATGTTTGGAACAGTATTTGAAGTTGTCATTAAAATTAATTAAGGTTTGACAAACCCTAAAACAGTTTTTTATTATTAAAATAACTAAAGATATAAGCAAAAATATATACAAGCGTTACGTTACAAAAACAGAAGTGATTTTTGAGTTGGAATACAAAATTTGCAAAACTCTCTGAATTTGGCAGGACTTTTTGTACACAAATTTTTTTTAGAAGGGTTTAAACTTGCAAAAATTTTAAATGACAGATAACTTTGTGCTTCAACCTCATAGTGTACTCCTAGAAACATTATCTATAATGACAAATGATTTATTTTTTACAAACTAATGTCTCAAAAAGCTTTTAGTGCATTTTGATGACATTGATAAGCTGCAAGTTTTGAGCCAAGTTTGAGCCAAAAACTTTTGTTTTTAAAAAACATAAATCTGCCTTATTTCCTTCATCATCACCAAATATAAAAATTGCAGGTAGTTGCAAAGTCCAATATGAAGAAAATGAACAGTTTTACGTAAGCAAGTTAATTTTGACCTCTTGAATAAAATAAAAGGTTTTGCAAAAGTTATTACTGAAAGTATTCAGCTGCTGAAAACTTCCATGAAAAGACGTATAGTAAAATAGATTTTGATACGAAAATTTCTGAAAGCCTTACTGACAATCCTTCGGGAAAAAGATATAGCACCCAAACTACAATAAGGACAACGTTCATATTTCACATTTTTAATAGAACCAAAAACTATTTTATTTTTCAAAGGAATTCATACAAAACAAAGAGATAACTTTTTTTATTTAAAGATTCAGAAGATGTGTACCAAGTTTTGACTATCTATGGAGATGATTACTACGAAAACATTTATATGAAAATGTTGAAATATAAAAATTAATGCACTGATTGTAGTTAGGGTACGATATATATATCTTAGAAATCAAAAGTTTTTCTTTTGAAGTTCTAAAGTCCGTGCTTTAATTAATTCCTTTACAGCAGTATCTTACTGCAGGTCTTGATTTAAGTAAATGATTCTTTATAGTAATAGCTATAAAATAGCTGGTTGCGTTATGAATCTTTGAATAGGAAGATTCATAAAATGTGAATGACCCATACTTTTCATTTTCTACTTATAAAATGATTATTGCTAACTTGTAAAATTTTGTGAAAAGTTTTCTGAAAGTTTGTTTTTTATTTTTATAATATATTTTTACATGGAATTGTATGATTACTATAAGGCTTATGCCTTTGTGTTTTAAGAGATTAAAAAATTTCTTAAGCCTTAAGAAAAACTTTATGCAATACTTTTGCTGAAGACTTGACCAAAGATTTTTAAAAATATATTTTTCTGTGCAATATTTTATGCAAAAAATACCATCGATTCCAATATATTTGCTGCAAACAATGCAATAGCAACAATCCAACATAACCATTTAGCAAAGGTCAACTCAGGGATCAGCAACACCTGTTACAATTACAATTTTCACGAATATGGCAAAAACACAATTAAACATTAGTTGACTGCCATTTAAGCAATTTTTAAAAACAAAACAAATTCAAAAAAAAATAAAGCCAAAAACTTGGAGATAAAAGAACGCGAGCGAGCAAAGCTCTTAAATAACCAGCAACGACAGCTAAAATAAGCGGTTTCGTGGCTTGAGTCTTTTGATTTTTGTGTAAATATTGTTTTGTTTTTTCGATTTTTCAACAATTTTGTTTTCGTTTTCGTTGTTACTCGTGCTAAAGGTTATAAAATTTAAGTTAATTACTTTCGCTTGCAATAAATCACAACAACAACAATAATATAAGTGAATAGAAAAAGCAGCGATTTGGCATAAATTAGCAATAATCGACATTAGAGCAAAAAAAAAAAAAAAAAAAACGTCAGCGAGCAACAAATATTAATAGCAAACAAAAGCATTAAATAAACCACAAAAATACGTTAAAAGCAAAAATATAATTTTATGAAATTTATTTAATATTAGAAAAATGCTTTTGCGGCAAAAGTTAATCGATTTATTTTGCTAACCAACTTGCTTGCTTTGTGGATGTCTGTTCGGCTGGTTGGTTGGTGTGCATGGTGGTGCACAATCTAGATTTTGGAGCAAACACAATGTCGGCTTACAAAAAAAATGTTAAATTGTATAAAAACACGACAAATGAAACGCAAACACAAATAAAATTAAAGTCACGGTTTGTGCAGTGTAAATTGCATGTTGTTGTAATTTTGTGTGTCTGCACTTGTTGCTGCCACTAGCAGCAACAACAGTAAAGCAACGATATCAGATACAACAACAAAAACAACAACATCTGGCAGCAGGAAATCTCTTACAAACGAAGCTTGTCTTGTAAGGCACAAATGTAAATGTCGATGGTCAGGACATAACAAATAAGCCAACAACAGAAACACCAACAAGAACAACAACATCAACCGCCTCATTGTAAGCGGCCCATCAATGGTAGCAAAAATGATTATTGTTTTTGTAATTTAATACCTTTCACTAAATGCAAGAAGTTTGCACGATTTTATTTTTTGATCAATCGAAAAAGATGCAAGTAAATATCTAATTTATAGCTTAGCTATTAAGTAGAAGCGGCGACAAAGTAAGCGGCAGCAGCAGAAGTCAAGTAAAGTGAATGTTGTCAAGGAAGAGCGGGGAAAAAATTGAAAATCATCTCTTTTCACTATAAGGCAAGGACATTTTTTACTACTTACTACACACAAGAATAACAACTTTAATTGTTGTAGCAACAACCAAGGTATATACTAAATAGTAAAAAACAGTAATAATAATTCTTTTTATACCCCTAACAAAGGTTTCCAAATGGTGGGCCACGGCCCCAGGGGGCCACAAATCGTTGTTGCTGCTAACGTTAAGTAACTTAAAATCGTACTGAGTTGGAAAAAAGGTTGCAAAGTAAGGTAGATAGAAAAAATTTTAAAGGTAGATATTTTGACGCGTTTGAAGGTTTTCACCCCATAAAATCCTGTCTTCATAATCAATTAAATTTTCTTTTCTAAATGCTTAAATTTTGACCAAAAATTAGCACAAAAATAGCGCTTCATAAATAAATGTTTTAATAATAGTAATAAAAGAGGTACCATATTTTGAAAACATGTCTTTTATGTAAAGTTTAACGGAAAATACGATAAAAATATAAAAAACTTGCTACGAGGTGGAGGCCATTGTTAAAAAGTGATTTTAACACTTAAATTGTTAATAACAATATAAGTTTTCTTGAAAGTTTTTATTAAAAATATCTTTTTTTCTAAATTCAGTTCTTTGGCTTAAAATGAAAAAAGGAGAAGTTTGTAGCTCAAATAGAACAAGAGTCAAAAGTTTTTAAAAATGAGTCTCCAAGCCAAAAAACTCGCTTTTCTCAAATTTTTTATCACTTGTATTATCAAAAATATGCGAACAAAAAATAAATCCTTGGAAACGTATGTATTATTGCTTGATATAGAATCTGTGAAAAAGTTTCAGGCAAATCGAAGATGTGTCGGTCAATTTTCATCCAATCCGTACGGTTTGTAAAAGAATTGCCCTTATTGCAAAGTTTATTGAATTAAAAAAATTTAACTTATTATAAATAATAAGTTGTACGCAATTTTTTTACTCAGGGGACTTCCAATATTTTTGAGCGGTATAAATAAATTGACGACCATTGCTGTTGAATATGCAAACGTAAGGTTGCCTATTTTTTACCATCAGAGCTACTGGGTTGTAAGTAAGCCTCTGGTAAGCCCCTTTAAGTTTCGGGATTTTTAAAAAAAAAAAATTATATTACAAATATTCATGTAAATGCAACCATTTCAATTTAAGTTGATATGAATATAGAATTAGAAAAACTTTTTATTGATGCTGAAAAAGATTGTTAGTGTGAATCACTTGAGTAAAGACTTTGCAAAGTTTTAGAAGAATATGAAATACATTCTGAAATACATTGGGAAGTCGGCTATGTATTTCAGAACTGTCCGATATTCTGACTCGGGAAATAATTTTGTTTTGTGGTGAAGGCAATCGTCGTCGAAACATACAAATTGCTTACGATTATCGTACAACTACTTCTCACACAAGAATAGAACCAGAACGGTGCTTCTCATCAGTCTGTTATATTTGTAATAATATGCGAACAAAACTCTCTAATAAAAAATAAGACGCATTGATCAGCTTAATGTATTACTTTAAAAATAATTTAAAAAGCAAATGACTTTTGAAAAGTTTTTCCAACCTTAATTTGCCTTAAAAAAAACATGAAAAAATTTTAAACACTGGTATAATAATTCCTTAAACTGTTCTGTATTTTATGTTTTTCTATTTTTTATTTTTTAAATTAATAAAATTAGCTAGTCATTAATATTACTTAAGTTTTTTTGTGTTTATTAAGAATAAGCGTATTCACAATTGTGTGGTATCGTGGTATTGTGGTTTTTTCCATAGTTGAAAACCATAATTTTAGCACCCTTTAAAATATAATTTGTGGTTGGGGAAATTAACTATCCAATTTAATATATTTTATTTATATATGGCATATAAAAGTATAACTTGCATTTTTGCTATAAGAAAATAACTGGCAACCAATGAATTATTTATGGAACTTTAAAAACCACATCCGTTAAACTCATCATCGGGTTACTTAAAATTACCACACTTTTGGTTTTTAGAGATTTTATGTAAAACACCAAAAATATAAAAACCGCTCGGTAAAGTGTTGTATCAATAACATGGGGGTTTTTAACTACAATGAAAACAACGCATTTGTGAATACCCTTAATGTGTTTTGTTTTGTTTTTGTTGCTTTATAACAGAATTAATTTACATTTTTTATTTTTCAGTAATAAATAATTAAAAATTATATTAAAAACCTTTTGAAATTATTTATTTCTTATAGTTTTCAATCCCGATAATCCCAAGATCAGGTATGAACAGGTAAGCCGATACTGATAATTCGCACTTATCTGTTCCGAAACCGTTTATCAAAGTAGTGATAATTTTATTGCAAGCTCGGTGATATAAGGTTGCCTGCAAAAAATCTGTTTTGAATTCCGGTTGCCAAGCTTTAAAAAGCGAAATATAAGTGCGAATATGTGCGACAATAATTTCGTCCTCATACTGTGACTGAGCGCCCATCTTTGATTGCCGCACCGTACAGTTCACAGGGTCCTCTCTGTCGCACATACTCGCACTAATAATTCGCTATTTAAAGCTTGGCACGGGAATTCAAAACAGACTTTTCGCACCGTTTTGCAAAGACTTATATACCGTGATCGCAAAAAAATATCTTTATTTTGATTTAAGGTTTATTAAATTAACAGATGACTGCAAATTACTAGTGTCGACTTACCTGTTTATACCTGACAACCCAGTAGATCTGACGGGGAAAAATTGGTAACCTACCGTTCTTTCCTTTTTTACTCACAACGCTCTTTTTATCCCACATTTAAAGAGCTCCTTTTCTCGTTCATTTTCCATAAAATAAACTCCAACACAGACGCGGTCAAAGTTTTAATGTGTAGAGTGTAAGTTTCAGCAACACTTGTTAATGGCTAGTGTTAATGCACTACATTCTGGTGACCAGCTTAAGTTTTCCATTATATCTGTTTATTTTGTAACACTCCGTCCACCAAGCTTTCTACATTACTTTAACACAATTAACCACTTTACGTGCTTTATTTGGTTTCTTAAGACACCGCACATAAATAGCATTTTATGTCTAAACTACTACTTTTATTGCTGCTGCTGCTACTGCTACTACTACTACTTTACAACTCCTTTTTTTCAAAAGCACCGAAATAAACGTTGTTTTATTGTCGCACTAATTTTTATTTGCTTTCGATAATTTATTTATTTCACAAATGTTGTAAGATTTTATTGGTTGAATAAAGTGTTTGCGTATTTCATTGTAAAAACTTTTTAAGTAGTTAAAATTAATGTTTGCATTGAAATTCACTTAACTAATCAAATCTAGGAACTAGGCAATCTAGCTAGATTTGTGTCTAAAGTTTAACATGCGATGTAAAGGATTCTGCCAATACGGCACTTAAGGGTAAATTTTTTAGTGGAAGTTGAACTTTGCTTCTCGGTTAATCCAAGTTTAAACCAAGAAATCAGTTTTTCAGTGAATATTAACCAAAGTTTAAACTAAGGGTAACCGCTGAATATTCATTGATTAAACTTTTGTTAACTTACCGTTTAATTTTGACAAATGATTTGTTTACTTCATTTAAACAAAACAATAAATTCATACTGAGCAAAGCTGTTATTGCTGAGGACGGTTTTGGTCTTCTTCCTGTTGTATAAATTTGTTGCTTTTCTAAAGCATAACCATTTTTGCAGGCGCAGCGACGATTTGTTGATTGTTGCTAACAAAAATTAATTTTCCTTAATGGATAAATTGCATTCGACTTTTACTCATTTTGTTTTTTTTTTTTAATTGAGACTTCAGATTTTACAGATGTTTATTGAAATTTTTATTGCGTTTAATTGTTTTGCCATATCAATAAACACAAAAGTGCTGGTTACTAACCCAATCACTGAAAAAATTATTGTGTGGTTGAACTCTGGTTAACTTTAATCTACTAAACTCTTGTTAACTAAGGCTTATACCAGCACAGAAAAATTGGCCCTAAGACAGCCAAACGTCTGTTAAAAGTAGTTTGTTATTTCTCCAGAATCTTGTAAATTTCTTTTGCAAACTATTATCTCTATTAACTACACATTTCCAATTGCAATTCAGACTCGATCATTTGAAATTCAGAATTCCAAAAGAAGTTTCAAAATACAGTCAAATATGGATATAATGAACCCCCGAAATAACAATTCGAAATAGTGAACGTTTTAGCAACTGACATTTCAAAGAATCAGAAGCAAAAAAGTAAAAAATAGTTTTTAGATTTAAGCCAAGACATCCATTTTTTGAAAAAAAATTCAGTCTCGAAAATTCGAACAGTCTGGATACAGGCCTTACAAATATTAGATCAATATATCCAGACTCGAATGAAATTCAATTTAATTCATAATAATAGAATTAAAAATTTAGAAATTCCACTTTAAGTTCAGAAAAGATTAATTGAAATTCTGAAAATATCATTTTTGTTTAGGAAAATCGTTTAAAATTCAGAAAAGACCAATTCAAAAAACAGTTTATTCGAAACTCAGAAAAGATCAGTTAACCCGAATTATCCTACGTCAATTTTTTTAAATTTACAAAACGCCCTGTTAACATCAAATATAGAATGGTTTAAGCAAAAATCAGCACATTTTAAGTGTTCATATTTGCGTTGCCAAATGGCAACTACAGGGTGATTCAGGATAAAAGTCTGAAATTCAATTTTAAATTCGGAAAAAATCAATTGATATTCAGAAAAGCCATTTGCAATCCAAAAAAGTTCGATTGAGGCGCTTATTGCAAGAACATGATATGCCACATAATAAAATAATCAAACTTGTCAGGTCAAAAGTTTTGAAAAAAATTTAATTTTGTATTGAAAAGATGCAACTGTACACTTATACATTGAAGAGTGATTTCTTAATATTTTGGAAAAGATTCGTAATCTTATCAGTAGTTTTAACGTATTACAACTAGAGCAAAAAAGATTTTTAAAATCATGTGGCTTATTATGTTATTGTAATATGCTTCAATTGAAATTCAGAAAAAATTAATTTTATTTAGTAATTTCAGTCATTTTCCATATCAAATTATTTTCCTGATGTTCAGTTGATCTTCTCTGGATTTCGCTGCATTTCATTCGATCTTTTCCGAATCTCAATTGATATTTTTTTAATTGCAATTTATATTTTTCATATAAATTTCAAATGATCTTTTCAGAATTTCAATTAATCATTCCGAATATCAAATGATTTTTCAAAATTTCAAATTGTGTTATTATCTGAAATCATAATATGTTGTAAGTTTTAAATTTTTGTTTTGAATATTATGTTTTTATGTTTGTTTTTGCTATTTCATTATTTTGGCGAAACAACTACAAAAACCCTAATTTTTAATCAAATATATTTAGGTGCTCGAGTTTTAAAAAATAGATTTTTTTTTTCTTAATATTTTTCAAACTATATATCGAAAGTATGCTGTAAAAATTTCAGACCGATTTCAAAATATTATGGTACTATTGCAGTGTGTAAAAAATTAAAATTAATTTTTTGTTTTCGTTCTTGTATAAAGAATATGGTTCTTTTAAGGTCTTAAGAATGCATATACAAAATTTTAGAAAACTATATTAAATAGAAAAAAGGCTATAACATATATCATATTCGTATGTCGCGTGATATTCAAGAACCTTTAAATCTTTAATCGTAATGTTTATTATATCCTGCGAAATTTAAGAATGTTTTATCTTTGTACGCTTGATCTAAGGCGAATGCTAGTGAAGCAATTTGTCTTACCTGTTATAACATATTCTGACCTGGTGTACAGTAAACTCGACTCATCTTCCCTGCTAAAATTTAAATTGCATATAACTATGCCACGCGGTTTTTTTTCGGCTTAAAAAAGTTTGACCACCTCTCTCATTTCAGAAATGCATTACTTGGGTGCAGTTTGGTTGATTATTTAAATCATGATACAAGAAACTGTATCTACCTTCATAAAATAATACATAGTAAAACTCCTTATTACCTATATGAAAAACTGCAGTTCAGTTTTTCTAGGAGATGCAAGATACTTATGGTTCCAAGAAATGGCTCTCTAACTTCTTCCAATCTTTTTTCATTAATGCCATAAGACTGTGGAATGCGTTACCACGTAACTTAAGAGAAATCAAACTGGCGGAAAATTTTAGGCAATCTATTTTAACTCACTTCTCAACATCTTAACTTCTTCAACTTCATTTATTTTTCTATCCTTTCTCTTATTTCTTTACATATACTTATACATAATTCATATTATTATTCTTATATTTTTTGATACAATATTTTTTATTTTGTTTTTATTATTATTAATCTCTTAATCATTATCTTATGTAATTCATTATCTTGTTTTTAGTCACTATTATTAATTTGTTGTTATATCCAAACAATTTGTTTATTATCTTAACTTTTTTATAGGTATTTTTACTTGTTATACTGTAAAAGAACTTAGTTCTTATTTGTACTAATGTCTTATGAATAAATACAAATACAAATACAAATAATTCTTCATTACGTAAAAAATATGAATCATTAAAACTAATAATACTAGGTAAAAAAAATTAATAAAAAATATGTTTTTTATAGCTACACACTGTAATAGTACCCCAATGAAGTTATAGCACATAGTTGAGAACGCATTATAACTGCGAGCTGTTTGTTGTTATAGCTTAGTATGCTGTAGAAGCGAAAAGAAATCTTCCGGAAGAAATGCATTGCGTTTTTGAAAGCGAAAAGGTAGCGAAATCTTTTTTTCGTTCAACCGAAAAATTTGTTCAATGCAGCCAAGTTCAGAACCATGATTGGAAAGTGAAAATGTCAAAATTTCGCTGTCTTTTAAGTGTCCGTACATTTAAATAGCGTGGAAATTTGACATTCAACAATCCCAACACATCCCAACAAGCAAAAAAATTTTTTTCTCCAAGCTTGGAAACAAATTCTTCAACCTCCACTTGACCTCTAACTCATTTCTCCAAGTCAACTCCAACATCTTGGAGTTGAGCTGGAAATTGGCTTGAGATGCATTAGTCTTAAAAGTGGCAATACTGTTAAAGTGTCAACAAAATAATTTGTTTTTGTACCTGGCAGCACTAGGTTGTTTTGGTTATTGTGTTTCTTGTTGGAATTTGTAGAAAAGTGAATTTGTGAATTGCAGCAAAATAATAAAAGTAAAGTGAATAAAGTAAGTAGAAACTGCAACAAGTTAGGAATAAGTGCAGTTTACGGTCCACCCGTAAATAATTTTTTTGATTATGTTGATCTTATATGATTTAGATAAAAATTCTAAATGTTTGATAGTTTAAATCATACTTGATTTTAAACACAAATTCTAGTTGTCTGATAGTTAAAATCGTTTATTGAGCTTTAGCTCAAAGTTAGAACAAATAGTTGTTCTAACGAATCTTTCCAAAGAAACAACAACAACGTTTTTTCAATATGAAAAGGAAAAAAATCACTAGCTGATTTTATTGCAATTTCGACCCTTAAAGGGGCTTCATCAGAAATCTTTGTGATACCCGTAAAAGCGCGCACTAGCGCACTGCACCACAGAGGCGATGAGATTTTAAGTGTCAATTTCTCAGTTGACCATTAGAATTTGTATTTAAATCATACAAAATAACATAATAAATAACAAGGTCATTTAGAAAAAATATAATTTTGTTTCTTAAACGTATTTTGCACTTAGTCCAAAAGTAAAAATAAAAATAAGATTTTTTTTCTTATTTTTATTAAACGTATTTTAAACTATTTAGTCCAAAAATGCATTCAGTGGAAGGAAGGATTGGAACTGGAATACATTTATTTCTTTTATATTATTTTTAAAATAAGCGAAAAATTCAAATTAAATATTTTCAATCATTTATAAAAATGTGTAAGCAAGTCTTCTTTTAAAGAACAAAATTAATATATGCAACCAAAACGCTTCAATTTAGTATTTGAATAATATTATAACTTATTCTAAGTAATTTTATGAAAATGTGAAATATAAAGTTTAAAACTATTTTCATTGATTGAAATAAAAAATAATTGGAAAAGCTTTCTCTTAAGAAACTATTTCTCCAGATCATATAATATAAAGATGTGCCACCGCCATACAAGCAAGTGGCACAGTAAAATTTGAATGTGGATTTATCATAAATCCACATAAAAGCTTTATGAGAGTCAGCGAGCTACCGATTTAAAGCTTTTGAGAGCGAGAGAATAAGTAAGCGACAATGTGAGCATAATATTGAAAAGCAATAAAAATGATATGTAAAGATTTGGTGCACGAAACATCTCAATAAAAAATGTAGCTGCCAACAAAATGTAGCAGAATTTCATTAGGTTTTACTTAAAAAATGTAGGCAATTTTTTTACTAAACTACCCTACGAACATTATATAATTTAAAGTTATTAAATTTTTTTGCATTATCTCTTATCTTTTTGTTATATACTTTCATGAATATAATATCAAAAAGATGACATAATCTAGGTATATTTTGTGTGTTGACTTGGTTTTTTTGCCGTTTTGCAACATGATATTTTTAGCGTTGTATTATTGTAAGGGCGATTCCATCACTTGAAGCTTAGCCGTGAATAGTGTTGTAAGCAATATTTTTAAGTTGTTTTTTCGCAGAAAAATCTTTTATTTAACTAATTTTATATATTTTTATTATACTATTGCAAATACATGGTTTACAGTATGAAAAGTACTCAGAAATGCAATTTTCAATTGTTCTTATTTATGCAACAAACACATTTTTTGAGTCTTTTTTTGAGAAAAAAATTCTATATTTTTTTGGACCATTTTTAAAAAAAAAATTAAAGAATATATTCACGGACCTAACGCTACAGTTAAAAATATTTTTGTAAAGTGTTTATATTAAAACTTTGATTAAAAAAAATTTGAATTAAATATATTTAAAAATAGCGGATATGTTTGCATCGAAAGTCAAAGTTTTGATTTTCATGTCGTTTTTTCTCATTCTTGAGGAACGATGTTTTATGAAAAAGTCGTTGTACCAAAAATTTCTGAAAGTCTAAATATATGTGATTGTTTTTGGTATTAAAATTACTGAAATTTTTTAATTTGCGAAAATTTTTTTTCAAGAACGATTTTCAGTATCAAAATTTACGAAAGTGAAATTGGGTGGAAGATGCACACAATATGTGTACTCAAATTGAGCGAAGTCCTTTAAGCCATTTAGATTTGTATAAATGTCAATTAAACAAACAAACCAGAAAATAAGTTTTATTAATATAGACTTTGTGTTAAATTGTATGAGTATTATAGAACGAATGCAATTCGAAAAGAATTGAAGAATTTTCAAAAATTTTTTCGATTTTTTTAAGTTTGGAAATATATGTCCCCAGCTATGATCCTATAACTTCAGAATTATTTTTTCGTATTACAAAATTTATGCATGTTTGCAAATAAGACGTTTGTATCCTTCAGTTAAGCTATCATTTGTATTGATCTAACGATTTTTGTGTAAATTTTCCAAATACTACATTTGTGAAAGAGTTAAAAAAATAACTTTGACCTTAAGCTCAATAAACGATTTTAAACTATCAAACAACTAGAATTTGTATTTGAAATCAAGTATGATTAAAACTATCAAACATTTAGAATTTGTATTTAAATCATATAAAGTCAACATAATAAATATAGAGGTCATTTAGGAAAAAAACTTTAATTAAATGGTAGAGCTCGACCAAACGGAAACAGCTGAAAACAAAATCAGCAAAATTCTAAAAATAACTTCAGTAAACATGCTTTGTTAGTGCAGACTTCCAGCAGGTTGTTGGACTCCATATAATAACATAAGCATAGAGACTAAAGTAAAGCTAAAATACAACAACAAATGTGAAATTATGAAATTGAGAAAAATTGAGAAATTGACACTTCAAATCTCATCGCCCCGGTGGTGCAGTGCGTTAGTGCGCGCTTGCACGGGTATCACAAAGATTTCTGATAACGTCCTTAGCCAGACAGAAATTGCAATCAGATCAGCTAGTGAATTTTTCCTTTTCATATTGAAAAAAAAACTTTGTTGTTGTTTCTTTGGAAAAATTCGTTAGAACAAATTAATTGTTCTAACTTTGACCTTAAGCTCAATAAACGATTTTAAACTATCAAACAACTAGAATTTGTATTTAAAATCAAGTATGATTAAAACTATCAAACATTTAGAATTTGTATTTAAATCATATAAAGTAAACATAATAAATATAGAGGTCATTTAGGAAAAAAAACATAAAAAAATATGGTTAATACTCAAAATTACCTTCTAACAGGCCAAATATGCGATATCGGATAGCTTTATAATTATATTTCGCAAAGCCTCAGAATTTGACCACAATTTACAAGTAGCGTTTCCCTGATAACATGTGAAGGGTGTTGGGCAAGGGATCGTGGCACCTCCTACACCACCCAAATTTGCGATATCCAATTGCTTTGGAGTTATAGGCCGCATAGCTTAGGAATTCGGTACTCGACCACAATTTACTCGTGCCGTTTCACTGATAACATGTTATGGGCGTTACCCCTCCCACACAACTGAAAATTTTGATATTAAATAGCTTTGGAGTTTATAGGTGGCCACACAGCCTTAGAATTCGGTACTCAACCACAATTTACTCGTGCCGTTTCACTAATGTTATGGGCGTTTGGCAACGGGGGCGTGGCAGCAACACACAGTGTTTCAGCTAGTTATTTATACCAGCGCGAAGATTTCGTTGTTTTGTGTTAATTTATTTTTGACGTGTCTTTGTTTACGTTTTTTCTGTTATTTTACTCATTTCAAAGAGTTTACATTGTTGCAAATCCTATGATAACATAAAATTGCGGCTTAGGGATTTTTAAATTTAGCTAAAAATGCTAAGAACATTGCTTGTAATTAAAATCTTTAGTTAAATATATGATAATTGGGTTTTTAAAGTCTGAAGAATTTGTTTAGTACGAACTCACCACGTCGTCTTTGATGCAGGTGATTTTGAGTATTTTTACTAAAACCGAAATACGTAAAATATCCAACCTGCTACAATCATACTTTTTACCTTAATATTTTCGTTGAAATATTTTTTTTTAACAACAAAGTAAAAATTAAACCAAATTATATATCAAGTCTCTTTCACAAATGTAGTATTCAGAAAATTTCTACAAAAATCGTACAAATAATCTTAACAGTCATTGACAAACACTGGTTGTCTACAGACGTGTTTCGACGATTACTCTCGCGGCTTCTTAAGCTAAATAGTGTTTTTCCGTTAACCAATACACATTTTTTTTTTTCTAACATAAACAATATTACTCAATGAACCATAGTTAAATAAGAAACAATAAAAAAAATAGCTAATAAAAACAAAACATACCAAAACGTGTTAGTACTTACGATGACGCGAGCTTCGCAAGCGTTCACGAAATGAGTAAAAAACCAAAACCAAATAATGCATCACGCAATGCAGTGAAATCGTGTAATTACTTTTCTCCTCTACAGACAGTGGATAATGACGATGAGAAAATAGATGATGAAGTTGTAGCGACTAAGCCCGTAAAGGAACACATTCCTCCAATTACAATTCTAAAAGCAACGATCGAAGATGTGCATAAAATCTGCAAATCGGAAGCAATTACTAACTATGCCATAAGGAAAATTTCTATTGGCCTCAAACTATTTCTACAATCGAAATTAAATTTTGATGCTGTTTGTAAAGGACTAGAAAATAAGTATGAGTTTTTTACTTATGCCACTAAAAATGAGAAACCATACAAAGCTCTATTATTTGGCCTGGAAAAGAAAGATCCATTGATCGTTAAAAAAAACCTGATTGACATGGGTCTAAATTGTTTAGATGTAAAACTAATACATAAAGAAGGCATAAATAACTCCCAATACATAATTTATATAGTCTTCTTCCAAAGGCAATCAATTACTATTAAAGAACTTCGACATAATCATTCGATTATTGAATATGTAAAAGTAAGATGGGAGTTCCAACGTCAGAAGAAATCCCAGATAACACAGTGTTACAACTGCCAAATGTTTGGACATGGCTCCAGTCGTTGTAGAGTCAAAACATTTTGCGCAAATTGCGCTGGTCAACACAAAACGTCGGACTGCACCACAACAATAGATAAATGCGCCAATTGTAATGGACCACACAAATCAATATCTGATCAATGCCCAAGCAAGATGAACTATTTGCAAATCAGGCAACGTGCTCTGCCAAGTCCAAGACGAGCTGCAATAGTTAGCAACGTCGGTTTTAATAGAAGAAACTACAACAATTTTTTTCCAAACACACTGCGACAAAGTGCCCCAGCTACAACGGTAACCTGGCAAGCTCATCAAAATAACAGCAGCAGCAACAACAACAACAACAACAACAACAACAACAACAACAATAGCTCTAATGAATTATTTTCGCTTCAAGAAATTAAAACATTAACACTCGAACTCATCACAAATTTGAGAAGCTGCAAGAGTAAAGCAGACCAATTTGAAGTGATTACAAACTTAGCCTGCAAATTTCTATCGTAATGGATAATCATATAAATATCATAACTTGGAATGCGAGAGGCATTCGCAATAAAAGCCTTGAATTGTTTCAATTTTTGTTAACCAATAATGTACATATATGTTTAGTTTCAGAAACATGGTTAAAACCAGATGTAACTATTAAACATAATGATTTTTATGTATATAGAAATGATAGAATTTCTGCTAGGGGAGGGGGTGTTGGTGTAATTATTAAGAAAACCATACCACATCAGCTACTTCCAGTTATTAAAACAAGTTTAATCGAAAACATTGGCATTAAAATCTATTCAAACACTGACTGCATACATTTGTATGCATGCTACTTCCAGGTGGTTTAGCGGGCACAGGTGGTGTCAGGAAGAAGACTTTTGCAGCAGATATTTTTAGGCTAAGTAGAGACAACAGGTACGTTCTAGGTGGTGATTTCAATTGCAGGCATCAGTCATGGGGTTGTGCCAGAGCTAACTGTTGGGGAAACATTATAAGAGAGAGACAGGAATCTTATAACTACAGTATTATATATCCCAGTGATTTTACCTACGTACCAACAAGTGCTAATAGGCAGGGTTCAACCTTAGATGTATTTTTATCGAATATACCTGAAATATTGTCTCCTCCTGAAGTTATTAATGACCTTAGCTCAGACCATCTTCCTGTCAAAATTACTTTAAATAGTTGCTTCAATAGACTACAAAACTTAAGGTATGATTTTAATCACGCTAATTGGGGGGGTTATACTAGCCACATCAATAGATACTTGACTGTCCCAGACTTAAATAATATTACTAGCAATGAACATTTAGATCAAGTTCTTTCTGACTTCAAAAGAGTGATGAAAGAGGCTATAGCATGCAGTGTTCCAAGGAAAAGTCAATTTAAACAAAATATGATTTTTCCATATTATGTGAGATCTTTAATACAACAAAGAAATATCCATAGACGAAATTGGCAACGCTATGCTTTTATTGAAGATTATTATGAGATGAAGATTCTGAATTTGAGAATTCGTGAAGAAATTGAAAAGTTTAGAAACAAGTCATGGAATAAATTACTGTCAACATTAGATAAAGGCTCTTCCCCTTTTTGGAACATTTCAAAAATTTTAAGGAAGAAGTCACAAAATATTCCTATCCTCAAACATAACAATACAAATTTCTCTTCCAACCAAGAAAAATGTGCTATCTTGGCGCAGTCATTTGCTTCAAACTTTTCAACTTCTTCCTCTCTAGGAAATAATGCTACAATTTCTCAGGTAAAAAACACACTAGAATACTTTCAAACACTAAATCAAAATTCTACAAATCAGCTTTTTACGAATAAGCAAACGGTCTCGCTCATAATCAAAAAGTTGAAAAATAAAAAATCTCCAGGTATTGATGGAATTAATAATAGATGCTTAAAGGCATTACCCAAAAAAGGGAAAAAATTCCTTACAATTATTATTAACGCTTGCCTAAAACTTGGTTATTTCCCCACTGATTTTAAAGAGGCTAAAGTTATAGGAATTCACAAACCAAATAAGCCATCGGACTCCCCTACCTCGTATCGACCTATTAGCTTGTTGTCATCAATAAGCAAAATACTCGAAAAAGTTATCAAGGAAAAGTTGGTTGAATTTATCGAAGAAAATAATATTATTCCCTCTCATCAATTTGGTTTCAGGCGAGAGCACAACACTGTCCATCCCCTAATTAGGATCAGAAATATAGTTAATTCAAACTTCCATAACCAAAAAGCTACCGGTATGGTATTATTGGATGTAAAAGCTGCTTTTGACACTGTCTGGCATGATGGTCTTGTTTTCAAAATGATTAATTTTAACTTCCCTCCGGATTTAATACGAATAATTAAAAGTTTTCTTGCTGATCGGACCTTTAAAGTATATATTGGTTCTTACAGCTCTAACTTAACTCCCATCACAGCTGGCTGTCCGCAAGGGTCATGCTTATCTCCTATCCTATATAATTTGTATACAGCCGATTTTCCCCAGCCAGACTATTGCACATTGTCCATTTTTGCTGATGACACCGCAGTGCTTTGCTCAGAAGTTTTAGCTGCTGATTTAATCACCAAGCTGCAAATGGCATTATCGGAAATCATGGATTATTTCAAAAAATGGAAAATAGCTTTAAATTTACAGAAAACACAGGCAATTTATTTCACGAGGAAGCGAAAAGCTTGTTATTTACCTCAAACAAGCCTAAATATTAACAACTACCCTATTCCTTGGGAGCAAAAAGTAAAATATTTAGGCATAATTCTCGACCCTAAAATGAAATTCAAGGATCATATACCTTACATCACAAATAAAATAAATTTACTGATTAGAATACTGTATCCTCTGATTAATCGAAAGTCAAGTCTAAATATACACAATAAAAAATTAATTCTAGTTTGCATTTTTCACGCTGTCATGTTCTATGCGGCCCCAGTTTGGTCTACCAGCGCAAATTGCCATTTAAAAAAATTGCAGGTGTCTCAAAATAAACTTTTAAAACTTATGTATAATCTTCCATGGTTTTATTCTACCCACAGGCTTCATGCTCTTGCAGATATTGAAAAAATCGCAGATAAGATAAAAAAGCTAACGCAAGATTTTAATAACAGATGCTTAGCGTCTTACTATAGGCACATCAATGAGTTAGTCTCATCCTAGGTAGATTAAGTAGTTTTAAGTAGGTTTTTTATATAAAATTCAAATAGGTTTTTGTAAAATTTTTGCCTTCACCTTTATGTTAATGTATATATGTACTGAAATATTTTGTAAAAAAGTTGTTATAATTAAGAAGAAAAAGAAATGCCTTGAACTCTTTGAACAAATTATACCAAATGAAATGTACTATTATATAAAAATTAAATAAAATAAATGAAAATGAAATGAAAATAAGAAAATGAAAAATAATCTTATAAATAATAGCTTAAATAAAAGGTATAAATGTCTCATTTCTACATATTTATAAAACTTGTAAAATAAATGAATACTTTTGGAGTTATAGAATCATAACTGGGGAAATATTTTTCAAAACTCAAAAAGTCGAAAAATTCTTCTAAAAAAATCGAACCAACCTGGAAAAGTCTTAATGATTTTTATTATCTAAAAAAAATACTCAATCGTACTAGCAATGTCGTTTTCATCGCGCAAACTTTTTTTCAAATTGTTTACCACTGTTATTTATTTTTTATTTACTTCTAAATAAAAAATACAATGAATAAAAAATTTTGTTATTCACTACTGTTTTATGAATAAAATGTTCGCTATTGACCTTTTTACTAAATTTTTATTCATTATTAATTTTTTATTCATTATAAATTTCTTACTCATTTCTAATTTTTCATTCACTTTTGAATCTATATATATAAAATGGAATGTGTGTTTGTTTATTTGTTTGTTTGTTTGTACCTTATAAGAGACCAAACCTCTGGACCGATCTTCCTGATATTTTCACAGCATGTTACTGAGACTCTGGTATGATTAATAGGGTACTTTTTTCGACCACGCCCACTTTTACGCCCACTTTTTTAAAATTATGTAATTGCTCCCATATAGTTTTTAACAGATTTACTTCAAATTGTATACATATTATACTCCAGGCGAGGTAGAAATAAACACTTCTTACGCCACGCCCCCTTTCATGTCCCTTTTCACGCCAAATTTAAGTTTTAAACTTTTTGTTCTCTGTACAAATTTGTTCCTTCCAACGGATTATTTTTTATTTGGTAGTATATTGCTCTTAATACTGTTAACGTCGCCATATTACTATGAACCACGCCCACTTCACCACCCCCTTTTTTAATTCAGATACTTACTTATACCACTAATAATGTTTGCTATACAAAATACTTTTTTTGTAATATGTATTTACCTAAAGTTTTATATACTTTTTATCTACAGGTAAGGTAGCCATAGATTTTTTTTATTACCAAATCCCCCTTTTTCGCCCCATTTCACTTTAATTATAATTAATCTGCTTTCAATGTATATATATAAAAATGAATGTCTGTCGGTCTGTTTGTTTGTTTGTGCTTTATAGGAGGCCAAACCCTTGGACCGATCTTCCTGAAACTTTCACAGCATGTTACTATGACTCTGGAAAGAATAATAGGCTGTATGAAGTTTTTATTGGACAAGGGGGCCTGGCACTGCCAGGAGAAAAGTGGGTGGGACCACACCCTTTTTAGGAAAATTAAAAATCGTAATATAGTCTTAACTACCGGACCGATCGTCATTAAATTTTCACAATAGGATATTCTTACGAAATAATAAATTCTTGACTATATAAAGTTGTGAGTAAACAAAGGGGCATGGCCTCGCCCATATAACCCAAAATTTAAAATCCTCATATCTTGGGCATTTTTTGACCAACGGCGGCAGTATTTGCTATATATGGTATTGGCATGAATAGAAATACGTACCAAAAGAAAAGTGGACGGAGCACGCCCCTTTGTTTGCGATATATTGGAGGCTGGACCTGTTAACCGATCTTAAATTTTCACTGCAGCTTTGACTCAGGAATACTTATTACATGATAATATTTTTCGACCATGCATACTTGTGCACATCCTTTTTTACTACGTTTATTAACGGCTTTACCTCAAATTTAAAATACATATTAGTTAAAATAGTTGGGTAGCCTCATTCTCTTTCTCCTACAACTGTCTCCAAAACAGCTGATTTTGTAATATGTGCTAGTTAAAATAGAGAGTGGGGCAACCCCATTCTCATTCTCCCACAACTGACTGCGAAACAGCTGATTGTGTAATTGCTGCTTTTTGATTGGTCTAAAAATAAAAAGGGAGAGCATGAAGCAAATAACATGCGGTTCAGTGCTGAATTCCAATTGGCTTACAACAAAAAAAGGGGAGAAGTATTGCAATAATTAAATTAAAATTAAATAAATAAATTTTTGTAAATATATAAATACTTTTAATTTTATTTTATAACGAGGGGGGGGTAGCGAAGCACACCGGGTTCAGCTAGTAATAAATAAAATGAAAAAATTCTTGTTATTCACTTTTGAATAATGAACCAAATTAATAATAAAAATTAATAATGAATAACACATGAATAGGCAATGAATCAGAAAATAAAAATGTACAAAAAATTAGTTATTGAAATATTTGAAATTCTTTTTGAATTGCATTCTTTGTAAATACTATTCATATGAATAAAAAAATAATTAATTATTCTGAATAACGAAAATTAAAATAATTGAAATTAATTACTAATCAATTTTTTAAAATTCAATGTGAATTAAAAATTTTATTTATAAACAATTTTGAATTCATTGGATGATTAAGATTCTGAATATACATGCAGATTTTACTGAGTCAATCAAAAATAGTCAATATTTATAGCAAGCAGTGAATAAGAAAAATCTGTTTCGCACAAAATAAGGAAATCATCATGAAAATAATGCAAACCAACAAAAACATTTGTTGCTGTCAAGCAGAGATCACAACTGGGTGGTTCCAACAACAACAACGGAAAAAACAATTACGACATTAAATTTCACGACTCTCGCTAGGAATGAGTAACCATGCAGTGGTGATCTATGCTGTGAAGCATTTTGGAGTGAAGAGTGAAAGAGCATTGCAGAAAGAGCAAGGATTGGAAACTTTTCTCTCAAGAAAGCTTTTTTCATCGCTATTATTTGTTACTTTTTAATGTTCTACGTGGCAC
Organism: Dichetophora obliterata; assembly: GCA_963920525.1. Lineage (NCBI taxonomy): Eukaryota > Metazoa > Arthropoda > Insecta > Diptera > Sciomyzidae > Dichetophora > Dichetophora obliterata. The sequence continues at coordinate 107,293,123 of OY986438.1, forward strand.
ATCTTTATACTGTATAATCTGCTATTTCCTTTTTCATTTTGGGTTGGAGATCGGTTAAAAAAAAGTTTGGAGATCAAGTGGAGATCCAGCCTTATCTCAACTGGAGATCGAAGGTCCATTTCCCTGGAGAATGGCTTGGATCTCAAGTGGAGTTCAAGTTGATATCCAGATTGTGGAGAAGTTGAGATCAAGTTGATATGAGATTGGAGAAACGAACTGGAGCTCCACTTGAGGTCAAGTCGATCTCCAAGGTAAAAGTTTATTGGGATATACAGGTTATAATAAGTATGTGTTAGCATTGAGTCTAAAGATCGGCTTAGTGTTCTAAAAACTCTATCAAGCCGATTGGACTGAAATTTTAATGAATTATTTTGCCCGCCAATGCCTATCAAAGGTAGTAGAATTGTATATTTTTAATAAATTTTTCCAATTTTTTCTGCATTTTCAAAAAAAAAGATGTGATATTTTTTTAAATTTCTATTTAGAAGTCCGTCATTTTGTTATTTTTTAATAAAAATGTTTAAATCTACTACCTGACAGAATGACAAGTTTACAGAACAAAAATCTATTTAAATTTTTTCTTTTCAAATGGCTTTAAGTGCCGTTAGCACCCGGGCCAGCAACACACCATTTTTTTTTTGTGTCTACTTTGGACTTAAAAAAACAACAAAAAATTTTGTGCAGCTCAACATGTTTTTTATAACTTTTAAAAAATTTTAAGCGATTTTATTTCTTTTAAAAAAAATTTCAAAAATAAACATTAAAAATTAGGCCGGAGCACCAGACTACATCTTTAAGAAACTTTTTATAAATTTAAGAAAAAAGATTTTTGCCTTTGTGTCGCTTGCAGGAATGTGTCGAAAAATATAACGATTGAAAAAAGAAAAAAATTCTAAATATTTCTTCACAATAGCTTGATTGTCATTTCATGTTCACAGTTGTTTGACTTAAATTGTTTTGCAATAAAAATACGCAAAGAAAATAAAACTCAACTACTACATAAATATTTTAACCTACATCAGTTAAAATTGTCATCTGACCGTTATGTGAAGCAATTTTTATCTTTTTTGTTTTTTTACTTTAACAACAACAAGAAGTAAAAGCAAGCAACACACAGTGGCAGCTAAGTAAAAATCCGAAAAACAGTAACAATTTGAATCAAATGAAAAAAAAAACAATAAAAAAACTGTTCGGCTAGAAAAAGTATGAAAGAAATCAAAGCTCACCAAATGGTTTTTAGATTGTTTAAGTGATTTGCTAGCATAAAATAACAATTTATGTAGATTGTAATGTAACGGTGACAATGTGTCACATGCTGTCACATGTCAATGATATTAAAAGTTGCTGTTGTTACTGTCGGTTTTTCTAGTTGTTTTTTTGTTTTATTGTTAATGTTTTTGCAAATAACGCTCACTGCACACTCTTGTTCGACATCAACATGTTGCTGACTAATGCAAAATACCCAATAAATTGACAAATTGTTGAAATAGGATCAAAGATATGATTCAATTGCATAGAAAAACATTTGACAAACTCTTGTTCATATTTACATGTTATATTTTTTTTCATTTTGAATATTTAGTTGAAAATATTAACAATTTTGTGAGTTCATGCTCATTAGCTCAACGCCAAATAATGAAAGGTACCAACTTGAAATTCTCTAGATGAACTTTTTAGCTCGTGCGTGATGTCAATTGTCATCGCATCACCGCTGCAAATGATTTATTTTTGAATCAATTAACAAACAGCGGAAAGTCCAACAACAATAAAAAATGGATGCTTATCATTAATGTATGTACATAAGGCCGAACTCACAATTAAATTTATGGTCACCAAAGTTATGACAGCATCTTTCAAGGGGACAACACGTTGGAAAAGATTGCAGCGCAGTTAATTTGGATGATTACGTGACTAGCGAGCGGGAGTTTCACTGAATTTCCGTGGAATTTAGAAAATATTTCACATTCAAATTGTTGGTGCTTTTTAACAAAGTTTGTGTATTAATTTTTTTTTTATTAGCTTAGATTAAAGCTTTTTATGAACCGTGATCCTTTAGTTCAGGTTACGGTTCTGCTTCTGCTTTTGCTTCTGGTTCTGATTCTGATTCTGGTTCTGATTCTGATTCTGATTCTGATTCTGGTTATGGTTATGGTCATGGTTATGGTTATGGTAATGGTTATGGTTATGGTTATGGTTATGGTTATGGTTATGGTTATGGTTATGGTTATGGTTATGGTTATGGTTATGGTTATGGTTATGGTTATAGTTATGGTTATGGTTATGGTTATGTTTATGGTTATGGTTATGGTTGTGGTTATGGTTATGGTTATGGTTATGGTTATGGTTATGGTTATGGTTATGTTTATGGTTATGGTTATGGTTATGGTTATGGTTATGGTTATGGTTATGGTTATGGTTATGGTTATGGTTATGGTTGTGGTTATGGTTATGGTTATGGTTATGGTTATGGTTATGTTTATGGTTATGGTTATGGTTATGGTTATGGTTATAGTTATGGTTATGGTTATGGTTATGTTTATGGTTATGGTTATGGTTATGGTTATGGTTATGGTTATAGTTATGGTTATGTTTATGGTTATGGTTATAGTTATGTTTATGGTTATGGTTATGGTTATGGTTATGGTTATAGTTATGGTTATGGTTATGGTTATGGTTATGGTTATGATTATGATTATGGATATGATTATGGTTATGGTTATGGTTATAGTTATGATTATTGTTATGGTTATGGTTATGGTTATGGTTATGGTTATGGTTATGGTTATGGTTATGGTTATGGTTATGGTTATGGTTATGGTTATGGTTATGGTTATGGTTATGGTTATGGTTATGGTTATGGTTATGAATATGGTTAAGGTTATGAATATGGTTATAGTTATGGTTATGGTTATGGTTATGGTTATGGCTATGGTAATGGTTATGGTTATAGTTATGGTTATGGTTATGGTTATGGTTATGGTTATGGTTATAGTTATGTTTATGGTTATGGTAATTATGCTATGTTAATGTTAAGTGTAGAATGTTAAATTTTAAATAATAATAAATGTTTAATGTTATACAATAAAAGAACATGTGCCATTTATATGAAAAATTAATTCAATTGAAATATATTTCAATTGAGAAATATGTAATGTTACATATTACATGTTTAATGTCAAATGCTAATTTTTTAATTTGAGGTGTTAAATGTTTAATGATATATTTTAAATGTTAAATGTTAAATTACAAATGTTTAAAGTTATTTGATAGTACTTTTGGGTAATAAATATTTCCAAGTTTTACTTTAAGTGTCACATTTCATTATGACATCATGGGTGAACGAAAAAAGATTATTCTAGCGATTCTTTTATTACTGCGCCATACCATTACCTACTTTTCGCACATGAACCTGACAGATTTAGGTCAAACGACATTTATGTCACTCTACTCCTATTTCTTCACCCCCTTTTAACCAACACCTTGGCTTGGAAAAATATTTAACTTGACAGAAAATGTTCGCACACTTTCAGCAAGTGTTAGGCGTGTATAGATGGGAAGCTATTCTCCTCTACACACGCACTCACATACAAATAAAAGTCAGCAAAACTACACACAACACCCATAAATAAACAAGAAAGATTTGCGGCACCTGAGCAACCTCAGGAACAGCATCACCTCCAACTGCAACATCAACATCAAAATCAACATAAACGTCAAAGTCAACCAAAACAGCGCACTTGATCTTGATGTATGTTTGTACGTTTAACTACTTAGACGCTCGTCAAAAGCAACGCTCAAGGAAGAACTCGCATTCTCAAGAATTTGCAGAAAAATGTTAGAATCTTGCGCAAAGATAAATTGCGCCACAAAAATTAACAGCAACAGCAACAACAAAACGGCACTCATAAAAACTTGGTGAAAAAATTTAAAGAAATGCTCACCATGAAAGCAACAAAAGCAGTAAAAGCAGCAGCAACATTTACACCAAGAAGCACGTTCCACATGGTTAGTATAAAAAAGTGTTTGTTGTTGGGTTGTTTTATGCACTTGTTGTTGCTATTGCTAGCTTACTGATTGTGAGCAGCACGACAGCTCAGACAAGACTTGAGTTATGAGCATTGCGGGCTTACGTGTGCAAATAGTTGCTGGCATTCATGAATGAGCTGAAGCTGCATTTCGTACTCGCAGTACTCATCGGTAACTCTTGGGCAGTGATGGTTGTGAATGGCGACACACACAAGTAAAGGCGCAGCAAACCTACTTCTAAGGTAGATAAATAAAAAATTATATATCGCCGGTTTGAGGTTGTTTCTTTTTTTCTTTATTTAAGCATCATTAATTTTTCTGTTTCATTCCCAAATTTAAGTACTCGCCAATGTATTGCGTCTGCTGCGTACAACAATTTATTTGGCTGCTTGTGTGGGCTGCGCGACTGTTTAGCCGAAAAGAGAGAAGAGAAAAAAGCTTACAAATAAGTGCCAGCAACCTTTAAGTTGGTGGTGTATTTAATGTTGCCAATGCGTAGGCTGTTGCAACATAATCGACACCATCCTGTTGCTGTGGTCTTCCGTTGTTGTTGCTCGTGTTCATTTCTGTTCAGTGGTTTGCTGTTCGATTTTATTTCTGAAGCTCGCACTTAAACAGATTGTCAATGATTACGAGTGTTGATGTTGTTGCTGTTGCTGCAATCAATTTGATGACAACCACAACAGCTAACGAAAAAACCAGCAATTAATGTCCTGTAATTGTTGCTGTCACCGCTGAGTCAGAGACAGAAAGATGGACAGTCAGGAAGTTTAATTTGTTAGGCGACAAGTATCTGAAGTTTTTATAGCCTTAATTTCTAACTCAAATTTTGCAATATATTGTGAAAATTAATCCTGGGCTTTGCCTTAAAAAGTTCAGGATGATGCTACTCACTCCTGTGTCAATGAACTATATTTATAAAAATTCATTTGTAAATGCTTTTGTTTCCTGTGCTAGAGTTTTGCTCATTTTCCCACGTTACTATTGTAAACCCTTCTTTGTTTTATTTTTGCAATAAACAAAACAACTGCTTTAAAGCTGTACATAACAAAAATACCAGCACGTCGCTACAATACATTTTGACCTATGCTTATATTTATAGTTTGAAAACGCATGTCATCGTTGCCTTTAAATGGTAGCCAACAGATGTCTGCTAAACGCCAAATATTGAACCACAAAAAAAAAACATTTTTAAAAACTACTGACATAAAGTTCAACCTTTTATAAATGGCTTGCATAATAAGTAGAAGTTATCGAAATGCTTACAAGCCAAGAACAATGCTCCGTGTAACAAGCGATTCATGCACAGAAATGAAAAAAAAAAATTACAATTGAAAAATAGCTGGAAGTTGATTTTATTGTTGTTGTTAAAACTTTGCGGAGACGATTTTTATGTTAACAAAAATATCTATTTGCTTGAATTTTTAAGGATATAAATAAATACGCATTCATTTGACACCGCTTCTTTGTCAATATTTTAGAACTCTTCCTAATTGCCTTTGAGACACAAGACCAAAGTTAAGTCGGAATAACAAAATGATTTTTCTTTTCATATTTCTTTCCAAAATCTGTTAGACCAATGCATTTAAAAGTTTGTACCTTAAGTTACTAAAGTTTAAGAAGTAAAAATGTTTTATTAAAAATTTACATTCCACAAAAAAACTTAAATCGACGTTTCTTTACAATCACTTTTTAAAACCTAGTTAACAGCATTCAAGAAAACGTATTCATCGGATCGAATCTAAAAAAAAGTCATTTCCTTGAGTAATTCTCGTGTTCTTTTCATCTGACGGTACCTTTTTGTACTTCTGTGAAGATAGCCCATAATTTTTAGCCTAAGTTTTTGCTAAATTCGTAGCAACTCATGTTTCATATTTGTTTCTAATCGGCTGGAAAACTGAGTTATTATTAAATTTTTTGCAAGAAAAATACATTTTCATATGTATTTGCAAAAATTATAAATAAAATAAAAACAAAAATATAGCAGTGTTAGAGCAGTGTTAGCAGTGTTAGGGGACTGCCGACCGAAATAAATATAAAATAGAAGTATTCCCGGGCACCCTTGGTCCTGCCACGGACCGCTTAAGACGAAACACTTCGAGAAGTTCATTTGCTGATGTCGAAAGTGTGTGATAATGTTGACATCAGCTAAGATGACATCGAAAATTGGAACAAGGATCAAATTACGGAAATAACGAAGATTTCGAAGTGTCTGATAATTATTACCACGGGTCAATTATCGATCAAGATATTCAACAACCGAGAGTGAGCTTCTTGTAAGCAGTTAAAAGCATCAATACCATAATAAAATGGTATGTATATTAGAGTGTATCGAAAATCTAATACTCAAATTCCGGTACCAAAATTAAATAGTATACATAAAATCCTTTCGATTGGTATACTTTTTTTGGTGTGAACCAATTTTGGCGTCCCCGAAATGCATTTATGTGAATTTTTAAGCAACTTTCGTACGTTAGTTTAGTTTAGTTGTTTATTGTCTATAAATTTTTAAAATTTTTAAAATTTTTAAAATTTTTAAAATTTTTTCAGGCAAGCATAGTAACCAAATTGAATACTTAAAAATAAATTATAGCTAACCTACAATAAGTTAACAGTAATATGAATTAAGAGCATTAATAAATACATTCTTACCATCACAAAAATCGATATGAATTATACAGCAAAGTGAATTATATTCTTTAAGAGCTCTTAGTAAAAATTAACTGAGCTTAACAAGTACGGAGAATTAATATTACCACACACAATGGCATACAGATATATTAAAGACTGAATAGTTCGCCTTGTTTCAAGCGATTTTAAATTTAGAAGCAAACAGCGATCTTCATAGGAAGGTATAGATTCAGCGAAATGAAAAGATCTCAGAGCAAATTTTAGGAATTTTTTCTGTATTCGTTCAAGTCTCAGTTTATGGACCGCATAGTAGGGATTCCATATAAATGACGCATATTCGAAACGAGATCTATTTGGATCATTGAAGTTCGAACAATTTTTCCTTAAGAACGCATACATAGACTAAGATTTAGATAGCATGCAAGTCAAATGTTGAACAAATGAAAAATTTGAGTCAAAACAAACACCCAGATCATTAATTTCATTAACACAAGTCAAATTGGAATTTTCTATATTAAATGATGAAGCTACATTTCTAATTTTTGCTTAAGAAACATGAAAGCATTTATTGATATTTAGAAGTAAGCGGTTACGTTTACACAAAAAACAGCATTTAAATCTAATTGCAACAAAGATGCATCCAAACTGTTGCGTACCGCTTTGTAAATTTTTAAATCATCAGCATATAGTAAGTAATTTGAAAAAGAAAAACAACGACTTATGTCATTAATAAATAATATGAAAAGAAGAGGTCCTAACCCAGTAGCGGATGGAATATATTCCGAATATATGAAGCATCAATTACCTTGTAATGACCACTACTTCCGACTATATTACCTTACTATGCATAAAAGGCCTTACATTTAACATTGAATGAGACAGGAGGTAAGTGATCGCCTCCCTTCAGCATTACCTAGAAGTTATGGAGTAACATACTACTTGTATTAAGTTATAAAAATCACTGCATTACTTTTCCTTGTATGCTACATTACAGGTAATGAGGTATGAGTCAATTACTTCTGCTATATGCAGACGCATTACTTTTTGAAAAAAGTAATGCTTCCTTACCTGGTAATTTATTTTGTATTAGTTCTATGGTAGCCACTGGCAAATCCGCTGCTGGGAATATACTGTCCTGTGGGACGCCAGATTTTGCAGTAAATGATGTAGATTTAACATTATAGACTTCGACAAAACAACGTCTGTCAACATAATAATTTCTAATACAATTTGAAAAGTCAGAATAAAAACCCACTGTGGCAAGCTTCGCAACTAAAATAGTATGGGAAACTTTGTCGAACGCTTTGGAAAAATCCGTATAGATAGTTTCTACTTTTCATCCATCAGCAAAAAAAGATAAACAAAAGTGTGTAAAGACAGCTAAGTTAGAGGTTGTTGACCGCCCCTGTATGAACCCATGCTGTGACGGTGTTATTATCGTTTTCAATACAAAATTCAATTTAGTTTTAGCTATATGTTCAAACAGTTTAGAAGTGTTAGAAAGTTTAGAGATCAGGCGGTAATTAGAAACAAAGTTTAGATGCAATTTTCCATTCACTTATAAAATCTCCAAAAAGAAGAGATTTATTAAAAATCAGACACAAGGGCTTGACAACAGATCTTGCACATTTTTTTAAACAAAAGGCAGACAAACCATCAATATCACCTTTCATAGAACTTTTTAGGCGAGATATTCCATTTAAAACATCGCATTCATTAAGAAAAAGGTGTCCAAAAATTATGCAAGGTGCAACTTTATCAAGAACTTCCAAATCATTCCACATAGTATCCATTAAATAATTAGATTGAAAATTGATTAATTTAAAAAGAAAATTAAGCTTATCAATCAATTACTCACCTACAAAAACATTAAACTCAAATTTTCACAAATTTTTTCGCCAATTTAACATATTTTCTACGAGATTTTAATGTTGTTTTTTTTTCAAAATATATCGACTTTTTATTTTATTTTAATTATATGAAAGTTTTTGAACACATTAAAATTTATTTTAATTAAGAAAATGGCGTTTATTTCGTGAAACCCGTGTATTTTTAATGATGAGAAACTACCAACAGAGGCACATGTTTTGCGAAGTCTAAAGCTTGCATTTGATGAAGCTGGTGTAGAAGACAAAAAAAGGTATCCATTTTCTAAATTTGCAAGTGCTATCGCGTTAGAAATTCAAGCAATTTGGAATACAACAGTTCCAAAACATACTTTGATTTTGCATTAAACAAAAATAAGCCTAAAAGTGTTTAAGTACTTTCCTATAAAAAACAAAAATATAGTAAAAATAAAATAACAAGTAGATTCAATTTGAAAAAAAACCGTCAAATCTTGCTACATCATTGGTCAAATGGGACTAAAATTTGGAATTCTATGTTTTTATATGTAAGGAATTGATTGATAAGCTTAATTTTTTTTTAAAATCAATCATAAGTAGGTCGCCAATACAAAAGTTGCTTAAAACGACATCATTGGTTCTCACCAAAAAAAGTATACCAACTGAAAGGATTTTTTATGCACTATCTAATTTTGGTACCGGAATTGGAGGTCAGATTTTTCCCATACAAGTCGATACACTCTAATGTACATAAACAATAACGATGCAAATCAGGTGGCAAACCTTGTCAATATGCGCACGAGAATGGTCAAGAGCTATTACTCAAAAGAAAAAAAAACAAACAACTCTCGACTGCTTCTCTAAACCACTCCGAACAAAGTAATACACGTTTATCTTATTTTATTGTTTTATACTATTAAACGAGGAATATTTGATTTTTTGTAAATGAGTTCTTGAAAACGTCCCGAGCGATATCGATGAAATTTTCAATATAGGGGCTTACGAAGGCGGAAAATCGATCTAACTAGGTCTCATTTCTGAGAGAATTTGTTTAGCAGCGCACATAGAGATATTTTACCGTTTTAGGCGGCCAAAATTATTTTATTCGTTAAGTGGTTTCTAATCAAGTCTGTTATTTGATTTAAACACTGTACGACTATTGGGACATATTCAAAACTATTCAACATTGCAAAAAAAACGTTTTGCAGCGCACATTGGGGGTATTTGACTGGTTTAGGCGGCCAAAACTATTTTATTCGGAAAATAGTGTCTATTCAAGTCTGTTATTTGATTTTAACCCTGTACGAGCATTGAAACATATTTAACACTATTCAACACTGCAAAAACTATTTTTTTGTATCAACTCTGTGTTTTATAAAATTGACTTTTGGCAGCCCAAATCAGTGAATTACCACTATGTGCATCCCGAAAAGTGTTTATACCATAAGTTCGATTCCAAAAATCCTGGGATTGAAATAACTGCTGGCATCCCTAATTAGGACATGAAGAAAATTCATATCCCAAGCTATTTTGATGAAGTTTTATATATTGGGGTTTGCTCATACTCATTTCTGAAAAAATGAGTTTTCTCCATGTTTTCAGGTAAATAATTTGCATTGCTTTTCATTTCATTTTGATTTTCTTATGTATCAAGGCGTGAGTCATAACTTTTTGCATGTTGTTGAGCTCAGTGGCGTATGCATCATGCTGTTTGTGTTTTTGATGTGTATACAGGTTTTATTTTTCGTGCTTTTAAATATGGTAGCGCAGAAAGCATTTAGCAGCCCACATTATTTTATTCGGTAAAAAGTTTCTATTGTATTACAGATTAATATTTTTTTTTTACGGATTTATGTACATTTAACGTGATATACATGGTGCTATACGTACTTTTAAACTGTGAGGTGAAAATGTTGTTCGGAAAATTCCTGATTACAGTAGCTTTAAAAAATGAATTGTCTTATCGATATACAATCAAAAACAAAAAAATTTAAACACATGGGTCTTGTCGGGAAGCCGAGCTAAGCTCTGTCGCCCAGGTACTATATTTTTAATAATAAATTACTTTTATATTTTTGTAATTAAATTTTTAATTATATGCTTATTAAGTTTCTGCTCACGAAAATAATCAAGAGTGTCTGTGGGCTTTTAACACGCCGCACAGTGTAACGAGGTCTATGGGATAAGGGACAAAAATAGAATAAATCATCGTAGATATATGAAATTTAGCACGTGTCATTATTTCATAAACATAAAACACCACACAAATTTTTATCAAAAACGGCCACGACCTTCGCCTACATTCAATAGCAAATTCACAATAAAAGTGCAATATCTCGAGTTGTAGAAAGTGCAAGAACCATATTCAATAATTTTTTATTAATATTTGCCACGCCCTTCACCCAACTCCCATACAAAATTAAGAATAAAGGAGCAGTTTCTCCAGTTGTAGAATTTAAGGAGAAGGAAGGAAATTAACTTGTTTAATTTAGAAGGAAATTAACTTGTTTATCTTTAACTGTTTCACTTATCATATCATATCATAGTTATTTTATTCGGATTGGCTACGTCTTTCATACGCACAATATTCAATGAAGTTTATTAATTAAAAAATATTTTTATTTCAATACCCATGTATTGTTTAAATGTTTAAATTTTACATAAATCTTAAGAATGAGAGAAAATAACAGAGAAAATTGTTGACTGTCATCAGAATAATTCGTAGAGTCACTCGACACAAAGTCGGAGAAATCGAGATCAGTAATTAAATCATCATCAGTCGTATCATGATCTTCATTTAAAATTAATGTATCGATTTCATTATCATTATTCTGTTTTTTAAGACAATATATAAATGGATAACTGATGAAAACAGTAACCCAAGGAATAGATCTATACTGCATAGTTCTCGAAAGTTTTTACGAGTATGTTTTAACCTAATTTTTCTAAACTCTTTATGACTACCTTCTAAAGTAATACAATTAATATATTTATTTTAACATATTTAAGCCTTCACTCTTCATTACGATTCTTACCCACGGGGATCCTAATGGTTGGAAATAAAAGCATAAAATAAGGGAGAGTTAATTGTAACCAAACATAATAATTCCAGTGAATTTTGTAGTCAAAACCCTAGCAAACTATTTAAGATGAACTACCATAAAATCAGATGCGTATAACTCGAGAAATATTAATCGAGAAATTGTGAGAATGTGTTGAGAAAAAGTTTTTTAAAGACATACTTAAAATTAAAAAAAAAACAAAATTGTATTTTTTTGTTTGATTGCGTTTGAGACTTTATGAAAAATTTGTTATTTTTTCATAAAAATTTTCGCATTTTCGTCGAAACATGCTTTAGAAAAGTGGTCATAAGATCCTTATTGCAATCTAAGCCTAGACCAAGTTTTTGGGATGAGTTAAGAAAGGCAAGACACTAAAAAAAATGTTTATATTCTTTAATTGTAAATAGAAATTTAGGTTTTTTTTTGCATATTTATGACTTTTTTTGTGGTATTAAATTTTTTTTATTTATATTTTAAAAGTTTGTTTTTTTAGCAAGAACTCGTGAAATATATTTTTGCTAAGGTTTCGTATATTTTATTAAATTTTTGGGATTTTGGAAAATACTCAGTACAAAGCTATATAAACTGAAATTTCGGAAAATTTTCAAGGCTGCATGTTTTTATTTATTCGTTAGGCTTAATACAAGCTGATTAACAAAGAACTAAACTTATTCTATCAGGGTTTACTTATTTATTTATTTATTTTTATTTTTTTCCTTTCTTTTCCTTGTTTTAGTGTTCGAAAGATATCTAATTCATAGTAAGCGCAATCCGCCCACCTGAATGACGTAATTTTGAGAACACGTAAAAAATAAAAAACGAGAAGTAGTAAAAGGAACTTTCAATAATTAACAGGGAATATCATTAATTATAATATGTACCATATCTTAATTGTAAGAAAATCCTTAGAAAGGGGGAAAAAGTGGCGTAGGAGTTAAGAAGAAGTGGCGTAGGAGTTAAGAAGAAGTGGCGTTGGAGTTAAGAGGGCATTTCGGAGTCGAGATCTGCTCAGATGAAAATCGAAATCGCTGATCAAATTGTTGGTTACACGAAGCATCCTGGTTACAGGTTCACTGCATTTATAGTCGGTGCGGGGAAAGTGGTGGTGGAAGAGAGGAATAGAACGAAGGCTTCGTGGGTTATTAAAAGATATTAATTGGAGTAGTGCTGGGCTAATGGTTCCGCATACAAGTTGATGAAAAAAAAGTACATCGGAAACTTCCCTTTGTTTTGCAAGAGTTTGCATGTAAATCAATTTCAGGCGGTGTGCATAATGAGGTAAATTGAAACTGTCAGAATTGGGAAGATCGCGAAGTCGGAACCGAATGACTCTACGTTGAACGGCTTCGATTCACACAGAATGAGTGTTGATGATAAGAGACCAAACCTGGCTGGCATATTCGAGGATGGGTCTAAGACAAGTAACGTAAAGAAGTTAAGTCTCGTAAGGATTGGAAAACTGTATGGACCAGTGTTTCACGAAACCCAGTGATATTATCAATATGAGACCTAAAATTAAGTTTATTGTCACGGACAAGGACACCTAAGTTCCGGAAATAGCTTACAGGAGGAACTGGCTTGCCAAGTAAGTAATAAGTTCTCGGGGGAAGCTGGTGACACTTGCGTAAATATGTAATTACTTGGCATTGACTGACGTTGAGCTCAAGTAGATTTTTTTGGCACCTAGTGGAAAAACTAACCAGATCATCTTGAAGACTGCAAGAATCGGCGTTGGTTTGTATGCATCGATAGATTTTCATATCATGTGATTTTCATTTCACATAGAGCTTGGAATCTTTGATGATTCCATCTACATCAGAGATTGTTAAGACGAACAAAAAAGGACCAAGGTGACTACCTTGTGGGACACAAGAGGTAGCTGTAAAAGACTCTGAATTAGAAAATCTAAAGATGACATTGTAACGGCGTTCTTCGAGATATTATTTAAGCCATGATATAAACAGTGATGGAAAACCAGAGGCTTTAAGCTGAAGATGGATGATAGTGTGTGAGATTTTGTCGAACGCTTTACTAAAGTCCGTAGAAGCTACATCAACTTCGTACCCGCTTTTTAACGAGCATAAAGCATTTGAAACAAATTCTGTAAGGTTAGTGGTAGTCGATCTTTCCTTCAGGAAGCCGTGTTGACTAGGAGGAAAAATAGATTTGCAATGGAAAAAGAGAATTTTATAGATAACACTTTCAAAAATTTTGGGAGTACATGACCGTTTTGCAAAAGGTCTGTAATTGGAAATATCATTTCTAGGTCCTTTTTTTATGCAGAGGTATTGTGTACGAACTTTTTCATAACTTAGGAAAAACTAAATTAAAAATAGAAAGTTGAAAAAGAGCCAATAGGGGATGAGCCAACAAGTTCGCGAACTTTCAATAACAATAGCAGGCAAACCATGGGGTCCAGGAGAATAATCGTCCTTTAGATTATTTATCTTTCTTAACACATCAGCTAGTGTAATATCAACAGAAGTCAGTGACGTTTGAGGACAGTTCCCTAACAAAGAAAAATTTTCGAACTCTACTTCTTCGTTATGATTTGTGTATGAATGACTGAAGAAATATGCAAATAGGTTTGCAATTATTTTCGTGTTGTCTGAGGTGATGTCCGAAAAATTAAGGGTAGGTGGGCAGTTGTCAGATTTTGTTTCGATTTTGATGAACTTGTTGAAGCTTTTAGGATCCGACAACAATTTAGTTTGAATATGAGCAAGATAAGACTCTTATCGCGTTTCACAGAGTCGGAAAAAAGTTATAGGCGTGAAGATTATTTGTGAGATCAAGAGAAGAACCAGAAATTAAATATGCGCCCAAAAGTTTGTTTTTTTTTTTTTTGTTACGGAGTACACGTAGTTCCTTATTACTGCAATATCAACGCTTTCATGAGCATTATTGAAAAGATGTTAAAAATCGATTCTACTGAAAAAATTCTAATTTTAAAAAGTTTTCCGAAAGTTGAAGCTGTACGAGTGCTTGAAGTGTGTATTTTTGATATTAATGTTATAAGATAAGGTAAGGGAGTTAGGGAGGGTAAGTGGTGGATGATACCAATCGAGTGTTGAAAGAGGATGGTTACTTGCGGAATCTACACAGTTATTTGGATCCAATGAAAAAATTTGGTCTAGTTGTCTACCTAATTTGTAAGGAACTCCGCTCAACTAGTTAAAGCCGCAGTCTGACACACAGCTAGTAAACAGAATTTCTTTTCAGAGGTAAGATTTAAGAAAATAGTAGAATTCGTCATCAGAAGGGACCCATCGAAGGTTTGGATCATTAAAATCCCCCAGAAATTTAACGGAGTAAATGGATCCATAAGATCCAAAAGTGAATCTATTGCGTCTACTGCAAGCATATAACCATTCACTGGTTAAGACGGGCGAATAGAACAGCAGGTAATGAATATATTTCGTTTTGCGATGCAATCTTTGGCACATATAAATTCAAGGTTACGTGTGTGGGAATTTTTTAACGTTGGATCGAAGCGATTGTGAATAGCAAGAAGGACACCACGACCTGAGAAGAGACCATTGTCTCTGAAAACAACGAAATCTTAGGCAAAGACCTCAGTATACTTGAAGTCGAGCGAAAGATTGGTATCAGTAAAGGCAAATGTATCGTAGGGAAGCTTAAGGGAATTAAAGAACACTGTAGAGATTTTGGTGCGTAATCCTCTTACATTCTAATAGTAAAGAGTGACCAAAAAAGGGTTGCGAAAAGGGTTTTGATTAGGAATAATAATATGGCTAGGAATAATATTGTTGCTGCTCTTTACGGGACTTTTGAAGATAAGAGATATGTTTTGAACTCATATGAGTAGCTTATGTGTCAATATCTTCTTTGACTTGATGGTTCATACAGCCAAGTTGCACGTGGAATCTAGTGAATAAATGGTTTAATTCATCAACATAAGTAGATAAACCTTTTTGCTGAATCAAGACGTTGAGGTTTGTATTGGTTTTACCTGCTATATATGTAGAGAAGATACAGACGCACATTGCTGTAGACACTATTCTCTCTTAGACGAGAATGTGTCAACACTGCTCTTAGTGTCAACACAAGAGTTCAAAGTAAGTTTCACTCATGGTGGTTAAAGAGATTGCATGAAAGATGTGGAGCTACCAGCTTGATTAGAGGCTTCAATTGTGACTAGAACAGAAGGAGATGGTTTTAGAGTATGGTAATGGACAAAGTTAGGATAGAGTATGTTACCCTCCTTTTTTTGCTGGTGTATTCAAGTTAAGATTACGATTGAATGAGACTCGTTAAGGGTGAGAGGGCTGAAGAGTGTAATTCATTCGATTCGAATAAGCATTGATCTGAGGAGAAAAAAATAGGAAAGATATTAGTTTTAAGCTTCCAATTGGGGTCAGCGCTAGGACGGGAATTAGTTAATTTATTTCCGGACGGATTGTAGACAGGATATGGCATATTAGGGTTTTACTTGAGTAAAATTTTCTTTGGACTAGAATAAGACTTAGAATAGGGGCTATACGTATTTGTATTAGCAATTGAAATAGAGTTATTGTTATGAGAACTATTTTTTTAGAATAATTATTACAGTTTGAATTGGAATAAAAATTAGGGACGGTAAAAGGCTTAAAATTTAACGTAGGGTTTGAGTTTGCGTGTGAATTAGATTTAAAGTTAGAGTTGAAAGGAGAGTTGTAATGAGAATTAAAATTGGAAATAGAATTAAAGTTAGCATTATTTCTAGGCTTACTGGTAGTTTTACTTGTATGATGATTAGACTTGTTTTTAGAACTAGAATAAGAAAATCTGTTATATTCGCATCGGCTTCTATCCAGGCTTATCCATCCACTGGCCATGCAACACACTGTCACCAGAGGAGTTCAGGAACATTCACACATATTCAGTTGAAATATTAAGTTTAAAACTGCAAAATTTCCTGGACTTGGAAGACATTTTCCGGCTGTTAGAAATTGCGATGCCGAATATTTTCCAAAGTAGTTTCGCATCCAGGATACGCTTGTTTTTACTACTACGCCCTTAATAAACAATGTAGTCTTAAAACTTTCGTTCACGCTCTCTAATTTCTTGATCCTCCTATCCCATTCGGATGATGTCCAAGACTTTTCAAACTGATGGATCAATTTGTGAGTTTCAGTGACAGGATTAGCAGCTAGTAGCTCATTTGGCTCAACGGAGAGAGAGGCCGGACGTGGCGAAAAAGAAAGAGCCGAGGGAGAATGTGAAGCTGCTTCAAGGATTTCTTGAAAAATGGAAGATCCATCATGGTGGGGGGAATCTGGCAAGTTTTGAGTATGATTGGGTGCGAAACTAATGATAGTTTTAAGGTGTTTTGATGCGAAGCCAATTTTGGCATAATGTCCATTCCATTTCCATTATTCCATTGGATAAATGCGTACATATCGTCACTTATATCATTGAGTTTGTAATATAAAATTTGTATGAGTGGGTCTGGCTGAAAAGGTGTAGGTAGAGGTTTGCTAGAAGCTGATTGAGTTGCAATGTCAAAATCATTGCCAATTGATTTGATAGTTTCACGTATATCTTGCATTGATTCAGATTTTTTTCAATATATTATAGTTTTTATTAATTTCCTTTTTTTTTTGTCTCTTATCGCGCAATTTGGATGTAAGAGTTTTTGTAATTGTCGCTTGCAAGTTCCGTAAATAGTTTTATGTTTCTTAACTTATTAGTTATATGTGTTTCAATGGTATTAGTCGAAGCCTCGAAAGTGGAACTAATGTCTTCAGATATCTGAGTCACGTTATCACAGTTAGCCAATTGTTTTGATGCCTTATAAGAAAATTGCTTGTTTTCAGATAGCAAGCTAGCAAAAGAGGCATTAGGGCACAATATTCCGAACATTATGTGAGAGGGGGAGGAGATTTCTCTGCACTCATTAAAGAAAAACAAAAAGTTTTCTGCATATTCTTGTATATAGTTTAGGGTCCTTTTCGATAAATCAATACAATTGAAATAAAAATAAATTTAGCACAAAGCCCATTGCAATTAATGTTGGGAGCATTTCTGTCTTCAGTCGTGCAACTATTCTTCCACAAGACATTCTAAATTCTTGATTAGTTAAACAGAGATATTTTTTTATTGATTGTAGGTAAGCAAGCGAATGTATTCGAAATTGGTTAATTGCTTTAATGATGTGTTTTGCCGAGTTGCTGTTATTTATTGTATGCGGTATGTTATTGTTGTTTTTTTTAGGGTTTTTGTGTAAAGTTTGTTTTTGAACAGAGTTGCAAAGTTTCAAAGATGCAGTTTGATATTTTTTGCTTTAATTAAAAGATGTAGCTTGGTCACAAAACTTGCACAAAACAATGAGGAGTTAAAGTTTTTTATTTTTTTATGTTAACAGCGGTAAGCGAGCCTGCGGAGCTATTTATTAACACGTCCGATCGGTTTGACTATTACTAGATTATAATTTAAATAAAGACCATTACTGCCACAAATCAAAGACATCAAATAATCCAAATAACAGATAACAATAACAGACCAAATAACAAATGCATACTTACTTTTACAAATGTATGATTTTTTTCCATACCTAATTTTGTCCACCTCGTTACACTGTGCGCCGGTACAAATTAAATTTAGGCTGTGTGCGAATTGATCTAAATGTGACCTAAACTAAATTGGGTCGATAAGGTTTCCTAAATAATTTAGGAAACTTTCAAGCTACCTAAATGCTGCCTAAATAAGGAAGCACTGCCTTATCGACACTATTTAGTTTAGGTCGCATTTAGATCAATTCGCACACAGCCTTAATATGAAGTACGTAATATGAAATCTGTAATATGAGGTATGTATTAATGAAAACTAAGTCATTGAAATAAATTTAGCATGTTATTTTCGAAAAATCTCTGACATTTCGGTTCACTTTTCGAGGTTCTACTGTAATAGCTTCACATATCTTGCCTATTGGAGAACTTTCCGAATAAACTCAGGAGGCGATAAATAAAGATTTTCTGAAATACCGTGAAATGTTCACAAGAAAAACCTCAATAATAGACACTAACACAGATCTAATGCATCGTCTTCTAATAACATCAGATCCATATATTGTAAATATACGAGCAAAATCTAAAAGATAATATTCAGAAATTGAGCCAGAAGTTCTTAACTTATTAAAAGATTCCTCATCATTCCAGGAAAACGACGAAGACACCGGTTCTTAAAGTATGAAGCCAGGATTTAATTTAAATGATATCAATTTATTTTTTATTTGTATATTGAAAAAATTGATTTAAATTTTTTTTATGTCTTTATTTTGTATAAATAAAATTATAATAAACCATCAAAATTTTAATTTTTTTATTTGATTAGATGAATAATTGAATATAATTCAAACATCTTATTTTATATATTACTAGCTGAACCCGGTGTGCTTCGCTGCCCCCTCGTTATAAAATAAAATTAAAAGTATTTATATATTTACAAAAATTTATTTATTTAATTTTAATTTAATTATTGCAATGCTTCTCCCCTTTGTTTGTTGTAAACTAATTAGAATTCAGCACTGAACCGCATGTAATTTGCTTCATGCTCCCCCCTTTTATTTTTAGATCAATCAAAAAGCAGCAATTACACAATCAGCTGTTTCGCAGTCAGTTGTGGGAGAATGAGAATGAGGTAACCCCACTCTCTATTTTAATTAACACATATTAAAAAATCAGCTGTTTTGCAGACAGTTGTGGGAGAAAAAGTATGAGGCTACCCCACTATTTTAATTAATATGTATTTTAAATTTGAGGTGAAACCGTTAATAAACGTTAAGCAGTTAAAAAGTAGGTGCAGAAGTGTGCATGGTCGAAAAATATTATCATGTAATAAGTATCCCTGAGTCAAAGCTGCACGCTGTGAAAATTTAAGATCGGTTAACAGGTCCAGCCTCCAATATATCGCAAACAAAGAGGCGTGCTCCGCCCACTTTTCTTTTAAACGTATTTCTATTCATGCCAATAGGTTAGGTTAGGTTAGACCGGATGCCTTCGTGAGGCTCACATAGACCAATTCAGGTCCTTAGTGGTACCGGTAGCGAACAGAAGGAACCTTTGTGTTTGTTTTTAAAAGTCTTTAAAGATTTGCGTTGAGTTCGCGAACCTTAGGAGGGATTCTAGAGACACCCTGGCTACATCTTTAAGTGACGGGAACGTCGATGAGCCTAGGTATTTTAGTCTCGATGTGCATAGTAGGTGCTCCAGAGTCTCCACTGTGCCCAGTTCTTTGCACTTCCTGCAGTTGTCATCCGTGGTGATGCCAAGCTTCCTCGCGTGGGCTGCCGTCATGCAGTGACCAGTGAGCATGCCCACTAGTGTCCTGCAATCTTTGCGCGGGCGTGCCAAGATGAACAGAGCTCGTTTTTCGCATTGTGCATTGCACATGATTTTCGAGATCTTGCACGTTGGCGTATCTCTCCATCTACGATTCACTGCTAGTGCGGCTCTTCTTTCGAGGTTCCTGTACAACTCTTGTAGCGGAGTAAGTACATGTTCTGCGAGTACTGATTCCAGCCCGGCGCCTTCCTTTGCTAAACCATCTGCCATCTCGTTTCCCTCAATGCCCTGGTGGCTAGGGACCCAGTAGATGCGCACTCTTTTCGAAGCGCATAGTGCATCTAGTGCATCTCTGCCAGCCAAGACACTTTTGGACTTGATGCTAGCGGAGCTCATGGATTTGATCGCCGCTTGACTGTCAACGAAAATGTTGATGTTAGAGTGTTGTGTGTCCATGCTGAGGGCTATCTCAGCAGCCTTCCTTATGGCAAATATTTCCGCCTGGAAGATACTGCAGTGGTTCGGTAGTTTATATGGCTGCCTTATATTAGGCTCTGCGCAATACACCGCCGCACCTACCTCCGTAGGCATTTTGGAGCCGTCGGTAAAAATGTTGACCGCCTGCTGTGCTTGTTCTATACCTTTGCACCAGTCGTTTGGTCCCAGAAGAGTTCGTACTTTGGAATTGACTATCGTGCGAGGTACCATGTAGTCCGTGCTACTAAGTAGATCCTTTCCGATTGTACAATGTCCAAAATTTTGAATGTGCATGTTGCCTGCTGCCGTAAGGCGTTGTGCCGTTTTTCCGGCTATTAGTTTTGCGTGTATGTCCAGGGGGTCCATACTTAGAATCGTTTCAAGCGCTTTAGTTGGAGTTGACTTCAGTGCCCCCGTGATGCATAGCGCTGCCTGCCGCTGAGTTTTCTCCAAGTGCTTGAGGAATGTTGATTCATGCCAATACCATATATAGCAAATACTGCCGCCGTTGGTCAAAAAATGCCCAAGATATGACGATTTTAAATTTTAGGTTATATGGGCGAGGCCACGCCCCTTTGTCCACTCACAACTTTATATAGTCAAGAATTTATTATTTCGTAAGAATATCCTATTGTGAAAATTTAATGACGATCGGTCCAGTAGTTCAGACTATATTACGATTTTTAATTTTCCTTAAAAGGGGCGTGTTCCCTCCCACTTTTCTCCTGGTACGTATTCCTAACTATGGCAATACCATGTGTACCAAATATCATCGACGTAGGTAAAAATTGTTGGGTTATTTGGGCGGTGCCACGCCCCTTTGTCCAATGAAACTTCATATAGCCTATTATTCCTTCCAGAGTCATAGTAACATGCTGTGAAAGTTTCAGGAAGATCGGTCTAATGGTTTGGCCTCCTATAAAGCACAAACAAACAAACAGCCAGACAGACATTAATTTTTTATATATATAGATTGAAAGCAGATTAATTATAATTAAAGTAAAATGGGGCGAAAAAGGGGGATTTGGTAATAAAAAATCTATGGCTACCTTACCTATAGATAAAAAGTATATAAAACTTTAGGTAAATACATATTACAAAAAAGTATTTTGTATAGCAAACATTGTTAGTGGTATAAGTAAGTATCTGAATTAAAAAAGGGGCGGTGAAGTGGGCGTGGTTCATAGTAATATGGCGACGTTAACAGTATTAAGAGCAATATACTACCAAATAAAAAATAATCCGTTGGAAGGAACAAATTTGTACAGAGAACAAAAAGTTTAAAACTTAAATTTGGCGTGAAAAGGAGCGTGAAATGGGGTGTGGCGTAAGAAATGTTTATTTCTACCTCGCCTGGAATATTATGTTTATACAATTTGAAGTAAATCTGTAAAAAATGGGAGCAATTACATAATTTTAAAAAAGTGGGCGTAAAAGTAGGCGTGGTCGGAAAAAAGTACCCTATTAATCATGCCAGAGTCCCAGTTAAATGCTGTGAAAATTTCAGGAAGATCGGTCCAGAGGTTTGGTCTCCTATAAGGTACAAACAAACAAATAAACAAACACACATTCCATTTTATATATACAGATAAACTAGTGGAGCCGACGTACTTTGTCCCGGTCAGCATAGATTTTTTGATTGAAAATGAATGATTTGCATTTTCCGACAGTAACCATACGAACTAAATTACTAAATTTAAGTCTAATACGATCGAAACCTTCTTAAACATAGCATTTTTTATTTGTGGGTTTATTTGTTTTTACATATGTTTTTATTTTAATAAATTAAAACTTTCAGAATATAATAATATACATTTAATATTCATCTTTTCAACTATGATAGGTTATTGACAAATGGCATTATGTCAAAATTAATTTTTAATTTCAGACCCAAGACCAGAAAGGTCATAAAAAATTAAAGTAATTTTTTATAAAATCTCCTTAAAGACTTTATAAAGATTAAAAATGGTACAGTGTAAGCACACTTTGCCAAATTCGGTTTAAGAGCATAAAAATACTAAAAAAATATTAATTTGATTCCTCAGACAGAACCTTTAACTTTATGTAGAGCTAAGTAATCGTATAATCACCACAATCCCTCTTCCCCACTCACAGCATTGTTGTTATTAATCCAAAAGAGCCACTGTTAAAAACGACAAAGCTTCTGTGTTCATTATCTAGTTACCATCAATTTAATCAATAAACACAGCATGAAAAAAGGAATAATGGACTTCATTCTTAACGAAAAACAAAAGACTTCAGGAGCAACTTCGTGTTCTTGAAATAACAGCAAAATCTTGCAATAGCACTAAATGTGATTCATTCAGGAGCAGCAGCAGCAGCAGTTTAAAAAATATTCGTATTTTGTTATTTGCATGGTCAAGAGCAATCACAAACCTCGCTCTCATAACAACAGCAGCCAACAATTACTTACTTTGCTGTCCAATAAATTATGAGCCACAAAAAATTAAAAAAAAATAGGTCAAGGTAAATGCGGCACGACAAAGTCAATAATTAAAATCTAACCAAACAAAATAATATAAAAGACAACGAATTTGAAATGGCGCACTAAGACTTCAATTTTATTAACATAAACAAAAATAGCAACAGCATCAACAACAACAGCAGAAACAAGAATAAGGCCAACAGAGATTGATCTGCAACTGCAACATAGGCCATGGTTTTACAAAAAACTACAACAAGAACCAATGTAGTCATCAATGAGTCCATAAAATCGGATTATATAAAAACAAAGTTCAAATTTGTCATGTTTGACGACAGTAAAATAGCGACAATGGCAAATGAGAAAAAAAAACCACATACAAATATATCTAGAAAAACAATCGAGAGTTGTTTTTTTAACTTAAGAGCAACAAAATGGTTTTGATGCCGAAAATAGGTTGCAAGGCAGCTGCATTTGTGTAATGCTTGTTTGACGCGTTAAGCTCTCAATTGTTGCTTATTTTTATTCTTTAGAATTAATTGTTGTTGCTGCTGTTGCATTACACTGTTGACAATGACTGCTGGTATTTTTAATGACTTTAAGCGCCAGTCTGAACGCACACTGCGTGTGCTTAGTTAAATTTACCTTTTAAGCTCTAATGAGAATTTGTGTTTAACTTTATGTTTTGGCCATTAAGTTTTAATTGCAGCTAATAAGATTAGGTTAAGCTGGCTTTGTTTTGATTGCTCTAAGCTGTGTGTAGGTGGTGAGTTTATATTAACTGATTTTATGACTTTATTTTGAATGGAATGTTTTCTATGAGAAAAACATACAAAGAGCGCGACTTAATGATTAGAACACAGGTAATTTTTTTCGAAAAAAAATTCTGTATGGGCGTAAACTTCAATTTTTAATTTTATTATTTTTTTTACAATAGCGTTTTACCAGAGTATTTTAACACTTTCTCAGCATTAACCCATTAAAATTCACAACCCAAAAATCATTGAAGTGTTTCAATGCTTTAGAAAAATGAAAATTTTAATAATTTTTTTAGGACCATTTTTTTCCAATTTCCAAAAATTGGTAATTTTTCCAATTATCGCCGGTTTCTAGCTATGAAATTCTTTTAATTAAGACTATTTATAAACATTTAAAAAAATAAGCTACGGACACCAGCTCTATACCTCAAAGCGTTCAGGGTAATATATCATATATATTTGTCATTCCGTTTTTAACGCTCATGTTGAGGCATGGCTAGTATATAAAAGTGTGTATATTCTTGATCACTATCATCACTTGGGTCAATTTAGCCATGCCCGTCTGTCTCTCTGTCTGTCCGTCTGTTCAATTCTGACCAAAATTATAGCCGTAAGATTGAAGCTTCGTATCGAAATTCGATATCTATCTAAACTATAAAGATCAAGTTCGCAAATAAGCCAAATCGAATTAAAACCACGTTTTCATTCCATACAAAATGACGATATCAAAACAACAAACAAATTGTTAAACCACAAAAATTAATGTGTTAACTTGAGATTTAATAAGATGTACGTTTTAGTTAAAGTATTTCTTTTTGTTTTTGAAATAGCTTCTTTAATGTTTCACATGATGTTTTAGAAAGAGAATCCAGAATGAGATAGATTTGGAAATTAGTAGAGAAAAATTAATTTGAGGTAAGACAAAATGAAGAAAAATTCGCTTAACCCTAGAAAAAATATTAACCCTAGGATGTAAGACTGCCTAGGAGGCGAGGCCCATAAATCATGGCCAGCTCTCTTTACGATTTTCGTCAATCTAGACGTCCTATCGCAAGCTGCTATTATGTAGAAGTATTGTTAGACACCACATCTGTGTTTGGGTGTCATTTTTTGAGGGTTTCTTAAGGGTTAGACGCACATCTCTTAAACAAAAATTAGAAACGACAGACTGTCAAAGTTGCAGCTTCACTTAAAAAAGGCGCGTGGCAGAATTAAGTTAGGTGGATTTCATGGTAAGGTAAGTTAAATTCATGTAAAATTTATCAAAATGTATTAACATTTCTAATTTTTTGCAGGAACATTGACAAAAACAGCAAAAAATTGTTCTTTAAAAGTACGGATGGACCTCCACCCTCCAAGAAAGTTGCTCTTAAATCATGCGAGTAGACTGTGGATTTCACCGAAATTGAAACGATTGCCATTGATGAATATGTTTCTGTTTTGCCGAACCCAAGTGAGACATTTGTTGAGGATTTTGACCTTGCATCAAAATGCACCTTGCAATTCTGCAAAACTTCCCAGCAGAAATTTTGGTACACATGGAAGGAAAGTTATAAATGGTTGGAATTGAAGGAAGGGAAAAGTTATTGTAAGGTATGCCAAAAGTTTTTGGCAAAAACATAACGAATATTGACAGTCATAACAAAATCGATTAATCACATGGAATGCGAAAAAGGTCTAGCACGTTGAAAAGTTTCGATCAAAAATTCACTAAGGAAAAACTATTGTGTTTGCCATCTAAATATTCGTCGCTTCGCTTCACTACTTTTTGAGTAAATTAAATTTTACTTCGCTTCACTTCACTTTTTTAAAAAGTTCACTTCACTCAAAAATTTTGAAACGGCAACACTAGCAATGTACCACCTATTCAAGTGTCGCGCAGTGTATATAATTTTTCGGGATCGGACAAGAAACACCAAATATATTAAGAAAACATCACAAAAGCACCATAGAGACCATTGTAAACAAAAAACAATTTTTTTCGATGTCATGTCATTCAAATGTCCAACGATTCAGATGGTGTGAAAGTAGGTTTACTTTTCTTCCATACAAGGTGATACGGTCTAATGTACAGTGTTGCGCAAAACAATAGCAAAACAATCAGTACGCTGCTACAAAATCGTGTATCTTTTTATATATTAGGTATACACAAAAATGATTATAGGCACCAAAGCATTTTATATTCATACATCATATTAAAAACAAATCATATTCAAATTTGGTTTTGTTTTCTTTATTAAATTTAAAATTAATTTGATTCCATTCAGTTTGTCTGAGAGCAAAACAAAAGCAACATAATTAATATTTGGTGTTATATTCATTATTCTTGATAACCGCTGCACATCTGAGCGACATCGACTCTATTAAATTAGATATGTTGTTATTAGGTATATGTTCCCAATTAAGTTTCAGGGCTTCATACAGTGCAGTCTTATTGGAAAACCTTTGACCAGAAACTTTTACCTTCAAAATCTCAAAAAGATTTTCAATGGGATTCAAGTCATTGTGACTGTGCCGGCCAATCAAGGACTTGAATCCCATTGCCTCTAATGTAATCTTTGATGAGCTTTGAAGTGTGCTTCGGATCGTTGTCGGGCCGAAACGTTCACTGAAGCGACATATTCCAATCTGAATGTGGTTGCATCTTGCTTTCTAAAATGTCATTATATACAAATCGATCCATAATTCCATCGATTTTTTGAAATGGTTCAACTTCATTATAGGAAAAACAAGTGCAGACCATAATGCCACCGCCTCCGTGCTTAAAATTTATTTTGCAGTTTCGGGCTTCAAGTCGTGTACCTGGGTGGCGTCGTACCGTGCACATCCCATCTGAATTAGTCAAGTTGAACTTTGTTTCATCGCTAAAAAACGGTCTTCGATTTTTGAACGGTCCAATTTAGGTGCTCTTTTGCAAGACTGAGTCTAAAAAACAATAAATTGCAACTTGTTGTCACAGTTTCAGACAGAATTGTTTAAATTGCAACACCTCACCTTGTTTTTTATGCTTAGCTGTAAGCAAAGGTTTCTCTGCCGTTCTGTAACTTCTTTAATCGTTCTCAACGGCTCGTCATCAAACAGAGCTGTAATGGATATCTAAATCAAGTATCCGAACAACCTCTTTGGATGTGGCAAATGCATTTCGTTTGAACACTCCACAAATGTTCCTGTCATCACGCAGCTATGTCTCCCGCGGCTGCCCTCTTTAATGTACCGTTGTTACGTCTTTTGTGATGGTATATTTCTTAATTAATCTGCAAACTATTGACTGATTAATATCAAACTGTTTCACGTTAGATATTTGTGAATTTCCGTTTTTATATTCGGAAATAATTTTCAATTTAAGAGCTTCACAGTATTTAAAACGTGCCATTATGAATGGAACAGTCAATGTCACAACTAGCACAAAAAAAAACTAAACTTAAATGTTTATGACTTGCAAACAATACGTGCTTTACATTAACGGAACTCTTACCGGTAATTCTTGGATCTTCTATTCTCTTTTTTATATTTTTCAAGCTTTGTTGCTTTTGTTTTGCTCTCAGACAAATTGAATGTAGCCACATTAATTTGAAATTTAATTAAAAAAAAAACCAAACCAAATTTGAATTTGATTTGTTATATATATGATGTATGAATATATGCTTTGATTCTTATAATCATTTTTGTGTGTCCCCAATATTAAAAAAGATACTCGATTTTGTTGCTGCGCACTTATTTTGTTGCTATTGTTTTGCGCAACACTGTACATGCCATTTTTACTTTCTGAGGCTTACCATTGTCTGCAGATAGGTGAGTGCTGATCGAAAATATTAAGTCAATTGCAAAAACAATCTGCATCATGGTATGGGTTTTGAACCTAAAATTCTCTGGAGTATAGGACACGCATTTTACCAATTTTCCTAGACTATTTAAGAAATCCAATAAAAAAAAAAAAAAAAAATCATTAGAATTCCCAAATTTTTTAAGTTTAATCAAAAAAATTAAAATTTGTTGGCAACTTAATGAATGTGTGTGAATGATTAATAAAAGAGATAAATTTATTTCATGTTTGCTTTTTTTAAACTATAAAATTTCAAGAAATTCCCATTGCTACCTAATGTAAATGATTCAACAATATTTAAATTGTTGAAAGGTTTCAACATTTTTCACACACTACATAACTGCTAGCATAAGCTGTATATTATAAGACTAAATACAAATTTACATTTTCAACTCAACACATAAATGCACTAGACTCCCATGCGTCATGCCTGCATTCCAAAAACATAAATTGATTACAGCCATTACAAAGTTATTTTCTCTTATAATTACTTAAAGCTTTAAAATGCTGCCTAGCAAGTCAATTAGTTTAATGACGAATTTGTGTGCATAGTTTAACGATTATTTTTATGCATGCATATATTTTTAAGTAATGAAATTAATAATAACATTAATTAACAGTATTAGCAGCTTGTAATAGGCTTTAATTAACACTTGTGTCAATACAAGAAAATTTAAATAATTAACAATCGGCAAAAAATTGCTTAGAGGAGAAAAATGCTGTAATAAAGAAATTACAATTTAATGTTATGTTAACCAAAGACGTATTATAAATGAACTCATATGTTGCTTGTGTTTTCAAATATTACAATTAATCTTTTAAATGCAAAAAAGCAAGAAACAAAAGACTTAAGCAGCGAACTTGTTTTCTTCTGAACTGCTTTTAATTGATGCAATGATGATGACTCATGCTAGCGTTAAGCCTTATTACATGTATTACAACATAATTTATGACAAATCGAATCCTCAATATCCAGCAACAATAGACTCGTGACTGAAATTAGAATCAGCTTGACCTGAAAAATGCAAAAAAGAAGTTGCCTGCAGAAAGACTTATTAAGAATTTTGACTATGTTATTTTTGTTGTACGTTAACATTAATAGTTCTAAGCCAATTTGCTTTTTGTAAATTTATTTAATCTCGTTTTCATTGAAAGTGGTGCATAAGTTATTGGTTTTTATGCTTATTTATGTGCTGTGAATAGTCAAAGAACCGAAATTGATCTCAAATATTACTAAACACAAGCCCACCAGGCAACAGCATTGGCTGCTTTTCCTTTACAAATGCTGCAACAACAGCTGAAACACCCCGCTAATCTAAGATACAGCATCTAGCTTGATATATTTTCCTGCAGCATAGTTCAATCATATTAACGCAATATAATATCTCATCAATGACAACATCATCATCAGCAACAACCTACAATACAGCAATGAGCAACATATCAGTTTTCCAGCAGCAACAACAACTACAGTGGCAACACGAGTAGCTACTATGCTCCACAACAAATCAACTTTAAGTGGCTGCCTGCCAAGCTAAGGTTTGACTTATAAAACGTTTACATTTAAGCCACAGAAAACAGTTAAGGGGAAAAAAATACAACGCATAAAATTAAGTCCAAGTTAAAAATGAAAACTAGATCGATCGTAGCTGTCAATTTAGGAACGCCGCAAAAATCAGATCTCAAATACGCTACACGCAGAGAAAAGACATGGTTGAGACATGATTGCTGCAATAATAATTTGTTTACTAAAATTATTGTATTATTTCTGCAAACACAAATTTTTGCCTTAATAAAGTCATTATTTCCTAGTGGTGGTACCAAAAATAGCATTATAGTTGAAATCATAACATCATTGAAATCGTCAACATACTATGATTGCCTCAACTATTAGTTGCAACAAAAATGTTGTAGTTCTGTCAATCATGATAAATGTGAATATTATTATAGAGACAAACATATAAGAAGTTTGAATGTTTGTCTGAACTATTCTTTGCTTGTTGGCAAACGAAGCAGAACACAACTAAAAATCGAAAGAATTTATTGTGTCTGAACAATTTGCAGGAAAAACTTTCACTTCATTCAGACACAAAAAGTTTTATCGATTCCTGGCTATGTGCCGTTTCGTTTGTCAACTATTCAAATTTTGTGTTTTGTTTTAAATCGCCTGATCCTAAAAACAGCACGTAGAAAAGTGACATTTTCGACTTTAATTGTATCAAACATGTTTCTTTTTACCGTAAACATATTTCCCAACTCTGACCATATTTTGTTTATCACAAATATTGCTATTTTTGTGATAATGCACTTAACGTACCATGTTTATGAATGGCATTACTCAGGCGAGCGGTAGTAGCGGCTGTGGCTTACTGGTAGTGTGCGTGGCTCGTAAGCGAAAAAGCCGCGGTTCAAACCCCAGCTCGGACAGAAAATTTTATCAAAAAGATTTTTCAATTGAATTAATATTTCTGTTCAGCCTAGTCAATGGCAAACCTTTGGAGATATCTTAATTAATTGGATATCCACAAACTGTGGAAATTGGAGTGCATGAAAATAAAAAAAAATAAAATTATTTTTTCAATAATATGGATCCTAAAAATAAATTCATAATATAGTTTGTTGCAATCATTCTATTTTGGACCTAATAAGAGAATGATGATTGTTTCAATAATGTGTTGGCTCCTACAAAAAAGTTCCTTTTCTAAATATGGTTGTTGTAATCATTTTATCATGATTAAAGAAAATATTATATGTTTAAGAACATGTTAGCAACAAACATAATCCGAATCATACTATGATTCTCTTAAAACATGCTTGTTGCAACTATGTTTTTTCTCTGCGTGTACCAGTAGAATCTGCAGCACAATTGCTTCGTTCCTTCATTAGAGTCTCTTTTTAAGAATACTTTAGCACAAACAAGTTTTTGAAAAATCCTGTTTTTCTATGTTTTTTTTTCGTTTTTGTCTCAAACATATGTTAGCTTATTGATTAAGTTATTAAAAATTTATTAAGGCATTCCGTTTTTCCTTAAGCTAAGCCACACACACGTATATCTGCGTTTGTTTAATTCAACTGAAGCATGCACAATTCATGCTTAAGCATGTAAGCTATTTTAATTGCCTTTAATTGGATGCATTTAAAATTAAGCAACATTTTATTGTAAATCGGTTAAATTGCTTGTGGGCAGTAAATATTTAAAAAATTAAACGATAAACATTTTTTGACATTTCTCAATCTATTCAGCCGGAATGTGTTGTATAGTATTTAATTAAGCCAGCTGGAAGATTTTTTTAAAATTTTGGCAGCTGATATAATCGCATTAAACAGAAGACTTAAGTAAAAAACTTGGATCGATAAAACATTAAGAAGCTTGTATAATATAATAATAATGCAGTTGGAGTCTACCAACTAAAGCGAAAATATTTTTAAATTAACAAACTTAATCGTAGGAGTTATAGCTAACATAAAAGCTTGTCATAAAAAAGCTATAAAATCTTATAGTCAAATGCTATTTAAAATATCTGAAGCTTATTATAATTGAATTGCGACGGCTCTTGTCTTCACGCTATCTGACGAATTAATCATGTGACAAGTAGTTTCACTCATGACTATATAATATATATATATATTACTCGAATGTACTAACTACAAATAAAAAAGGCACAGTTTCGAAAGTACCGTAAGTATCTGTACTTAGAGTTCCTTTTTACAGTAATAGAGAAAAATCCTGGTTTTTTCATTTATATTTTTCAAAACTATTTTAAGCATTTCATCTTTTAAATAGATATTATTCAAAAACAAATTTGTTGTTGTTGTTGCCTTCTTCAAACTTACTTGATCTAAAAAGTTCACAATTAAATTCATGTAAAAATATGTTTTGTTTTATAAAAAGTGTTCGTTTGATATTTTTAGTGATAAAATTGTTGTTCTTGTTCATTTTTTGTATTAGTTAAAACTAAATGTAATTCAAAGTTATGTTTAATAAATGGAAATAAATATCGGAAAAATTTGAGTTATGTATTTTTCCTGTATATATACATATATGATTATTTTAAAAGTAATTTAAAATTACAATTTTAGCTAACAAAATATATTTCATAAAGGGAAAAATATAATGCATAACAGAAATAATTCGAATTTATTATGGTATTTAAAAAAAAAATAGATTTCCAAAGAACAACGCATTCTTAGTAATGCATGCGCAAACCTGCGTAGTAATAATACAAGGACCAACCCAAGGGCTCAAACTATTGCAGTTGGTATTAAAAAAATTCCTGAAAAATTTTAGCAAGATCAAACGCATGCGGACACGAATTTAAGTTTGTACAAGTGCATGAAAGAAAAAAAAAATTATTAATATTTTCGTATGCAATTTCATTTGGAATAAGGAAACAGTTAAGATTTTTTTTGTTTTCCAAAAAATTTTCAGTTTAATAAGGGTATTCACTAGAGTGGGGCGATTAGTATGGAAGGGAAAAAGTGTTAATGCGCGCTTCTGATTCTTGGGATTGTTCTGAGCAAAAAAGTTCACTAGACCATACGTCTACGGTGAAAATCGAGCTTCCAGATTTTGACTTGCAATTTTTTCTCAGACTTTTGTCACGTTTTTTTTTTTTGATATTTTGGCCTATAACAGCCAAACCATTGAGATTTTTGTCTTAGTATTGGATCGAAAATCTCAATGGTCCAAAAAAAAATCCAAAAATATCCAAAAAAAACGTGACAAAAGTCTGAGAAAAAACTGCAAGTCAAAATCTGGATGCTCGATTTTCACCGTAGACGTATGGTCCAGTGGACTTTTTTGCTCAGTACAATCCCAAGAATCAGAAACGTGAAGCTCCCATTTTGATGTTCAAATCGCCTCACCCTAGTATTCACCACAAATTACTTGAATAACTCAGGGGGACAACATTTTTATTTTTGGATTTTCCCAGCAATATTTTTATTATTTTCGACTAATCTTGGTGCGCTGATTTTAAAACAATTCTTACTTTTCACTAGTTTTTGAGATAAACGTCAGTGAAATCGTTCAATGAAAACTTAAGTGAAATTATTATTATATTAATATTTGTTCAAACATTTCAACGAGTTGAATTGCGGGAAATTAAATCTAAGTGAAAACTAATTAACACTATGACAGCCAGAAGAGTGGATAAATGATACCTTCTTCGATATGACCACAGTCAACTTCTTCTTGGTGCAAGTTTATCTAAGCTTTATTGCCTTAAATGATAGAAATTTTCTTTATTTCTTATTAGATAGAGATATACATATTGAGTTGTTATTGTTGGAAGAGTTTTTATTTTTATTCTTATTAAATAAACATAAAAAAAATAAAAACTTATAATGCAACTTTTATGCAACCTTATATGCATCCGATCTTACTAAAACTTTACAAAAAATTTTTTTCATCCATTAGCGCAGTTTGAGTCTTTGGGATGCTTCATGGAGTGCTTGGAAATTTTCCCCATACAAATAAGGTCCACTCTAAGCTACACGCATCTGTATTCTCTATTGATTTATCTCTCTGAAAATAAACAAAACCAATAACGAACTACAAAAACGAAAACATCTAATGTGTATTTATATATGTACATTTTACATATATATTAATATCAACAACCACCATGATACAAAGAGCTACAGGTAAAGTATTCCCGGCGCAACAAACAAAATTTACTGCGCACCTCGTCATCGGTGCTCGTCAAATGTGACACTTGATGAATACATTCAAAAGAAAATGTAGAAAAGTGACGAAGATAGCAAAATGAAAACGAACAAACAGTCAAAATTCTGTCAAGCACATCAAGCAACGTAGCCGCTTTTTGTGTAAATGGGTAAAAAGGGGAAAAGCACCCCTACAAAATATGCAAATTTTTCTTCACAAACAGTATTAAAAAATATATTTACTTTATTTTGGACATGTGCTTTATATAACAATATTTATTTCATATCAGTAAAACAAGTTATCATAAGAAAATGAAGGCATTTTAAAATCTTTATACCCAATGAATAAATTCTGACTACGTTTTAACCAAGGAGCACCTTGCACGTCACAGGAAAGATGGCGGACATGCGCAGTACTTTATCTGTAGTTCTTTGTATCATGAACAACCACCACAAAAGCAGCAAAACAACAAACGACACGATTGCGAACCAAGCGAACAACAACAACAGCATAAGCAGCTACTGAAGCAGCCACTCAAGCAACTTGTGATTTTCTCATACGAATATATGAATTTTTTACTTCTTAGATTTTGCTGTTTTGTGACTTTATTAAATAAGATACAAAATCCAAAGATAGATATTCGTTTTATTCGTACTTTAACCGATATTTTGACATATATTTGTTCGTTGTACGATAAATATTAAAGGCTGTAGGTATACCCCAAGTGTCAATTAAGCTTCCTAAATATGTTTGAAAAACTTCGTGAAAATGACCCACAAACAAGCCGCGCTGTAAGACGTAATTCTACGTCAAAACTTTATTTAGTTGGTAAAAATGTAAGGAAAGGAATACTTTGGGACAGATTCAGTTTCGCTAATTCATCATATATTCGCAATCTTAACCTGAAAAAGCATTTTCCTAAAAACCAAATACTAATATTTATACTTATAATAATAGTAATACTAATATTAATAAAATATAAATAAATAAATTTTTCATTTCAGCCCTTGGATGGACTTTGACCTAGCTTCTATTGATCAATTATGTTCAATGCCGAACGGCTTGTGTTCTCAAGAAGCTTTACTAATATTAATACTAATACTAATACTAATACTAATACTAATACTAATACTAATACTAATACTAATACTAATACTAATACTAATACTAATACTAATACTAATACTAATACTAATACTAATACTAATACTAATACTAATACTAATACTAATACTAATACTAATACTAATACTAATACTAATACTAATACTAATACTAATACTAATACTAATACTAATACTAATACTAATACTAATACTAATACTAATACTAATACTAATACTAATACTAATACTAATACTAATACTAATACTAATACTAATACTAATACTAATACTAATACTAATACTAATACTAATACTAATACTAATACTAATACTAATACTAATACTAATACTAATACTAATACTAATACTAATACTAATACTTATACTAATACTAATACTAATACTAATACTAATACTAATACTAATACTAATACTAATACTAATACTAATACTAATACTAATACTAATACTAATACTAATACTAATACTAATACTAATACTAATACTAATACTAATACTAATACTAATACTAATACTAATACTAATACTAATACTAATACTAATACTAATACTAATACTAATACTAATACTTATACTAATACTAATACTAATACTAATACTAATACTAATACTAATACTAATACTAATACTAATACTAATACTAATACTAATACTAAAACTAATACTAATACTAATACTAATACTAATACTAATACTTATACTAATACAAATACTAATACTAATACTAACACTAATACTAATACTAATACTAATATTAATACCAATACCAATACCAATACTAATACTAATATTAATACCAATACCAATACTAATACCAATACTAATATTAATACAAATACAAATACTAATTCTAATACTAATACTAATACCAATACTAATACTAATACTAATACTAATACTAATACTAATTGTAATACTAATACTAATACTAATACTAATACTAATACTAATACTAATACTAACACTAATACTAATACTAATACTAATACTTATACTTATACTTATACTTATACTTATACTTATACTTATACTTATACTTATACTTATACTTATACTTATACTTATACTTATACTTATACTTATACTTATACTTATACTTATACTTATACTTATACTTATACTTATACTTATACTTATACTTATACTTATACTTATACTTATACTTATACTTATACTTATACTTATACTTATACTTATACTTATACTTATACTTATACTTATACTTATACTTATACTTATACTTATACTTATACTTATACTTATACTTATACTTATACTTATACTTATACTTATACTTATACTTATACTTATACTTATACTTATACTTATACTTATACTTATACTTATACTTATACTTATACTTATACTTATACTTATACTTATACTTATACTTATACTTATACTTATACTTATACTTATACTTATACTTATACTTATACTT
The DNA here is from genome assembly GCA_963920525.1 of Dichetophora obliterata. Classification (NCBI taxonomy): domain Eukaryota; kingdom Metazoa; phylum Arthropoda; class Insecta; order Diptera; family Sciomyzidae; genus Dichetophora; species Dichetophora obliterata. The sequence goes on from OY986438.1 coordinate 107,328,708, forward strand.
ATACTTATACTTATACTTATACTTATACTTATACTTATACTTATACTTATACTTATACTTATACTTATACTTATACTTATACTTATACTTATACTTATACTTATACTTATACTTATACTTATACTTATACTTATACTTATACTTATACTTATACTTATACTTATACTTATACTTATACTTATACTTATACTTATACTTATACTTATACTTATACTTATACTTATACTTATACTTATACTTATACTTATACTTATACTTATACTTATACTTATACTTATACTTATACTTATACTTATACTTATACTTATACTTATACTTATACTTATACTTATACTTATACTTATACTTATACTTATACTTATACTTATACTTATACTTATACTTATACTTATACTTATACTTATACTTATACTTATACTTATACTTATACTTATACTTATACTTATACTTATACTTATACTTATACTTATACTTATACTTATACTTATACTTATACTTATACTTATACTTATACTTATACTTATACTTATACTTATACTTATACTTATACTTATACTTATACTTATACTTATACTTATACTTATACTTATACTTATACTTATACTTATACTTATACTTATACTTATACTTATACTTATACTTATACTTATACTTATACTTATACTTATACTTATACTTATACTTATACTTATACTTATACTTATACTTATACTTATACTTATACTTATACTTATACTTATACTTATACTTATACTTATACTTATACTTATACTTATACTTATACTTATACTTATACTTATACTTATACTTATACTTATACTTATACTTATACTTATACTTATACTTATACTTATACTTATACTTATACTTATACTTATACTTATACTTATACTTATACTTATACTTATACTTATACTTATACTTATACTTATACTTATACTTATACTTATACTTATACTTATACTTATACTTATACTTATACTTATACTTATACTTATACTTATACTTATACTTATACTTATACTTATACTTATACTTATACTTATACTTATACTTATACTTATACTTATACTTATACTTATACTTATACTTATACTTATACTTATACTTATACTTATACTTATACTTATACTTATACTTATACTTATACTTATACTTATACTTATACTTATACTTATACTTATACTTATACTTATACTTATACTTATACTTATACTTATACTTATACTTATACTTATACTTATACTTATACTTATACTTATACTTATACTTATACTTATACTTATACTTATACTTATACTTATACTTATACTTATACTTATACTTATACTTATACTTATACTTATACTTATACTTATACTTATACTTATACTTATACTTATACTTATACTTATACTTATACTTATACTTATACTTATACTTATACTTATACTTATACTTATACTTATACTTATACTTATACTTATACTTATACTTATACTTATACTTATACTTATACTTATACTTATACTTATACTTATACTTATACTTATACTTATACTTATACTTATACTTATACTTATACTTATACTTATACTTATACTTATACTTATACTTATACTTATACTTATACTTATACTTATACTTATACTTATACTTATACTTATACTTATACTTATACTTATACTTATACTTATACTTATACTTATACTTATACTTATACTTATACTTATACTTATACTTATACTTATACTTATACTTATACTTATACTTATACTTATACTTATACTTATACTTATACTTATACTTATACTTATACTTATACTTATACTTATACTTATACTTATACTTATACTTATACTTATACTTATACTTATACTTATACTTATACTTATACTTATACTTATACTTATACTTATACTTATACTTATACTTATACTTATACTTATACTTATACTTATACTTATACTTATACTTATACTTATACTTATACTTATACTTATACTTATACTTATACTTATACTTATACTTATACTTATACTTATACTTATACTTATACTTATACTTATACTTATACTTATACTTATACTTATACTAATACTAATACTAATACTAATACTAATACTAATACTAATACTAATACTAATACTAATACTAATACTAATACTAATACTAATACTTATACTAATACTAATTCTAATACTAATACTAATACTAATACTAATACTAATACTAATACTAATACTAATACTAATACTAATACTAATACTAATACTAATACTAATACTAATACTAATACTAATACTAATACTAATACTAATACTAATACTAATACTAATACTAATACTAATACTAATACTAATACTAATACTAATACTAATACTAATACTAATACTAATACTAATACTAATACTAATACTAATACTAATACTAATACTAATACTAATACTAATACTAATACTAATACTAATACTAATACTAATACTAATACTTATTTTAATACTAATACTGATACTTATACTAACACTAATACTAATACTTATTTTAATACTAATACTGATACTTATACTAACACTAATACTAATACTTATAATAATACTAATATTCCCACAGAATTCATAGGGACGTCAATCCGTACAACGTCGCAACAACAAAATACAGGCAACAGAACCGTACAATATTTCAAATGTATACTACACTGAAACCCATGTATACGGCGATATCAAGAAGTATAGTTTATGAAACTCAACCCTGTATTTGTAAAATAGAGCAGGCAAATAGAAAATGGAAAGAGCGTGAAGTGCAGCTCATTGCAGAGTTCTTTGAGTTGTTGATTTTACTATCCCAGTGGTAAATGGACACATGACGTAATCAATTCAACAACACCTGTATACAATTCTGAACTACATTTGTTCGGACATGGCTGCCAAAACACTAATGATATCTACCTATCACAGTAAGCGACGATGGGAGTAGGTAGGTATTCACAAGAACGGAGAGAACAAAAAAATGACGTACATAATTTGAAAATGAAACGAAAATCCTCTCTATGCCAAAAACACAACAAAAATCAAATTTGTTTTGTGGGGAAACCCATTTTTAGTACAGCTGCCGATAGTAGCAATACAAATTAAATTATGAAATTTTAGTCTTGTACGACCAAAACCAGCTGAAATATAGCATTTTTAGCATATAGTGGACGTGAAAAGTAGGAGTGGCAGATCAATAGCTTATCACGATTTAGTGTAAATTACAAATCGTTTGGAACCTATATCGTCTAAATCGGTTCTGTGGTTCTCGCGTGATTGTCAAACATACGTGAAGTGTCAAAACGCTTTAATAGATAGATAGATAGTATAAGTAGATAGATAGACTTACGCAATCTCAAGAGGGGAAAAGCTAGCTGGCAAGGCTGCAAAACATAATTTATGCATATAACTGAATTCTGGCAACTTCCCTCAAAACATTTGCAAATTAAATTAATCAACACTGTATGACAGCAAGAATAGGGTCTTTCATGGAATAGGGTCCAACATATTCGACCAACATGGCAGATTGGACAACGTGTAGTACCATGCGGAAGCTAAAACGACAGTTGGTCTATTATATTGGATGAAAATCAAAAATTTTTTATTTTTTCTGGCGATCGTTCAACATGTTGGGCAACTTGGGGAATTTTTTCATTTCAATTATAGCGTCAGCAAGTGAACAGCAACAAAGCGAAAAAATATTAGAAAAAAATAAGTGGAAAACTTCCAAACAATAAATTTTTTGTATAATTAATTAAAATTTATAAAAAGTTTCTCAGAAATATGTAAATTGCTGCTCAATTGTAAGGGCATCAATGAATTGTTTAGCTATTAGGCAGATGTGATCCATTTACCACTGGGGTGTTTTCAGTGTGCTCTTTAAAGATACATAGTCAATATGGGTGAGTATAAATGTGCAAAGCAGCACAACACCGAAATAGAAACAATGAGAGACACTATAACAGAGGAAAAAAGAGATGAAACTTTATGATGCTTGTGTATCTAGCAATTTAATGAAGCAATGATTTTTATGTTTGGTTTCTGGCTACTTTATTATTAATTTAAATTTAAGTACCTTTTAGGAGAGTTTTAAAAAAAATAAAAGATGCATGATTTTAAGTTAGACATGTAGCTTTATGTAAGTGAAAGAATTACTATAATCGGTTGAGTGGTTTTTAAGTTAAGCATCGTCGCAGATACGTGAGAAGCCTTTTGTATAATAGTATAGATGAAGGAATTTATTACCTTTCATAGAGCATATCCAAATTAATGTTTAATAACACTTAGTTATTTTATACATAAAATAATGTTATGGTTTATGCATAAAGATAATTAATTTTCACACACACACACTTCACTGCAAAACTTCCTGTTAGAAAATACAATGTTCTGCAGAGACGAACAATGTCAAACTGTTGTATGAACAATGAAAAGAAAATAATGTGAGCACTAACAAGAAGTGAGCACAAACAAAATTTTGTTTCCTCTTACAATTCTATTACAATTGCCGACAAAATGCAGTGCTACATATCAAAAAAAAAATAGCAACCCTGCATCATTGCAGTATTTTTACTTTTCTCTTTGTATTCAATTTTCATTTTCTTTGTTTCTTAATTGTTAAACGAACAGATATATATTTTTTATAAATGAATTTGTGTTTAGAATTTTTAAGCAACTTTAATGAATAAATTTCAAGCCTCTGTACAAACTTGGCATATCTAACAGGCACCACCGACATATTTTTACTAGCTGGATACGACACTTTTACAATAGGGCGCTCTCGATCCATTGAATATTTTAGTATAAAAATATTACAATCTGTGCTCTCATGATATTATGCTAGACATAGAGAATACCCCTTTTATGATAGTAGATATTAAATTATACCTTTCCTCTGAGTATCTTGAGCGAGCTTACAAAATTTTTCACAGAAAACTCAGCTACTAAATATGCACAGCACCGAAGAATAGCTTATATTTATAAAAAAACAAAAAAAAAAATAAATGTAAATCTGCTCAATTAAATACTTAGATTAATCGTTCATTATTATGGCAATTTTTCCTTAACGATTTTTTTAACCTTTCAACAAACTAAAATCACTTCTCTTTATAACGTAAAATGGTTAAAATGTAATAACACTTTGGAAGATTTTTATAATAAAATCGATATAAAGAATTGGAGATGAAGCACTCTTATTCTGATTTTCTGCTCAAAATAAATCATATTGTTAATATCTTTATTTTGATAATAGGCACTTTGCTAAAGTCGCGATCCATCGACTTGTATTGAAAAATTTGGGCTAAGATGCAAAAATTTATATTTTTGTAAGGAAGTCAAAATTTTAAATTGTGAAATTGAAAAACGAAATTTAATTTTGTATTATACGAGCGGATGTATTTATTATACTTGTAAAATCCAAACTATTGTTAAAATTTTTCAACTTTTGTTGCCATTTATCACTTTTGTTGCCATTTTTTAAATTCAAATTGAGATCAGCTATCAGTACTCTCATAATATAAAATTTGAACATTTATTTCTCTTTTATGGAGGTTTAAAAGAATTTTAAGTAACATTTAATTTTTCTGTCGCAGTAGAGCTTTTGGCGGAAATGCCTGTATGTGAAAGCTAATGACAAGCTGATAATTTTAATACGTATTCTCAAAATTGATATCTATTGTCACTTATAGCGTAAAAGGGTCTAGAAGTAAAATACTCAGATCAGGAGAATATTTTTTTTTAAAAACTAAAATGTATTGTAACGTAATGTAGAAAATCGATTGGTACTATGCTTACATCCCGGTCCATCGTAGCGCTCTATCGTACCGAAATTTCGGGTCAAACGATAGATAGCAATTTTGGGAACAAGGATTTAAATCATTAGTTTACAATCAGCTATCACATATCCAAAATCTTGGATTTTTAAACAAAAATGTGGGATGAAACCATTTAATTTTCTATAATATTTTTAGTTTTATAACCTGAGTTTTTGCGAATTTAGCAAAAACTTGGGCTGAATATTAAGGGCTATCTTTACAGAAATCAACATAGATATGCAAAACTAAAATCTTTGATATCGGTTTTGTACAGTTAATCTATGTTTCATATTCATAGCCAAAATAATACTAAAATAAACACTACTGATTATTGCTGCTAAGCAAAATTAAATTTGGAAATAACAGTAGAATCTAGTTTATTTATTTATTCACCGATCATGTCCATTTAATATGTTCCTCTTTTTGTGTAAATAAATACATTGAGTGTAACTTAAAACGTTTATTTGTGTTTTATATTTAAGTCAAAAAAATACAAAATTATTAAGTACAAGTACAAATTAATACAACATTTCTTGATTTTATAAAGCTTGAATTTTTTTAATTCTACTTATTTTGCTCTTTATACGTAAGTTATTCAAAGATATCAGTGCAGTATCCACCATGATTCAAGAACTCATAATATTATTACACTTATACGCTGGAGCTACGGCTAATCGCCAGATGTATTTGTATCTCTCACATCACTTTCTTTTAGAACAGCCCGGTAAAGCCCTAAAGCAAAACATCTACAGCAAGTAAAGCTATTAATAGTATCAACATTGAACTGGTTGATAAACCCTAAAGCAAAACATCTACAGATAGTAAAGTTATTAATAATACCAACACTGAACTGGTTAACCTGCGAACAATATCCTGCTTAAAAAATATTTCCTTAATCAATCAATATTTCAATTAACTAAACTTTTATTGTAACGCCACCTCCGGCGCATAAATTTCTACACATTGTTTGTGTTTTTTTTTTTGAGCTGCGGCTGCCAATCTATCGATCACAACTAATATATAATAAATTGTTATTGACTTTAATCTTACTTATCAGATAAATCTATACAAAAATCTATAAAAGAAAAACACAAGCATGAGTGTGCATAAAAGCAGCACACTAACACAAACATACAATCATTTGCTGCAAGCGCGCTTAGCTCAGCATTCAATTGATTTCTGTTTCAATTGCAATTGAAATGAATTCAATTATAGTTGTTTTTTTTTATAGTGTCGATTCTATTATTCTGAGTTGACTTTGAACTTTGCCAAAAGACAAAAATTAGTTATGAGCGTGAACAGAAATTGATATTATTTAAAGTGTTGTAATAAATATCTTAGCTGTTGTTAAATATGACCAGATATTTTTAGTGTCCATTTTTGAACACGTACATAGTATATGTATGTATGTATGCTGGACGTGGCGCGAGAAACAATCGCCACATCGAATCAAAGTTTTGTATTCAAGTACAAAATTGTAAGTGAGCACGCTGCCATTAAATCTGTTAATTCTATTGCAACAATAATAATAACAACAGCAACAACAACAATAACAATTAAGCCTTGCAACAATTGGCCGTGCATTATCAGTATGCGCTTAAATGAGCCTTATGTGATTCTTGCCATTGTGTAAGTGTGTGTCTGTTGTTATGTGTTTGTCCGTCTGCTCACGCGCACTCTTAATGCAACTGATAATTTAATGCAATCGATTATGAATTGCAAATTGGCTGTTTTTTTTTTCTTTGCTACGCTTTATTTATATTAATTTCATAAATTTTCCCCAGCTCCCCCAACTTATAGCCGTTAGGAATTTTATTTTGCTTTTATTTCTATTTCATTTTGTACCTTTCAGTTGTTGCTGTATCTATATCTTTATTGTTGTATAGTAGTTGCACATTTCGTTGTTGTGTCCATTTAATGGAATTTATTTAAATGATTGTTATTTGCTGGCAATCTAATCAATTTCGCGGTCTTAAGTTAAATATATATTTTAGCGAAATTTATGCACGGCGATAAATTGAAATCCGTGAGAATAAATTTTTGGCTTAATAGCAAATTGAGAGTAACACAAAAAGTCATTTAATAAGAGTTGCTTTAAATAACTATGTATCTGGATAAAGTTATTACGATTTTTAATAACATTTTAAGCACAAAAAAATCATAATTTTTGAGTGCTTTTTACAATATAATATTTTTAAGACTCGCAGCTTTTTTTATTGAAAGCACATTCAAAATTGATCATCTGGACTAGGGCTATTCGATATACATCGATGCGTCGGATTTACTCGATGTTAACAATTCGATACATCGACTTGATCCGATGTTTTGAAAAGCTTTTGATATACTCGATGGATCGATGTATTTTCATATAACATCGAATGAATTTTAACTACCTAATGAAATTATTATATAACAAAATAAATAAAGAAAAATAGTTAAAACGGAAAACACTGAAAATAAGACATTATTACTGGAATTTCTATTAATGTGGAGGCTTTTTTCGTTTTTAATTTTTGTAATAATTATGACCAACATTCTTATATATTGACTATTTTTTTAGAATAACCAATATTCTTATGTTTATTGCGTTTATTTTTTTTAATAAACAAAAACTGAATCAGAGAATGATTGTAAAAAATTTTGTTTTTCATATAGATGACATGTTAAAAAAATTACATACCGAATTTCATCTGTGTGCCAATATTTAGTTTTTGTCATTCGGTTTTTTCTTTTGTCTCCACACTATCTGACACGTCATTTGAAAATAAAATACAGCTTTTGAAATTTTTGTAAGCCGTCAAGCTCTAAAGTGTCATTCAAACTGAGGTCATTCAAACTAAGAATAAATTCATTAAAAATCAATTTATTGAATAAATATCTTAAAATTTGCTTTTTCTTCTATATTCACATAAAAAAAATATCAAACTGACATTTTGTACAGATGGAAAAACATACGAATTTAGAGACTGTTCTAATTCACAAATTTACAGACGCAAATACAAACGACATTTTCATATGTTCCACACTATCTGTAGCTAAAAACTATTTGTAATTTTTGACGTGTCATATGTATGAAACATATAGTGTAGAGGCACTTTTACTGATAAAAGGCGTGCGAATAGGGACAGTGGTTTTGTAGGAGCTTTTAATAAATTAAAATAGTCATAGTTAAATTAAAAATAGTAAAGGAAGGGGCTGACTTTAGTATTGTGATGCAATGCTAGAAAAAGTACTCGATTTTTAGAAAACCTCGATGTTTCTCAACGATATATCGGAAAGTATCGATGCACTGTCTCGATGCATTACATAAAAAAAACATCGATGTATTTTCTAAGTGGACACCCCTAATCTGGACCCATGGCTGATTATAATAACAAATTGAAGGAAAGAGATGATAAAAAGATTTTAATGACCTTGATTTTAATTTAAAATAGATTATATGAGCTATTGGTACTCTGCATTTCAGAGGGATTGAGTTTGTCGATCGAATTTTGTCACAAATATCTATTCGATCGAAAATCTGCGAACTCCATCGGCTTTTCTGAGTTCAAATTATCATAATTATACGATTTTGTTTTAGAGAATCGTTCCACTGTAAGATTCTCACTGGGGCTTATACTAGGAATTAAAAAAACCATTTTTGGAATAAACCTAATATGAGATGGTACATTAGACTATGTCATTTGTAGCGCAGTTCATATTATCGAATTTCTCGTGTTAAAATTTTTACGGAAAATATGAAAGAATTTTAATAATATAATAGCATAACAACAACAAAACGTTTAGAATATCTGTACAAAAATTGAAATAAATTTGAGTCTTATTCATATTTCTAAAACTGATGGTATTTTTGACTGACATTTAGTTGTGAGATAGGCTATTCGGTTGTAAAATCTTCTATTTGATTGAGAGAGTCAATTATTTGGTCATTCTTTTTTAGTATTTTCAAGGTCAACTAAAAAACCTATGTAATTGTGTTCCATCAATCACATTATTATATGGACGAACGAATATTAATTGTGGCTACAAATTTTCAATTCTGAGTAACGAATTTTGTTTGTAATAACCAAAAAACATTAAGAGCAACTACTATTCGAGGCATCTAACCAACAATTTTAGAGCCACAACTGATCTGTTTTGAGAGCGTAGAAATTACTTTAGGTTGGGTTAGGTAAGGTAAAATTGGTCGAACCGATAGAAAACTCATACACTTAGGCCACTGCAGGCCCGTTGTGCTACCATATAATCTCTTTTAAACCTATTAGAGATTTCCTTCCTCAAACCAGTTCGAGCGAATAATGAAGTTTAGGATGTGCTTGATCTCCAGGCATGAGACTTCGGCATGTCCATTTAGAAAGGGATGGCCCAGAGTTGCTGGCATAGGTATACCAATAAAGTCCTTATTTAAAAAAGTGTTAGAGGTCGTACCCTTCCTTGCCAATTTGTCAGCCAAATTATTGCTTGCCCTCGACATCCCTATGTCCAGGTACCCATATGAGGTGGATCCTGAGTAGCCTTGCCATCTCGTTAAGAGATCTGTGGCACTCAGTGAGAGCTTTGGAGCTGTCAATATGTGAGTTCAGCGCCTTCAGTGCAGCTTGGCTATCTGAAAAGTTGCAAATACTTTTTCCCTCTAGGTCTTTTTGACACAGAATCTTAGGGTTTCGTGAATAGCCATCATTTCCGCTTGGTAGACACTACAATAATTTGGAAGTCGAAAGGACTCTTCGATTTCAAGATCCTGGAAGAAAATACCACCCCTACTTGTTTTCGAAGTTTGGATCCATCTGTGAAAATTTTTATGCCGGAGGTTTTAAGGGAGATATTGTTTGCCCAGTCTAGCCATGAAGGAATGAGAACTACGAAGTTATTTTCAAGATTTAAGCAAAGCAAACAGTAGTCTGTTTGTTCGGGTGCAGAGGAGATCAGAATAATTGTGTGGCCGCAGTTATTACCTATCCAATTTCCAGATTCTCTTAGTCTGAGGGCTGCTGTGTTAACACATTTCCTGGCAAAGATATCAAGAGAAGGAAGGTGAAGCATGACATGTAGAGCGCTATTTGGTGTTGAGGACAATGTCCCAGTAATACATAGACTTGCACTTCTTTGCACCCCTGCAAATTTCTGAAGTGCAGTTTTCTTATCACGGGCCCTCCACCATACCAGTGAGCTACATAAAAGTATGGGGTGGACAATTGCTGTATAAATCCAGCGCACTATTTTGGGGGTGTTAAAGGGTGCAGATAAGTTTCTTATCTAGAATAACTCGTAGGTATTTCGTGCTGTCACTAAAGAGCATCTTCGTGCCATTCAGACGCGAAGGTTCTAAGTATGGGATTTTATATTTCCTATTGAAAAGAATGAGATCTGTTTTCGTCATGTTAACACATAAATCTCTCGAGGATGCCCATCTGGAAAGAATTAAAAGGGCTCTATCCATGATTTGATAGAGAATCTGGGGAAATTTTCCGCTAAAAACTATTACAATATCGTCAGCATTAGCAATAACCTTGTAGCCTTCCCCCTCCATGATACGCAATAGCTGGTCAACCATCACGGACCACAAAAGCGGAGACAAGAATCCCCTGCAAAGTATCTCTGCTTACAAACCTGCGAGTAGAGGATCCCCCCAGTTCTGAGTTCACCACCCTGCCCAACAGCATCTGGTGTATGAAACTCAAGAGAAAAATCCTGCACCCCCAGTTTCGACAAGGCCGAGGTGACCGCACATGGAAATACGTTATTGAATGCTCTTGCTATATCTAGAAAAGCAGCAAGCGCATATTCTTTGTTCTTAAGTGATTTTTCGATTGTAGACACAAGAGAGTGGAGAGCTGTTTCTGTAGATCTGTCTTTAATCGGCTTAAGAAGAAACTCAGTGAGTCTCTCTAGAATTTTAACCAGAGAGGAAGAGAGGCTTATAGATCTGAAGTCATTCGGTTTGGTGTGAGAATACTTACCCACTTTCGGTATAAAGATAACTTTTGTCTCTCTCCAAGCTATTGGGATAAAGTTAAGGAGTAGGCAACCGTAATAGATTGCCTGAAGCCAGGGTACTACTGCATTGAAGCTATAGTGGAGTTGAGCTGGTAAAATGCCATCGGGACCCGGACATTTATATGGTTGGAACGAATAGATCGCCCATCTTAACTTATTCTTGCTTAAACTGCTCAATCTGTTGAGGCGTAAGGTCAAAGGGGGATGTTTGAAAGCTGCAATTGTCAGTGCTAACATTACCAGGAAAAATGTGCATCCATAAGTGTATCTAAGGTTACGATACATGAATCTATCCAGGTGCCATCTTCCTTTTGAATAAAGTTTGGCGCTGTCGGGGATTTTGATAGTATTTTCCTAAGTCTTGAAGCAACGGAAGTATCTTATTTTTCTATGCAGAAGAAGGACAAAGAGGCCATCTTTGCTTTCCTGATTTCAATTTTGTAAATACCTTGTTTGGACTTATATATTCCATGAGTCCTCACTATTGCTACACCTTGCGCAGTTGAAGTCTCTGCTACAGTCCTTTCTGAGAAATGACTTTATTTGGGCTTTATTTTCATGAAACTAGCTAGATCTTATTCAATTCTGATCTATTATGTAGCCTAAGTATTCAATTTTACTTAAAAAAAATAAACATTTCTCAAAATTGGTTTTCACGTTATATTGCTGCGCTTAACACATCATTTAGAGTATCCTAACATTCTTTCTGTGTTTTACCTCCTGTCAGTATATCATCAAAATAAATGTGTTTGTTTTATATATCTTTCAAAATCTCTTTCATGATCGACGTACAAATTTGAGGTGCAGTTTCCAAACACTATACAAGTCGAGCAAATTGGTATAAGTCGCTGTGTGTTTACTGTCAGATGTGTTTACTGATGTGTGTTTACTGTAAGCCAGCAAAAATGTCATCAATACGTGGTATTACCGAGTGGCTCATTTCAACAAATTCATTTGCTGTGCGTTAACAATTAACACTCAATCGTAAACTCCCATTTTGCTTGGCAACAATCACTATAGGGTTTGCCCAACTGCTTAGCCTGATAGGAATAATAACGCCTTCCGAACATAATCTATCAATTTCTTCGTCCACCTTACCCCTCAGGCCATATGGTACAGAATAACTTTTTGAAAAAATTGAGTACTCATTGTCAACAAAATATATGTCTGCCTCAAATTCTTTTATAACTAATTGAATATAATCACTTAAAAACAATGCACCGAATTTAGCTAATAATTTGCAGTGATCGTCACATAATAATCTATTAATATCTTTTGATATTGGTGTTATAAAAAAACTGTCTCCTCTTTGGATATAATACAGCCAACCATGCCCGCCGATACAAAGGCTGAACAATTCGATTACCTTCAACCAAAATATATCCAAGCTGAACTTTTAATTATCGAACTCTAAGTTTAACTTCGCTTTACCAACCCTTGTAGTTTGGTTTCCATTTAGCATTTCAAATACTCTTGACGTCTTCACAAATTTTATATGCGAAAAATATTTTTCAAAATGGGCTATATGACGTAAAGTATCACACGCCCCTGTGTTGAATTCAAATTCTATGTAGTTGTATTCTGCCTTTAAATTAATTAGTAGACATTTTTATAATTCAATATTAATTATATACTTATTTTTCATATTGTACAAATTATTCATTTTGATCACTGTTCCTATCATTATAAATTTTAACCGATTTGAAAATTTGGTTTTGGTTATTATTTTCATGAAACTTAATATTAGTTAGGAACCAGCAATCTTTTTTTGCGTGTCCCCTTTATTACAATAAAAACGTTACATGTTTTAATTGTCTGTTTCTCTTCCCCAATTCCGGTTTTTTCTTTTACGGTTCTAAAGTTTTTAAGTCGTTTGGTGTACCTTTCTCTCTCATCATTGGATCTTCCTCGTTCTTGCAGCATACCTTGGCCATAGCTGAACTTCGATTACCTCCAATTGCATGCACTTCATCCCCGCGCATCTCCCGCATATTATCAGCCGTCATTTCCATAGCAAGAGCCATTGCCGTAACCTTTTCAAATGAGGCGAGAGCCCCTTGTCTTAGGAGTTGATTTTGTATGTTTTCAATTTGCAGGCCACATACAAAACTAATTAGAAGCGCCTTATCCGAAAATTTACCAAATTCACATGTTTGAGCTCAATTATATAATCAGCTAAAGGTTCCCCCTGTTTCTGGTCTTGTTTATAAAACTTAAAGCATTCCGCTATGATGTTTCGAATTTATTTACGATACTTTTTTATCATCTTCTTTAATTTCATATAGTTTAAATATGTGATCTGATTGTTTTCCATACAACGAGAAATATTCGCCAACCGTGTAGCATTCTAGCGCGCCAATAACATGTTTTCCCATTTTTTTTGATATTTTTTTCACTCGTCGCCACTGTAATATATTTAAGTTGCACGCTTTATGTTCTTACATCATCTGACTTCTTTATTGAGTCTTATGAGAAGCTTAACCTAAGACGAAAGAGTACTTAAGATAACAGTTAACATTTTATCAATATCTTTTGTTTTCGTAATACATTTATGATATTAACTATATACATACATAAAAGTTTATTTGTTAGAATTTTTTATGCAGGTTTATTTTCTCTCACTAGCTTTTGTTGGTAGCTTATAAAAAAAAATCAGAGTCGACTGTAGCACTTTAGGCATAAATATGAATGCACAAGACTGCAAATTGATAGATTGATTCCATGCACAATTTTGCTACATTTCTGCTTCGCTTGTAAAAACCATAGTGGTATTCGCTCTTTTGTGTATTAGGTGTACTGATTGTAATTGTAACTATAAATACAAGGGAAAACGTGAATGTCAAAATATTACCCTCAAAAAACACAACAAGCTACAATCATATTTTGGTGTTGTAAAGATACGCATAAAGTGTAACTTCTAAAGCTATGTTATTTGTTGTTCTGTGTGTATTTAGTGTATTTTTTTGACGAAAGTACACTGGTATATGCATAAATACACAAAAAACCGAATATGTACTTGTATGTTTTTTACGAAACAGTTTCCAGCAAAGTTTTTAACTTTAATGAGTGAAAAGCTGATGAGTTTATTCTTATATTTGTTGATACTTAATCTGCTTTGTAATGCATGGTTGACATTTTATCAGGTTTTTAACATCTAATGAATTTGCTGGAGCGATAATGACTGGTTAGGGACCCATCAATACGGCTACACAACGCTCTATGGGGAGGTTCGTTGTTACTTCGTTGTCCAGGCAACAAAAATTAATTATATAGAGTCCTTATATAAGAGATATAAGAAAATATGAACGAAAAAAAAAAGGCGTTAACTATTTAATTTATAGCGAATTAACTCCTTAATTTACACCAGCAATATCGTTTAGATCGAAGTTACGATACCTGTTTTTTTACCCACCCAACCATTGATCTATTAATAATTGATCTATTAATAAAAAAAATGATTTAATAGCATTCTCTTAAAGCAACTATTTCATCCCTCAACCATCAAAGAAAAAAGCAAAATTTTCTACGTAGCTATAATTAACAAAATTTTATTTAATCAAAATAAAATTTTGTTGTTCAAACATGACAATATGATCATTGTGATGGATTACAAGTATTATTTAGCCAAATATATTTAATTTTTTTTTTGTACGATTAAAATAGTATTTGTATCTTATTTAAATTTTAGTAAAATTGAAAAAAAAAACAAAAGAAAATACTGGCTGATAATTAAGATATTTTTTTTTTATTTGTTGTACAAACCGTTTCTTATGTGCATGAATTAATTAATTTAATTAAATGTAAGCATACGAACAATATAAAAAAATTACTAATATCGTATAAATTTGATTGAAATTAATATTCCTGTTAACTAAAATAATTCTTTAATTTGTAACATAGTGTACACAAGAATTTGTAAAATTCAATGAACTTTTAGCACGCTTTAATGTGACCGTGCAAATTATTGTCGTAGGTCAGTTGAAGCGTAGGTAACTAATAAGAAATGGAGAGTTGCGCTCAGAGCAAAGCTTGTGTTTTTAGCCGAGTTCCAAACCTAACCCTCTTCCACTAATCTTCGATATACACAAATATTAATATGGGTTTTTTTTTGTTTTGTTTTTTTTTATTATATTTTTTTTAGACTTTAGCTATTATTGATTTAATGGCATAGCGTGTTCTTTTTTTTCTTTTTTTAGGAATGAATATGAATACAGGATACTTACAGTCGTATGCAGCTGCTCGTAGAAAGGCCCTTCGAAGAGTAGATGAATCGACGATTTCTATGTGGTTTCTTGTAGAAAATTTTTGTAAACTATATTTTAATAAGATTGCTAAATTGATTATGTACCTTCATTTATCTTTACGCTTTATAAAGTTAAAACTATTTCAATCAATTAAATTAAATAAAATTATAAAATTATTTAAGAACTTAATTAATGCACTTTTTAACACTTTTTAAAGAAAGTTTTTTATTTAGTTTTACTTTTTCTTTTGTTTTGCTATTATTATTTTTTTAGCTTTATGAAAAATTAATGCTGCTTTTTTATGATTTCTTTTTTATAAAGAATTTTGTAACGAATTTTGTATAGAATTTTATATACAAGTTGCACTGAGATTTCCGTATTTATGCTAGTGTAAATGATTGGCTTTTACGTGCCAAAACCATGCGTTTTTTGTGACTGAAAGCTTATGGCTAGTAACTATGAGTGGGACCAGTTTTTCTTCTTTCCACAAAAGAGAATCTATAAAATTTTAATGTTGTTAGAATATTTTTTTCTTTTATTATAATTTGTACCAAATCCTAAATACCTTTGGCTTAAGTAAAATACTTAAGTATTTTATTTCGAGTCCTGGCACGGGTATAAGCGGATTATGAAAAAATTTTTATATCAATCAATGCGATTAAATTAAATATTCCATCGATTGATATATATTTTTGGGTAATTGATTTTAAAGCTTTTTGAAGATTTAAAATTTTTTTTACTTTCAATTAATTTTCCTTATTTTTGCCATTCTGTGCATGTATACTCAGAAAGATCTCGCCGGAAAAGAATGATTTAATAAGTTTTTCTCTTGGCAAAGATCGGCTTAAGGCTTTTAGTACGAACTGAGAACAATATTATTAAGCAGTTGGTAAGAAACGTACAGGAATTCTGTATGTAAATGTTCGGATTTAGGGATGAATTCAAGGAGAAAAAATTTTTTAAAAATTGCATGTAAAAGTATTTATCATAAAGAAAATAAAATCGAGAAAATATGTTTTCAATACAAAAAATAATAAAATGTAACCACTAAATTTTGGAAATTAAATACTTTATTTTATTTGATTGTATTTGCGTGTTTAGTTTGAATTGAAATTATCGCAAAATTAAAGTTCTAATTTAATAAAATTAACAATTTTGTTGTAATGTCTGGTGTTTGCCAAGTTGTTCATTACAGATTTCCAATTAGTAGGAACAAAAAACATTAAGTAAGTAAGACCGCACAGGGTCAAAAATTCTGAACAATTGGGACTACCTCAGAGTCAAAAATAGTTTCCATGGAATACACACCCAAAAAAACATAAAAAATAATAAAGGGTGTTCTTTTAGCTGCATGAGAAGTTTCGATGCTTGTTGACTATGGTTTGATAGCTGAAAATGTCAAATTGTGTTGAAATCTCTGTTTAATAAAATTTGGCAATTTATCATCTATTGCTTAACGTCAGAATAATGCTTCCAAATTGTTGAAATTTACTTTGAAAGAATTAAATCTTTTCGGTAAGTTCATAATGCACACAGACTGAAGAATTGTGTTTAGTGAAAATTGCCGTATATGGAGCGTAGACAATCTTCAAGTCAGTAACGAATCACCATTACATTCATTAAAATTGACTGTTTGGTGCGGCTTACACGCTGACGGCATCATCGGTCCTTATTTCTTTCGATATGAGGAATGAGCTGCCGTTACGGTGAATAGCGCTATCGAGCCATGCAGGCTGATTTTTTGTCTTCAAAAATTAATCAGCGAAACATTGAAAACATTTCGTTCGAACAAGACTGCGCAACTTGCCAAACAGTGCGCTTAACCATCAATTTATTGCAAAATCAATTTGGTGACAACTTTATTTCCAGAAGCCCCTCGTTCGTGCGACTTAACCCCTCTCGATCACTTTTTATCGGGCTATGTTAAGTCATTGGTTTGTGCCGACAAACCAGCAACTCTTGAAGCATTAGAAGCCAATATTCAAGCCACCATTGACGCCATACGGCCAGATTTATTGGAAAAAGTAGGAAAAAACTGGACTTATGGACTATGTGACTCGTAGCCGCGGAAAACATATGCCGGAAATAATATTTAAAAATAAATGCCATTAAATTATTTACCAGATTATTATAATAAAAAATTTATTTTAAAATACATCTGTCTTGTATTATAATTTAAAGTTTTCATGCAGCTACGAAAACACCCTTTTCAACAGGCAGAATTTCATATATGAATGTAAAGAGGGTAATCCGAGGATTCATTTCATGTAAGTCATTCATAATTCCGATGGACTCCTCTTATTTTATTCTTACCTAAGCTTAAAAAATCGTGAAAATAAAGGTGAACTGTCCATAGCTGCTGTGGTCAAACAACAAACGATTTCAAAATTTGAACACTTTTTATCAGTGAACGAAAATAAACCGAACGATATTTTAATGTGCCTCGCATGGCATGAATTTCCGTTCGGTTCCGTATAATTCAGTGGAGACGAACATAAATGTTATTATTCTGTATCGTTCGACAGCATGGCATACACTACATTATAATTATGTTTGCATACTCTCTACTCAACACATTCGGCATACGAAGGCTGTTCTCTCTCATTTTGTGTCTCAGAATATCAAAAAAGACTGACGCTAACACTGTCGAATTGTTTTTGTTTTATTGCATCATTATTCTCTATTCATAGCATTGAGAATCAGGAAGAGTTGCACAGTGGTGTGAACGCAGAATTAAATAGTTTTCTCGTGATAATTTTTGTTACAATTTTGTTATAACCCTTAAGCCTTTAAGGTGATATTAAAATTAAAACAATTGGCTGCGAACCTGCTTAAAAGAAACCAAAAGGGTAAATAAATGCTAATAGTATTTTTGACAGAGTTGTTTTTATATAGCTTAAATAAAAAACTGTAATTCCTTATGAATTGAAATTGTATTTTGCTTACAATCTTAAAGTTAATATTAACATTTAAAATAATTGGCTGCGAACCTATCTTTAACGAACAAAAGAATAAATAAATTCGTATAGTTTTTTTAAAGAGCTGTTTCACTATATCTACAACAAAAGTATGTAGCGTTCATAGTTTTTGTGTTACATGGAAAGTAGGTGCGATTTGGGGCATGTTTGTTTGTTTTCTAATTATAACTCACACGCATAATTTTATTGGTCAATGACGAATCCTTCTATTTTATTCCTACATGAATACGGGATGGAACCACTGTGCGGTGTAATTCCATGAAAGTTCAGCAATCATCTTATTTGTGTTACTTCGCACTAATATATTAAAATTCACAAGGGGCCGCACTCGAATCTTGCTGAACAGGAAGGGCCAAACGCTAAGGTATATATAAACTCTTTCAGTGAATTTGTCCAATATATTGGACATGACAGAAAGCAATTTTTAGTATTATTTTGCAACGGTTTTTTTTTAAATTAATTTGGTTCTATAAAAAACAATGTACCAACATGACAAAAATAAATTTGGAGAGATATTTGACATTAAAGTCAGTTTGATTTTGCTTTTGTCCTATTTTGTAAGAAAAAGCAACCGTACAGAAATCAAATTAATGTTGTTTTTTTACTTTTTATGACAATACAATGATAATAAAATTAAGAGGATTTTTTAAATTTTAAAATGATAATAAAATTAAGAGTAAGTAGCGCAGGTAAAAATCAAAGGTATGTTTTTCATCTTTTTAGAACCGTTATGATAGGAGTATTAACCTAAAAAACACTATTTCGGCTTAGCCTAGCCATTGAAAGGACTTAAGAGACGTTGAAGTGAAATCGTTGAAGTGTCAGTAAGATAACTTTAAACCATTTAGATGTTCTCTTTTCTAATATTAATTATAAAAACCTAAGTACTTTTTATAAAGATTGTTTTACATTCCAAAAATAGTGATGAATATGGTCAGTTTTAATTATCGAAACATATGTATGTAAAAATTTCAAGTCATTTAAATAAATTTTGAGACTTTTTAAGAGAAAAAAACTTTATAAAGTGATTTTGTATGGGAGTAAGGCGCTGTTTCTACCCCAGCCGCTAATTTTCGAACTTCATCTTTATTTTTAGATAGAATCTTAACCCACTACTACACGGTTTATGATCCAGCTAAACAATTCTTTACGAATTTATACACTGAGAAAATAAGCATACTAAAATCAAAGAACATTTACTCAATATTTAAAAAAAATTTATTTGTTTTAGTGCAATTTTTTTTTTTTTTTTTTGTCTTAGATGGAAACTTTTCTTTAAAATAAAGAACTAAATTTCAAAACAAAGAAAAAGTTTATTCCTTTAAAGAAAATTTTTTCTTTCTGAAAGAATAATTTCCATTAAAAAAAATTTGAAAAAATAAATTTCTTTGATTTTAGTCTGAGTGTGTAATTAATTTTTAAAATCAATATAAAAAATAAAACGAATAAAATTTTACTTTTGAATCCAAATTCTTAATTTTATTAAATAAATGCGAAATAGATGCAATACATGAATATTTTTAAAAGAAAAAATTTCCTTTAAACTAACGAAATTTCAGATTTTAAAACAAATACCTGTGTTTATTATTTCAGAGTTGAACTTTTTTCTGAGTTTGTTTAAAATGGAATAACTAGATACACAAACAAAACTTTATTTAAAAAAGTAGTTTCATTTCCGTCAGAAGCCATATATGGCTGTTCGAAGGAATGCGTGATTTCATGACCTTAACATGTACAATTGAAACACAATTCCATAAACATTAAACAGTAGTCTTAAATTCTATAAAAAAATTATATAAGTGAACTTACTTACATGTGACAAAGAAAAATTAATATTTTATTTTCTGAATTCTCCAGCCATAAAGTGAAAACACGCACTAATAAAAGAAACTGAGATTTTCTTAGCAGCTGTGTTAAAAAAAGAGTCGTGTCGACAGACAGACAAACAGACGGAAACGAATAAATCGGCCTAGCTAGTTGATGCTGATCAAAAATATATAATATACTTTTCTAAACCTGACACGCCTTTTTATGGGCGTTAGAAACAGTATAAAAATAAACTGAATAGCTAAAAAAATGCATTGATTATTCATACTAAAACAAGAGCGCCCTGCAAATGTATGCTACCTACAAAACTGAATGCGCTCTTGATACGCAGCATGTGCTTGAACAAAGATAAAATGTTTTTCTCTCTGCTTTCTCAGTCTCTCAAACAACGCTTCTAATAAGGTTATTTAGTGTAGCTTATACTACGGAACAATGATGTTTATGTTCAAGTATGCAAACTTGAACGCAACCAAATAATGACCTTGGTAATGAATGCTACACAACAGAAATGTTCAGTTCTCTCAATCAATGCTTTACTACCTTAACGAACGAAACGTTAGAGTTTATTTTCGTTCCCTGCTTTTTATCGTAAGGAATTACTAAATATAAATTTAGAAAAAAAATTCAGATTTTGAAAAAGTTGCGCAGAGTACAAAAAAGTTCAAACTTTCGACCCATATATCTAAAAAAGTGTTATGGATACAAAAAAAAACCGCAGCAAATTTTAAAAGTTTTTTCAATTTTTACTTAGAAAAAAAAAACTAAAAAGTTTAAGATTTTCAATTTTGCATTTTATAGTTTCGAGAGCTCAAACGGCAAATGGCGACACTGTGCGCAGGGCAAGAATAATTAAAAAAATTTAATTCTATGTATCGATTCTCCATTACTCATAGAAAGATATATAAATCTTACGGAACATAGTGTGAAACCGGCAAATTGTATAAATAACTTATACCCAGGATATTACCAATCTCAAGAGAGAGAGCGTACGTTTTGAGTCTTTATATTTTGTACATTTTTCAGTACACTTTACGAATTATTCTTAAGCCTTTAAAGTAAATGCAATTACACAATTACATTATGATATAGGATCTTTATATACACCTTCCCTCTGAGTTTCGTGAGTAAGCTTACAAATTATTTCACAGAAAACTCAGCGGCTTAATATGCATAGTACTGTAGAATAGCCCATATATTGAACTGCTAATAAATTTTGAGCGATTTTTTCTTAACTTTTAGGCTTATTTAAAAAAAATGGACAATCTATTAGATTCAAAGCATTATCCATGGTTAGCTACAATTTTCCGCATATTTCAGGCAGCATTCCGCGGATTCCGCACTAAAAAAATTCCTCGTCTTTTGACTTAATGTTTGGGCTCCACATAAAATGTGAAGTGCTGCTTGCAATGCTTGGTGCACACGGTGAATACGGCGGGTTGTATAGGACATCCATTGGCATAGCTACGGGGGGATCAAGGGAATATATCCCCCTTTGCCAACGAAATTAAGCTATTTTTTATTTTGATTAAAATTTAATAAAATTTGTTACATAAATTGTTCGAATAAAAAAATGTTTTGCTTGCAATGCGCATTTAAAAACGTTTTTAACAAATTTTACCTAAATGGTCGAAAATGGTACAACTGTACCTAAAAGACATCAGTGCTACCAAGTAAAACAAGTAAATTACTAGTAACACATCTTTGAGATTGTATTTAAGTCTTTTTGAATATAAGATAGAAGCTCTTCTAGTCCGAGGAATACATAAATTTTTCCATCATCAACATAAAACTGTGGGATAGTTTTTAATTTTAAACTAAAAATTTTATTTATATATAACAAAAAAAAAATCAACCAAATCAGTTCCCTGGATATTACTTATTTATTTGTTTTAAAGGCGCTTTTTATTTTATTAATTTCATCATATTCCTTCCTATTTAACAACACACTTTCAAAGAGTTTGATTGCATTTCGTGTAAAACCAAGTTCTACTGGTTATCTAATCATTATTGGCAAAGTAATTGAGTTCAAAACTTTTAATAAATCAATCCCCAGAAATGCCACATACTTTTTCTATCTGTATTTTTGTAGATAAATTCAGTGCGATTTAGACAAGCAGAATATTACGCTTATTCAATAATATGGTCTTAAATATTTAATCAATAATATTGAGCTTAGCAATAGGTTTATAATTTGCGCTAAATTCTTTACTACCGCTTTTATAAATAGAGAGTACTGACATTATTTTTAATTCTTCGGGATAATTTCCAGATCTAAAGCTATCATTTACAAAATTGGCAAGAGAATTAGTGAGTGTTGCTTTATATTTTTCCACAAAACGTCCTGAAACATTATTAGGTCCATTTGTTGATTTTGAATTCAAATCTATAATTGCTTATTTGATTTAAACTTAGTCACAATCATTTAAAATAAAAGTAGATATCGTTCGCGGGGTCATTATTGCGAGAATTTTTTGTAATATTATTTAATCATCAATATATTTTAAAAACGATAAAAATTATTAAGAATTGTTAATTATTACCAGTGCAGCCGTTTTAAAATTTTTAAACAAAGTGAAATATTAAAAAAGTGAAGTGAAGCGAAATGAAATGAAATTTCTTCAAAAAGGTAGTAAAGCGAAGCGATGAATATTTAGATGGCAAACACAAAAATTGATTTCAACGGTTAAAATACACATCTTTATTTTGAACGAAAAAGAAATAAAGTAAAACGAAACAATACGCAAAACATTTCAATACAAACACATTAACACGTGAACAATTGCTGCCAAATTTGACAGTCTATCATTTCAAATTTTCGTTTTAGAGATGTGCGAATAATTAACAACACAACTTTGAAAACAAATACTGCAAACCTTGACACTGCTATTTCTAATTTTCGTTTTAGAGATGTGCGCACAACTAGAAATCATAATATTCATTTTCAAAAAGAAATTGCACTTCGTACCAAATGGAAGTGTTCATGACAAAGAGCAAGTATTGAAGTGTAGCCTCGAAAAAAAAGTGAAACACTTCAGTTAAAGTGAAAACGGCAACACTGATTACTACTCATATAACCAAGAAAGATAAGAAATAAAACGTTACATATTGGTTGCAAGAACGGCACGTGTTCTACAAACATTGTTTCAAATTCGATAATTTCGGGAGGTTTACATGAGATATTACTGTTAAAATAGTGTAGAATACGATACTTTGTGTCTGTAAAGAAGTTGGCAAGACTGTAGACAAAAATATGAAACTTTTAAACTTATGAATAAGATTTTTGTCGAAACTGCTACACCAGTAGATAACATATTTCTATTCCATTGAAATTCAGGTATTCAATATAGCTCATGCCATGAGATAGATGCCATTCAATAAATCATGGTATTTATAGCAGGGCATAAGATATGCCATGGCATAGCCAGTCTTCACTAGATTTGTCGATGCCTTGATGTATATGATGGCTATTTCAATCTAATTACAAATTCGGCGTACGGCTTTGAGACTTTACTACAAAAAGTTTAAGGAAATCTGTCGGTAAGAAATCTGTCAGTTTTGCATTTTAAGTCCAAACAAATTCGCGAATGGTATAGCATTTTCCAAGTGGACTCACTTAAGCTAGAAAAATAAAGTCAATATAAAAAATAATTAATGCTTAAACGTTAACTGAACGAACTTACTCTATTTTTTCCAAACTCTTTTTAAAAAAAAAATCAACATGGTATATATTACTTAAGTATTCAATTATCCGGAAAAAAGTTATCCACAAATCTTTTCTAGCCCATTTTAGA
The DNA here is from genome assembly GCA_963920525.1 of Dichetophora obliterata. Taxonomy (NCBI): domain Eukaryota; kingdom Metazoa; phylum Arthropoda; class Insecta; order Diptera; family Sciomyzidae; genus Dichetophora; species Dichetophora obliterata. The sequence goes on from OY986438.1 coordinate 107,353,366, forward strand.
GCCCCTCTATGTCGATAATGAGCCATATCGAAGATTTTTCATCTATCAAAACTTAAATGAGCTCATTAGTACGAAAATGCAGTTAGATGGCCCAAATCATTTATTTCCCCTTAACTCCGGTTCCACTGTTAAAACATGCACTCACCTATACGCATGGGACCTAAATGTGTTCTCACACCACACACATACACACACTCTTGCCTCTACAAAAACCTTTTTTTTCAATCACGCATGAATCATAGCTGCACTCAATACAATGCGGCCAAATTTCAAGCCATGAAAAGCGTTACAAAATTGGAAAAAACATATAATTGCTTGGCTACGCTGCTACCAAATTCCAGCCAAAAAGTGCAAAACTCCAAATTGAAAACTCAAACTGGGAAATTATGTGCTCGTAGTTGGTGCTCGTAGCAGTTGTAAAGCGAGTACCGCTCATAGAAATGCGGGCGTTCGTCGCTGGAACAACGCTGCGATGTGCCAGCATTTTAAGCGAATCTCACTCATTGCGAATCGTGGAACAATTTGGTGCTCGGTGCACCGTAAGCAGCAATTGCAACAACAACAACAATGTGGCAACACAAACAACACCACACGGCAGCAACATTTTGACTTGAACGATTGTGGTAGAGATCCTGACCTTATAAAGGTGAGGAGCGTGTGTTCGTTAGTAAGCATTGGCTTGTTGCTCCTTGTGTGTTTTTGTTGTTGTTGCAGATTGTGCAAATTCTTCTATCAGAGTTTTCTATCGCCTGGTCTATCTCGCATTTTGGTTATTATGTAGCCTTAACATCATGATTGTATTCCCCTCTCACACAAGCACACAGTCACTCAATCGCGCGTTTAGATGAGGACCTCGTTCATTTTTTTGTATGCCTTTTATTTGTACTTCATAACAGTTTTTGAGCTTATGTATGTTGATGTGTGTTGTTGCATTACTTGTGCACCAATTGATTGGTAATACACAGTGGCTAATACTGCTGTGTTGCATGTGCTGCATGCCGCGTGTTGCATGCTGCTTCATGGTGTAACTGGAAGCTTTGCAAAACTAATTAGACGTCATTGTATAAACGCCATCAGAGTGCTGCCAAAAATTGGGGGGAAAATGGAGAAACACAGACACACACACACACACCATACTTGGATTAGTTGATATCCGATATACTTACAAGACCTCGGAACAAATAATGAACATTTTTCACTTGCTCAAATTATGTTTTTGGTAATCTTGTTGCCGATGTGGACGATGATAAAAGTAGTTTTTTCATTCTAACGTTGAATAATTTGTCGAATATGATTGTTTAATTGTCCCTTCCTTATTTACCATTAAAATAATTTTCAATTACCTTAAAAGACGACTAGTAGATAATATAATAGAGGTATTCACAATGTGGTGTATCTATTTTGTATTGGCCCTTGTATTGTGTATTTTTGATAAATTTGATGTTTGTAGTAAGTTTTGTAAAATTACAAAAACCAAATGCACAGTGTTCAAAATACAACCCTGTGGCAAAAATACAACTTTGGAACCCTATTGTATTCTTTGTAAATTGCATTGTTAACTAGATCAGCTGATCGCAAAAGCATTTCTACTCAACATGAAGGAAGCTACCAGCTACGCTGAATTTAATAAAAATTATTATAATTTAATGTCTCGTCTAAATTTTTGTATGATTTCTTTTAGTTAAATGATGATTTAAATTAATTTTTCCAATCAAATGTAGATACAAAAATCAGCTCACTTGAAACATACAATATTTTAGTGAAGGTTCGTTCACAATAAGTTGTAAGTATTGTAAATTTCATAAAAATTTATCACAAATACACTACATCGTGAATACCCCTTAATATTTGTTCACTGTTATTTACTCCTTAAGGATGGATTTCATATATGTACGTCCGTAGTATGAAAATTATATAGGGAGTGAAATAGAGCATTAACAAAATACTCAAGCGTTACGTTTTCCTAGGCAGGCAAAAAATCCTCTACCTAACCCTTCGGCTGGTAATAACTGCTTCAGTGTTCTTAAATTTAAGGACGGCAGTTAGCAGACGGGCGGGTTCTTCCTAATCTATTCTGGCTCTTAATAGTCTTAGCGTGGCTTGGTAAGAATCCTTCCCATCGGATAGGGGTATGGGCTGATCAAGGTGTAATGCGACTCGCGCTGACTAGGCTGGAGGCCCATGTAACAAAGTCTAGTCTCCAACGGAGTCCCTTTGATACCTGGCCTTACTGTGGCATTGGGGTAAGGGCGTGGTCGACATCTTTTCCCCTCTCTAATTTTGATCACTCTGACAGACTCTGTACCGAGTTTAGGTTCAGGATGCACACAGAGACCTTTTCATCCCTGAATGTGGTCCCGATCCCGCTGAAGGAAAGGTCTCAGAGTCTGTCGGTTTAACTAACTTCGTCTCGATGGGGAGGGGGTGGTCGTACGAACAATCAAAAAAACAACAATAAATACAAACGGGCAGTCTTTAAATGCCAAAAAGGTGAAACCTTCAGCTGCATCAGACACGCGGTCTTTAAAAGCAACACGTGGCCAATGGCCTACAGACACACAGTCTCTAAATGCTCAACCAGCGATAGATGCTGGTGTAGTGGCCAACAAGCCTGGCACCAGTGGAAATCACAAGAAGGCTTCGGCTAAAAGAACGCCCCCAACCAAGAGGACGGGTAATGTTGTTCTTCCTGTAGTGACAGCGGATGGAATCAGGGCCACGTGTAGCTGCAGGCGGATTCCAGATTTTGCTATCGCTAAATTTCGATTGCTAAAAAGTGCTAATTATTTTTAGCGAATTTTGGCGATATTTGACATTCTGACTCACAAATCATAGCCTATTTTTCGTTGCTAAAATTAAGCCATGAACAAAATGAACCCCCTAAAAACAGTTGATTTTGACGTTTGTTTATTTCTAAAAAGTGACTAATTCGCTATTCCGAGTGTTTTTAGTTTGCTAAAAATTGCTAAAATTATTATTATAGCAACATCGCTTAATAATAAAACAAGCATTAAAAACAAGGTAAATTTTAATTATCAACTGTGGTGTATGTGGAACATACAGCAGTTCCTAATTTAATTTATTAAAAATGTTTTTTTAGGAAATGAACGCCAACAGGAAAGACATAATTTGCTTTTTAATTGAAATTAAAATAATTCTTATAAAAGTATTCTCTAACACAGATTCGTCAATGACGCTGGTGAACAAAATTGAGAGAGCAATGGGATGTCCTAGCTGCAAGTTTAAATGCTTGTGGAGGAGCCTTGAAAGATGGAGAAAGCTGAAAACGAGCATGGGTAAATATGAGGTACGTTAATTGGAACCACCTATTAGGGGTTGGGACTAAAGCACAGAAGCCTTATACATAAAGTGATGTGAAAATAAATAGGGACACCTGTATTTATATATTTACACCTGTATTTATATATTTATAGCTGCAAGGTGCCCCAGATATAGCATTAATCCCCTTTGGGTGGTGATTCTCCTTGATTAAGCGATTAAAAAATTGCAAAGATGACGTACAGCCCCTCCCCCCTTTTGGCAGTTAGAGAGGAAAACATAAAAATATGTGTCATTACATTTTACTCCATATTTAATGTATCTCTTAGCCGATTTCCAAAGTTTATATTTTGTTGAGAAGAAAATCAAATTGACTTTAGTTTGTTTATAAAATAAAGTCACAATTAAGAAAGTTATGAACAAGTAAATTCTAAAAAAGTTATAATTCAACTTTGGTAATAAATATCGATTATTAAATAAATTTTTTATAATTATGTTGATTTTATATGATTTAAATACAAATTCTAAATGTTTGATAGTTTAAATCATACTTGATTTAATGTAATACTTTTTTATAATATAACATTTTTTTTATGATAAAGTTTTTTATTGACTTAGTTTTTGATCTTGCCAAAGTACTTGAATACTCAATGCAAACATAATTACTTTTTCATTTTAAAATACCTCACGTAAAACAGTTCATTTCTAGTATCGGTTTTTGTATCATTGGTTTAAAGGTCATGTAGTCTCTTCTTCAAGATGCTATTGACTTGAGAGATTGGTTAAGAGATAAATAGAATAAGACGTAATGACTCATATTATCAAGTTTTTCCTCTCAAGCTTCCAAAGGGGGAGGGGTGAACATCATCCTTGCATATTTTTACTCCCCTAATCAAGGAGAATCACCACCAGAGGGAATTAATGCTATATCTGCGGCACCATGTATATAATTCATACAGCTTTAAATACAAAAATACAGGTGTCCCTATTTATTTTCACATCACTGTATATCTTTTTTTTAAACATTTAGGAGTAAAACCAAGCAAAAGCTCCAGGATCTGAATAGTTCATTGGAAGCAACAGGGAACAATATAGTGTCAGAAAAAATGCTCTCCGACTGGGACAAACGCATTGTCGGAGTAATGTCCAGAGTAGCTGTTGAGGGCCATGTTGAAGTTGGGGAACCATTGGTATTAATTGAAAATTTGTGCACATAAATTCAAGTTCATATCAAAATTTTTATATCGCAGAGAGGTTTGGGAGCTGTGAAATCAGTTAACATCCTCATCCAATCTGCAGATTTTCTTGATGTTGAAGTGTGAATTTCATTCATGTATCGTGAAAGTTATTAATAATTAATCATTTTAGTTTCTTAACGACGAGGTTGCAGTTCCTTCAAATTTAATACCTCGAACTGTTTCGGCCCTACAGGAAGGAGCCTCAGTGGCGAAGAGCAAGAGCTGAAAAAAAGAGGTGATAACATTGCCGAAAATTTTAGGAAATTTTAAAGGAAATTTTGTCAGAAACAAAAAAACAAGTGAAATTCAAAGAGAAAGGAATGAAATAGAAAGAGAAAAGAATGAAATAGAAAGAGAAAGGAATCTCACCCTACTTGAAAGGAACAATATGAGTGCTCGCGTTCATTCCGAGTCAGAATTCCATAAATTGATATATATTAAAACTAAAATAATAATTATAAAATAAACACCTACTGAAAAAATATTGTAAGAAATGAAAAAAAAAAATAAAAGTGATGAAGTTATTTCAATTTTGAAAGTTTTTATAAGGAGATAAAATCAAAAAAGGATGGCTATTAATAGAGTCTAAGTATTTGGGGAATCATTTTAACATAAACCAAGGATTATTTTGAGCATTTAAGCCGAACAACTTTTTTTTTCTATTAGGCTTCTATGTTATGTTCTCACTGAGAGCTAAATGCACATTTACGAAATCCACATTTACCAACGGCCCTTTACTCGTTGTAGGAGTAACAGGGACAAATATATATAGTAAATGCTCTTAATACTCATTTAGCTTTAAGTGTGAACATAGCATTATTAATGTATATATACGCGTTCTAGTATGTGTCCTTATACATCGCTTTATTAAATACAGATTGCAAAAATGCATAGCAGTTATATATTAACATATTTATTTAACTTTTTTAGAATGCCAATAAATCAACACTTCTGGCAAGATGAAATATTAAAACACCGTCTGGAGCTGGTAGTACTCTCACAGCTTTGCCAAACTATTTGGGGTTACAAAAATCTTCCAAACGTTCAGTCATATTAACCAGCCATGCGCAATGGCGTGGAGTTTCACTTGCTATCAACAAAGAAAAAGATTAATTATGGAGTTTATTATTTTGCATACATTATTTACAACTTACCTGAAATTTATTTATTTATTTTCTTTGTGTGACACAAAACATTTTTGATATCTTCATTTGTATCAGCTGCCATATGGTATTAACTAATTAATATACCTTGGTTTTGATTTTCTTTTGTTATACATACGTTGATCGCAGCAAAAACTGTCGCTACTATTTGTATAATTTAACTATGTATAAATACAAATAAAATACATACATTAAATAAATTTCCATTAACATTTTATTTTTACTCGGTTCAATACTAAATTTTTTTTCATAACTTTTAGCAGACGTAATCAGAAAAAACTATCTTAAACACCACAAGAAAGAAATGCAAAATGCTCTAAAATGTAACATTTTTCCATATAAGCACAATTTGCATAGAAGTGGTTCGTCATATAGTCATTGTTGAATAACTAAAGTAATTGTTGACTACTTTTTGTCTTGGAGCAACTCCATGAGCAACAATTTTAACCTCATCACTATCAAATAAAATATCATCTTCGTAGACTGGCAAATCCAAATCATAGTTAATGCCATTCACAATCAAAATGTTATGAAGAATTATGCAAGAATTAATTATTTTTCCAGCAAGGACGGGAATGTACATCAAAATTCTTTGCCCTGAAAGGCAACCAAATCTTGATTTAAGAACTCCAAAGCAACGTTCAACGCAGTTTCTTGCTTTCCAATATTGAAAATTGTAGCTCGTCTCAGCTTGTATCAAAATATTACCTTGTATTGGTGTCATCAGAAATGGTAATAGTGGGTAGCTACTATCACCTTAAAATAGAAAGTTGTATTCAAATGCAATTAGCAATATTTTTTAATACCTACCAAGAAGCCAAAAATTTCGATGATTTTGTGAATACCAATTTTGAAGATAAATTCTTAATGCACTTGCTCTCCACACGGAAGCATCGTGAGCTGTTCCTTCGAAGTGAGTATTGCAATTCAAATAACCATATCGCAGTCACACATCGACAAACACTCAAAATTTTAATGTATTTATCATGCCACTTGCAAATTTATTGAGTACCCTCCATTTCTGCAAACATAGACATGTCCTGTGTCAGCAGATGGACCCCTGATGTGGACATGGGATCCGTCAATTTCTCCTATAACTCCTGTGAATTGAAATTTCTGGAATAACCTAGAATATTCACATTTCAATTATTTAATTTGCATGTTTATTGACAAAAAAGTACTTTTCTTTAACTGCTTGCATTTTTTGAGGAGTTGAAGGACTAGAAGACATCTCCCAGTTGAAAGAAGGTGCACTAAGACATTCTTGCATTAGAAAATTTCTCCCTCCTATACCTAGGTCGGTCCATCGACTACATCACACAAAAACTATTCTTTGAAAGGAAGTTGGTTACATCCATTCCCTCTCGAGAAGATTGGATTTAGGAAACCTTTCACCTACCAATGCCAATGAGATTTTCACTGACGAATCAAAACTAGATGGCAAACAGGTGGCAAAGTAGGAGGAGGAGTCTACTCTTAAGCATTAAACATTAATATAGCCTTCAGGCTTCCTGATCATTGCAGTGTTTTTCAAGCTGAAATCGCTGCTATACATGAAGCGTTAGCTTGGCTTCAGGTAAATGAGATATCTTCCATGGATATTTGCGTACTATCCGAAAGTTAAGCCGCTTTAAAAGGCCTAGCAGCTGTTGAAATAACATCTGAAACAGTTCTCAACTACCGCAGATCTCTAGATGAGATAGCAAAGCTGCTCAGAATCCTTCTATGCTGGATTTGTGGGCATAGGAATTTTCTAGATAACTGCAAAGCAGATGAACTCGCTCGTACAGGTACTACCAAACAATTATCTACAGATAAGACGTGCCTTTCACAATCCTCTCACCACATGTAAACTCCATACACATGAGTTATCTATCCGGCATTAAAACCGACAACAGATGGTCAGCAGGTAACACGTCTAATATCGTCCTTACCACGTCAAACTATCGAATGTGAAAATTCGTTTTCTCATATTCTCGTTTTCTCATGGCAAATCATGGAATCTTAATTAAAAATTAATAAACAAATAGAAGAAATTAAAAACTTGCCGTTTTTGAAATAGGCTGATTTCGGCTTTGATTTTCACATTCGATAGTTTGACGTGGTAGAGGTGATATAAAACGGCAAATCTGGCCCAAACTCACCCTTAAGCATTCAAAATAACTCATTTCTCTTAGTAGAGACCACATCGGAACCATGGTAGGGATCCTCACAGAGCACTGCCTGATTGGCAGACACGCTCAGAGATTGAATATTCCCCCGACTTTTACAGAAGATGCAGTGATGAGGAGTAGGAAGAATCAGTACAAACAGTACATTTCCTCTACACTTGCCCAGCGCTGGCCTAAAAACGTTCCACTTAGGCAGCTGGGTTTTCAATGACCTTGATGAACTCTCGGAATCTTCAGTATACCGAATCCTAGGCTTAGTAAACAGCTCAAATTGGTTTAAATAGAGAAAGGGAAAATTAACCCTCGGTATCACAATGGGCCACATTGGCCTAAGTGTGTCTCGTTTGAGGCAGCCAAACCTAACCTACGTTTTTCTATTCAACAACATATGTTGAAACTATCGAACAAATACCAAAACGAGAAAATACCAACAAAATTCACACAGCAGCAATAACAGGTGTCAAGGTTATTGCGACACCTTTCGACGCAAGCAAACAACAACAATGCTATACATATTTTTTTTCTTGCTGACGCAGCGCAAAACATCGTTTTTATAATTTGTGAATTGTAAAATTGAAGGGGTTATTGTATAAACAGGATATCCAACATTTAATTATTATTATTATAGTTGAAACTTGCACTGCGATCTATTGTGTCCCTTCATGGAACTATGGAACGTTCTTTAGTTCAGTCTCTTGTACAGTCTATAGAAGTCTATAAAAGTAAGTACACGTCCTATATCTCTTTATTTCAAGTGGTCACATGTGGAACCAAGCATAATTCTAGACGTTTTTTTAATAAATTGTAGAGCACATTGAACAATGGTAAAGTCATTCGCGTTCCTATTTTAAATTGCTGAGGGTCATTACAAAATTTTTAAAAAAAACGTTGCAAAGAATCGCGACTTGTTCCTGTTCAAAAAACAGTCGCGCACCCAAAACTGCCATTCCTTATGAATAGCCTCGTACATTGAGACACATTCATGTACAATGCTCAATGTGCAAATAGTGTCCACAATTAATTATTCTTCTTGGTCACCCATCGATTCCATATTTAAATTTAGTTTTATTTAGTTTTAAAGACAGTTTTAGTGAATAAAATATTTTAATTTCAATGAAAGTTTAAATTATGTATAGCTTTCTACGCAATCATTGTATGCGTAAAATATTTTGTTGCGTAAACTGCTCCAGCGGATAGACGGTTGCAAATGCAAACGCAAATATTGTACTTTCAGCTTAAAGCCTTTTCAGATGTTTTCGGAAAAACAAATATATGAAAAAAATTATACAGCAGGAGCATTGTCACGTACAGACAAATTCAACTATTTTTTTTGAGTTTATTGTACAGCCATTTCTAAATTTACACATTGGAAGTGAAGTCCTTTTTTGTAATTAAATAGATTGCATTCTGTTTCTTCATTGTACGTTCAAACTTTCTTGAAAAATTTTACTAAATGTAAGAGAAAAAATTCACTGTCACGTGCCGGACAGTGTTTATCATCACTGTTTACTCATAAACATGATTTCAGGGTAAAAAGATTTTTAATAAAGTCCACTTTATTATATTTACGCATCGTTACGTGAAAATGTTGTAGTTTAATTGGGTAATTAAGTAGTTAAGTAATTAAGTGATTTAGTAATTAAAAAAAAATTAAATGTATTTTTCTTTCATTGCCTCAACTATTTTTTTATTATCTTGAGCCAATGTCTTCCATTTTTACTAAAACAAAAAGTTTACGAAACATTTACAAAACATTTACCAAAAAGAAAAACTACATTTTTGAAACAGTGCAGACGATTTAATCATCATGGTAAATTTATTTATTTATAACTTGCTTAAATTAATAGAATTAACATGTTCATAAAATATCATAAAATAATAAGTTTTTAATAAGTTTTAGTTATTTAGTCACTTCCACTTTTCAGCATATTTTACACAAATTTAAAAAAAAAATAGTTTTTCTATGATAGTTCAGAAATTACACAAAAAGATTTTTATTTCCAACAGAAAAAATAAAAAAAACGGGATTGATTTTTTTTTATATACAAAAAAAAATTAACTCTAAAACTGATTTTTATTTCAGACTGAAAAATTAAAGTTTAAAAATAACAGTTACATTATCCGAAAAAAAAGTTCGAAATCTTTGTCCGTCAAACAATAATCAGTTTCTAAAAGTTTCTTTTAATTTTTTCTTTTCTGTTCAAAAATAACAATTAAAGGCAGATTTGAGGACTTTTTTAATATCATAACGGTTTCAGAAATGATATTTCAATGTTATCCTTTTAATATAGACATTATATGTCTGCGATAATAGAAATTTTTTTGATAACAGTTGTTTGCGGTCCCTGATTTTTATGTTTAAAAACTACGAATGTGGGTTTTTTATATGTATATGTCAATTTTTAGCAATTTGATATGAATTATTTATGATAGTTAATTTTTTATAAAATTTAAAAAAAAATCTGGTGTGTTAAGATGAATAATTCGATGGAATATAGCACAGATATTTATGTGGGACGAAGGAAGTGCTCATGTAATCTTTTGGAATCCGTCAACTACCACGCGCACTGCCACGTTCACTTTTGTAAAATTTCTGCAGAGTTGCCGTACTGTATTTGGTGAAAGGTACTGATTTCTTTGCAGTGATTTTTGTAATGTTTTTTATGCAATTTTTATGAAAATATCTGTGATTCCGCCATTTTTTGACTGATGTATCATTCCAAGGTATCATTGAAACGGTAGTGAGTGCTGCTTTTCATTTCTGAAAAATTCAATTTGAATTTTAGTGACAATATTTTAATAAAAGTTAAAAAAATTAACGAAAATCCGCATTATCTTTGTTTAAACGTCCAGATTGGAAGAAGTTTTACATTACTATTTGCATTACTGACCCTCGTGATTTCGTAAAAAACGCTTTAATTTTAAACCATTTAGATCTTCATAAGAGGATAAATTGTAACCAAACTTAATAAATGGAGTGAATTTTGTAATCTTAGTATGTTATGTACTCAAAGAGAATTCAAGTAAAAAATTGTCTGATTGTTGACAGAGTTAAGACTGGGTATAGAACCTCACATGATGGGAACACAGCCACACGGAGATAATTATTTTGCGTGAATCAAGCAAATGTTTGCTTGAAAGCAGAGCAGCAAAACTTTGCTCAATCACTGTGTGATTTTAGAAAAATCAATCCTCATTTACACTCGCGCTCAAAAAAAAAGCCGAGTTAATAATTTGATAACTAATATTATTTTTCTTAAACTATAACACTGTGTGCCAAGACCATAAATAAACAAGCACATCCAAACTGTATAAAAATTCTTAAAAAAGGACAGAAATCCTATATGTATTTAACATAGACCCCTGCCACGATGGCTTAATACTACGGTGCTCCAAAGCTTGGGACAAATATGAAGCGTTGGCCAACGCCCCTTCGGAATTTAAAAGATCCATCAGAAAGGTTCCCCTAATTCCACAGCACAGACCAACCTTTAACCATCAATTGACTATAAATGACCGTGACACATTCGGCCACTAAAATTGTACATGACTTGGTTATAAAATAACCATAGGTCATAATCGGTACACATAACGATAATTTAACCCATTTTTTTTGGCACGCAACTTTGCTCAAACGATTAAAGAGGGTAGTCTTTGTCATGAAAACTAGGAAGTGATACCTTCATAAAACCGATGGTACTGTTGCTATTTCATAAGGTTCCCCGATCATTTGTGGACACAACTCAGACTGTTAAGGTTCCCCGTCGCCTGTTCTCAAATTCCAAAGGTAACAGTATATTGATCCGGTAGTTGCTTACCTTCCTAACATTTACTGTTTGAAATAACGAGAGTTTAATCTACCATCATTCTCTTAGTAATTTTAGAGAGTTACCAACCCGAGTTCGACTTAAGTGTAACTCAAACCGACCTTCCTGGTCTAACCACAGTCAGTTCTTAGAAAATTCTTAGAAAAGAAAATCAGCAAAAATTCTAAAAACAACTTCAGTAAACATGCTTTGTTAGTGCAGACTTCCAGCAGGCTGTTGGACTACATATAATAACATAAGCATAGAGACTAAAGTAAAAACAGAAATACAACAACAAATGTGAAATTATGAAAATTGAGAAAAAGTGAGAAATTGACACTTCAAATCTCATCGCCCAGGTGGTGCAGTGCGTTAGTGCGCGCTTGCACGGGTATCACAAAGATTTCTGATGACGCCCTTAGCCAGGCAGAAATTGTGCAATCAGATCAGCTAGTGATTTTTTCCTTTTCATATTGAAAAAACTTTGTTGTTGTTGTTGTTTCTTTGAAAAGATTCGTTAGAACAATTAATTGTTCTAACTTTGACCTTAAGCTCAAAAAACGATTTTAAACTATCAAACAACTAGAATTTGTATTTAAAATCAAGTATGATTTAAACTATCAAACATTTAGAATTTGTATTTAAATCATATAAAGTCAACATTCTTAGAAAAGTTCATAGAAAAATTATATTTGACTGTGACACCTTCAGCCACAAGAATTGCACATGACTATGTTAAAATAACCATTGGTTTCCCAGTAAAATACCGAGAGAACCACAATCCTACTTACGCAACTTCGTTAGCTTAATAAGCCTTAATTAAAAGCCTCTTTTGGAAAACTAGGAAACGTGAGCCTTAGTAAACCAATTGGCTTATACTCGGTTGAAGGATTCAATGCTTCTTACATAGAACCCTCATTCAAAAACAAGGTTTGCAGAACAACGATAGATCTGGTCTCCTCATCATTGATGGATGACTGCCCCCGCTCTTCAAGTTATATTGGATTGATCCTCCATCGAAAGCATATAACAATTACAATGTTATGATAACTTAATATCAAAACCATGCTTTCTCCAAGATTTGGCGCCAACAACCAAAGCTTAAGGTAAACCTTTTTATTTTACGGAAATCAGATGAACATTCAAGAGCCGCGCCTCAAGAATGAACTCATTTTGAGATCAATTCATGGGCCGTCCACCTAATAACCAACCATCACCCTTTGAGTCCTGGCTTTGGACAGGCAGATTCCCCTAAGATCATCATAATTTTTTCAACTTATTTTTAAAGTTGAAGTGTTCGAATTTTGTTGTGCCAGCATTGATTGCATTTTTACAGCCATTTGGCCTATTGGAAATGAAATATAAAATTTCATTTTTTCAATAGAATTTGACGTAAAATAAGGCTATGTAAAAAGATTTTATGAAATAGGAGCGTTTGTATGGTAGCAAACATAAATGCATAGGAATCAGTTTTTGGCAAAAAAAAACAACGCTAAAATTGCCGCCATTTAGCAAGTTCTTAACCGATTTCGATATTCTTAAGTTAAATGAAAAGGCATTTTTTAGTGCAATTAATTTTTGTGAAAATGCAAATGGCATTAATGGAATATTATTTAATTAAAATTTATAGAAACACCATTTTACTTTAATTTAAAAAAAGTACATTAATTTGCTTCGCAATACGATACATTTTGTATTTTATCGAATAACTTTTTACATAGCCTTATTTAACAGTCAATTCTATTGAAAGAAAATTAATTTTATTTTTCATTTCAATAGGCCAAATGGCAGTAAAAATTCAATTAACGTCGGAACAACAAAATTCGAAGACTTCAACTTTAAAACTAAGTTTAAAAAAATTGTGATGACCTTGAGAGATTAAATTAGGGGCGATGGACTGTCAAAATGTCTTTGTTTAAGAATTTATATAATTTCTAGTTGGATGTGCTTGTTTATTTATGGTTTTGGCACACTGTGTTATAATTCAAGAAAAATAATATTAGCTATCAAATTATTAACTCGCCTTTTTTTTTTTTTTGACCGCGTGTGTATTTTTGATTAAGTTCAAGCATAATTTTGCTAAGATATTATAAAATGAAATAGCAATTTTTTATTAAACTCAAGCAAATATCTGCTAAGCTAGTATAAACTCAAAAAGTACATTTTTATTAAACTCAAGCAAATATTTGCTAGGTCAGGTTAGGTTGAGAATAGGGAGTCCAATCCCGGAAGCTTTTCTCGATCCCGGGACTATCGGGATTGAAAATCTCAATCACGGGATCCCGGGATTAGTTCGGGATTGAAAACTTTAAGAAGTAAATAGTTCAAACCGTTTTTAATACAATTTTTAATTTTTTGTTAGTTGAAACTAAAAAATGGTAATTAATTCATCTATAAATCAACAGGTCAGGGCCGTAGCAAAGGGGTGATTTCGGGGTTCAAACCCTCCAGAGGGTCGAAATTTAAATAAAAATTAAAGCATTTAAATAATTATTGCATTGAATCACTTAATATGTTCTAAACAACTTAAATCATATACTGAAGTTGCGTTTACGTGCCATCAAGTCTTTGTTAGAAGTTGAATCGTGTAAGCAACAATAGTGAAAACCATTGTATCGTGATTTATCGGATCAAACGGGATACATTCAAAACTATCATCACTATTGTTTTCACTACCCTTGACATCGGCAATTGTAAATGATGGTAGGAACTTCATTTTTATTTTTTTCAATATCTTAAAAAAATTTCAGGTTTTTTTTAAATTAATATATTATCTTTAATACGTAAAAATTTTAGACATTCTGGCAATGCATGCAAGCACTCAAAATCTTTCCAACGATATCTTAAAAGTGAGGATCTCAATAGAAAAAATGAAGTTATTTCAATTTTAGTGAAAATAAATTCAAAAAAATTTTATAAAGGCACGAAAACAGCATTATCTTGAATGCTATTGAAGAACTTTAAAATTTTTTGATACAGGTTGGAGGAGCCTTTTCCAGCTTTAAATATCTAACAGTTTATTTTGCTTTACATCTATTCTACCAGCCAATATATTTACGAAAAATATGATTTTTGGAGGTTTTTGTAAAATGTTTAAGCTCACTGGTGGCTATCGTAACAGACAAAGTATTTTGGGAATCATAAAATAGACCAAAGTTAATTTTTTAGAGGGGTACACATGGAAATTATTTCTAATGGAATTCGAGGTACCTTAATATATTTACTTGCATATATATATATACAAAAAACTTAACTTGAGAATGAAATGAAACAAAAACTTATATATTTTAATTTTGAATAAAAAAATGAGTAGATCCTGGCTACTGTCCTAGTTTAAGGTATTATAATATAAATGTTAAACATTTTTGTTTTAGACACCGTCTTCACATTTTTTGTGTTTAATTTATCAAATTAAGGTCGGAAAAGACTTTTCAAAATTAAATTTTTTGTTTAATTTATTATTAAATTAATACATTAAGCTGATCAACGCATCTAATTTCTTATTAGGGAGTTTTGTTCGGATATTATTACAATTATAACCCGCTAATGAGTAGCACCGTTCTAATTCTATACTAGTTGGAGAAATAGTTTTAATTATCTAAATAATAATACTGAGATAATCGTATGCAATTTGTATGTTTCGATCATAATTGCCTTCACCAAAAAACAAAATAATTTCCTAAGTCAGAATATCTGACAATTTTTAAATACATAGCCGACTTCCCGATGTTGCAAAATCTTCTAAAATTTTCCAAAGTCTTTGCACAAGTGATTCAATTCCTAACAATCTTTTTTAGCCTAAATAAAAGGTTTTTCTTATTCTATATTGATATCAACTTAAATTGAAATGGTTGCATTTACATGAATATTTATAATAAAAATTTTTTATAAAAATCCCGGGATCCTGGAAAGAAAATCCCGGGATTTAAAGGGGCTTAAATCGTTCGGGATCCCGGATTGACTTCCCTAGTTGAGACGGCTGCCGCTGTTCGTGCTGAAACCAACACACGTACTACGGCTCACTTAGACCTATAAGGTCCATTGTGATACCGCTATACACTTGGCCTTTAGTCCGAGTGGAACCACATTGAGCTCTTTATAAAGCTTGTAAGACGTTTGACGCTTGTCTTTGAGAGATCGTCAAGCTCCGGGAAAAAGAATGACCCCAGATATTTATGCCTTCTTCTGGCAAGTGCGGGATGGGAACATAGAAGATGGGAGATGGTTTTTTCCTACTCCTCGTCCCTGCAGCTTCTGCAGAAGTCATTTGTGATGACTCCCAGTCTGGAGGCATGTCTGCCTATCAAGCAGTGCCCTGTGGTAGCAGCCACTAGCGTGGCTGCCTCTGGTCTTTCCAACGAAAGAAGGTCTCTCAATCGCTTTGGGTTTAAAGTCGGCCAGATAAACCTTGTTGTTCTGCATGTTGTGAGTTCAGCCCATCTTAAGTTGGCTTAGGATGTGGTGTACTCATTAAGCAGCATTTTGACAGTTGCCATCGGGATGCTCGGTGAGTTCCGAACTATTGAAGTCCATTAAAGATGTACCTTTCCTAGCTAGCTCGTCTGCCCCGTATGCCCTTATGCCCAGGTATCCATATTAAACTTATGTCAAAAAACTTTGACATTTCGCCTAATGTAGCACGGCATTCTTTGGCTACTTTAGAGTTGATGGATACTTGCTCCATCGATTTGATCGCTGCTTGGCTGTCCGAGAAAATATATATTTCTCGTTTCTCAGAGATAACATTCTCTGAGAGCCATGTTCCAACTTGGTTAACCTTAATCGCCATCATTTCGGCTTGGTAAGCACTACAGTGATCTGGCAGCCTAAGAATCAAGGATAGCCCTAATTCTTTTGAGTAGACCCCAAACACCATAATTTGCCAACATAAGTATGTTCATTCAGCTAACTGAAATATTTGCTAAGTTATTCTAAACTCAAATAGCAAATTTTTACTAAATTCAAACAAATTTTTTTCAAACATACAAGTACACGTTTATTCTTAATGAAGAAAATTGAACATATGCACTTACACTCACGCGGCCGAGGTTCAAGCCTCCGGATAATGGTAATTTTTCGATTTAATTTAATGTTAATAATTATTTCACTTCAAAAATATGCTACACCCAAAAAATATTTAGGATAAAATTACGAATAAAATCTTTGTAGAAATACAAACAGAGACTATTCGTAGAATGAACAAATGTTTTGTATATAGTACAAACGTTTGTAGAGTTGGCCGCATGAACAAAAATTGTTGAATTCGTAACTTTGTACATTCTACAAACGCTAGTTTGTAAAAATCTATAATGTATAAATTTGTGAACTGAACGAACAATGTTTGATAATATACAAAGCGGTGGCAGCAGCGTTCATATATTTGTTAGTAACTTTTGTAGATGAAACGAATGCGTTTGTAAAATATACAAATTTTTCTTTGTACAATGTACAAACGGTCATTTGTATAATTCACAAAGTCGTTCGTAGGCTAAAAAGAACAAACAGCTTTGTAGAATATAATAATTGTTTTGTAAATAGTATGAAGCTTTTTTTTGGGTGTAGATTTCAGCAAAAACTAATCAAAATTTGCTATTTCAATTTATAATAACTTATCAAATATTTGCTTGAATTTAGTAGAAATTTGCTTTTGCAGTTTATAATAACCTAGCAAAATTTTAATTAAATTCAATCTAAACTGGTTAGCAAATTTTGATTATTTTTTGCTAGAATCTAGCATAATTTTGAAGTGGCTGAGATTCAAGTTTTGTTTAACCACAATACAAATTTAGCAAACAGTTTTCTCCGTGCAGTCAATAATTTTCTATGTTGTTTTCTATGTTATTTTCTCTCAGTCTAAAGATTTATGTTAAATTAAAACAAACCTATGAATTAAAAAAAAAATATTTTTCAATTAATAAATTTCATCGAATATTGTGTGGAAGGTGGGTGAAGGGCGTGGTCAATCTGAATAAACTAATTATATGATAGTTAAGTGAAACAAGTGTTTACAACTCGAGACGTTGCATGTTAATTTTTCATTTTGTATGGGAGGTGAGCGAAGGGCGTTGCAGATTTTGATGGAATTTTTATATAATTATGTGAATTTATTCAATAAAATTATTTCATTTCCTTTCTTATACTTTTTACAACTCGATTAATACATTTATACAATAATACTAAATTTTATTTATGTACCTTCAATGATTCTATCTACTTTTATGCCTCAACTCATAGACCTCGCTACACTGTGCTACATTTTATAAATAGGAAATTCTTCATAAAATCCACAAAAAATAATGAAATTATTTAATACTTTTCACAGAAGCTTTGCTATTTAAAATGCACTCTAAAACTTTGAAAGAAGGAGTAAAAACTTAAGCTATCCTCAATACAAAGTTACCTTATAAAAAACCATCATAACTTCTAATAACACGGCCGCGGTCGCAGATATTTCCTTAATTGTTTCGTTTGAAATCTTTTAAGCAGTGTTGTTATTAACTAGGACCTTGAAATAACAAAGGCCTGAACTCAAATTTTATCAGCTCAAATCCGAATACCGTTTATGCAATATTCTATATTTTTCTTATTATAATAATATTGACAATTAAAAAAAATCTCTTACTCTTTCAATTGCCATCAACAATATTTGCTGCGACAGCTGCCTGTTAGCCGTAAGAAATACAATGTCCAACTTTATAAAAATATAAATGTGCACAAAAATAACCCAAGCTGCTGGCTGAAGCCAGTGTGGGTGACCGATGCTGAGGGTAAGTTCGCCAAATATGAGTTATTGCCGATGCGAGTTGTTGCAACAGCAGCAACACAGACAGCAAACTAATTTATTACAAATTGTAACGCAGATGAAGCACTAGCGTTGGCGACCAATGAAGACCTTGAGTAATGAAATTTTAGGCAAAAATAAAAAATATCCATCTAAATAAGTACATAAATTTAAAATCCCTTTCAAAATTAAAATTGAACTTTTAACTGAAGACCTTGTTATCATTAATGTTGCAATGCTAACTTTAAAAGCTTCTGTCCAGCTGTTAATGTATACAATTATCTTTGGTGTTTAAGGCACTACAGAAGCTTTGATCGACAATCTGCCAGAATGCCACTTAGAAAAATTTTGCTAAAGCTATTTTAAAGGTTTCACAAAAAATGTCGCTGTCAAGTAATGACAGCTAAAAACGAAACAAAAAAAGTTAATCGCAAATCGCTTAACTAATCGCAGACAGACAAATCGTTGCCTAAAAAGCACGGTGTCGTTAAACACACGCTATGGTGACAAAGTCATGCATACATAAAAGCATACTTCAGACATACATACATGTGCCTACATGCACACCGACATGAGTTGATATAGCTGTTGGCAACAGATCTGGAGCATGTTAAAATTGCTGGCTGGCGTTTTGTTGCAAGTTTCACACAAAGTGAAGCAGGCAAGCCAAGAAAACATTAGGCAAAGACCAACATTTTGGAGCAGCACGCGATATTCGTCACCAACAACACCTTGCCAAGGCGCTTTACACAGGAAGTGCAATTTAAGAGCAACCTCAAGCTAGATATATCATAAAAAAATATTTATTTTGTTTGACGTTGAGCGGAGTTAATTAAAAGCTTAAGAAAATAGTCAAGATTCTTGCAGGTTATTTAACTGTAGATGCTGAAGTGTAATTATGAAAGATAAGCACAGCAGGTATTCGAATATGAGGGTGATATTTTTTTAATATCCGTTATTAAATTCTTAACTATTATCAAGCTGTAACTTCAAGCTGTCAAAGCTGTTTTGATTTCAAAACTGCGAAGATTTTTCAAAATCAATTATCCTTGAACTGTATTAAAAAAACTAAAACCGTTATTATTTTATCAAATTGTAGCGCAGCACACTGCGTTGAATGGGGAGAAAAATATAAAATACAAAAAGGTCTTACTTTAAAAAATGGTATGCCCAGCAAACGCCAATGAAAACTCAGAAAGACTTTTGTTTTTCTTATCTTTATCTTTATTAAAAAAGAAATGTAAGATATTCACACTTTATATATTTAACTCAAGAAAATTAAGTATTTTTGCAAGTGGAAATAAGAACAAAAATTATTTTAAATTAGGGATAGCTATACAAAAAACAAGTTCCAGAATTATTTGAAACGGTTTATGGATCACGAGAATTTTAAGGTTTGTCAAAATATTAAATTGCACTCAAAAAAATCTGATTCCCTTAAATTAAAAAACTGTGGCTTCAATTCATAAGCATGGGTTTTTCTATATTTTATAGAGGTTTCTCCTTAATGTAGAGAATTTTTACATCTTAATGTCATTGCAACGTTTTCAAAACCGCTTTTTAGTTTTGAATACAAGTTTTTTACTTAAATATAAGAAATGAAGGTGTGATAAAAGTTAAATTTCCAAAATATGTATACAAACAAAAATAATTTGAAGCAAAACTGTATTGATATCAAGCCCGCTTGCAACATTATACAGCATGACTTCTTAAATTCTGAACAAGACACAAGAATAGTAAAAGTTCTAATACTTAGATATATCATAAAAATACATGTAAGTTTTTTTTTGTGCACCACGAGTGATTTATTTTAAGGTTGCTTTCCTTATATTTCTAGAAAAAATGCTTTCAAATTATTTACAAAGTGAACGATTCTTAATGAAGCAAATTAAGCGACGATTATTTAACAACTGCGTTGGTCGAATGGATAAGCCCATACACTTACACTCACGCGGCCGAGGTTCAAGTCTCCAGATAGCGGTAATTTTTCAATTTAACTTAATGTTAATAATAATAATAATGTTTGTAGTTTTTCGTCAGTATAAAAATCATAATTCTCACAGGATGTTGTTTAAAATCGGCCATGGCGCTAAATGAAGCCCGATTATCTAACGATTGGGTGCTATTTTTCTAGATTTTCAGGAAATTTTTTTTTTTATAGTCCAGCACGCTAAAATCTAGCCCAAACACCTTCGTTACGTTATTAAGTTCATTCAATATTAAGTATTAACTGAAGCTATGTTGCAGTATACTACAAGAATACATAAAAAGGATTGTGCATTAGCTATCCTACATATTCTATTGTGAATGCGTGAAGCTATGATGCAGCAGATCATAATAATCGATCAAAAGCATTGGGTCTGTTCGGAAATGCATCACGATTTGCAGTATGCGCACAAATGGTATTTTTTAAGCGTCCAAATTGCAGCGTGAATTTTTTTTTTATGCGAATGATGAGTTACGCTTAATAAAAATATTACATTTCAGATTGTTTGACGTTTACAGTGCTGCAAAATGGGCCTTTTTCGAACATTTTGCTTATGCTTTTGCTTAATTTTGCTTAATTGTGCATTAGCTATCCAAACAACAAAAGTAGCAAGGTTTCATTGAACGGGTTGAAAATTATCACAAGATGCCAATTGTTTTAGGTGTAGATTTTAATTGCGAATTCAGACATGAATGTTCATAGGCACTTAAGGCAAGGCCGGTTCATATTTTTTGAATTTTTTTTAAAAAGTTAAAATATTAAACAACGATATTCAAACCTTAAAGGTAGATCTTGTTCAAATTGGCACTCAATAAGACGCTCTCTAGGAAAAAGGGCATGGGCGGTGTTGTTGATTTTGACTTTTCTATTTATCTGAAAAATAAAATATCAGATGATTTGGCTGAATAGTTTTTGTTTTTTCTACAACACCATGCCGAAAAAAGTAGTTTCGAGATAAATGAGTATGGTTAGGTTAGATTAGGTTTAAGTAACCACATAGATCAGATATTTGCTCCGTTGTGGTACCACACGGGATTGACTCTTCCTCTCCTAAGTGCTGTCGTGAAACCACCCTAAACTAATAATAAAAAGCAGTAGACGCTTAACGTCTACCTCCTCAAGATCCCGAAGATCATAAAAACAGAGGCTTACTAGATACTTCTGCCTTCTGCGGGCTAAAGCGGGGTATGAACAGAGAATATGCGATACCGACTCCTCCTCTTCCTCATCCCTGCAACTCCTGCAGAAGTCTTTCGCATGAATCCCCCATTCTAAAGGCATGCCTACCTATAATACAGTATCCTGTTATAACGCCTATCAGAATGGAGAGATCTTTCCTCGCCATTTGAGTGAGCTTCATCGTTCGTTTTTTAGTAAAACTAGGCCACAACTGTCTAGCTGTGTTAGAGGTGGTGCTATGCTTCCACCTGAAATTAGCCAATTCTGTGGCATGTTGCCTTAGAGCCAGCTTGCAAGACGCAAGTGGGATGCCTTATGTTTCTATGTCCGGCAGCAGCGTTGCCGCTGTACCTTCCCTAGCGAGCTCATCCGCTCTACAATTTACCGGAATGTCCCTATGCCCTGGTACCTAGACCAGATGGATGTCGAACTTATCAGCTATTTCATTAAGAGACGAGCGACATTTAAGAGACAAGGAACACACCTGCAAGGAACTTAATCGCTGCTTGGCTGTCTGTAAAAATGTAGATATCTTTAGTTGATATCTCACTATACCTCAGCCATTCCACATGTTCCGTTGAATATTTATTGAAGAGTATAAAAATTAGAATACAGAGATTGTAATTTTGTTTGACATATAAAACTATGCTTTTATGAATAAAGAGAATGCTAAAGTAATAAGGTTTGCTATCAGCAAGTTATTTCATTCACAACACCTTCCCTGAATAGCTTATATAGCAAATTTTGGATGTTACTCTTGCATTTCCTTTTAAAATTTAGGAATAACAAATTATAATTGACACAACGGAGAATACAAAACTTTCACAATAAATTTCTACTCAATGCCTAGTTTATTTAAAAAATGTTGAAGTTTCTGAACTGGAACAGCTTTGGTAAAAATATCAGCGATCATTTCTTTTGTTGGAAGATATTTTATATCAACTTCTTGCTCTCTATTTTCTCTCGAATAAACTTTGCTTTAAGATCTACATGTTATGTTCGCGAAGAACACAAATTGTTCACAGCTACTTGTATTGCGCCTTTATTGTCACAGCACAAAATCATAGTCCTCTTATTGTTTTGTCCGAGCTCGTGCTCAAGTTTTTTTAGCCACACGGATTCCTGCATCGCTGTCACCACTGACGTATACTCTGATATATATATATGGTACCCCAAGATATTGCGCCATGTTGAAGCAAGAAAACGTATCCTGTCGTTGAACGCCTATCGTCTAGGCTGCTAGCCCAGTCGGTGTCACAAAAACCAATTATTTCACCGTCGCACGATTTTCTATAGACAATACTCTTGTCAATGGTGCCTTTCAGGTATCTCATGATTCGTTTTACAGCCTCCCAGTGGGCCTTCCCTGGGTTCTATGCATATCTACTAAGAACGTTTACTGCGTAACAAATATCTGGTCGGCTGATCTGTGCTGCATATAGCAAGCAGCCAATCGCTTGTATATATGGCTTTCCAGCCATCAGCTGCTTCTCGTTGTCATCTTTGGGTGACATTTCAGCGGTTAACTTTTGGTTGCAATCCATTGGTGTTGATATAGGGTTGCACTCGCTCATTTTAAAACGACTCAAAACATCAGCTAAGTACTGCGCTTGATCTATTTTGATGGCATCTCTGGAACGAGTAATTCTTATGCCAAAGATAGACGAAGCCTCACCCATATCTTTCATCTTAAATCGTTGTGAAAGCTTCTTCTTTACGTTTGTGATATTGGCTAAACGATTGCCCAATATCAACACGTCATCCACATAGACTGCGGCAAATACCATGAACTCAGTTGATTTTATATAGTACACGCACTGATCAACCTCGCTTCTAATGAGACCAATGCTAACCAGCTCGTTGTTGAGGGTCTCATTCCATACACGTCCGGATTGTTTGAGCCCATATATAGATTTTAGTAGCTTGCATACTTTTCCTGAACCGTCATTAAAACCTTCAAGTTGGCGCATGTAAACCTCTTCCTTCAATATTCCGTTGAGATATGCGCTCACAGCATCCATTTGATGTACATGCATATCGTGCGTCACAGAAAGCGCCAGCAGGAATCTAATTGACTCATACCTTACTACAGGCGCAAACGTCTCGTTGTAGTCGATTCCTTCTCTTTGACAAAAACCTTTTGCCACCAATCTGGCTTTGTAACGAACAGTTACACCATCAGCGTCGTACTTGGTTCTGAAAACCCATTTTGAACTAATAACTTTCTTTCCTCTGGGAAGTTCAGTAAGAATCCATGTAGCTTTCAAAACCAATGAATCCATTTCACTTTGCATTGCTACTTGCCACTTGCATTCCTTTGCATTGTCGGATGCTTTTGCTTCCGCTACTGTCGCCGGATCATTTGAGACGAACTGCATTGCACAAAGGTTATATGTTGCAGCTTGCTTGTTGGCAATTCTTTCGGACCGTCGAATCATAACTTGGTCTTGTTGAATTCTACTTTCAACGGGAATCTCACTGTCATTACTGTCTTGAAATTCATCTTCATCACTCGTGGCATCGTTTGATGATTGTGGTAACATTTGAGATGAGGAATCATTACCACTTACACTCTCCGCTGATTTTACGTTCTCATCAGTGTTGCCATTAGAATCACTTATCAGTTCTTGGTAATAGAAATCAGTGGCATTCAGTGAATCTGAAAAAATTGAATTTTTAAACCTATTCTTTGACTCATTATCTTCAAAGAATACAACGTCCCTACTGGTGATAATGAGTTATCAGCATGGATCGTACATCCTATAAGCCTTACTCTCACTGCTGTATCCCATCATGATGCATTCTATTGGTTTCACGTCCAACTTCAACCGCTTCTCTTTTGGAACGTGTACCATTGCCAAGAAGTCAAAAACACGGAGAAATTTTAAATCTTGTTTTCGTCCGGTCCAGACTTCTTCAGGGCTACGCTCATTTTCACGGCATGTTACACGATTTATCAAAAACGCAGCTGTTGATGCAGCCTCTGCCCAAAAACGATGATCCAAGTTGCTATCAATCAACATCCATCGAACGCGCTCAATTATCGTGCGATTTATTCGCTCTGCTACACCATTTTGTTCTGGTGCAAAAGGCATGGATTTTTGGTGGATGATCCCATTTTTTGATAAAAAACTTTTAAAATTTCCATTGACGTATTCTCTTTCATTATCAGACCGCAAAATTTTTATTGATTGCCCGCTCTGATTTTCGGCCATATTTTTGAACTCTTTAAATTTTGCGAAAACATCTAATTTATTTTTAATTGGAAAAACAGTTACCCTACGGGAAAAATCGTCCACAAAAGTCACCAAAAATCTCGGACCAGCAAACGAACTTGTTTTTAATGGCCCAATGACCCAATGAGTGCACCAACTCTAACAACTTGCTCGCTCGTGTACCAACTTCTTTATTGGGTTTTCTTGACTGCTTTCCTTTTAGACATACGATGCACTGCATACTTTCAGCATTGTTGAAATTCATACCTCGGCTTGAATTCTTTAAAACGCGTAAATTTTTATCACATATGTGGCCTAGACGGCGATGCCACAAATTGTATTGATTATTTACAATAAGCGCTTTATTCTCCCTCATGTTTATCGTGGTTATCAAACGATAAAGATCATTGTGAACTGTTGCTTTTGCTATCATACATCTTTTTTTGTCAAAAATTTTGCAGTCGTCTTTCTCGAACACTACTTTGTTGCCAATTTTAGCCATTTGACGAACTGAGAGAAGGTTCGCGCATAAGCCAGGCACATATTCAGCGTTTTTCACTTTTGCTTCTAAGCTTCCATTTTTACTTTGTGTGAGCAAATTTACATCACCAGCGCATTGAACAACCATCTTGTTCTTATCCGCTACAATGATACTTTTACTCGACGCTTCATGAACATTTGATAAAATAGTTTTGTCATTCACGAAATGTCTGCTAGCATCCGAGTCCACATACCAATCGATCGAACAGTTATCTACCACATTCTAATTCTTCGGAATCTTCACTGCTGCCTGCATTACATCGTTTCTTTTTAATTTTTCGTTCATACCGGAAAAAGTTTTTGCAAAAAGTAAAGCGCCATCTTTTTGTTTTGTTGAATTTTTGCGCTTATTTTTATTTGGACAATTTCGCGAAATGTGTCCCAAGGCACTACAGGAATGACATTTAATTTGGCTTAGGTTTTTACCTTTTTTCATGTTATTGGTATACATTGCCGATTCATTTTCCGCTTGGCAGTCGAATTTTGCGTCTTGAAGCAACAGATTTTTAACACCATCCACAGTAAGTTTCTCTTTAGAGTTTTCAATAGCCATCACCAACGGCTTAAAATCATCGGGTAGTCCAGCAAGCATCAGCGATGCAGTAATTTCATCGTCTATCTTAAGACCTGCATTTTTTACTTTCGGTGCAGTCATCACTAACAGATTTATGTACTCCTGAATATTACTGCAGCTCTCCAATTTGATGTTGACCAGATGCTTCAGCAGCTCAACTTTCCTTGTGAGTCCCGTATCCTCGTAGGCATGCACAAGACAATCCCAAGCTTCTTTAGCTATCTTTGCAGTAGCGATGTGTGCGACATTACTAGGGTCCACCATCAATGTAATTTCAGCCAACGCACGCTCATTGGTGTCATGGTCCTTTTCATCAGCGACACCCTTTTCGACAACTTTCCAACATCCTTTGATGACAAGGCAAGGTTTAGCTTACCTTTTCCAGACATCAAAGTTCTTTCTACCGCGCAATCTTTCCAATGGGAAAGATCCGGTTGACGATGCAGAAGCCATTTTCAGCAAAAAAATTTGATTAATTTTTAAATTTCAATTTTTTTTTTTTTTTTTGACGCGCCCATAACCTGTTCAGTTGAATATTTATTGAAGAGTATAAAAATTAGAATACAGAGATTGTAATTTTGTTTGACATATAAAACTATGCTTTTATGAATAAAGAGAATGCTAAAGTAATAAGGTTTGCTATCAGCAAGTTATTTCATTCACAACACCACAGCTCTATAGATAGCCATTATTTCAGCTTAGAAGAGGCTGCAATAATCTGGCAGTCTAAATGAGGTTCTGATGTCCAGATCCGTTGAGAATACGCCTCCCCCAACTTTGCTGTCAAGTTTTGAGCCGTCAGCAAAAATATAAAAATATGCGCGCCAACTTGGCTCAGCGGCAGTTACCCGTCCCATTCTACTCTGGATGGGATAACTGTGTGAAAGCTGTTCTCGAATGAGGGAGTGGCAATAGTGCAATCGATGCTACTGGGAACTGCTCCTGCAAGATCGATAATGGAGGGATGACCTGTATGAATGTTAGTTTACTCCGAGGTTGCTCTCAGGCGAATGGCTGTTTCCTGCGCCATCCTTTTTCTCATAATATCAAGGGGTATTAAGCAAAGAACCGCATTAAGCGCTTCCGATGAAGTGGACCTAAGCACTCCGCTGATATATAGGGCCTCAGTTCTTTGTACTTTCCCTAATAATTTGCAATAAGACTGTGTTTTTAGTGCTGTCCACCACACACATACACCGTATAACAAGATTGGCCTCATTTTATAAATGAGTATAAAGAAAAGCGATTACTCTGAAGAAGTGAAAATAAGGTCAGAAAGACTTTGCCCTTGAAATATAAAAAAAAAATTAATTTCATACAAATGCTTGGCCTTGAATTATGCCGTTTTGATAAATACAATTTATCCATTAAATACAAAACACCACTAAATTATCAAACTTATAAAACTGCAAAAAAGCTTCGCTTCTCTCGTGTATCCAGCGACGCATCTGCTTCTTTTTGTTTCCTAAATTTTATCTGCCCCTTTTTATAAACAAAAAAGTAACAAAAGTAAAGTGTTTTATATGGTTCGATTTTGTCAAATTTGACTAATTTTGTATGAAAATATATCACAAAAAATTATATAGCATTAAAACAGACATGTGATTGAACTTTTTTATAAATAGTTTAGGCAAACCTCCCGGTAGCTATGAAATAATTCCGATAATAGCACTGCTTTGTCTCCTCTATAATGAAACCTTTGATAATCGATAGCGTTGAACAAGGCTAAAACGTATACAATATTATCATAGATTATCAATACACTTAACTTTTAGTTTACACACTTTTGTGATGAAAGAAATAAAAGATCACATTTATCCCTGCGAATCCTTCATTGTCGCAACAATTTTATTTTTTCTTCACATTCATCATCATGTGTAAAAATAATCAAATTCTAAACACAAAAGATTTAAAAAATATTTACTTACATTAAAAAAAAATAAAAGTGGCGATAGCAAGAAGTTATCGTAATAGATATCGTGATAAATCAATCGTAGAGACGATACATTTTGGCAGCTGCTTGCTTAAAAAAAGCAAACGAAACCATATCGCTTAGAAGATAATTGAAATGGATGGTTACGCCGCAATGTTAAAGAATTGTCAAAACTATATTATCAACGATACTCAGCTTACGTGTTAAGAGCCGTGTTTATTTAAAATTTACAATGTCATTGATTGATTCTTAAATTTTTTATATAGATATGTATTAACAGGCCCGTAGCCAAGACATAGGTATACGGTTAAAAATCTTGGTCTAAATTTTAGTACAGCTAAGATATTACTGCTTTTTTTAAACCTTGCTGTTTAAAATTTAAACTTTGCATATACTAACTCATATACTAACTAACAACTTCCGCGCACTGTGATAACGCCACAAGCCATCAAAGCCGTACAGAACCAAATTTGCCATCCGCTGTGCAAACAAAAAATCTTGTCGCGAGAGATGAAAACCAGCACAGACGATACGGTCGCATATCTTAAAAAATGATTTGGGATTCGAAGCATGCAAGCGACACACTAGGCATCTTCTCTTAGAGATATTGAAGGTCAATCGCAAGCGAAAATCGAAAGCACTGCGTCGAAAGCACGTTGAAAGTGTAAAGCTCCTCAACAAAAAAATGTTTTCTTAACAACCCGTGGATCTTTCAAAAAAACTTCACTCCAACTCAGACGAC
Organism: Dichetophora obliterata; assembly: GCA_963920525.1. Taxonomy (NCBI): domain Eukaryota; kingdom Metazoa; phylum Arthropoda; class Insecta; order Diptera; family Sciomyzidae; genus Dichetophora; species Dichetophora obliterata. The sequence goes on from OY986438.1 coordinate 107,381,974, forward strand.
GAAAACGTCTCAAACTTTGCTCAAAATCCTCGTTTCAAAATTCATTTCGTCTGCTGAAATGACTATTTTGCAGCCCAAACCTAAGCCCACTGGATTTGAAATTGTGGTCCATCTTAGAGGCCATCTCTTCTTCTTCTCGACACTCCAATATCAAGCCTTTAAAGCCCGCACTTATTCGAGAAAATTCGAGTGGCAAACTTCCTGAAGCATGGCAAGTGCTGGAAGGCAAGTGGGGTCCATTTCAAATAAGTTGCTCTACGATTGACAGAGTGACCCAATAAAAAGAAAAAAAAAGTTTTGAAAAAGAATCATTCCTTTACATTTTATGGCAAAAAAACTGTATATCAAAATATTTTCAGTTACGAGTACTAAGTAAATAACTTCTGTAAATATAGGTACTTTGTGTCTTTTAATAATTTTCTAAGTATTTAGAAATTTATTTGTTTTTAGCAGGTGCTGAGGACTTGTAAAAAGTTTGTGCTTTGTCACCACCATCAAAAATGCTTGATCTATTATTATTCATATTTTCATAATTTTGATTACCCGGAATTACAGAAATTCTTAAGCTTCTAAGTACCTGACTGCAAAATGTTCAATATAATTACCGACATTAAAAAAATGTCACAACAGAACAATTGACGGAAAGAGAATTACTGACAAATTGTATATCTTTAAAACGGAGGAAACGATTTCGTATGCAAATGTGTTGAGAGCACCATCGGCTTCAAAGACATATTTTGCGGCTCTTAAGAGGCTGCAAACAGAGATTACGTTGTTGACGATGATCAGTGATGATGGTTATGAAGCTAATATGTGTTTTTAGAAATTCCAACATGATGATGATGAGCATCATAATCATAACTTTTATACCGGTGGTTTATAACCGGCAAAACATCTTATGGCAATGCCTGAGAGAATCTGAGACAAAACAAATAAATTGACACAAGAGGCGGAAAATATCAAATAACTCTAAGTAAGAAACACAACAAAACACAGATAGTCCAATAATAATATACCACCAAAAAACAAAATCACTTAAAAGTGCGTAGGCAAATTTAGGCCATATATAAGTTATTCACATACTTCATGATATACATATAAATTATGGATTTTAAAAACAATTTGTTATCACAATGTTTTGTTGTTGTTGTTGTTGTTTGTTAAAAGGTGGCTTGGAAAGAGAAAGATGTTTAAAATGTCTTTAAAGTAATTTTTGGTCTGTGGCTTTACTGATCATAGTTAGAAAAAAAAAAAACAATCGTTTTGTTTCAATATATTCAAACCTTTTGAGGTCAGTCTTCAATTGTGGCTCATCAATTAATTTTTTATGGTGAAAAAATAAATTAACTTCAACGCCTACATGCAATGTTGATAGACATTTGGAGATTAGCTGCCAGCAATTGTTTATATCATACACAGGCTCAATGGCTTAAAAATAATTATCAAAACTATTATACCTGAAATTAAAAATATATGAATTGGTTGCGTGGATAAGTTAACTTTGAATAACTTTTTAATACATCTTCTGACATTCCTTCAAAATGTTGATGTATATGTATATGCGTCATGGCAATTGGCCAAATGAGAAAAGTAATGCCACTAGATATTTACATCAGAAAAGATACGTAAGCATAAATATTTTTTAATTATAGTTGAAAGTTTTAGGTCAATTGAAATTGCGATAGATTTGAAGACTTTACTCTAAATTTTAGTTGCGATCACTCTCTTAGCTTGTCTATTAGTTCGATTTTATAAAAAATATCTGATTGGATCTTATCAGTGTGACTTCAGGCCTAGAAAGTCTACTATTGATCAGATTTTCACGCTACGAAAAATCTTAGAGAATAGCCAAGAAAAAGAATCGACACCCACCATCTTTTTGTCGATTACAAAGCCGGCTTCGACAGCCCAATAAAGAATCATCTATACTCCACCATGTCTGAATTTGGTATACCTGCAAAACTAATCTAAGCAACACCAGCAGCGCAATAAGAATCAATAAGGACCCAATCATTTATTGCCAAACGAGGATGGCCAAACGACAATACCTCCTTCGAGGTTGTGAAGAACTTCATTTATCTGGGATCCAGCATTAATTCAACCAACGACATCAGCATTAAGATCAAACGAAGAATAACTCTTGCCAACAGGTGTTACTTTGGGCTCAGTAGGCAATTGAGAAGCAGAGCCCTGTCTCGACGAACGAAAATCACGCTCTATAAATCGCTCATCATGCCCGTCCTACTTTACGCATCACAAACCTGGACGCTGAGCAGCTTAGATGAAAAGACTTTAGGAGCATTCGAGAGAAAGATTCTTCGTAAGATCTACGGACCAATCTGCGTCAATGGCGAGTACCGAATACGGTGGAATGATGAACTGTATGAGCTGTACGCTGACATCGACATAGTCAAGCGCATTAAAATCAAGCGGCTTCGCTGGCTTGGTCATGTTCAGCGCATGAAAGACGATGCACCAGTGAAGAAAACATTCGATTCGGTACCCAGCGGCGGTCAACGCAGAAGAGGACGACCGCATCTTCGTTGGAAAGACCAAGTAGAGGACAACCTGACGAAGCTTGGAATTTCCAACTGGCGCCAGCAAGCGAAAGACAGAAATGGCTGGCGCAAATTCTTAGATGAGGCCAAGACCGACATACGGTTGTAGCGCCAACTAAGTAAGTAAGTAAGTAATGTTTTACTGCGATTTATTCGCAACAAACATTTTTATGGTTATTTTTGTAATATTTTTGGAATATGTAAGCATTGATGTCTATTATAAAAATGTAGTTCCAGGGACCCATTACATCTGTATACTATAGTCTTAGCGTTGAAACAGTAGAAAGTAATCTGTCAGACGAAGCTGTCATTGCAAAAAAATAAAATTATTTTAAAATTTGACATAAGTTTTTGCGACCAAATTAAGAATTAATTTATTTATTTATTTATAATATTTAATTATTTAATATCAAAGACCGTGATTGTCTACGGCAAATATACTTTGAATCAGTAAGAAATATTTTCTGCAACGTACATGTACGTACATGATTGTAAATAAAAAAAAAACCAAAAAAATACTGCGAAAAATTCGATTTACTACGTTTTTTTCAAAATTTACTGTGATTTGCAAATTTTAAGTCCGAACCCTGCTGATGACATTTATATCATCGGCCATAGCACGCGCGATGTTAGTGCAGCACTCTCCAGATTAGAAAGAGAGTCAAGTCGAATGGCGCTGTTAAATTAATAAACGCAGAAAGAACGCAGCAAATTTAAGTAAGAAACAATTGAATTAAATTTACATTAAAATTAAATTGAATCTAACTTCTGATGTGTAGAGTAGCAACACATTCAGAGAAAAACATCGTGAACTAATGTAGCGCTACCATTACAGTTCACAACAGTTATCTGCGCTGAATGCGGCCAAAGTTATAGCACATAGTCGGGACCGCTACAAAAATGCGCGCTGTTAAAACTTTAAAAGAGTTTTTCACGAAACAAAGTTTTTTGATCGCCCGGGTGTTTAAAAAATTCTATCAAGCCGAGTGTAGTTTTTTTAAGTTTCCGATTAGAAGTACTTTTACCAAATTTTGTTTCAAATGACTTCAAGTGGCGTTAGCAATACACCTTTTTTTAGGTAAAAAATATAGCAACTAAAAAAAACTCTTTTTTGTTTAGTTTAGAGATTTCAATAATAACATATCTGTGGTTACAAGGAATAATGACTAATCTCCAAATTGTCGTAAAAAAGCGATATGGAATTTACTTTATTGCCAATTTTTTGAAGTATGCAGATATCCATTTTTTGCCCAGAATTGATCATCACTTATGTATGCATGTATTTTGTTTGTAACGGTTCATATATTTCAAAAAAATGGGATATAGTTCGTGCAACTCAAATATCGTTTTTTACGATACTTTGAGTTTAGTCGTTATTCCTTGTAACCACAGAAAGACCTTGTGACATATAAAAAAATTTGAACGATTGTATTTTATTTTGTTATAAATAAAAGTTCCCGAAATAAACCTTGAAAATTCGACCGGAGCACCAGACTACTTCTTGAATTGGTGTCAACAACTCTAAGTGGCGTCTTCGAGATCAAACAAAGTGTAACACTTGGCAACAGATCAGTGCACGGACTTGAAAAAAGTTTTTAGTGGCAGATTGAAAAATATTATGGCAGATTTAATACTTCATATTAGAACTTAATATATCTTTTATTAAAAACAAAATATACATAACACAGCTTACAATAACAAAAATAGTATATATTCAACATAAAAAACAAAAATAGATTAAAAATGAACCAACTTTCTGTCAATAAAACAAAAAACAAAACAATATGAAACAAAACAAGTTTAGGATCAGGACCATAATTTTATTTTAAGTATTTGTTTTTAACCACTATTCACAATTTTACTTTCTAGTGATATGTTTATTAAAAGTATTTCATAGAGAACAAATTCATCAAACAATTTTATGATGGTGGAAATAGTGGTAGATTTCAAGCCTTCGGTGGTAAAAGTTGTAGATATCAAAATGTTGATAGATCTACAACAATAGTGGTAAAGTTCATGCCCTGCAAAAGATATTACTTTAGGCTCAGTAGACAATTGAGAAGCAGAGCGCTCTCTTGACGAACGAAAATCGTGCTCTATGAAACGCTCATCATGCCCGTCCTACTTTATGCTTCACAAACCTGGACGTAGATCAGTTCAGTTGAAAAGCGTTTAGAAGCCATCATGAGAAAAATCCTTCGCAAGATCTGCGTTCCACGCTGCGTCAATGGCGAGTACCGAATACGGAGGAATCATGGTGTATGAAAAAGAGGTGTTAGTAAGTTTTTGACAACATCATGAATTTCTTTGCTTCTGTCAAAAAATTGTGAGTGAAAGAGCAGAACTGTTGATAGTATTCAAATTGTGTTATTTGTTTGAGTTGCTAGATGATGTGCTATAGTTTTTATAGTTTATTGTGCGAATTAAGTATAAATAAATATTTAATGCAATTAATTGTGCTGTGTTTTGTTGACAAAAAGTTATTGCAGTTGTCTTCGCCGATTTGCCAAGTTCGTCATTGAATGTTTTGGCCATTTTATAAGAAACGTGCGCTGGAAGGTGCCGCCAACATGAAGCTTTCGCCAGCATGCAAATTGTCTTGCATTCACATCGTCTGCTTCAAGAACATATCGAATGCCATGAAAGAATGTTCAATGCCTCAACTGACAATAGCTATCTAAAGAAATGGACAAGGCATTGAGTTTCGATCGACTGCACGTTAGCTAAAGTTGAAAAGCAGCAGTCCGAAGACTTTTACTTTACTTTATTCTCACTTTAATCTTACTAAAAATCTTGTAAACTTGCAGAAAGACACGAATTTAACAAAATTTGTTTGCATTACAATTCACCATCAGCCGTTTTTGACAAGAGCGGGGAAACATAATTTTCTCATTTTGAGAGAGAAATGTCAAACTCACTAACACCTCTATTTCTTACACCATGGGTGAAATGATGAGCTTTGCACCGACATCGACATAGTCAAGCGCATTAAAACCTAGCAGCGGTTTTCATGTTCAGCGCATAAAAGACGATGATCCAGTGAAGAAAATATTCGATTCTGTATCAAATGGTAGCAAAAGAGGACGACCTCTTCTTCGTTGGAAAGACCCACGTAGTTCATGTTCTTCGTAATGTTTAAAATGCAACTAACTCTGATATATTAAAAGATAAGTTTGTATTGATGTCATTGAAAATAGTATAGAAGAAATCACAAATTTGTGATTTCAAATGATTTTTTAAAATAAGTTTTCCATGAGTTAGTTTTTCTGCTTAAAATAATAACGTGCATACAAATCATGAAATACTAGTTAACCCTTTAACTTCGAAGGGTATGAAAATAGATCCCCCTCCCATACGATTTTTAGCTCAACTCGATATCACCTTTCTCCCCTTTAAATAGTTACACTCTATCGCGGGACACCCTGTATAATCGAGCTTAATGGGAAAAAGGTTATCAACTTATGTATATCGAACAAACGAAAGCCATGAGATCAAATTAAGTTAAATTTATTAAATTCAGGTTAAATTAAGTTTAAAATAAGAAATAGATTAAAAATTTGGTTTAAAAAAATCAACAAAAATTTACAAAAACTCAAACTAAAATCTAAATACAAGTGGCGCGTGGGCTAGACAGATATATGAGTCGATACTTATCAAAGTCGCCTAAGTCTATCGCTCCAAATTTTTCGCTTTTTTTGTTCAACGCACGGATGTTTTAAAAATAAATATTTTAAAATGAAAATTATCGTTATTGTCCTTTATTTGGTAAAAAACACGAAAAAAGTTAAAATTTTTTCAAAATTTCCTAAGGCCCTATGATCGTACAAATCACAAATTCCTTAGTCCCTTGCAGTCAATCATTTGGCTTTATTTTCTCATAAGATTTAAAAAAAAAAATATTTTCATCAGATTCTTCGTGATTATTTCGTGATTAATTGCAAGAATAAAAAATGTTTTATTGGAAAAATAGTCAGAAAAGTATAGAGTGGTATAATAAATCTAAGAAAACCTCAATTCTGAGTTTTTTTTTGGTGAATTTCGAATATAAACACAAGCACACAAAAACTTAATTGATTTTCATATGCTTTCATATCATACGCGCTTAAGTGCAACATTTAATCTGATATATTTCAAGTCCACGATGGTTTTCTTTTATGAATCTTCTGTTTTATGTCTTATACCGATGTGTTGAAACTAGTTTACAAATTTTTCAACAAAATAATACAACGAATTTGCACAAATGTAAAAACCTTAATATCCCAAAAACGCTTTATGTGTGACTAAGGTGACTTTAAAAAGTATCGACTCATATAGCTACTGTAGGAAAAGGATAAAAACACACATCGTGCCAATTTTGGGCATCTTCTCACCGTTACTATCTTATCTTTCTTTTTATATTGGCTGCGGAAGATCTCAAGCTTGTTTTTGACACTTAACCCTTGCAGTTGATTTGAGCAATGTATTGGACACGTCAGAGAGTAATTTTTATTTGCATTTTGCAACGCCTTTTTTTTAAATCAAATCATTTGGTTCTATGAAAAAAAGAAGAACCAACATGATAAAAATAAATTTAGAGAGATATTTAACATTACTGCATCTTTATGTAAAACGTAACGAAGGCTGAACGTGGCGCAAGACACAGAAAGCAATACATTTTCCCATATCAAAATATTGTTTCTTTCACGACGTTCAGCGTTCGTTTCGTTTTACGCAAAGATGCAGTTCAAGTCAGTCGGATTTTTCATTTTGTGCCGAAGAAAAGCAAAAAAAAAATTGTTTGTCTATTTTATAACAAAAAAATAAACCGGACAAAGATGAAATTTATCTTTTTAATGCTTTTTTATCTTTTTATGACTTTTACCAGCGCAACCCGAACTCGATTGTGATCGTTAAATTCTCTTCTCGATATGATAGAAATCGAGTGCTCAAAGCATTTGGAGATTTTCGCAGGAGAACTAAATCAGCTGTCAATCTGAGAGATGTAGGTTTTGCTTTGAACAATAACATCTACATACACGAGAGCCTGAATGCTGAATGTCGCAAACTTCTGCAAGCTGCGATTGCTTGCAAACGCAATAAAAGCATCTTTAATGCGTATACTTTTCGTGGATCGGTGTATATTAGACCGGAAAAAATGCAGACAGCTTTATTATCAGTATTGTGGATGATCTACCTAGTTCTTCTCCCAACGCCAGCTTGGATTCTATGGCACCTGGCAGCTGGCAGTTAATATTTTATTTTCTATTTTTAATTTGAACTATATAAACTTTTTATTTTTACACTTTACCTTATATTTTCAACCCTCTTCTCTCTTTTATCCGTCTTATCTCTTTTACTTTCATTTCTTCAATTGTTTAAATGCGTTCAGTGTATTATTAATTTTATTATCTTTATTCTTTTAATATGACAGTTGTAAATAATGTTGTTTTTGGCGTTAATGACAATCAAAAGACTGTGATTGAAGTTATGTGTAGGCAGCATGCAGGTTTAAAAATCGTACATTTCAATGCTAGAAGTTTAAATGACTTTAAACTAGATTACGCGCGACATTTTTTTGTGGAATCTTCTGTTGATGTCATTTGTGTCTCGAAAACTTGTTTCATGAGGACATAAATGACTCCTATCTAAATTTGAAAAATTTCAAACTTTTTTCGAAAAGACAGACGAGACAAGAGAGGTGGTGGGGTTGCTATCTATTGTAAGGAATATTTAAATGCTAATTTTCTAGGTAGCTCAAGCGAATCTGATATAGAATTCTTAAACATTGAAATTTTAGGCAATGGTATTAAAGTATTTATTTCATGCATTTATAATTCTAACGGCAACTGCAATTTGGTCCCGTTTTTCACCTCATTGTCGAATTTTGCTATTAATTATGAACACTTTATTATATCTGAAGACTTTAACATTAATCTACTTCAACAGGACAATCTTTCCAACAGCTTTCTCGACGGCATTTCTGAAGTTGGTCTTACTGTTGTTAACTCTGTTATGCCCACTAGGTTTTCAAACAACTCTCTGCAGAGCCTACTAGACCTCTTTATGGTATCTGATGCTTCGTCTATTTTGCTTTTTCATCAAATCTCGTTTGTATCTGATCACGACCTCCTCTTCTGTGCGCTTAATATCTGCCTTGCACCTGTTGTACCGGTCAGTTACTTTTCATACCGTGATTTTAGGTCCATTTACAGCAGCTATTTATACAATGATTTGTCAGTAATAAACTGGTCAGATTTTTATTGAGAAAATTAATACTCTTTTTGACACTCATGTTTCCTTACGTAGGTGCCGCGTAATGAATAAAAGTTGCCCCTGATTTACGCAGACGGTTATAGTAGCATTAAAATATCGGTCGAAGACATATCGTAAATGGAAGCGTAACCCAACTGTGCTCAATTGGGATGAGCACAGAAGAGCCAGGAACGAAGCTTCATCTGCTGTTAGACTTTCCAAGTCAAACTTTTTCAAGTCCAGACTGAACCCTGCTCTACCTTCAAAACAGCTATGGAGAAACTTAAAAGGTATTGGAGTTTGCAACAAGGACAGCGAAGCCTGTAATATAGATCCTAACCATTTGAACGATTATTTTGTTGCTACCTCTACATCGAATGGTTCGCATGCCATCGTTGATGATGAAAGTGATAGTTATGATTTGGAATCTCCCAACGAATTTCAATTTAAGGCAGTAGGTGAATTGGATGTAGCTCGATGCACTAGCAAAATAAAATCAAATTCTGCAGGGGAGGATGGAATTTCAATAAGATTTGTTAAGCTGATTTACCATATGTCCTTAGCCCGCTTGCCCACATAATAAACCATTGCTTTACTACATCGTATTATCCCCAGGCTTGGAAAGTGGCGACTATTATCGATGTTGCAAAACAACCAAACCCATGCGGTCCATGTGATTTCCGCCCAATAAGTCTTCTGTCCTCGATATCCAAAGTGTGTGAGGCGCTTATGGCCGAGCAGATATCCCGCCACTTGAGCCTTTCCAATCTCATGTCGCACCTACTGTCTGGTTTTCATCCTGAGCACAGTTGCTCTACTGCTGTGGTCAAAGTACTTGATGACATAAGAGTACCCTATGATTCGGGCGATCTGACACCGTTGTGCTTACTAGATTTCTCTAAAGCTTTCGACACCGTCAGCCACTCTATCCTCTGCAGAAAACTTTCCCAACATTTTAGGTTCTCTAAATCCGCAGTCCGCCTCTTAAAAAGCTATTTGATAGGTAGGTCTCAGAGAGTTAGGGTGGGACATAATTTATCTCTTTTAAAGGGCACATCTAGTGGAGTACCTCAAGGCTCAGTACTTGGTCCGTTGGTATTCACCATGTTCATAAATGACATATTTAGCAAGTGTCACCACGTCTCAATGCATGCATACGCTGATGACCTTCAACTTTACTTGTCGAGGCCAATAGGTCTAGTTAAAGATTTATGCGCTAGAGTCAATGAGGACTTAGCCGTGATATCAAATTGGGTTGTTGATAACATGCTCATGCTGAAACCCTCGAAATCTTATGTATTGCCAATTTAAAAAAAAAACGTTCAGCAATGAAGACCTGCCTCCAATTTTGCTTAACAACGTGAAGCTTAAACTAGTTTGTAAGTTCACCAATCTTGGATTTAAAATAAACTCTTCTCTATCCTGTGGTGATCAAATCAGTTCTTGCATAAAAAAGTTTACTATGTTCTTCTAAATCTGCGGATGACATCAAGCTTTGTGCCTCAAGAAACTAGAAAAAAACTGGTTTTGCAGCTGTTGATGCCAGTAATAACTTACTCGGAAGTCGTATACTGTCACCTCGATTCTCGGTCGTTGCACAAGCTTTTAGTTGCCTTCAATAATGCATCCCGGTATGTATATGACTTAAGAAGGTTTGATCATATATCTGTCCACAGTCGAAAATTGCTTGGTCGTGACCTACAAAGCTACCTTGAAGCTAGACACACTATTTTTCTACACCGAATCATTTACACACAAAAACCATCGTACCTTTTTGAAAAGATAGAGTTCTGTAGGTCAAGCAGAAACATGAACCTTATGGTCCCTAGATATAACTTTGTTAACTCCAGTAGATTGTTTTTCGTCAGTGGTATAAGATCATGGAATTAATTGCCGTTCAATATTAAAAGTGTTTCCAATCATAAGAAATTTAAGAATTTAATCCTTGAATACTTCTCTTAATTTTTTCTTGTTTCTTCCTTTCTCGCCTGTACTTTATCTATCTTTAATTATACGTCTATATCCTGTTTTTAAGTCTACATTATTATTTTTGTTTTTGTTTTGTTCTTGCTATTTTTAATTAATTGATTCAAAATAACTCGTAATTAATTATTAGGTTTTAATTTAATTTGATGTTATTTTTTATGTTCTTTATGTTGTTATCTCTAATGTTCATAGCGGCATGCAAAAGATTTCATTTTATATGTCAACAACTTTTGTTAAATAAATATCGTAAATATCGTAATGATAACAATTATAATGAGGGTTTAAAAAACAAAGAATCAAGGGATTAAAAAAAGATTTTTTGTCGAAAAGGAGCAAAACAATTTTTTTCGTAAAAGCTTGCAAAATGTAAGTAGCGCAGGTAAAAATCAAAGGTATGTTTTTTCATCTTTTTAGGACCTAATTGATAGGGAATATTACCTCAAAAAAATTATTTTCTTCTTAGTTTTTAGGCTAGCCATTAAGAGGGTTAATATTTGATCGAAACTTTACGAGTGACGAATTGAGAGAAACGTTAAGAGCAATGCATTAAAAATACATTCCGTTTCAAATTTTTTTTCTCCAATTCGTACTGTATGCGTCAGGCATGAATTCAATGGGGTTTAGGGGGGTTCAAACCTCCCTCTTCCCCCCGAAATTCTTGAAGAATTTTTATTTAAATGTGATGTACTGGTGGTTATTATTTGGGCTAAGGGTACCAAAAAGAATAACGTTGATTTTTTATAAGTTATTTTATATATTCGCATCCCTATGCTGCAAGCCTTGGTAGCTGTTTCTATTGGTAATGGATTGAATTTTGTTCCTGTTTTTGGTTATGTTTCGTGCGATATCGCGCCTTTAGCTGTAAACAGTAATACATACAACTGCAACCTGAAGTCACAAAAACAACACATATTTCGGATAAAATAAACACTGCACAGTGAGCTTTATTGTAATTTTTAAACGCGATCCTTCCAGTTTCAGTGACTTCAAGCGAACGCTCATTTTCTTCCCTACACAGATTAAAAACGTGAAGCAAAACAAGTGAATACCGATTAGACGGGTTGGCATTATTGAACGTGCATCATTACGTGCGAAAATGTAATCGAAATTATGTCGAAAAAACCAAAAAAAAATTAATTTAATTTTAGAATTGAAAACACATTTGATTTAATAAATATACTGTGCATCAGGAAGGGAAATAACCGGATCTTCTGCCAGTTTTCTGATCTTCTGAATGTAAAAGTGCTACTGTGATTTGAAGTTTCGGATCTTCAAATGCATTCAAAGATTTTTTTATCGCATACAAATTAATCTTGCCATGACACTTGTAACACTAAAACTACACAGTCTTGAGGCTCTTAAAATTATATGGGTGAGAGAATTGCGGTAGTATTTTTATTGGAAAAAATTGTAGTAGTTTAATCTTTTTGCAATAAACAGTTCGAATTCATATGAATTTATTTTATTCAAAAAGAAACAAAGTGTTATATATTCTCGATATAAGCAAACAAATGCTTTAAAATACTTTATATTTGACTTAAATGCTGGTTTACCTCTCAGCTATGCATATATAAGGTGCGTTTCATATTTATAACCCAGCCCCATTATGTTGATATATTTCACTCTTACGTTTCCGATTTGTTATATTCTAATCTAGTTTACGTCATCTCTGATGAATAGTGCCGTCTACAACACTGTAGAGCAGTTTACTAGAATTTTTGAAACAACATCGCATAACAAAGTGCGCGCTTGCACGGGTATCACAAAGATTTCTGATGAAGCCTTTAGCACGGCCGAAATTGCAATAAAATCAGCTAGTGATTTTTTCCTTTTCATTTCGAAAAAAACTTTGTTGTTGTTGTTGTTTCTTTGGAAAGATTCGTTAGTACAATTAATTGTTCTTACTTTGACCTTAAGCTCAATAAACGATTTTAAACTATCAAACAACTAGAATTTGTATTTAAAATCAAGTATGATTTAAACTATCAAACATTTAGAATTTGTATTTAAATCATATAAAATCAATATAATTTCTTAATTTCTTTTAACTTAAACATCCTATTTTTTAATATAAACAATTTCATTGTACAACAAACATATAATAGTAATAATAATCTATACTATTATATAAAAGGAGACTCGCGAAATTGATCCAGAATAAGCTCGGTAACCGCTGAACCAATTTTGATAATTCTTTTTTTATTCGATTTCTATGATAATATAGATTGTTATAGCTTACCAAGTTTTTCGAAAAATTTATTTTTTAATTATTACAAAATCACGCATTTTATTTGATGCTTTCATTCAACCAGCAGCACAAAATAACAGCAAACAAAGCTTTTCTCTCTTTGTCGCGAGAGCTTCTCTCAATATAACACGGCCGCCATGTTGTGTAGTTAAGATTGATTCACTGATAACCTTCAGAATGTTTTTGTGTGATTTAAAATAATGTTAATCAATTGCAAAACATGCTGAAAGTCAAGGTTCATTTATAAGGTTGTGTCACTTGAGAGAAATGCACTCTTTTTCAGCCTTTGCTCGAACTGTCACTGTGCTTATCTTTGTTCTAAGCATTCATTTTCTTCATTTGTTTTCATTCATTCTGACAGTTCGACCGAGCTCGCTCTCAAGTGCCACAACCTTATAATGAGCCTTGCTGAAGGTGATCAGTGAATCCAGCTTTACTTTCATTGAGATTCTTGCTTTCATACATTGTTGATTAATTTTCTTTGCAAATGTTTTGAAGGGAGTTGCCAGAATTAAGTTATAAACATTAAGTATGTTTTGCAGCCTTGCCAGCCGCTTTTCCCCACTTGAGATTGTGTTAGTCTATCTATCTATCTATACAAACATATAAAAGCGTTGTAACACTGCACAGATGTTTGGCAATCACGCAAGAACCACTCAACCGATTAACACGATATAGGTATCAAACGATTTGTTATTCCAACTTAGTCGTAATATGCTATGTTAGATTTGCCACGTCTACTTTTCATGCCCACTTTTTGCAAAACATGCTATATTTCAGACAATTTTGGTCGTATGAGACTAAGATTTGGTAATCTACGTTGCATGGTTACGTTCGCTAACTTTACTAAAAATGGACATGACCCACTTTAGATAAGTCCACTTTCCGGGGGATAAGCTTGGAGTAAGGCAAAGCGCACTAGGTTTAAGCTCAATTGGGCTGAAATTCTGGCATTCTATTGTTTCGAGTATGAGATGGTTTAAGTAAAAAAATTTAGCCACACCCCCATTACCGCCCAGAATTAAACGAAAATGGTATATTTCGAACGGTTTTGGTCGTATTAGACTAAAATTTTATAATTTAGTTCATACGGCTACTTTCGGCAATTGTACTAAAAATGGCGAATATATAAATTTTTGTTTAACAGCGTAAAAATTCGTAGTAAGGTGGTCAGCGGCAGGACAACGTCTACCGGGCAATACTATACATCAATAAGAATGCTGTATATATCAGAAAAATCTGATCGTCATGCATTGACGTTTCAAACAGAAACGTCTAGCATGTGTTTTGTTCGAAGGTCAATTTACACTTTTACAAATTCACAAAACGATCATAAAAATTTCATTGAATTGGGTCAGGACAAAGTCTACTATAACTATAACGTTAACTATGAATATATAGGATTAAAACATAGATTTATGTATATAACTCTAGAATAGTTTGAAATATTTGAAATATTTTTCACAAAATTATTTTTTAAGCTTTATTTGAAAATGTTTTTCACATAAATTAGTTTTTAAGCTGTAGAACATTGCAAAAACAATAACAGAAGCATTTTAGGCAAAATAATTATTCATCAAAAAATCATAGAGTGGATAGGTGGCCAATGGTTTTTAATGATAGACACTGTTTGTGTCAAAAAGGATTAATTTTTGCAAATAAATTATGTTATATGAAAGAATAAGAAAAATGAAAATTAAAAAAAAAATTAAAATTGAAAATAAATATGTACAACAAAAGTAACTCTTAGCCTATTTTTGAGTACAAGTTGGATATTTAGAGGTTCTTTGAAAACAACATAAAACATTGTATTGGTGAGGTAACAGTAAACCTTTTTTCATTTTCCCAATTTAGTTAATTTAACTTTCAAGCAAAGAAAATTTGATGAAAATCGATTTGAAAATGGCGGAAATGTTTGCTTGCTAAATCAAAACATGAAATTTCAATCGTTTTTTTTCTCATTCTGAGGCTTAAAAAAATTAGTTATACTGAGAAAATCTATAGTTTTGAGATATCGCAATGATTTTAATTTCATAATAACAGGTTTTTTAGAACATACCTTATATCCGTACAAAATATTTCCGTAAAGAAAAGATTTTAATTTTTACCGTTACTTCTATTAATAAACGACTGTCCATACAAAAATGCATTGTTGTGCATTGAAAAAGTCAATAGTTTTTGAGATATCGGCATAGTTGGATGTCATTATAACGGTATTTTTTTTTAAATTTAAGAATATATTTATTTTCAGAATATATGTAAAAAATAACAAAAAAAAAGAAAACCAGGTAAATTTATGTCATCATAACATTTACAGTTTAAATAAAATATTCAAATAAAATTAAGTAATATTTTAATATTTATAACATTTTTACATAATCAAACAAAACAAACACAATAATTTTTATATTTAGAATTTGATTCAATATAAATTAATACTTAAATTTTAAGATTTAAAATTTTTTACATGGTATTTAATATTTTTATCGCAGGCGAAGCAGCGGGTATTTGCTAGTTTTATATAAATGTGGTTCTTTCGTGTTTTGACTTAGTGTAGAAAATTTGGTTCTATTGATGTGTTTTCACAAATAAAAGACTTATTATTATAAATTGAAGACCAGATATAAACAATTTACTATCAAATTGAGATTCAGCGCACATACATGAAGAACCACGTAAAAATAAGCCCCAAGTCGTCTTTCTTTATACAAACTACTGTTCTAATAAATTCTAATTATTTTGCTTATAACTTGATTAAATTAACTATGATTTTTTAAAGTTTTTAAATTCCTTTCTTTTAGTCATCCTGCTTTATGCAAATTCACCCTTTTTTGGGTTATGCAAAAAAGAGATAATTTATATTTTTAATATTTTAAAATTTGAATATGAAATTTGTATCAAATTGAAATTTTGTATTGACAATACACAAAGAGAATAAGATAAGATTGCCAAAATGGATTCCTATTTACAACTTTTTGGTATTAGTATTGGTGTATTTACTGAGGTTGGGCTTATTAAATATTTGTACAAACAATCATAAGGCTAAGGCCACACTCAATTTATGCTTCAACAAACGTATTTTTGAACATATTGATATACTAACAAATTTTATTTTAAAAGAATTACATTCAAACAATATGAAATCACTAAACCACACTAATGAATTGCAAAAACTCTTTAAAATTTTCCAACTCTCAATAAGTCTTAAAATTGTTTTTGCCAAATAAAATAATATAATGAAAATGTGTCACTTATTATTTCTCTCAATAATGGCTTTATTTCGTGGTTTGTTAAGTTAATGCAATAAAAACTACACACGTTGTTCTCTTTTCATCCCAACGCACAGCTGTTGTTGTAGTTACAAAGAAGCACGAAACCAAAGAGTAGTAAAGAGTTGTCAGTTCTGCACAGTTGCGTTTTTGCAGCTATTTTCAATAAGTAAAGATTGGGCAAAAGTGGATGTGAAGGAAGGTGATAAAATTGAACTTTTTTGACTGCTCTGCTTAAGCCCGTATGATACTTCATTGTGTTGTCCAATTTTTATTCCTTGACAATGAAACTAGAGCAGTTGAAATAGAGCTAAAGCTAAAATTCAGGAAGTGTGAGTGTATACGCATATAGTACGAATTGGAAAAAAAAAAATGTGCGACGGACAGCATTTTCAATGCATTGTTTTTGACGTTTCTTTCAACTCGTTCGTCGTTAAAGCCCATATGACACTTGCTTTTTTTTGCATTTTTAAGATCTGAAAAATCCAAACAGAGCAATACACCAAACGAAACTATACAATCTTAAAGTGGTGTGAGGAGTAGGATATAGGTACAGAAAAATGCAAAACTGTCATTTTAAATGGCTGAAAAATGTAAAAAAAACTTACTTTTTCAGCCGGTAGCAGCTTAAAATTTGACAGTTCCACATTAAATTGTGGCATTTCACAAATGGTTTACAAATAGTATTGTTTTGCTGCTGTATTTATACCAATAAAAATAAAAATGGATATGAAAACTAAAATTATTGGCATTGCACAATTAAATTTGTTATCTGCTGCATATTTGTTGGATTCAGAGGAAGAGCTCCAACCCAAAAAGAAAAAGTATTCCTCCAAGTGGCTGATGAGCAGAGATGAGGAAGCTGAGTTAACTTCAAAGTTCAGAGGCAAAAGAGGCCATCGTCCGAATCGTCTGATTCATCTGATGGTGGTGGTGTAGTTCGCCTCGGTGGGATACAAGAACTGCGAAGATGTTAGACTTTGATAAAAACTCATTATTAACATTTCAATTTATGTGCACTGAACCAGGTTTTAGCCACAAACTTCTTAAAGAAATTCAATGTGAGGACACAAAACTGTACAAAAATATTCTTCGAATGACACCGGAACAGTTTGGAAAGATTTTAACCAAAGTTGAACCTTATATAACCAAACAGGATACAAAATTTAGATACTGCATTCGACCAGCTGAGCGATTGCATCTTACTCTTCGGTATCTGGCCACAGGTAAACTATTTTAATATGGCTTGTCATATTTTTTAAAGGACAAAACTTTATCGTGAGCAGCTTGAATCGGCTTACTGCTTATTAAGCCCATGAAGAGTTTAGTGGACGAAATATTTATCATTAATTTGGCTTCATGAAATGTTACTCTAAGATGAGTTCTATATTCAGACTAAAAAGTTCTGATTATTCCGGTTAACTGCACTGTGCGCTTTTTTGTACACTATTTCTCTGTATTTTATAACGTTATCCACTTCATTTTGGCATGAAGAATCTCGTGGTGACATTCGTTCAAAAATTTGTAACTCTTAAAACATTAAGATTTTTTTTATTAGTTTTTTCAACAAAGTTGTTACTATTATTCTGGCCAACAACTTTGCTCAACAAGTAAATATGAAAAAATCGCATCCACTGGGTCTTATCGAGTGTGCCTTACAAAAATTTGCACATGATGTATGAGTGATTTCATTGAAGTTTTGAAAGTGGACCAAAGATACATATGTTACATGTCAACGTTTTCAGGACACGTCATCACGAGATTGCTCATAGCGAAATTAAATGAAAAGCGTTGAAATTTTCAAATACACATTTTCTTGCCGCACAGTTGCTTGTTCACGATACAATAACTTGTTTTTTACCAGAACTTAACATTTTTAATATTTAAATTCTTGAATTAGGTGAAACGCAAACATCACTTCAATTGCCGTTCCGTATACAGCAATCGACCATATCAAAAATACTCAACGAAAGTATTCCATCCATATATTTGGCGTTAAATGAAGATTTTTTTAATATTTCCAGAAAGAAAAGATGACTGGTATAAAAAATCGAAAGAGTTTACGATTTATGGGGATACCCCAATGCTTTAGGAGCCATAGATGGTATATTAATAATAATAATAATAATAATAATAAATTTTGTATAATAATAACCACTTTACTCTAAGAAAACATTGCAAAACAAAGCCATTAAAAAAGGCTGGATCAACCTACTTTAACTACAAAGCGAACCACTCCTTTATTTTAATGGCTATTGCAGACGCCCAGTATCGGTTTTTGTATGTGGATATCGGAATAAACGGACGAGTGGGTGATGCAGGAGTCTGGCTTCGCTCTGATTTAAAATATTCCATAGAGCAGGATAAAGTAAATATACCAGCCCCAGACTACCTGCCTTCATCTCGTATTTTATCTCCATATGTATTTCTGTCTGACGACGCTTTTGCATTGATGGACTATATGATGAAACCATATTCACACATCGGGCTAACATCTAGCCCAACTCTATATAATAAAATGCTTTCCAGGAGTCGCAGCGTCGTCGAAAATGCATTTGGCATTTTAGCAAATAGATTCCAAGCTTTATTTTCGCCCATTAATCGTGAACCTGAACGAGCAGTTGAAGTTGTTTTAGCGGCCGTCTGCTTGCATAATTTTTTACGTTCTGAAAATATTCAAAACAATTCTACTTTTGACAATCTTCCTATTGAGCATATACATAGATCATATAGTTGAAAATAATTTCACCGATATTGCTTCTAATAAGAGGAAATCCAAAAAGAGTGCAGAATATATTAGAAAGAATTTTCAGGACTATTTTACGTTGCTTGCTGATATAAATAAAAACAGATTTATGTAAAATTTAAGTTTTTTATTTTATTTATTGCTTGTTACTTTTTTAAATATAAAGTAAAATATAGTAAGTATCCGACCGAAACTAAAATTTTGGTAGAAACCGAGTATTTGTCCCTTTACCGAAACTGAATGTTAATACGAAAACTAAAAATGTTTTAAATAATTTGTGTCAATACTGAAAGTAAAAAGAAAAGATAACATACTCATATGAATTCAATAAAGAAAAATAAGAAAGTACTGTGTCAAAAAAGTAAAGTAAAAGTAAAACTGCTAAACAAGACTAATGACTAGCTTTATGCACAGTATATGTAAGTGATTTTAATAAATTTTACTTAGCACTACGTTTTAATTGCTCCGCTTGAAAATCCATTACAATTTTAAAAAAAATTTTTTTTTCATTAATTTTTAGGTCGGCATCCAATTTTGAAATTTCTGTAGAAATGGAAATGCCAAAAGCCGAGTCCTCTTTTACTTGCTCTTGGCCAATATTTGAAGTCACAGCTTTGGTCAATTCTTTTGATGCTTCAATTAATGTTGACGCTATTGAAGTTTTGTAATCTGATTTTGTAGTCTTGGCTTTCTTTTTCGGGTGCACGAGCGCATTAGATGAGGGTTGCGATGAAAGTTACGTCTGTTTTGGTGCTGACATTACATCAGATAAACCAAAGTCCTTGTCGAAACTGTCATTGCAAACTTCAAATAAATCGTCGAAAGATGTTGAATTATTGTTAAGAGAAATTGGTGTGGAACAAATAGGACGTTTTTCGGTAGTTATTTCGTTACAGAAAAGTTGCGAACTTCTGGCGCCACACTGCGAAGAACTGTCTTCATCCAGAAAATTATTACGGAGGTTCTGAAAATATGTTGGTTTCAGTATCGAAAATACAAAGTTGTTGTATTTCAACAATAATTTCTTTAACAGAACGAATAATTGAAAACTACGCACTGTATAGTCAAACAAATTAAATGCAATGCATGAAAGGCTAGCGTAAATTATTTGTAATGCTTCTCCTTAAGACAAACGGACAATCGTTAGGACGGTGTAATGCTTTAATAATTAATTTAAATACCTGTAAACTACGTTTATTGAAGTTATTCACAGAAGGAGTAGTCACAGTTGTACTGGTTAAGAACTCCAATCTGGATTTATACTTCCAGTTGCATTGGATCTCCTCCAAAGCTTCCGAACTGGCACCACTTTTCTCCGCCCGCAGAAGTTTTTGTGATTCCGCTGAGAAGTAGGACTTCAGGTTGTTCCACTTTTTGACAACATCCGCTGAAATTATAGAGGCCTTAATTTGAAACTGGATATCAATTAAAATGTTAATATATATAAAATTACCATATGTAATTTCCACAGTTTGACAAAACTCCTTATTGATTTCTTCCACAACTTTAAGCCAGAACTCCTGCTTTTTCAATTTATTTTTGTAAGGTATATTTCTGTAGCCCCATATATAGCTGGCTTCCTGCACGCGATCAATAAGAAAACTTATTTTTTCATCGTCCCAAAAAATTTTTCCCATTTTACAACACAAATTTATTATTTTTCAAAAATTCAAAATTTCTTGGAAATGTCAATTTTAAACAGCCTACTACTATCATTATCCCTTTTTCACAAAGTATTTTCTTCCCTTTTACCCACTGCTTGTTTCAAGATCTTAAAAATGCAAAAAAAAGCAAGTGTCATATGGGCTTAAGTTTCGATCAAATATTAAGTGTCAAAAACAAGCTTGAGCTCTTTCTTCCGCAGCCAAGAAATACAGAGAGATAAAATAGTCACGTTGCGGAGATGTAAAAAAGTGGCACGATGCATGTTTTCATCCTTTTCCAACAATATATATCTGTCTAACTTACTCGCCACTTGTTTTCAGAAGTATCACACGGGCTTAAAGCTGTCAAAATGACTTATCTGTGTCAAATGAAAATATATATTTGTGTCTATGCTAACGTATCCCTCGTTTTTTTTTTTCAATAACGTCAAAAAACTGATTTTTCAGTACAAGAATTTTAAGTCTTAAGCAGAAATGAAAAGAATTAAATTAAATATACATACAGTATTTAGAATATTTACAGAAATGAAAACTACATGTTGTGTTATTCTATTTCATTTTGTCACAAATATATATTTTTGTATATTTTGAAACATTAATAAAATGTCAAAAAATGTGTCTTGTAAAAGCCCCTACTAAATATTTAATATTGGGGTCAGCTGTGTATTTTCTCAGTTAAATCATTATTAGTACGGATTTTTCTTAATACTCAGTATTTTTGAAAGTTTCGAGTATTAAATTCTGTTATTGGTAAAGTGACTACGTTTTGCATAACCATGATTTTTTGCTGTATACTAGCCGCTTATATAAGTTACATTCGCTGCTGTATCATGCGAGGCTAATTGGATCATAATATTTCGAAATATTTCTTATGGCATCGCTTACAAATTTTTTTTTTTATAAAAATTACTGTTTTCAACTTTGGGCTCGGTAGACTCATTTATAGATTTCAAAATTTTTTATCTTCTATTTTAGGTTATTAATTCTTTCCTTCTTTCAGACACAACAATTTCCTACTTCTTTTTTCCACCGGACTAACAAAAGCTTTTTGTATATATTGTAAATATTGTAAATAAATTTGTGTAAATATTTTCTGTAAATATTGTAAAACTAAATTTTATAATGTAAATATTGTACATATGTACATTGTAAATATTTACTGTAAATATTGTAAAACTAAATTTTATAATGTAAATATTGTACATAAATTTTTGAGATTACAATAAGCGTTTATAAAATTACTTTACGTATTTTACATATCTGTAAATATGTAAATATTGTAAATATTGCAAGTACATTTAATACTTTCAGAAGATTTTATTATGGTTTCTAAGATATTATATAATATAAAAAGCACCATATTATGTTAAATAATAAGTCAGTAAAATAAAAATTTATTAAGGTGATGTAATTGTAACAAATGTAAGATTTGAGTGGTTTTAAAAAACTGCACAATAAATTCATAGGTAACACAAAATTTTCTTTTAGAATTAAATTTAGAATTGAAATTAGAAAACTTTTTAAATCTTTTGTCTTTGGTGAAATGAAAAATTTTTTGAAATGCCTCCAATTTTTCTTATTATAATTTTTTTTTTAACTATTGAAGAATATGAAAAAATTGAAAATCAATTCCTCTCATAATACAGATTTTTATGCCTTATTAATTATATGCAGGACTTATTAAAAAAATCAAAATACAGAAAAAGGCAAGGAACTTTATGTCCCCATAAAGATTATTGTTTAAAGAAGGTAATAAAAATAAAATAAAGTATTTTTTAATATTTATACCATTTTTATTTTGGATTTGAAGATTCAACAAAATACTAAATTTTAAGCTTTCAAACTTTAACATGGTATTTAATATTTGAAACACATTCCTTAACATTCTGAGTTTGTTCAAAATTAAAAAATTTTCTAAATATCTGCAACATTTAAAAGAGATTTACAGATAAAGGACATAAAAATGTTATCATCCTTTAAAAAGCTGGAAATTGGAAAACTCATTTAATTTACCAAATCCAATGTAGCTAAAAAATTGAAACCATTTAAATCAATTTCAAAAAGATGAAAACTGGTAAATTGATTTAATTTACCCAATCCAATGTAGCTAAAAAATGTAGCTTCAAATGAAAAATTTCATAAATTCATAGTACCAGGAAATTAGTAAGAAATTAAAAATTTCTTAAATACATAGTACCTGCAAAAATTCAAATAAATGTATAGTATAGGTAAAGGGCATAAAAATGGTCTCATCATTTAATAAGATTGAAATTGGTAAATTCTTCAATTTACCAAATCCAATCTAGCTAAAAAATGTAAACATTCAGATGAGTGCAAAATTCTTATAGGAAACAAAAAAGTCATAGCAAAGCGAAAAGAAACAATAGCAAACTATTTTCTTTTCGCTTCATCACACGCTTTTTATTTCCTATGTTCTTCGCACTCATACTTCGCTAGGCTACGTCAGCTAAGCAGAGCAGAGCAAAGGCAGTCGGAAAATTATAATTTTATCGCCTTCCTTCACATCCACTTTTGCCCAATCTTTACTTATTAGGGGTATTCACGATTCAGAGCACTTGCCTATGCAGTTGAGGACTTGAGGACTTGTGCAGTTGTGCAGTTAGGTTTTCGTGAACACACCACCATCTCCATTTCAAAGCTGTCAACATTTTTCAATGCACACAAGTGCACAACTGCTCAAATCCTCAAGTCCTCAAGTTGAAGGTAATAGTAGAAAAGCACTTGTGCAGATTTTTTGATTTGTTTTTGTAAAGTGCACAAGACCTCAAGTCCTCAACTGAACAGGCAAGTGCAATGAATCGTGAATACCCCTATTGATAACAGCTGCACAAACGCAACTGTGCAGAACTGACAACTCTTTACTACTCTTTGACGAAACAACAACGAAACCAAAGCTGCAAGCAGTAACATCGTCAAAGCCAATCAACAGACGAATTGCTTGCAAGAAAATGATTTAATTTTTTAGTAAAATGTCAATTTTAAGACAAAACCATTGATCGTAGATGCATGTCACCGCTGATTTTTTTGCTGGAATCGGAAAGCTCTTTCATATGTTTATGCATAATTTTAAGGTATATTTTACTGTTAAGGCAGGAAATGGGAAAATGTGCCGAATTTTACCAAAAATTGAGTTTAAAGCCAGTTTCTCAGTCAATAACTCGTTCGCTATTATATATATCCAAATTTTGAGTAAACATGAACCATCTATGGTCAATTCTGATTCGAATAGTGAATTTCTCATAAATCCGTTCAGCGGTTCTTGAGTTTACCGGCAGCCACAAACATGCTAACTTTTCAAAAGTTTCATTTTTATATAATAGTAAAGATAAAAACTTAACTTGAAAATGAAATGAAACAAAAACTTGAAGGTATAAATTTATTTTTTTAATTTTGATTAAAAAATGGCATCAAAAACCCCAGGGGTAAATCCTGGCTACGGCCCTGGCATGAGCAATGAGTTGTTTCATAACAAATTAGTATTTTCAATTTCTAGGTAAATAGTTGAACTTATAAATAGTGAAATAAAGTTTTATGACCTCTTGGCATTTTGATGTTTTTTTTTCATTAATAATGCGAGCATATTGAAATGTTGTGGATTTCTTGACGACCTCTTTTGTTTGACTTATATTGTGTAATCTTTATTTGTTAACCTCAACCAACCACCTACACTAATTCACTGTTCAGCACCACATGTGTTGAGTTTTATGTGTTGCCTACCTTCACATGAAGTGCATTAAAATTTACTGCTTTTACAAATTGTGGGGCGTTCTACTGCATGTTTTACTTAATATGTGTTGCAAATTACTTTAATTTGTTTTCTGGCGCGCATCCTTTGGTTTTTGGTCTCTTTGAGTGTCTCTTTGTTGTCCGCTTACCAAAAGCACTCCTCGCAATAGAGATAATTTTTTTTATATATATAAATATTGTTAATATGGGTATCAAAAAATGTTTCACCGAAAAAACAAATAATAACTTCATTTTCCAGCATCATCAAGCGTAAGCCATCATTTTCTGCATGTATTCACCTTAGAGTTGTTTTTGGATTTTTTGTGTAGCATCGTGTGGATGGGGCGTTCATCCAGCACACTTGACAGTATGAAAACCCGTGTTGCTTCCCACACATTGGGCGTTGTTGTTTTTTACATCATAATTTTTGGTTGAAAATTTTTAATAAGCCTTTTGAAAATATCAGTTACCTCATTAATTTTTGCAAATATTTGTTAAAAATTTATTAATTTTTTAGTTTGATCTTACAGACAATTATTTTGACAGACCATATTTTAAAATACTTTCATATTTTATTGTAAAATATTATCAGAAATAACATTTTAGTAAACGAATTCAAACGACTTTCACAGATTTCAGAGCTATCAAATCGTACGAAAATCTCCATAAAAGAAACCAATAACTTCCGAACACATTATAATGAAAAGCACCGAAACCGAATTTAAAGATATGATTAACTTTGTCTTGTCGTTCTTTTAAAACAACATACACCAAAATATTGGTACTTAAATATACATAAAAAACTTGATGTTGCTATTTCCACTATCAAAGCGGCATGCAAAAGATTTATTCTTATATGTCAAACAATTGTTTTTAAATAAACTAAACCAAAATTAAACGATCTTAAAATAAAGTTCAGTGAAGTTTGTAGTGTAGGTAAAAAAAAATGTAATAAGTTTTTTTTCATCAATTCATAATGACTCCTAAAAAATTTAATTTTTGTAATTTTTTTAGCCGTTATATTTCTCTCCCTCCCTGCGTCTCGGACATTTTGGTTGTTTATTTAGAGTTCGACCACTACTTTTGCTTTTTGCAAAATTGTAGAAAAGATTGCTTTGAAAGGCGGCATACAGCTCAGATAATTCTGTTTTGATTAAACAGAAAGTGTTCGTATTAGCTTATCAAAGCGGATGGACTGCAGAAACTAAAAAGAAACTACTGAAGAGTTGATGTAGCGATCAACGAAACAGTCTGTCTAGTCTGCTTGGTGGTTTGTTCTGCAAAGAATTTATTTTTGTTGCTTCATGAACTTATTTGGCTCAAATATAATTATAAAAAATTATATTTTTTTTTATAATTTTAATTGTATTTTTAGAATTAAAGGGCTTATTGCAAGAACATGATAAGCCACATAAAAAATATTTTGAAATAATCGGCTCTAAAGTTTTGAAAACATTTATTTTTGTATAAAGAAATAGAATTAAACACGGAAACTCTTACAAATAGGTTAGAAAATTAATAAGTTGTAGCCAAAATCTCTTAGGAAATGTTGGAAATGCATTGAATAATGTATTCGGCATAAGAAATGGATTTTTTAGATCATGTGGCTGATCACGTTTTTGCAATAACCCCTTCAATTATAAAAATACTTTATATTTTTATACTAAAAATAATTTTTGTACCAATTTTTTGACACAAAACCAAAATTTTGCAGACTGCATATCTCTTTCCGATACTAGCCAAGTAGCAACTTGAAGCAGAAGAAAGGAGAATCTCTTTGCCTTCATCCAAAAAAAAAGTTGTGCCTGCAGTTGCACATGTTACTTATATTATTACATGTTACATTTATTTTGAATTATTTTTGAAAATGTGTTCAATTATTATTATGAAATTTTATTAATGAAATTATGGGCTTATGATAACTGAAATAGCAAACGTATGTTATAGATGTGATGTCGTCAGTATATTTAGCAAATACTGCATCACTAGTTGCCCTCGTGTTGTACAAAAATTTGAATCGCTTATTATTTGTAAATTAAATTTATCAAAAAGGAATTGCTAAAGTGCCTGTGAACAATTATGTCTTCTCCATCTCCATAAAATCTCTATCTAAAGCAATTGGCATTTAGTGATAATTTACACCTAGTTCAATGAAACCAGCTACTTTTGTTGTTTGAATATCTAATCCACAATCCTTTTAATCGATCACGCATTCACAATAGAATATGTAAGATAGCTAATGCACAATCCTTTGAATATATTCTTGTCATATACTGCAACGTAGCTTCAATTAGTACTTAATATTAAATGAACCACTAAGCTTAACGAAGGTGTTTGGATTAGATCGTAGCGTGCTGAACTATCAATCGAAAGGGTGTGGGTTCGATTCCCATTGCTACTAAAGAAATATTTTAAATTTTACATCCTCTTGTAGTAATAGACGCAATAAAAAAACAACAATAATGCTAAGAAAAAGGTGTATGGAAAAAAGTGTCGTTTTTGAGACAAGCAAATCAAAAATCGAGGCGTAAAAAGCTTCGCTTCAAAATAATGAAAAATATTTGCAATTTTACTTATCGAATCTATTGGTTTTCAATTATCTTTTAAAATGAAAATGAAATCGCAGTTGTCATTTTATACTCTACTTGCACCGCATTGTCGTAAGCTGCGTATGTAAAATCTCTTATATTTTTGTTGCTGCTCTTATGATATTAAAATCACAAATGCGCGGTTTTTTGAATACCACTATTATTTCATCGTGGTATTTCTAACTTTTTATGCATATATGTATTTATTGTGGTATTTTTTAATGCGTATGAGATTTTTTGAAGGATTTTGTAATGCGTATAGGATTTTTGGTGGTATTTTTAAAACGAGTGGTATTGTCGTTTTAATTTATAATGATCGTGGGATTTTCTTAGTATTTTTTAATTGCGGTGGGAATTTTTTGTTTATCTTTACAATGGGAATTTTGGTGGTATTTAATTTATGGCACTGTGGGAAAAGGCAATTTTCGTGGTAATTGTTCCGATTATGTCTGGCAACCTTGGCTGCATCATAGCTTTACGCATTCACAATAGAATATGTAGGATAGCTAATGCACAATCCTTTTAAAAAATTCCTGTCATCTACTGCAACATAGCTTCATTTAATGATTATTATTGAATAAGCGACATCTTGACACAAATTGGAGTAGTGGTTAGTGAGAAGAGCTCTCGATCGAAATGGTGCGAGTTCGATTCTCACTGCTTACGACGAAACCTTTTTTAATTTTATATAATTTGACGCAAGTAAAAAACAACAACAACAATTCTAAGAAAAAGTTGTATGGAAAAAAGTGTCGTTTTTGAAATTTCACTCAAGCAAATCACAAAACGAGGCGTAGAAAGCTTCATTTCAAAAAATAATAATTTTTCGATAGTTTATATAAGTTAACAGTGTACTAGTTAACTCAGTACTAGTTGATGAAGTGACTTAGTTGACAAGGGAATTATCAACATTATTATTTTTTAGTATTTTTGATTTGTTAAAAAATACGTTTTTGGAAAAAATAGATTTTCAGTTCGAATAAAATGATAGAAGACAAAACATGTCTCAAGCAAAATAAATTCCAAATAAATTTAATTAATTGGCGCCCAAAAGGAAAAACCCCAAAGTTATATCCTACAAAAGGATAACTCAAACACCCAACTAGAACTGATGGTCCACATTTGGGTTGCAGCGACGTCGTAGCGTTTATTTTTGTGTCAAAATTGACATGATGTTACGTATTGGTTACGTTACAGAGACCACTATGATTCGAAAGTCCGACATTGTGTCAGTGAAAATTACTTTGAAGTGACTTATCACATTTTATTTACACTTTTATATATAAATGCATAACAGAGTTGCCAATTGCAAAGAAAATAATTTTGTTTACATGTTTTGTTTACATTTTGCAGCCATAAATAAAATTATTTTATAATTAAAATTTATATAATATATAGGAGTACAACATAATCTTAAGTGTTTTTTGATATTATTTTGAGCTAAATGTAGATGGGAAAGAAGATTTTCGGTAAAATAACAGCCAAAACTTCTTAAGAATTTAAGCGCAAGCTGAATTCAGAAAATATTGCAACAATTTCATAAATTAATAAAAAATGTTTAAATATAATAATAATTTGCGTCCACCATTTTAAATAACTTGGATCGCAATTAGCTAATTGTTACAAAATATACATCTTGATGAATGATGAGTGATGCCTACACTTGGGTCGCAATAAGCTAATTGTTACAAAATGTACATCTTCATGAATGATGAGTGATGCATTTTTTAAAGGTAACACTTGATAAATCGTTACCACATTCTGTGACCTAGTGGTAAAGTAGTATCCTAGGAATTTTTACAATCATTTCCCACAAAATATTTTCCAAATCAGTATCGCTGCAACGTCGTCGTGTAAAAAATGTGTCTTAAGTAATCTGTGGTCGCAAAATTCTACTTAGACAGTCCATCAGCGACGATAAAAATACTGAAGGAGGATACCCATTTCTACAAACTGGAAACTAAACGAGGATGATTTACATCTGCAAACTCGAAAGTAAACTAAATTGAACTCTCAACAAGCTAAATACTGAAGGAAGATATCCATTTCTACAAACTGGAAATTAAAAGAGGATATAGGATCAAGATAATTTATATCGAATACACTAACTGCAACGAAGGCAGAAAAATAAATGTAGATGAAATTTCACAAATATTAGAATCTGCGGTGCGTGTAAGCGACACAAGCACAGAAAGTAGAATTTGAAAAAAAAATTTAAGAACTTTCAAAACAAATAACTTCTCTCTCAACGGGAAAAACAGAAATAAAAACATATGAAGAAGCTAAGATCATTTCCTCAATAGCTTGCAACGAATCACTAGACGTAGTAAGATCGTTACCTGAATTTGAAGGAAAAATTGACAATTATGTGTCATGAAGACAGGCAGCAAATACTGCATATTAAGTGTTTGAGAATTACGATGGTACACAGAAAATAAAAAAATTGACTTATTGCCTAAACTTGATTAGGTAATCTCAAATGTTTTACTTCACCTAATCTCTTCGGCAACTTTTCTGCTTGCACAGTTAATAAAACAATCATGCATTAGGTTTTAAACCTAATTAAAAATTGTAAATTCGACTGAAATTTTGTCTAGAAAATAGCCAAATTTTTTATATATTTTGCCTAATGCAAGTTGTTGAGTTCGTATTTCACTTGTTATACAAATTATTTAAAAAAAAATTCTTTTGAAATTTTCTTGAATCATTTTTTAATCATTTTTCAAATATCATTTTATCAAATGATTTCGAACGTTTCACTAAAAACAAACATATTAAAAAGAACATAATTAACAAAACATCTATCGGATTTGTTAAATTTTATTCCTTTGTACTACTGGCAATGGAAGGGGACCAAATAATTGTTCTGCCAACAAACAACCTTTGCTCACAGATGCTGAAGCTTCTTTTGAATTCTTACGGCTGTCGCTAGCAATCCTTTTTTTATAAGCGGACTTTATTTAGCCATGTCCGTTTGTTCGTCTGTCTGTCTGTGATCATGAAAACAGCCGTAATGTTACAGCTATCTTAACGAAATTCAATACATGTATGTATAAGTTTTTCATTCAAAAATAAAGATCAAGTTCGAAAATGAGCCCAATCGTATGAAAACCACGCTTTCCTCTCATACAAAGTGGCTTTACCAAATCGGTAAAATTTCTTTAATTTTCACTGAAATTAATATAATGGCTTTAAATTTTTGAATTTTGTTTAAATGTTTACTATATTTCATACATGGGCACACTGCAGTAAATATTTACTGCATTACTAGAAGCAGTAATCAGTAAACTTTTACTGATAATGAAATGTAGTTTACATACCCAGTAAATTTTTACTGATTACTGAAAAAAATTGCAGTAAAAATAAATTTTTACTGATTACTGAATAAAATTGCAGTAAAAATAAATTTTAAAAGTAAATAAAAATTTACTGGTATTGCAAATTGAATTTCATTATCAGTAACAATTTACTTTTACTGCAATTTTTTTCCAGTAATCAGTAAAAATTTATTTTTACTGCAATTTTTTCCAGTAATCAGTAAAAATTTACTGGTAATGCAAATTGAATTTCTTTATCAGTAAAAATTTATTTTTACGTTAATTAGTTTTTATGATCTACTAAATAATTACATGAATTAAGATTGTGAGCTTTAGATCAAGTAAGTTTTTAAGAAGGCAACAACAACAACAACTACTCTGTGTAGAGTCAATTACTTAGCTGACTAGACAGTCTGTTTCGGAAATCGCTACATTTTCCTCTTCAGCAGTCTTTGAGTGATTAAGCTGTGACCAACTCACTGTTTAAACTAGTATATGAATGTGCAGATTTTGGAATTCATACTTATGAATTGTATGGCTGCCAATCATATGACATTTTAAAGCAGTAGGCTATTTATAGATCACCGCCATCAACTCTATCAAAGGTTGCCATCTGTTCTAGTTGCTTCTTTATTTATTTCAATATTCTTTGGTGTTCGATAGTTTGTCGAAATGCACCATAGAAATGAAACGAGTTTTTGCTTCGCCAGAAGCAAGTGTTCTAACTGAAGTCAGCTAAGTGATTGACTCTATACAGAGTTGTTGTTGTTACCTTCTTAAAAACTTACTTGATCTAAAGCTCACAATCTTAATTCATGTAATTTATTTTTACTGCAATTTCACTGGTACTGCGAAGTGCCCATCTATGCTTCCACACAACCCCAATTTGCAATATCGAATCGGTTTGGAGTTATAGGCCGTATAGCTTCGGAATTCGGCATTCGATTACAATTTACACATGCAGTTTCATTGATAATATTTTATGGGTGTTTTGCAACGGGGGCATGCCAGCAGCGCAATGATTTAAATTCGCAAATTTTATTGATGGACTGCACAGAGAAGATGCCTATTTCGACTTCGGCGAGGCCAATGATAACACTTTTTTAATAACCAAAAATTAGTGCAAAATAAGTAACGCAATTTTAAATTTTTATAGGATGAAAACTTCATTGAATCAACAATCAATATTAGAAAAGAGCATTACCTGGCGAGAAATTTAACCCTACAATCTTTTATAATTGTCGTTGGTGAAACCATTAATCAGCTCCAACACTTGTTTAAATATTTCAATGATGCTATTTATCAAACGGAAAACTTTTTAAAAGCGGTTTCAGTAATTTTTCAAACATAAAATATCTGATGTTTTATTGTGAAGAGTTACTAGTAAACAATTTTGACTCACATTTTTATCGTTATAAAATAAGAAGAGAACATAACAAACTTTTAACATTAATTGAACCATCAAATATAAGACTTCCACCACTTCATATTATTACGCTTTCAAATAATGATTTAATCATAAAAATTAAACCACCTTTTATATAGTTTAAATATTACAATGCCTTATTATTTTGCAAAATGTTTAAAATTAATAATACGAAAGAAAAACCTATTTTTAATCAAACTTTTTACTGTTGTTATCATGTGGTAACTATTATTAACTATTTGTATCACTGTGTCTTATATAAACTCAAAATAACTATCTTTTTTCTTGTGAACAGTTAATTCCACCTGGTTTTGCAATGTTTTTGTTATACAAATTTTATGTTTAAATAAATATTATTGTAATGAGTCACATAAGTTTTTAATAGAACATACTATAAGATAAGTGATTTAAAAAAATAAAAGGTAATAAAATCACTTTTAAAATTTCAGAACTTATTGTCTTTGTTTTATTTATTTCGATTGGTTTGTATATTTAGTTGTTTATTTACTCCAAAAATTTAGATTCCTTAACTAAATCAAAGTGGAAAAATTATCTAAAGAACTGGATGAGTTTCCTAAAATAAGAAGTTGTTTTTCTCACTCTAAAGTAGATATGGTATCAAAATAAATAGTTAATTTTTCTAAAATATTTAGGTGCCGTTCCTACTCTTAAATGAGAAAGCCATATAAATAATTAGACAAATTTTCTAAAATCAGTAGTTGCTTTTCCAATTCTAGAGTAGATATGCTATCAAAATAAATAGTTGATTTTGTGAAAATATGTAGGTGCCGTTTCTAATTTTAAGTATGCAATGCCGTCTAAATAATAAGATAATTTTTCTACACTTTGTAGGTGTAGAACCTTCTCTGAAGTGGATATTGTTTCAAAAATAAATTGTCAATTCTTCTAATTAATTATGTGTCTTATCTATTTTATGGTCGAAAATAAACCTAAAGATTTATGTGCTTTATTTACTCTCGCAGTTAGAGTACCTAATTCTTTTCTAATATTTTAACATTTTGAAATTTATAGGGCACCTAAACAAATTCGTTGACTGAAAATCACCGGATTAATTTAGCTGAATTTTCTACATTTTTAGGTAAAGTGTCTACTCATTTTTTTCTGTGTAGATCGAAACATTACTTTCGTTTCTGACCAACAAAACACTCATGACACATGATAAACCATTATTGTTGATTATTAATGATAAATATAGGCAGGTTGCGCTTCGTGTTTTCATATCCGGTCTTAAAAAGCCATTATTCGATGTCCTTTTTTCAGACCGTGCGTGCGATCTTCCTGCCCTCGCATTGGCTCAAGAAGTTGAAGCAAATCATGAAAGATTTGTTTTTGCGACGACATATGCCAGTAGAAACGAGGAAAAGAAAGGAAGAACTTCAAACATCTTGAAAATATCTGACGAACAAAGAAATCCTGCCCATGATTTTTCATACCGTCAAAAAAAACCCACATTACGTCAAGTAGACTCCGAATTCACGGACTTACACTGATCCCCACCCTGTACCTATGGGCATAGATCCAACATCGTCTCAATTTAGACAGAATGCTTTTAAACAGAACTGGTCACAGGGACAAACTTTTAAGCGTCAGGCAGTATCCGACAGGAATGCAGGTCCCAAATTTCAGAAAATGTACAATATTAGTCAAGCAACTCAGTTACAGGGAATTCAAAAAGGAAACTAGTATAGTGATTCGGCTGAAATAGAATCCCAAAATATAGATGATGAAGTAGCCGAATCTACTGACTATGTTAACTTTTTAGGGGCAACTCCCTGCTGCCATTCATAAAGCGAACCGTAGCAGGAAAGACCTTCCAGGTCTGAAGTCACACTGATAAGGCCCAATAAGATGGTTTACAATGGGCATCATTCTTTCACATGAAATGCTCGACAGGAGCATTAATATGCGATAGTAAGAAGGCTTATCCCACGGTAATTGGCACAGATAGTGGGATAGCCTTTCTTGTGAATTGGGCAGAGCACACTGAGATTCCAATCGTTCGGAATGCATTCTTCCGACTATATTCTGCAAAGAAGCTCGTGAATGCATTTAAATAGAGCTTCGCCCCCATTCTTAACAGCTCAGCAAGTAAGCCATCAGCTCCCGCGGTTTTGTTATTTTTAAGCCGAGCTTGAATTTCATCATAGTCACTGCCCGACTATCTCGACGGTTACTCCGTAATTGGGGTTTCCAGGATATCATCTCTAATGACGGGATTGTTGTCAGCGTTGTCATTTAGAAGCTTAGAGAAGTGTTCCCTCCATAAATCATTTTACTCTGGATATCTGTCACTAGATTCCTCTTTTCATCCTAGTAGGAAGAGACCCCTATTTTTAAACCAGCAAGGCGTCTTATCTTGACGAAAAATTTTCGGGCCTCATTCCTGTCACCATACATCTCAATCTTTTCATGCTTGCTCTTTTCTGCCAAGTGGATTTCCTCCACTGCTCTTTGTTACGCTCCTTGGCAGCGCACGTTACAACCGACTGCAGGATTGCTTTGTAGGCGGCGTCATTCTCTGCAGTGGCGTCGCGACACTACTGGTCTTACCACTGGTTTCGACGAGGGTGGTGGTAGCCAATTACCTCTTCAGCAGCCGCACACATGGAGTGGGCAATGTGGGTGCCCTGCGCTCATATATCATCGTTTGGAGGAGTGTTTTGAAGCAGGAGTGAAAGTATGGTAGTTGGTTTCTGGTTTTTTGATCAGGGGACATTCAGGTGGCGTTATGAATATTGTGATGCTTGAATCTAGTGCTACTTACGACCTATTTCATGCTGCGGCGAAGTCAATCAGCCTCATTCCGTTATCGGCGGTGTTGTCGTAGAGGCTGAACTTTCCGACTGTTGGACCAAATATATTTTCTTTGCCCACCTTAGCTGTGCTTTTAACTTTTTCTTTATAATATGCCATGAAGTTTCTGATTTAACGCCGGAAAAATTGTTGCAAACCAAGATATTCAGATCATTTATGTTGGAAAAAAGCTAATTATAAAAATATTTTTTAATTTATGTATTTGTTATGCATTGTGAATTGCCTTATAGTTTATATGCCGATATGCTGCAAGAACAGGCCAAAGTGGAGTTTCATAAAATAAAATCGATAGGTTATCTTTTCTTGTAACGTTAAATACTACACATTTTGGCTACTAGAAGTGCAAGACAACAATTTGTTCCATTATTTTGATTTTAGTTGTTTATTTGATTCCTCTTCTTTGATATAGTTCTTTAATATAATTTTTGTCAAAGCCGATTTATGCAATTTTTTTTTTAAATGCAGACCTACCTTGAAACTCACATTCAAAAAATGTACCGTTAAAGACCACATAAAACTAGTTATACCTTCGACAAAAGTTAGAAGAAAAATTAGCTCACATAAAAAGCCTACTTTCATGTACACATACTAAATTTTTTTAATTTAATGGAATGGTTGAAATGACCAACATATTTATTTTATTTTTACATATGTTTGGAATGCTTTTATTTTTGTCAGCAACAAGAAAAAAGACTGTATTAAGATTGTTTTCGATCATCTGAATGACCAAAGTTTGACAACAAGAAGGAAGACATTTATCTCAGCTATTTTATGCATTCAATTATTCGGATTTTATGAAAAGTCTTTCAAGAAAGTCTTGATAGTTTCTGGAGTATTGGCAATTTTTAAGTAGAGTTTTTTTATTTTCTTGGTTATAGTAAAATGTAATCAATACTTCAACCTAGTACTTTTGCATCTGAACAATACTTCTTTTATGCTGGTCCAAAAGTGTATACAAAATTAGTTCAAATAAGACTATTAAAAGCATTATTTTTTAATTTCAAAAAGAACCGTTTTCATTTTTAGTACAGAATTTAAATGAAAACAGTTGAGCAATGAACTTATTTGATTAATTGTAGAAAATAATGTGGACATATTTTGAACACACTATTCAATAATACTAAGCTTACATTGAACCAAATGACTCATTTGAAATGAGTCATTCAAAAGTGTTTACTGTTGTTGTATCGTGTAAACGCCCTAATCATAGCATCCCTGGTTTGATAACTGAACTTTCGACTCTAAAGTATGGTTATTGAAATAAAATTCGATATACATATATGCTTTTTTTCAAAAAAACAAAATTAAGTTCGAAAATGAGCAAAATCGAATAAAAACTAGGCCTACCTCCCATGCAAAGTAACTTTATCAAAACGGTGACTTCTCTTTTAATGCCACAAAAGTAAAAAAAATTATTTGGAATTGTGCACATAAGCTTTAGGGTCAAATATTCATCATATGTAGTTGACACTTGTCAAAATAGCATGAAAACCACGCTTACCTTCCGTAATTAATTCTTAAATTAATTTTATATTCCACAAAAATTATTTTAATGAATTAAAATTTGGAAAAATCCTTTAAAAATTTCTCCAAACTCCCATACAAAGTGACGTTGTAACGTAACCATTGTAAATTCCACATTTTTATATTCTTTATATATATAAGTAGTGTCTGGAATTTAACATATAGTTTTAACTTCGATATCTTAAATGTTTTCTGCATTTAAATTTCGGCAAGATTGAATGAAAACTATGCCCATCCTCCATACGAAGTGACGTCATCAAACTTATAAATTATATATAACTTCGAAAATACTGTGATGGTATTTTAACTGCAGCTAAGTTGAAGATAACTCCTAAATTTTTTTATTTTAAGAGAGATCAAATAATTTAAACGACGTTCAATATTAAAATTTGGTTTTCTGAGATTCTTTTGAAAATTAAAAATGTATTTCAAAAAATTAATAAGTACTTTCATCTTAAATGAAAAGTAGTGAAAAATTGGAATATTTTCATTATATTTAATTTTAAAGTGTTAGTTTAATTTTAATTGAAGTAAATTCTATGCAAAAAAATAAGTAAACAGCATTTTTTACAAGTATATTTTTAGAGATTAGACCAAAAAACTGATAATTTTTATATAAGTGTATGGTCAAACGAAAGAGTCCCATCTCATGGACAGCAGGTATATAAGAATCAATTAAACAAAAATATACGGTTTGTTGAAATCTCAATTAGGAAAATAACGATAAATGTCCCAAATGAGAATAAAAATAATAGTTGTCACTTTGAGATTAACAAAGAAATCAAGTTTAGAGAAATTTCATGCAATCGTATTCTATTTAATTTTATAAGACATGGATCCTGATGGCTTATTTAGAAGTTTTGGCAATTTTTATTTGCATCTAATTTAGATTTCTTCTTCTTGTTTATCATTTAAACATATGGCAACTTATCCTAAGAACAACAATAACGCAAAGCTCTACAACACAATCTTTGATTCAAAAACTCCTACAGGTCAGACAAACACATCAATTACGTTGGCGTAAGAATAGTTCAGATCCAACTCCTTCGCACCCGCCACAAAAAAAACACACACACACACACACTCTACCGCCAGCTCCAATCTCTGTAGACAAAGACTTGGCTAAGATTTCAACTAAGTGACCTCTCAATTTATTGTAAACTCCTTAAAGTAACAACAACTGCTACAGCAACAACTGCAACAACAACAAAAATAACAACAACAGTATCGACAACAACAACAATAACAACTGCTACATAAGCCTTTCGGCGCCCCAACAAACATGCGTTGCCGTTTGGCCTGAACAACCATTCATTGCTTTGGGTTGCGTTGATTGTTTTATTATGATGATGTTAAATTATTATAATCCAGCAAAGCAATCGGAGCCATCGTCCAACCCTCCAACTCTCAAGCACCCGATCGATCCACCACAACAGATGCTCATGACATGATATGAAAGCGCAAAACAAACAAACAAACAACCGAAAAAACTATGAAATACAAATTTATAGATTATGATCGAAATGTTTTGGCCAAGCGTCGGTGATTTAATAAGGGCCATACAAGAGGTGGGGGGTTGTGTCTGTTAAGGGGATCTTATGTTATAGGGACATCGGTTGGTGCGCACGATCAATGTGTTGATGGCCTTTGCGATAATTCTGGGTTGTACCCATTTAATATGCGAATTTCGCAGGTAAATGGTGAGAAATAATTTTAAACTTTACAGAACTGGAGTTGAGTAAAGTCGATGGTGGAGGGTGGTGAAAAGAGGTGGTGGAATGGGCGTTATCTTGGACAAATATATGAATTGATTATTTTTATCTTAGTCTGAGAGGACATTATTTCGCAGACTTGGTCAGTAGACCGGACTGAAATTTAGATTCCGCCGTTCGGAGTGTCAAAAGTAAGAGGCACTCATTAAAATGATTTCTGCATGCTTTTTTTCAAATCGTAGAAAATCCGCCGAAGCAGTTTTGATTCACCTGAACGTCCTTTTCTGTAAAAAACATGTTTTTGCTTGTAACTGTTTATTTTTCACAAAACGCATACCCACATCTGCTAAAATGTTAAATTTCCCACTCATGCCGAAATTTGACATAAAAAAGTTTTTAAAATTATGTGTCATTATAACTCTTATAATCACCAAAAATTTAATTTTTTGCTATTTTAAAAAACACATTGTTTTTAAAACCGGTGTGAAAGACATATTTTTGTTCGATTACAAGGAATTGTTATTGTTGGAAAGGTATTAAGTTCTTCTTTCTTTTCTTTCCAGACCCTATAAGACCCTACAAAAATTTCTTAATAAAGTGAAATTTCGACAGGTTATAATAATAAGCTAATGACAGTTTCTCTATGCGTAGACTGTTCCATTTTTTCTATTGTTAAAACCATGATTCAATAATATACAGTTACACGAATTTTTGACGTTTTCTAAAATTAGTATGCTTATTTTCAAATACGAGCAGAGTGAGAGCAAGAGAGCAATGTAAATTGAGCGAAAAATCACACGGTTGCGACTTAAGTTGAATACAATTATTTTTTTTCTAATACTTTTATACCTCCGTTTTCTTTGTGAATTGATAACTTTTTAAACTTTTTTTACTTGCTTAACTTCATTGAAAACTCATTTAATAAATATATTAGAAACAAAAATACTAAAATTAATGGCGTTATCGTTTCTACCAAAAAATGTTGCCCTTCCACGTTGTAACATTTGTTCAATGCTGCACTCAACCCTGAAAAAAGGCAAGTTTTTGCCTACTCAGAAAATAACACAAAACACTGCCCTGCTCATGGCAGAATAGACAGGTAGATGCACTAGAAATATGCTCTCTCCAACAACAAAACAATAACAAAGGCGTAATTGTAACGTCAAAATGAGCTGTTTTGAAAATGTTATCAATATATTTTGACAGTTTAAATCAGCCGTGCATACTACACAAATAAATTGGTTGCTACACAATCAAAATAAGTAGTCGAATAAAAATTATATTAAAAGTAAACTTTCATTTGCTTCCTTTAAGGCCAAACTACAATTAATTATGTATTTTATCTTAAAACACGGCTCATTTTATGAAATTTTTAAGATTTTTGTTTAGTTTTTTATATGTTCATACATAACATCTGGGTTCTAAATTGATTTATACGGTTACAAGTAAATTATACATCCCTATGGCTGAACGAATAAATATAAATTGTCAATAGTGACATTATAGTTACGCCAATGTTTTGCTCTCTCGTTTTTTGCTCTCCGAATTGCATCTACCTGGTTACTCTGCCATGGCCCTGCTTTATTAATCAGCGGATTTATTTGTAAAAATAATAAAAAATTACGCGCCTTATTGAAATAAAATGCAAGAAATGGAACCGGAAAGCCCAAATTGCTGCAAAATGGTTACTGGTACGTTGAATAAACTAGTTTTAATAATATTAAAGTTGCATTTTATGATTTCTTTTCTTTTATTGCAGTATGGATAGAAGGCGAAACCAGGCTTCTCCTGGATAAATACGCATCTTACTTGGCGGACATAGGTCCTTTAAAGCAGTTCCGCTCCAAGAAAGATATGTGGATGAAGATGAATAGACTTTAATGGAAGAAGTTGGAAACAATGTGAGGAAAGATTTAAAACCGTAATGAAAACTTTTATGTTACCTGCTCTTACATTCCGCCTAAATGTGACTTAGCAATCTATTTAAAACACTTACACGCCATCGAAAAAGTTCATAATTTGTTAAAAAATAAAGACGTTCTTATTGTGCTGGGTGATTTTAACCTACTTTTTGTGTCTTGGAGATCGTCTGACGATTCTTCATTTCTAACTCCTGTTTCCAATAGTGATTGGATAAATGACTTCTTAGATAAGCTGTCTGATCTGTGTCTTCAACAAGTTAATGATATTTTAAATATAAAACACAGAACCCTAGACCTTGTATTTGTAGATAGATGCACTACTGTTAATCTCCATTGTTCGAATCCCGTATCTCTTCCAGAAGATGTACATCATCCAACTCTTGAAATAACAGTTTTACTCCCCCACGAAAAAGAAGATAAAGTAACTTCTGATGCGCGAAATAAAAAAGTTTATAAGTTTAAG
The DNA here is from genome assembly GCA_963920525.1 of Dichetophora obliterata. Taxonomy (NCBI): domain Eukaryota; kingdom Metazoa; phylum Arthropoda; class Insecta; order Diptera; family Sciomyzidae; genus Dichetophora; species Dichetophora obliterata. Next base: position 107,422,210 of record OY986438.1, read on the forward strand.
AAAACGGACTATGTAAAACTTAATTCCTTACTTTCGCAGACTGATTGGTCTCCAATTTTAACTAGCGGAACATCATATTCATATTATGACGTCGAATCTTCTGTACAGTTTTTCAATGATACTCTGCGTGTGTTTCTTATTGTCCGTCCCAAAAAAAAAGTGTTTCTCCAATCTTTTAAATCCACCCTGGCTAACAAATGATCTAAAGGCACTTAAAAATTTAAAAAATCGTTTATTTAAAAAATCGATTATTAAAAAAATATAAAATATCTGGTTCTAGTTTAGACTTTGCTTCCTATTCTTCTTATCGTTATAGATATAAACTACTAAATAAACAATCCTATTCTGCTTATATAATTAACATAAAATCTTAATTTAAAGATGATCCAAAACTTTTCTATAGTTTTGTTAACTCAAAACGTAAAGCCTACAGTTTTCCACCCCTTATGAAATTCAATCAGGAAGAATCATCTTGTGACAATGTGATTTCTAACATGGTTGCAAACTTCTTTAAATCAACTTACTCCGATATACCATTAAATACTAGCACGGTGTATCCTTTTCTCCCGCCAGTTAACTCTTTTGAAACTCCTGTAATAGACCCAAATATTGTTATTTGTTATCTTCGACAAGTAAAATCTTCTTTTACGACCGGCCCTGATAAAATTCCAAGCTGTATTTTAAAGCAATGTGCTACAGAATGCCTCTAGCAAACATTTTTAATATTTCCTTGCATAGTGGTTATTTTCCTATTATATGGAAAGATTCTTATATTATACCCCTTCATAAATCTGGCTCCAAGATAGATGTTTCTAACTATCGAGGAATTGCAAAATTAAGTGCAATCCCTAAGTTATTTGAGAAAATCATAACTGATCAATTAACCCACTCCGTGTCTTCCACCATTTCTGTCTTTCAACATGGTTTTCTGAAGGGTAAGTCCACTACAACAAACCTCTTAGAGTTTACTACGCGTGTTATAAATGGTTTTACTTTGGGACTGCAGACTGATGCTATTTATACGGACTTTAGCAAAGCTTTCGACAGTGTTAATCATATTCTTCTTTTGAAAAAACTCCACCTTATTGGGTTTCCTGTCACATTATTAAATTGGATAAATTCGTATTTATCTAGACGTACTCAAAAGGTTTTATATAAGAATTCTCTTTCAAAAAGTATTTCGGTCACTTCTGGCGTTCCTCAGGGCAGTCATCTTGGACCGGTTTTATTTTTACTATTCATTAATGATCTTCCTTCGGTAATAAAACACTGTAACGTCTTAATGTACGCTAACGACGTGAAACTTTTTCTTTGTTACAAATCACCCGAAGAACGACATCTTTTACAATCTGATCTAAATAGAATTGTGGACTGGTGTAGCTTAAATATATTAAAACTCAACTTAAAAAAATTTAAGCAAATGACATTCTCGCGAAGATCTGCTAGTAACATAAATTACACTATAAATAACACTAACTTAGAAATAGTTTCCAGTTTTCTCGATCTTGGTGTTATTATGGATTCAAAATTTCGCTTCAATCTCCACGTTAATATGGTGATAAATAAGGCAAGAGGAGTCCTTGGTTTCATTAAAAGATGGGCTAAAGAATTCAGTGATCCCTTTACTACTGAATTATTACATACCTCTCTCGTAAGGCCAATTCTTTAATATGCATCAGTTAAATGAAACCCACAATAAAATGTCTACATCGACGCCATAGAATCCGTTCAAAAACATTTTTTACTTTTTGCTTTACGTCATAGTCGTTGGAACCCCAATATTATGCTTCCATCGTATAAAATACGCCTTAAAATTATTTTACTACCTTCCCTAAGAAGCAGAAGAATGATGCTTAATGTCATGTTTCTGTATAAATAACTTCGTGGCGAGATTAATTCGGAATATCTCATCTCAGCTCTAAATTTTAACATCCCAAGGAGAGGAACTAGACATTTTCTGTTTTTCAAGTTGAGTCAGTGCAGTTCTAATTATGCTCTTCATGAACCTTTACGATGTATGTGCAGTGATTTCAATGATAACTTCAACATGATTAATTTTTCTGATTCGGTAGACGTCTTAAAACGGAAAATAATATTACATTTAAATAATTAAATCAATTTAACTTCATCCTATTATACCTAACGCAATTTTATAACAATGTAATATTGGCAATTGAGATTGTTCTGTTTCTCTTTTTTGTCTATAATATTATGTTTTATAAAGTAAGCACCATCAAATATGAATCGTTTTTAAAACTTACTTTTTAATTATTCAATATTTTAATTTTTAATCGAATTGCGATTTACGTGCTCACGTGGTTTCCTGATTTGAAATTAGACTGAACCCACACTATCACCTGGATTGGTGTGCCAGAGTATATCTCTTTTCCATACAAGTTTATGCCTGCGTTAGCCCAAATGCAAATCCAACTAATTGGGATTTTGATTTGGCGGATATGAGATTTATCTCATTTCCACGTAGGTCCTTGGGTTGGACAATGGCCGCAAACCAGTTAAAATGAGTTTAGTGTTTTGAATTGTTTTTGAAATCAGGATTATTTTTCGGGTACCTTAAATTGATAATCACTATAATTTAATTCGATGTTGCTTATTTATATAGAATTAAATATACTGAAATACGCGTTTGTTATATATTAAATTTTTAAATTCCGCTGAAAAGCCAATTAATGTGCTTAATGGAAAATCCTCATTGCCAATGTTTAGTACGTAGGTGCATTCTGTCTGTCCCGGCTGATTCGGGCAGATTTTAGAATGTGAATCGTGCATGCGTATAGGTCGGGTATACGTATCTTGGGAAGATTTCATACCTCCGGGCGAATCCAAAAAAAAAAAAAAAAAAAAAAAAACAGCAGTTGATAATAACACCAGTTCTGACGATAAGCGACAAAAGCTGCAGTTTGAAGATGAGCTTGAAAAAATTAGTCAATTGGACGATTCCATCGAGCCGGCAGTCCAAATAAGCACTCAAAGTATTTTAAAAAAGTCAAAGTGGAGTCGTGCCAAAAGTGCCAAAGTCAAAGAAGCAAAAGACAATTCAAGAAACGTTACTAGATATAGCAGAAAGAAAATAAGAAAGAAGACAAAAACGGCACAAGGAAATAATGGAAAGAGCGGACAGAATAGAGAATCTTTTGAATAAATTGATAATTGATAATTGAAAAGTAGTGCAGCGGAAGCGTTTACAATAGTTCATTCTTAAGATAAATTTTTTCGTTTTATGTTTTTTTTATGAACTACGCTGCAAAGCGGCTATCGTACTAAAAAAATAAATGATTTAATTTTATTTAATTGCTGCTCAAAAATGCCTTTATTTGATTTCTTTTTATTTCGCCAGCTCAGTTAGAATGGCTTCATTAACATCTTCACGCAAAATCTGTGTTTGATTAGAACCTAGTCCAATGCATTCTTCTTGTTCTTCAAAAATGTCATTTTTTTTAATACATATCTTATGCAGCGCACAGCATGCTATTATAAATTTTCCCATTGTTTCAACTTCATGGAAGTCTATCCTCATAAACTGCCGAAAACGGCATTTTAACAGTCCAAATGCATTTTCAATTTTTACGCGTGTTTGGCAAAACTTATAATTATATTCTCTTCCAGACTCTGTTAGATGACCATAGTTACGGTAAGGTGTTAAGAGATAAGTCTGGAGTGGATAAGCAGAGTCTCCAAGGAGATGGTAATCGGGCGAGCACAATTTAGGCAGCTGCTTACCAAAAATAAAAGCTTGAGCACACGTGAATCATGCATTTTACTGGGAACACCCGTAAAAACATCCAAAAATTTAAACTTTGCGTCACATATACCTTCCATAGTTGTGGATATGGAATCGTGCCTTTTGACATATGTTGATCTTATTTTGAGCTTTGGAGTTCTCACTGCTATGTAGCTACCATCAATGCAGCCCAAAACATTTGGGAATCCAGAAATACTTTTAATTTGGCTAGCAATTATTTCTTTGGCAGCAGCATTTTGTGGAAAGGAAATCTCTTCTGGAGCAATATCCTCAACTTTGTGTACACTAGAGAGCGACATATTGAAGAGATTGGCAACTTTTCGAATCGTAGTTTTATTGCTGGAAAACCTGCAATCAGATACAATATTTTGAAGTAGTTGGATTTTATAAAAAAGCAGCATATACCACAAAAACATCAACATTTGAGTCTCGAGAGTGAATTCCGCTCTTCTACCTTTGTACCTCCTTTTGAAATAGCAAGAGCTGCTTGAATACTTTCCAATTAAGTAGTTTGCGCCTTCACGATTCATCCTAAATTGGCTTTTAAACTTCAAATTGAAAACAAGGTAAAAAAAAATATAGCAGTGAGGGGACTGCCGATCGAAGCGAAAACCTATATATAAAATATTAGTATTCCCTGGAAGACGTTGTCCTGCCACGGATCGCCTTACTGCTATATAAGAATTTTCATGCTAATAGGGGGTTTCGGACTATCCAAAAAGTTCTAAAAGTTCCGCTATGATCTTGTTCTTATCTGTGCGTCCTTGTTTGTAGATTTCCTTGGTAATCGGTGTTGGCGCACTTAGCTGGAAATTTTTTGCAGACGTTGTGAATTCTTATTGTGTAGCTACAGTCGGCATATGAAATTAGAATTATTTTTGTTAAGAGCTTATAGCAATTTATTAAATTTTTTATATATTACTTAAACTATTCCTTTTAAGCAAAAGTGTTGCCACAAGTAATTTATTTAAATTATGTCATTATTGAATTAATATAACATACTTATATTTATTTATATCATAACACTAACACAATATACATTTACACCATATCTATATTGCGTTGTGTATTAAAAATAGAATATTCTGAAATTAAGAAATATCTATAGCATATACATTATATTTAATTCATATAAGAAATTGATAGTAAACAGTTTACAAAATAGAATGCTTAGGATAAAATGGAGTACTGGAAATATTAATTTATTTTGCAGGCTTATTACGTAGTTGTTATTATATTAATTTACATAAATACTCTTTAAATTTCCTCAACGAGCACAATTGTTCATATATATGAACTATGTTTATGTATATATGTATTTCCGATACGGTAACACTTTTACTAAAAACAAATAGTTTTACCAATATTATATATACTCTTTAATTCATATGTATAAACTGTTTTCTAAATTAGTTCGATGTCATATGCTGACTGTAGCTACAAAGAAACATCTACAAAAAATTAAAGCTTACTGTACAGCAATAACTACCAAGCAAATCTAAAACAACAACGCAAAGAGAATGACATGATCCCAGCGGTTGCGCATCGTTAGAGGGGATGAACCGAATTCGCGGCGGAAAATATACAGCACTTTTCTTACTATTTTTTCTGTTTGCCTGCTAGCAAGATCTCAAGTGGAGGGAAGCATTAAAAGAGACTTCAGAGCTAACTGCTGAAATAAAATTAAATTTAAATTTTTCATATTTGTATTTTGTTCGACTGTCGTGAAGTCTCTTTTAATGCCTCCACTTTAGATCTTGCTAGCAGGCAAACAGAAAAAATAGCAAGCAAAGTGCTATTTATTTTTCGCCGCAAATTCGGTTCATCCCCTCTAACGCTGCGCAACCGCTGTGATCATGTCATTCTCTCTGCGTTTTTGTTTTAGATTTGCTTGGTAATTGTTGTGCAGTTAGCTTGAATTTTTTTGTAGATGTTTTTTGTAGCTAGAGTCGGCATATGACAATCGAAGTATTTTAATAACACTTTATATATATGTACATAAAAACAATTACCTGCAAAATAAATTTATATTTACAGTTGTAATTGAATAACTACAGTCTGTTTATCACAAGCGTTCCATTTCTTACCGCCTAATGTTGTAAATCGAAAACGCAAACAAACGACAAGTAAGACACGAGAAGCAACACTTTTTCTATACAAAATTCTATTGCTTCTCGTGTCTTGCTTGTCGTTGGTTTGCGTTTTCAATTTACAACACTAGGCGGTTAATCTGTCTACGTACATTTATTATATTAAATTATATATAATTTATAATACTTTATCTATTTCTTATATATTCTTATTTACATATATTTCTTATATAATCTATATACAGCGTGCATGTATATTGTGTTATTATATAAAAAGATATAAGCAAGATTTAAATTTTTAAATTAATTCAATAATGAAATAATTTAAATAAATGATATAAATTACATGTGTATATTTTTGATATGGTAGTATATTTAGTTAAAAGAAATAGTTTTAGCCTTGCAACTTGCAACTTATTTCGTAAACTTGTAATATTGTAAACTTAAAAACTTAAAAAATAATAAAATAATAAAAAAATAACGAAAGTGCTTGAGTTTGTGTGTGCGTGTGTGTGGCCCAACGATCTCCCGGTGCATCAGAAAGTGCAGCAAAGTTAAATTGGCTTTCTTTGCTGGTGAACGTCCTCCAAGTGCAATCACCAGCAGCACAAGCAAATGAAACGCAAATTTTCCGCTTTCAATTTATTTAATTCACGCCGGAGTATAATGGCAGGAATTTGCCTCTGCGCTTGAGACATGCTGAAATGGTGCTTCTGAAATATTGGAGAGTTGACCAGTCAATTGAATTATGCTGCACTTGCTGGTGCTGCTCGTGGCGACTCTCGGAGAACTTTGGCAAGCAAAAGAATCAGGAAATTTGCACTGCACTTGCTTGTGCTGCTGGTGATTGCACTTGGAGGATGTTGGCTAGCAACAAATTTTGCACTGCACTTGCTGGTGGTGGCACTTGGAGGACGTTCGCCAGCAAAGAAAGCCAATTTAACTATGCCGCACTTGCTGATGCACCGGAAGATCGTTAGCCCACACACACAAACTCAAAAACTTTCGTTATTTTTTTTTATTATTTTGTTATTTTTTAAGTTTACAATATTACAAGTTTACGAAATAAGTCGCAAGTACAAGCACTCGAATTAAATATGTCGCAAAATGAATAAAATGCAAATTAAATAAAATATTTGCGCTAAAACGCGACCGAAATGTGAAACGTCAAAATTTGCAACTGTCAAAATTTCATCACAGCAAAAAGACAAATTTATTTCAACACACAAATTTTTTCAACCTGATATTTTCTATCCTACCACGACTGAAATGTTTCCTTTTGACACATGAGTGATTTCATTGCTTTTCGACAAAAAAAATTAAATTGTCAATCTGACGCTCTCCGATTTTGTTTAAACTTTGTATACACGTAGTGTTGGCTACAATTTAGAAAATCAATTTGTAATTTTTATTTTTTTCGAGTGGTTACTGAGTTACTGGTACTCAAAAATTTAAAAAAATCGGTTTTTTTTTGTGGACTGTTTTTCAATTGATCATAACTTCGGCTAAGTTTGAGATAGAGCAACGATTTTAGTTTCATATTAAAGATATTTTCAAAAGGCTTATTTTGCATAATAAAACTTTAAAATGTCTCAAATATTTACGTTAAAAATTATTTTGATGAAAGTCAATTTTAAAAATTTAAAAAAAAATATATATATATTAATTAATGATAGTTCATCAAAGTTCTCTTAAAATTTCAGCCTGGGACGACAGTGGGAACACTATTAAAATAATTTTCGAAGTAAACTTACCTTAAAATTTATGCTCAACACAGCAGCTTACAATTTAAGCTCGGTTTTCCAATGGATGGTAAAAAAGTTCCCTTCATAACACTTGAACATAAGATATGTGACAAATGTAGAAAAAAAATTTCAAAAATGGATCTTTTTCAATTTTATTTGTTATTAGATGAGTATATGTCGAAGAATTTTATCAACTTAGCTTAGACCGAAGCACATATGCACAGATGTGCACATACACACACATATGGTCTTCTTTAATGTGTTCAGTTCTTGTTTCTTTGGTGCATGCCACACACAGCGGACACGGACAAATTTGTTGTTGTTTTCGCGGGTAAAAGAAAAAACTAGATATTGAGAAAGCTTCTCACTCATCAAAAAATTTCCAGGCAACCGACAAAAATGTTCACGGCCCAAAGCTGAAAACAATTTGGACAACGGTTGCATTTTCTTGATGTTTTACGTTTAGTAGTAATAAAACTGCACTGCAGTAGGAAATGTACTATTTGAATTCATCAGTAATGCGATGTTTGTTGTTTAGTATTGAATTGTACGCTGCTAGTGCTATACATGGCTTGAATGGTATTTATTTATAAAAAGAAGAAGAATACTTAACGAACATGCAAAATGCAGCCCGGCTAGCTGCAGCAAATGGATTCAACTGAACAGCTGAATATTATTAGTGATTGTTGTGAATGTAATATTAATGATTTAATATATGGTTTCTTTAATGACTGTGTATTTTTTAAAATTAAAAATATGAACGTAAAATGTGTATATGATGTTATTTATAAAAATGTATACATTTTCTAACTATATTTTCCATTTATAAACTATTCCATTGCATATATGAAAGCAACACGTCATTGTATATATAATTTTTAGTGCTTGTATGTACAGCTGCAGTTGTCTCTTTCACCCTTGTATTTTAGGACAATCGTCAATAGAAAATGTGAGCAGTAGATTTACTGATGGTATAACTGATCAAGCTAGTCATACATTACAGCCGCGTAGTTAACAAATAAACTGTTTATATATACATATATCTTGTAATATCGGTTAAATCGTTAAAATTTACAATATTCTAAGAGATAAGGTTATGGTTATTAATTGGAGTAGAAATATTACTTAAATGTTCATAAATGAATTTCAAAGCCAACCGGCTTTGTGAGATATTCTTAAAAAAATTGTAAATGCTTTATCATCAGTGAATCTTAGCTCCTTTGATAAATTTATCATCCCTTTCTTATGTCTGCCAATTCTCCATGGCTTAATCCAGCTGGATCTTTTTTCACTTTTTTTAATTCCATCCAGAGTTCCATCAACTCAACAATTGTTTTTATTGTGACCATATCGTTGTCATCTATATATGTGGATACACTTCCTGCATACATATTGGCCAATGTAATTAATTTTAAGCCCCGGAGATCAGAATTTAACCCATCAATTTGAGACCCAAAACAATGAGAGAGAGGAAAAAAATGGCGAAAATTCCAATGTTTGATGGACAAGCAGACACCGTGTGACATGCCCCTTTCTCGCAAGCTGCTGTGTTGAGCATAAAGTTTAAGGTAAGTTTACTTCAAAATTGTTTTAACAGTGTTCCCATTGTCTTCCCAGGCTGAAATTTTGAGAGAACTTAGATAAACTATCATTAATTAATATATATTTTTTTCCAAAGTTTTTAAAAATGACTTTCATCGAAATATTTTTTTTAAACTGTTATGCAAAAAAAATAACGTAAATATTTGAGACATTTTAAATTTTCATTATGCAAAATAAGCCTTTTGAAAATATCTTTAATATGAAACTCTCTTTTATCAAACTTAACCGAAGTTATGATCAATTGAAAAACAGTGCACAAGAAAAAAAACCCGAATTTTTTAATTTTTGAGATCCGGAACTCAGTAACCACTCGAAAAAAATAAAAATTACAAATTGATTTTCTAAATTGTAGCCAACACTACGTATATACAAAGTTTAAACCAAATCGGAGAGGATCAGCTTGAGAGTGTTGTTGAAAAGCAATGTAATCACCCACATACCCTTTACGAAAAAATTTATTAATAAAACAATGATAGTTGACAACTCTGAAAATAAAATGCCGCAGTGGTGAAAGTAAAAAGCCACTGACAAATACAACAAGTGTGAAAATTGTCAAACTTTGTTTGATGACATATAATAAAATAAGAGCATGCATGTAATTGTTTGAATGTTCAACATATTCCTTTATCACAACTTAAAGATTAAAATGTTAAAACACTCAATCCATACATTATTTTTCTTGTTTGCAAACGAAGTTCCAGCAGAAAAAAAATAAGATCATTTTAGTTTTAAATCTCACCATGAATAGCGGGGGTTTGAGTAAAAGCAAATTTTTCAAAAATATGGACAAATACAACAACTGAAGAAATTGCCAAACTTTAAAAGCATATATAAAACCAATATAAAGCGAATTAATAATAAGTTTTGGTTGCAAACATCATATTGCAACCTAACTTAAGTTTTTATATACTAACAAGATTATATGCATTAATTTCAGGAGTTGCTAAGTGATTTCTAAGTGAGCTTGCGGCCGATTAAGAACAAGAGTGACGATCAGAGTTGATTTGTTTTTTATGCAAAAATACATGCAAACATTTTTTGAGGTTATGTTTTCTAAGTTTCCTATCTTGTTATCTTTAATGTCTGTATTGATGACGAGAGTTACTCGAAAAAAGACGATGACGCAAACCAAAAATTTACCCTCTACCAAAATCGTTCAACGCGCCTAAAGGATTTTCACTTCAAAAATAGGAATTAATTCTAGTAATCCTTCGACAAAAAAAAGTGTTACCTCGGCATCAGTATATAAGTGGACCACATCCACCACAAAATCCTTTACATGCGTTCGTTGTTCTTTTTTTTAACATTACAGAAACTTCCTCACCTTCCGATGACGTCGTTGAAGTCTCCAAAAGGTCGTTTATAGAATTTTGCGTTAAAATAATGCAATTTTTATAACTTGCCATTATTTTACTAAAAATGTTTTTATCAAGACAAAATGTCAAATTTACACGTAATAAAAGTGTATATATATCTATCTTTATCCAACACACGCTTTTCATAACATTGTTGTATGAAGCACTCGGCTGATTTTCAGGGCAACCTTCTCCCCTGACAACGTTTCGCAGGGCAGAAAATGTGCCTTTTTGCCTTACTTGACATTTTTAGAAACGAACACAGAATTTTCTCACCATTTTGCACATATTTTAGAATCGAACACAAAAATAGAAGAGTGCAATAAAAAGGCAACATTTTTGGTAGAAACGAAAACGCCATAAAATTAATAGGATATACATTAGCAGATATCCTAGCAGATCATTGGAATCATTCATTCATTAATTTATTCAAGAATTCAATTCATTAACAAATTTTTACGGTCTTAAAAAAAGCATACCTCTAAATACAAGATAAAAAATAGTTATTGGTTTTTACATGTACATTTTTACATCTGAGAAAAATCATTAAAATCACAAAACAATTTTGATTTCTGCGCAAATAATTAGGAAACATACAACAAATCAAAAAATGGTTTTTATTTCTGAGCAATATAATAAAAATTCAAAAACGATTTTTATTTTTGAGGAAATTAATATAAATAAATCCTGATTTTTATTTCTGAGTAAAAACTTAAAATCAGTTATATATATTTATTTTTAATTTTTATTTATTGTTTCTGCGGATGAATTCTTAAATGAAGATGCATTCATTTATTAAACTCAGAGAGTTTAATAAATATATCCATGAAAAAGAAAAGTGGATTAAAATGAGAACAAATGGTGTGGTTTTAATGAATAGGTTTTTCTTTAAGTATAATGGAATATATACTTGGATATAATAATAATATTTATGGAAAATAATATACACCAAAAAAATGTTTGCATAGGAAATTTACCTTCTCACGTTGCGAGTTGAAAATCAAAGAGACAGAAAGTTATTTGGTTAGCAGGAAGCTGCCGAAACTTCATGGAATGTAAGTACTAAAACTAATTTCCAAAGAAGTAAGCGAGCGGCCTCTGTGGGCTCAGTTAGAAGTTACAATTGATGTAATATTCGCAATAGCTGAGTAAGGAATGTTACAATTTAAAGTTAATTTTAGTGTAAACATTTATAACGCTTACAAAACAAAAATCATTAATGATTGAAAGAGGCATTAGTTCGGTATGCTCAAAAGTGTTCCGCGACAAGTAGAACATGCTGATTTTTTTTCATTAAAATTTGAGAAATAATCATTATTTTCCATCCCTGATAATAAATATATACATTCTCGTCCATCACATATATATAAAGAAATAAAATAAATTAACTTTACATAAAAAATTTAAGTAAACTGTTTATTTTTTAAATCCATTGAAGAATTTCTTAATAAAGAAAAAAATCCTAACTTTCATACTTTGCACACGAATTCTTTTTTTTTTTTTTTTTGTTAAAAAATACTTTTTATCTGTTTTTCAAATCCCGGGACAAATCCCGTGATCCTGGTATTCTTATTTATCAAATCCCAAAATTGGAAGCCCTATTTGACAGAACAGATTTAACGACAAATACTAATTTCGCGAGAAAATCGGAAAAATTGATATTTTAGCCCTTCCTTCGTAACCACAAAAACCATTTCATTCCATGGAATGCCTTCTTAAAGTTCTCCTGAATAACACCTACTAGAATCCTTTCATTGAAGGACTCAAAGAAATCTTCCATTGAAAAAATTCTGGAAGCACTTCTAGAGAAGACTAAGGAAAGCATTCCTTCCAATAACATGCATATGTTTCAATAATGTCTTCTGGGTATGAAAGTGGAAAGGATGGAATTAACGACTTTCCCTTCCACTTCACCTTCTTTTGGAAGCACTTTTTTTGCTGGGACGCGTTGCTTTCATTGCCGCATAGGTTTTCATGATACAGCGAAGCGTTCACTCGTGCATTGTGTTGCTCTTTCAAAACAGTGGTAAAATTTTTTTGCAAAAGTTTTTTTGATCGTGTGAATTTATCATGTTTTATGCCAACTACTCAACACAAAATCAAGGTAAATATATCAGTCGTGTTGGTTTAATGTTGTTCTTCACAAATATGAAGTGTTTGTAAAATATCTATCGAGTGCACACAAAAAATATTTAGGATGAAATTACGAATAAAATCTTTGTAGAAATACGAACAGAGGCTATTCGTAGAATGTGCAAATGATTTTTACATAGTACAAACGTTTGTAGTGTTGGCCGCATAAATAAAATTTTTCAATTTGTAATTGAGTACATTCTACAAACTCTAGTTTAAGTTTCTATAACTTTATAATGTATAAATTTGTGAACTGAACGAACATTGTTTGATAATATACAAAGCGTGGCAGCAGCGTTTGTATATTTGTTCGTATCTTTTGTAGATAAAACGAATGCGTTTGTAAAATATACAAACGGTCATTTGTATTATTCACAAAGTCGTCCGTTGGCTAAAAGAACAAACAGCTTTGTAGAATATAATAATTGTTGTGTGCATAGTTAGAAGCTTTTTTTTTGGGTGTGGTTGTGTGATGTGAGCCATGTTTTAAAAATGCGTGTTTTTATTGTTTCTTTTAGAAATGCTATGAAAACGGCGCCGTTGTGGGTAAGTTCTCCTCATCGGAAAGAGGAACCAATGTGACTATGGAAGTTGCAGTCAGCGCGGCTGGAAACACCATTCCGCCTATGTTTCTCTTCCCACGAAAGAATATGAAGAGTGTTTTCATTGATAACGCCAATGTTTCAGGCTGGATGGACACTTATCATTTCATCCTATACATGACACATTTCATCAAACATACGTCTGCCGCCAAGACCAACACTGACAAAGGACAACCACATATCACACATGTCCATTGAAGTTGTCGACTTGTGCATAGCCAACGGTATCGAGGTTGTAACTATTCCACCCATTGCAGCCGGCAAATGGAGCCTTTAGATGTTTCGGTCTTCGGACACTTCAAACGCGCGTTCACGCAGAAGTGTATGGAATGGTGTCAGTCGCATGTTGGCCGTGTTCTCAAAATACACCACATGCCGAGCCTTTTCTGATAAGGCCATGATGCAGGTTGTGACACAGCGGAAAATTAGATCTGGCCTTGAAGCCACTGGCATCTATCCTCTGAACGTGAGTATATTCAGCGATGACGACTTTCTTCCGGCAAACATTACCGGTGAAAGTCTAATGACCGAAGATCCGCCAACGGCTGAAGATGTGTCAAATGTGCTCGTCGTTCTTGATAATACAGACGTTGTCTCGTACAAGGAGGTGTCTACATTAAAAGATGCTGGTATATGCGGCCTATCAGATCTGCTTCCACATCTTCTCTTCGGTCAACTTTGGTTAATATTGGCCCTATCAAATTTGCTGCAGAAAAGCCGAAGTCAAATCGTGGCAGAAAGGCGATGAAGTTAGTCATCTTAACTTCACCTCAAAAACGTTTGGAGCTTCTTGAAGCAGCAAAGAAAAGTACTAAGAGGAAGAAGAAAGGCACATCGCAAAAACCAACATGAAAATAGCCAAGAAACAGCGTTGTCGTCAAGAACCCTCTTCCGAAGAAGAAGACCGAGACCTCTGCTTGTTGCGTTCGGAATCGATGCCAAAAAAATTTAATTCGAACAATTCAATTTAGTGCAACAAATGCGACCATATCACTTGAAATGCGTCGACATGGGCAACCGTGGCTACTATACCTGGCGAAACTGCGACTCTGACCTCGATATTAGCAATGAATAGGTAATACATTTTCAGTCGTTTTTCACTCGTTTTTCATTATAATTTGTTCATTCATTTTTGAGCTGGAAATAAAAGAATTTTGTATTGGATTCGATGAGTTTATTCGATGATTTTATTCAGTATTTTAGTTTCTTGCTGACTTAGGAGTCTGCTCGAGGCCATTAAACTGATTTGTGTTGATGTTTATACATGAAAACGGAAAGTCCTTTTGGTGAAATGCTTCACCCCACCATTTTTCAAAAATCGAATTACGAAACTTTTCGAAGTATCCCCATAATTTTTTTTTTTGAAATAGAAAATGTTTGCATCCGAGCGCAGAGAAATAAAGTTAAATGCCCATTCTTGCGATTAAGGCGAAAAACCATTCAAAAATTATAATTTTTGGGGGTGCTGTAAGCCTTCAAAAATGTTTAAAAATCCTTCAAAAATGCTGTAAGCCCTGACTGCATTCTTCTAAAAATTCACATATCCACCATTTTTGTATTTTTCAACAATTTATTGATATTATAAGTTCAAGCTTCAAGAAATATAATAGGGGTATTCACGGGTTGATGCGAAACGCAGTTGCAACGATGCGAAAATGCAAGATTGCGAACTTTTGCATCACTCTTACAACAAACACATTAGAAGCAATTTTGCAACCCTTCTTTAATTACGCACTGACCAAACCTATTGCGAGAACGCACAAGCAGTGATGCTAAAAAGCTGATTCATGTTTTGGTTGTTCTCAAACATAGTACCAAAAAAATATTTAGGATAAAATTACGAATAAAATCTTTGTAGAAATACAAACAGAAGCTATTCGTAGAATGTATAAATGTTTTGTACATAGTACAAACATTTGTAGTATTGGCCGCATGAAATAAATTTTTGAATTCGTAACTTTGTACATTCTACAAACGCTAGTTTGTAAAAATCTATAATGTATAAATTTGTGAACTGAACGAAAATTGTTTGATAATATACAAAGCGGTGGCAGCAGCGTTCGTATATTTGTTCGTATCTTTGTATATGAAACGAATGTGTTTGTAAAATATACAAATATTTCTTTGTACAATGTACAAACGGTCATTTGTATTATTCACAAAGTCGTTCGTAGGCTGAAAAGAACAAACAGCTTTGTAGAATATAATAATTGTTTTGTACATAGTACGAAGCTTTTTTTGGGTGTGGGTAAAACTTTAAAGCTTATGTTTGTACGTTGATTCTAGCAAATTTTTGTGATTTTGAAATGAGGTGGCAAGATATTTACTTTTCATTGGACATATAAATTTTATTGCATAATTAAGTTGCAATATTGTTGCTCACTCGTTAGTGTGCAAAATATCTTGCATTTTCACACTCTTGCAATTCGCAACAACCCGTGAATGCCCCTAAATTTTAAACATTTCTAGATTTTTTTTTTTTTATAAGATGACATGAATGCGCTTTGCGATGGATTCCATTTGGGTACTTTTTTCAACATGACGTTTTACGGCGTATTGACACTTCACATTACACTTTTATGCACAAACAAAATATTTTCCTACACTTTAAGAATCAGTATATAACTGCAAGAAAACACAAGTTGTTCGTTTACTTCCTTCTATAAAAAAAAAATCAAGAACATCACTGTGTTTTTGGATCTCTAGATGAGAACCTGCCCTTTAATTAAAAATTTACTAACCAAACTAAGCATACACATTTTTTAATTTATTTTCATGTTATGGCAGCACTAAATAATTTTGAATATTTGTGTTTTTATTTTATATTACAATTGAAAGTTTTCTATATGACCCTATTATTTATTATAATGTATATTTTCTATAATTTAACTACAAATTCTAAATGTTTGATAGTTTAAATCATTCTTGATTTTAAATATAAATTCTAGTTGTTTGATAGTTTAAAAACGTTTATTGAACTTTAAGTCAGGCTAGAATAATTAATTGCTCTAACGAATTTTTTCCAAAGATACAACAACAACAACATTTTCACTAAACATCACTAGCTGATGTTATTGCATTTTCGGCCCTGCTACAGGCTTCATCAGAAATCTTTATGATGGCACCACCTGGGATCGAACCCAGGCGTGGTTGCCGTGCCAGCACATTTTAGTGCACTGCACCACAGAGGCGATGAGATTTCAGTGACAATTTCTCAGTTTTTCTCCCTTTCATACTTTTTTGTTGCTGTTCTTTTTGCTTACTTTAGTTTATGCTTATGTTATTATGGAGTTAAATAATTTTATGTTTTAATAATATTCTGGGTTGCAAAGAGGGATTTGAACCCCCTGAAAGCCCCATTCTTAGAGTATTCCAACCTGCATTCAATTTTATTCAGAAAACTTATAACATTTTAAAGAGTTTAAATTCTTACAAAATAGTGTTGAAAAATGCATGATACCAAGGATTGGATTTTAAATTGACATTTTTGACTGTGTAGTATTTATTTATTTTAAATAAATATAAAGATAAAACTTTAAATTTCTTATGATTTCTGAAAAAAATCTAAAACAAAATAACTGCTTTAGAATCCTCACTGTTATTGCCTGCAAAAGCGTTTCATAAACCATTTCTTCCTAAATGAGTATTTTGAAAACCTCTTATCATTATTATTTATGCCTCGTGATATTCAGTTAATAAATCATTTCGTAAATAAAACTCTTTAAATGCATATTTTGCTAAATGTCATGTTATCTTACTTAATGATAGTATTCAATTAAAGTAGACAATTTTAGTATCTATTTTAATTTCTTGCAGTTTAGCTCAAATATACTATAAAATTTTGAGTATCTATATTATCAACCATAAATTTTAATTAACAGTCTTCATGTCATGTTGATTGTAGTGCTTCTTAAACTATACGCTTTAATTGTTAATAAAAATCAAACGCTTACAATTTGAAAACCGAAAACTTACAAACAAATCATAAACAATGCGAGAGTACCACCGACCGAGGATAACTGCCTTTTATACATATATGTAGTATCTACATCTGTCTTTAAAATTGGCTTGAAAAATTTAGTGAATAATAAACATTTATTTAGCTAAGCCATTAATTGATTACTTTTTTATTACATCTAACTTCATAACACAAGCTATTAAAAGTTGAATACAATTTGATACAATCGTTACGTCAAATTTTTCAAACAGGCACACATAAAAATAATATCGATAAAATCAATTAAACTTAATCAAAAATTAAAAAAAAGCAATATAGCATATAACCAAAAACTTGCCTCTTACAGCTTAAAAGTTCTCATGAACAACATTTAAGATGAATGGGTAAAATATATTCTTTCTTATACTCACTCCCCCAAACCACCTGACTGAATAGACTGCGGTTCTAAAGATAAAAAATAAGCAGTTATCAGACGTCAACATATGAAGCCACTGTGCAATACTCTGTGTTACTATGTCTAGGAATGGTAGCTGCATGTCCTTTTTTATGCCGCACGCCAAGATATGAATCAAAAATTTTATTCCTATCACGTTTGTGGAGAGCTCTTTTTTGTCTTATCCCCCTCAAACATTTACTTATTTTATGCTTGGCGCATAAAATGTGTACCGCACGTCTTTAACATGGCGGGCAATCTTAAGACAGCCAACTTAAATTAAAAGTGGTCATTGAATGGAGCGGGTGACTCGCTATGTGTAGTAGGAAAAATAGTTTTAGTTGCTTGTTGTTGTTGTTGCTGCTGTTCATTGCCTCCATTAGAGGCGGCCAAAAGAAATATTGTTTTTAATTAGAGATCTTTAGGCGCTGATATTCGTCTTGCTGTCAATTTCGATGCAATGCAATTCAATTGAATTCAATTCAATTCAATTCAATTACAGTGAATGCTAAAAGTTTAGGCTACGTTCGGTAACCAAAACCAACGACCGAACGAACGAATGACCTTATTTGGCTGTCAATTTTGTACTTTTTTGTTCTCTGTTCCTGTTGTGTTGTTTCTAACGTTTAATTGTTCCTTTGACAGTTTGGTTTGTATTGTTGTTATTTTTATTGTTGTAAAATACCACAAAAACAATAATTAAAAAAAATATATTTATAAACAGATACAAAAACAGCTACAAACGGCATCCCTCTATGCCACTTATGTGCCAAACGGCAGCACCATCTCACGTTCAGCTGTCATTCCAACTATTGTGACAGCTCAACTTTTGACAGCTTCACGTCTATGACAGCTCACAGCAATGGCGGCATTTGATAACATGTCCGTAATTATAAGCGTGTGTTTAATTGCAGTAACACTTTTTGGTACGCTGTAAGCAACGACTTGAAATAAATTAAAGTCTCGTCACACCAGACAGAATCTTTCTCAGTTGCACAGTAAACAAACCTGGGTAATGTTAATACGCAATAAAACACTGCAAAATTAATTTTGGTACCATAACACAGTGTGTAATTTTTAAGCCATGGCAAAATAACCATATACGGACATCAATACGTGATAAAAGACCAAAAAAAACCCTGTCTCCCAGTTTTGCCCAAAGTCCTCCAGGTTTTTTTTATGGGCCCCCAAAGATGTGGGGCCTCGGTGTCATTTTTGCAAAAAAATTATCATTTTCTCAAGCTCATATCTTGCAAACCGTTTGGAATTTTGATTTACTCTCTGAGTCAAAGCTATTGTCATGTAGCTTTTGTCATAAAGAACAAAAATCGTGAACATATAAAATCAAAAAAAAACTTCATCTTCAAGGTCAAAATCGCAAAAACTTTAAAAAATAAGCGAAAAATGGCCCAAAAAGCGTTTTTTATTTAGTTTATTCTAAATTATTGTATCTTTAGGAAAAACAGTCAAAAATCTGTAATGGCCAAAAGGATTTTTGATTGAGGGTGGGCGCCCATGATGACCAACGTAAGGGGGTTTGTTAATTTTTAACGTTTTTTCTGTCTGTCGTCGGGGGCGATAGTTCTGGGAATAGACCCGCAATTCTAATTCTTGGTTGTTTCTTCATCTCCTGTGGTGGAGCGGCGGTAGGGTGTTTAGCTATAGTTATTCATTGAGCATTCTGTCGACGTTCGGGCCTCGAGCTATCGACATTCTACAATGGTGGAATTAGAATAAATTTATTGTAAACATTAAGGTAAAATGAAGTTATTATAATAAAAATTGTTAGTTACTAATCCTAAAAATTAGCTTAACTGGGGAATGGACTAGTTTCCCTTAGTCTTGGGTTACATCTCCACGCCCCTAGGCACTAACATATCCGTCCTTGTATGTCCTCCTCTGGTCCATTAGTCACCACTTGCTTGTGAGTGACTATGGATGCAAAACATTAAATGATTGTTTGTCAACAGTGGCAAATTAATCATACAGGGAAAGTGGGGGTTCACATAATTTTAAATTGCTCTCGTAGGTTTTTTGGGGGACCTAGAAGGCGGCTAAGGAGAACCAGTGTGATGCTCCTTAGCAATAAAAATTATTGCCTATCACACACAGATTACTTACCTTTCTTAGGCATATTGTTCTTGCGGGTTCCACTATGGACGGTTCCGTATTTTAGAGCGTTTTTTGGTGGGATTTGCGGGAGTTCTATATATTAGATCGGGATTTCTATATATTAATGTTCCAGGTTTTACTAATTTTTTATTATTTGTTAGGTTTTATTTATTTTTGTTAGGTTTTTTCACTAGATTTTTTACCAAACGGCCTAATTTTACTATTTTTTTATTATTTGTTAGGTTTTATTTATTTTTTTTAGGTTTTTTCACTAGATTTTTTACTAAAAATTTTTGTTAGGATTTTTATTTTATAGGTTTCTCTTGAATGGGTTGTGTGAATGTGCTGCATATGTGTTACATGATATGTGCTACAATGTATGTTTGAATGTGTTGCATGCATGTGTTGTATGTAATTTTATTTTAGTTGTCATTAGATTAGCTTACTTCGAATGCGTAGCATTCAGAATTAGAGGTTGGTTTGGTTTTTTGATTTTTAAAGCCTTCTGATGAGACTACGTGGCTGTGGTCGAAAAACGTTTAAAGTTAGCCTTTAAGCCTACACGGTAAGAAATTTAGGGTTATGGTTTGTTGTTTCACTGAATATAGATAGGATGTTTATCTTTTTATTATGGCTCACTAATCTATTATGGCTCACTTTTCTACTACTTAAAATCTGTTTCTTTCCTTGTTTTCTTCTTCAATATTTCCTTTTGTATGTTTAAGTTCTAATATTTTAAGATTTTTTAACTAATTAATATGATAAATTTGTTTTTTTTTTTTTCAAACAATTATTTAATTTTGTTTAATTCTAATGTTTATTAACTTGTTGTTATATCCAAATACATACAT
The DNA here is from genome assembly GCA_963920525.1 of Dichetophora obliterata. Taxonomy (NCBI): domain Eukaryota; kingdom Metazoa; phylum Arthropoda; class Insecta; order Diptera; family Sciomyzidae; genus Dichetophora; species Dichetophora obliterata. Next base: position 107,442,851 of record OY986438.1, read on the forward strand.
ATATAAATAATGTTGTTAATTTATACTTATATGTTGTACTGTAAAAGAACTTAGTTCTTATTTGTACTAATGCTATATGAAAATAAAATAAAAAAATATAGTAATTTTTTTCAGTTTTATATTATTTTTCCGGTTCAGTTAGCTTTTAATTTCATATCATGATTAATGGTGTATAGTGTTATGTTTGTTTAGGGACATGACATTGTATAGCATGTTTTGTATAGTGTTATATTGGATTGTAGACATGACATTTTATAACATTGATCATATTTAGGTAGATATTTTAAGAAAAAAAATGTTTTCTTAAAATTATAATAGGAATTATAAGTAGAAGAAAGTTTGGAAAAATTTGATTTGTAATACTTAAATTTGAGGATAATTTATTTCCTGAATTTAAGTAATGTATTAAAATTAGAACAGACGGACTGACAGAAACTTAGTGGCCAATTTAGCATGTTTTTCACCCCATCTCTAGCCCCCTGCTTAGCGCTTTGGTACTATGTAAATAGTTTTTATTCACATTTTTATATTTTTTCTGTCTTTTTGACATTTTTTGTTTTTATGACACATTTTATAGGCTTAACTTAGAAAAAATTAGAGTAATGAAGTTTTTAAGTACAAAGTACCGAAACGCTTCGTGCTCAAACACAATCATCTTCCAACGCTGTATTTTGCAGCTACTTAACGTTTTTAGTGGAAGCATTGCGTTAGGTAGAAGTACAGTGTCTAGTACAGTTTTCGTGTTCTTTTCTCAGCATATTCAAAGGGTTGCGTGTTCTTTTCTCAAAATGTTGCAGTCTGATCCGGCGAAAGTGCGACATTTTCTACCCTTATGAAATTGTAAAAGCGTAATGCAACATTATCACGAGAAAAGAAAACTCTATTACAGTGAGCATTGCCCAGCGGATTTTTATGTATCCTTTGTAATTTATAAATAAAGATTTTGTTAAATTGGATGTTAATTGTAAATTTTATTACTTAGGGTGATGTTATGGTGGTCGTCATATGATCCCTGGTCATGTCACTTTTTACTCTCTTTTTTCGTTTGATGAGCTGTGTGACGAAAGTATGTTATGCTGGCGGTCATATGATGCCTAAGCACCAGTGCACTTTTTGCTACTTTTAGTATTTTTTCAACCAATGAGTGTTGCTATTAAGCAGGTTTCATTACTGCTTTCATACATTTCGTACTAAAAGTGTACTATTTTCGTGCCTAAACACAAATGTTGTGAATAATTCCGCAACGCAACACTGTTTTGATCCCATGATTTCATATTTTTGTCGAATCATTTGGTGACCGTGGTGGTGAAAATTTACTCTCTTGCTCTCGCTCTCAAATTTTTAATTTACATTGAAACAACAACAATGCATGACCATGATGAGCCCATGACCGCCACCGTAACATGGGACTTAGCTGACTTGTAAAAGGGTTGCATTTTTCTTGTTCTGTTCTTATATGAAAAATGTAACATTTTCGCAGGGAGTATTTCAATATTTTCGTAATGTTGCCATATAATGAGGTGACATTTTGATCGAAAAAAGAAAACGCCATAAACTATAAGCAAGCATGCTTATGATTTTAAATCAGACTTTGTCCATAGTGGATAAAAACGAACTTGAGCCAAGCCGAATTCAACTGTTTTTTATACATAAACTTTTACCGAATACTCACATTTTTTCTAATTTTTAAGCAAAGATGTTATAAAAGCGGCATCATTTGTGAAAACGTGAAGTTTCTTACTTCTTTTTTTATTACGATTTATTTCAAATATTTAAACCACCAACAAAATTTTAAATGCATTTTACTGGAATTCCGATAAATCGGATTTCAATACACATGGATCCGCCTAAAAATTAATATCGAATTCGAAGAACGGGATTGGGAGTGAATGCTGTGCTTTGAAGAAATTGTAAAATGAGTCTTCTGGCGTTCAAGATATAGCAAAATACAATAATCCTGCAAAGAAATTTTAATGCTGACCGGATAAGCAGTTCAAGAGGTTTTAAAGCGTTTTTACTACAGCACCCTTTGGTGTTCGAGATAAATCAAAAAAGGTAGAACCAAAGACCCGAAAACACTTCAAAACAAATTTTCTTGCTAGTCGAATCTTGCGGCTTAGGAGCTTTTTGCTATTTTTTAGATTATTGCTAAAGCGCCCTCTGTTGTACCCGAAAATCCTTAAATATATTATGTGTAGTAAAAATAAATCCATTTTATCCAGTAAATATACTTACATATCTATATCTCGCTTTGTAGAAGTGCAATCCGTTTACACTACATCCCAGTGGGGAAATGAGAAGTCATTACTGCCATAACTAGCTCAGTAAAAAATTACCCCGTAAGCACATGTCATTACGTCTTCGCTTATAATTTCTTAATGAATAATGTCAAAGAAAATACCTTGTGACAGCAATCGTGGATCTAGCCAAACAGCTAAAATCAACTGAAAACCTTACGTCCTCGCTTACGATTTGGATATAAGTAACCTAAGCTGTTATACCTGATAATTCAACAACAATAATTTTTGTTTTTGTTACAACGATAACAGAATAAAAAAATGTTTTGCCACCAGGGTTGATATTTTCGGTACAATTGTATTTTTTTTGTAAAATTTTATATTTTTCCTACTTTTCTACTACCAAAGCGTTTTCGGTACATTTTATTTCACTCTATAATAAACACAGAATTTGGAGCTCTAAGTAAGCAAACGATTTAAAAGAATGAACAAATTTATTTAGTTCTGAATTTTGGTACTCTGTAAAATACATAAAAAATTATTTTAAATATTCGATTTTCTCCAATTTATATAAAATTGCTTAAGGAATTCTTTCAACTTTTCATTCGACAGCAAATGTTAAAAGAATATTTTATTTTCAAAATTTAATAAGAACCAATTGTAGAAACAGACTGCAGATTGTAGCAATTTATTTTTGACGTAGAATTACGTCTTACAGCGCGGTTTGTATGGGGGTCATTTTCACGAATTTTTTCAAAGTGATATTTGACACTTTAGGGTATACCTACAGCCTTTAATATTCATCGTACAAAGAAAAAAAATGCCAAAATATCAGTTTTAGTGGGAATAAAACGAATATCTAATAAAATAGCAAAATCTAAAAAGATGAAAAATTCATATATTCGTGTGAGAAATGCACAAGCTGCTTAGCTGCAGTAGCTGCTTATGCTGTTTTTAAGGTTGTTGTTGTTGTTGTGTTTGCTTGTTTGGTTCGCAATCACGTCGTTCGTTGTGCTGCTTTTGTTGTTGTTGTTGATGTTTTTTCAAAGAGTAGTAAAGAGTTGTCAGTTCTGCACAGTTGCTTTTGTGCAGACATTTTCAATAAGTAAAGATTGGGCAAAAGTGGATGTGAAGGAAGGCGATAAAATTGAAATTTGTCGACTGACTTTGCTCAGCTCTGCTTAGCTGACGTAGCTTTGTGGTTGCGACGCTTAGCGAAGTATGAGCAGTATGAGTGAAAATAGTTTGCTATTGTTTCTTTTCGCTTTGCTTTGACTTTTTTTTTTTGTTTCCTATAAGAATCTTGCACTCACCTGAATGTTTACATTTTTTAGCTAGATTTAATTTGGTAAATTGAATGAATTTACCAATTTCAATCTTTTAAAATGATGAGAACATTTTTATGCCCTTTGCCTATAAATTCACTTTAATTCTTGCAGGTATTTTTTAATTTGAAGCTAAATTTTTTACCAATTTCCAGGTACTATGAATTTAGGAAATTTTTCATTTGAAGCTAAATTTTTTAACTAGATTGGATTTGGCAAATTAAATGAATTTACCAATTTCTAGCTTTTTAAATTATGATAACATTTATATGCCCTTTACCTATAAATTTCTTTTAGTTCTTGCAGGTACAATGTATTTAAGAAATTTTTTAATTTGAAGCTAAATTTTTTAGCTACATTCCATTTGGTAAATTAAATTAATTTACCAATTTCCATCTCTTTAAATGATTGTAAATTGATTTAAATTATTTCAATTTAAATTTTTTAGCTACATTGGATTTGGTAAATTAAATTAATTTAACATTTTCCATCTTTTCAAATTATGATATATTGATTTAAATGATTTTAAGCTACAATACATAGTATATACACAAATATGAGACGAATATACTTTTGTATATGTAAAAATACATATACAAATTTCTGTCAATTGTTACAGGTATTTAGAAATTTTTATCATTTTAAACAAACTCAGAATGTTTACGTAAGTGTTTAAAATATTAAATACCATCTAAAAGTTTGAAACATTAAAATTTAAGTATTTTGTAGTGTTTTCAAATCCAAAATATAAAACTAATTGTGTCTGTTTAATAACGAAAAAATGGTATTAATATTTAAAAATATTTTTTTTATTTTAATTACCTTCTTTAAACAGTTATTGTTATGGTGACATAAAGTTCCTTTTTTTTTTTTATTTTGATTTTTTATTAAAATTTTGTCCAAAATCTATTTGTTGAAGGTATTTAAAAAACGTCACAATTAAAAAAACTGATTTTTTAGTACAAGAATTTTAAGTCTTAAGCCGAAATTAAAAGAATTAAATTAAATTTAGTTACAATATTTACAGTATTTAGAATATTTACACATTTACAGAAATGAATACCAGCAAGAATTAAAATGAATTTATAGGTAAAGGGCATAAAAATGTTCTCATCATTTTAAAGATTGAAATTGGTAAAATGATCATACTTCGCTAAGCGTCGCAACCACAAAGCTACGTCAGCTAAGCAGAGCTGAGCAAAGTCAATCGACAAATTTCAATTTTATCGCCTTCCATCACATCCACTTTTGCCCAATCTTTACTTATTGAAAATGTCTGCACAAACGCAACTGTGCAGAACTGACAACTCTTTACTACTCTTTGGTGGGCAGCCTCATTTGAGGTGAATGTATACAGCTTAACCCATTGATGCTCACCACCAAAACTCGTTGAGTTTATTTTTAGAAATTTTCGGCATTAACTTATATTAATGTTAAACGGAAAACTCTGAAGTTTCAGAAAACGTTCAAAGGATTTGGGTGTGGCGACATATCATAAACGTATAAAGGGTCTGAAAGTATAGAAATAAAAATTAAAAACCTAAAAATTAGAAAAAATTAAAAATGGGAAAATTTGCATTTCGTAGCGCAGCACTTCAACTCTATCCTACTGCATTATTAAAATTATATTTTCTTTCTTCTTAATGTTTATAAAAAAAAATAACTTACCTGAGTGGAATTTTTCACTTTTCTGTCTGTCTTGAAAAATAAACAAAAAGGCTTTAAAGGTAAATTTTAGAATTTTTATGGAAAAAGCATATTTTTGGCTTTCATCGCGTATGACATATCATACGCTGTCATTAATGAGATAAAACAAACTTAAAGAGCTTGTAAAATGTATTTCAATGTTATTGTATTTATAATAATAACAGATTTAAAAAGCTTATGTTCCTTTAAAATGAATAAATGTTTGAATAGTTAAAGAATAGAAACGTAGCTAAAAGCAATAGTTAACTATTTTAATTTTTGGTTATATTTTACGTTGTTTGTAACTTTTATAAGTTTAATGCAAATTTTATAAAAATAATCAAATAAACAAAAAATGTATAAAAAACTATTAATGACTTCAATTGAGTAATTTTATTAGCTATTAGTTTTACATTGAAAAAAAAATATATAAATTTGCCAACACGGATTTACACGGATTTTTTATGTCGCAATTGTGGATTTTTACTCTCCTCGGGATGGCATCACTGGTTTTAGCTATAAAATTATAAAAGATTATTCGTCAGTATGACAGTTCCATAGCTATTAGCCGATAGATGGCGCTAAATACCTCACATATTTTTAGGCATATACTGAAATTAAGAAAAAAAAGCAACATAACAACAATTATATGCAAACTTTAACTCACTATAACTTAAAAAATATAATTTTTTAAGAAATATAAAGTCCAGTTTGCACATTTACAGGTCTAAAACTACCAAACTATACTGAATTTATTAAGATTGGACTTGTACTTAAAAAGCCTTACGCCGTACAGAATTTGCGTTTGCGTACACTCAAAAAAATACTGTAGTAAAATTTACTACGCAATGTTTATTTACTTAATATATGTGTAGTTTTATTTATTTTTAAATAGAAATGTAGTTTTTCAATATATTTTTACTGAATTTACATTTAAATAATTAATACTACACAAAGTAGTTGCATGTACTAAGTATTTGTTTACATACACTTATTTAAATAAAGAATATCTACATTAAATAAACTGCATAATATGTATTAAATAACAATCGTAGGTATTTCAACTAAAATAATTATAAAAGGTTCGTGATGAAGAACTGTGGTAAGTATACTTCTTAAAATGTATTTTTTTTTACAAAAATACTTTGATTTTTTTATAATAAAAGCAATATTTCTACTGTGGCAGAAAACGTTTTGCAGTTTTTTTTTTATTAATAAATTAAAAACATTTAATTTAAGTGTAAATGTATTTCTTTTCTATAGTTAAGATATATGTAGTAAAAGTAAATATATGAAATTAGTAAAAATAATTACATTTTTAATTGGATGCTGAGTTACTAATTTACATACATTTGTTTTAAATACATTTTTATTTATTTTTACTACAGGATTTTTTTGTGTGTATATATAAGAGATTTAGTTGATTTTTAGTTTTGAAATTATTTTGTTATTTTTATATAATTTTCTATTTATTCACTATGTGAACTTATTGAACATAAATTTTAAGCTGAAAAAATCAAAATTGAAATTGAAAACTTGAAGAAAAGTTGAAACAAATTTTAAATTCAGCAAAGTAGAAACATATGTAGCGAAGTAGTATACATAAATTAAACTTAAATCAAACAATGATATTTTCATAAATTTAATATTATAAATTGCTTTCAGTAAAAGGCACCTTTTCGTGCTTTGCAAGATGCATTTCTTTATGACTTCATAATATTGAGCTGGATTTACAATGCCATTAAGAACATACATGACTCGAACTATATTATCACTCTTCACCAAATCGGCAACCACTGGCAGCTCTGCAAATAGCTCGTCATCAAAAATAAGTTTTCTTTAAAATATTTAGATTTATAAGTGAAATAATTCAAATATATCTAAATGATAAGAGTATATTTATTGCTAATGATTTGTGCGCGCCATTAGAATTATAATCACTTGTGAATAGTAGTAACTTATTTTTTCAACTTTTTATTATTAGAAAGAACAATTTCACATGTCTTCAGATCTTTTTCGATTGAATAAAAAATTTGTATAATTACAGTTTGCTTCTTATGTAAAATACTTACAACATTCTATGCATAAAATAAAATTTTCTATCGCCCCCTTGCCTTGCACCACCATCACATGCGGTTGGACAGGCGCTGTGTGTCCAACTTTTAAACAACTGCCAAACAACGCTTAGACATTTTTGCCATTTTTATATTTATAACAAGTTAATTTTATTCTCATTCCATATGTAGAAAACTAATAAATTAAATTTTGTCCCCTTCGACAGTAATATTATCCCAAATTGGTATCCTCACAAGTGCGTCAAGCAATTAACTCGTTAATTAGCTCCTTTAAATAATGAATAATATTATGGACTAATCAGTGCTTTTGTGCTATCACGCAAAAAATGGAGTGGGAAGCATTTAATTTAATTCAATACTTAGCATTCAACGCCACTCGCTGACATGAAGTGTGACCAATTAAAAAGCTAATTAATGTTTATTTTTGGACCGCTGTTTTCGGTTTTATTTTTTGATATGTTTTCCTCAGTAACTAATTTAAAATTTTAATTTCTGTTGTCATTTACTTAATATTATCGTTGTACAGGTTTATCTCTCTTCTTGTGTTTTTTTTAACCAATAACACCGCTACTGTTCACTTAACGTCAGAGTTGGAGTGTTTTAGGCAAATTGATCTTAATTTTATGCAAGCTAAATTATGTTATTTCTTGAATTCCGTTGGTATTTTTTATGATCTTAAGCCATTAGACTAAATGTTAAAATCAGTTTATTAATGTGTGTTACTTTGTTGAAAAGAATATTTTTAAACTATTTAAATTAAAAAAAACTACCCACACAGTCATGAATTGAGAAATCGAAAACAGGTCAAAAATAGATGTAAGAAGCTCATTAGACACACGATTTTAAACTCTCTTTTAAGCAGCATTAAAAGGAGTAGTAAAACTCAATTATCATTATAGTTAAAACTAGCTCAGTCATTAAAGAGCAATTGCCGAATAGCTTTTCAGTATAAGAGAAATATTCGCAATTCGTATTCACAACTGTAGCGAACAGTATTACAAAAACTAGCAGCAATGGCGATTCAATTAATTCGCTTTATAGCCAACATTCAATTAAACGCACATTAAAATATAATACAGTGTATTTTAATTAACTTTTTTCAATGTATAAAAAAAATGCGACATAGCACAATTGAATAACTGATTGCTGATTGGATCAAATTGATTACGAGTTATTGTCGTAACGAAGGCGTTACTCACGTGACCAATCAACGTAATGAGCTTGGTTGTGGAAACTGCTAGTTAAATATTTTGATTGCTATTTTGAAACTAACACGTCAAGAATTCTGATTTTTAGATGAGTTTGGTAACGTTTGATAACGGAATTTTGAAAGTAATCAAAAAATCAGTATCAGAAGCACAATCACACGACACACTTTCGAGCGAGTCGTCTGTCAAAGTTGATCGCGTTATAAACCCTAGGAGGCTACACTAGCATTCTCAAACTCAACAATTCTGATATTCACCCCTGGCGTTTTTACTTTATTCATGGGCGTACACAGGGGAAAGGAAGGTGCTTACCCCCCATAGGCAATGAATTTTTTTACATATCTTCATATTAAATCAATATGCCGTAAGCTACAATTAAAAAATTTTACGGGAGATTCAAAAAACTTTCTAAATTGTAATTGTATATGGCGCTCAAACTTCGGGATTTTAGAAATTTTTTATCCGTCGTAGTGATAAATTTCGATACCATTTCATTTACCCTTGTTTCACAGGCACTTTTCAATACGTATTCTTACACTCAAAAAATGTTGTGTGCAAATATTACTAATAACTGCGTCCTTTCTATGAATTTTATTCGTAGTTTTCAGTCACGAATAGGGTTCGTAGGTTGGACATAGTTTGGAACATATTACAAAAATTTTATTCGTATTCGTACGAAAACAAATGTATATTGTTTTAATACATTTGTTTTATTTACCAAAGCTGTTAAAGACTTGATCAATTTGATTTTTTACACAAAAAAGTGAAGCAGTGAATAACGAAATAAGAATGCATTCAATAAATGCAAAATTGATTCATAAACAAAATTTTTAATTCACATTAATTTTTAAAAAAATGATTAATTATTCACTTCAATTATTTATTTTCCTTATTCAGAATAATGAATCAATTTTTTTATTCATTTGAATGCTTTTTACAAATAATTACAGAATTTTCAATTATTCTTTTTTTATTCGTTACTAATTTTTAATTCATTATTTATTTGTTATTCGTTATTCAGTTTTTATTCATTATTCATTTTCTTTGCATTATTCACTTGTTATTCATTATTCGTTATTAATTTTTTATTCATAATTCATTTGTTATTGATTATTCATTTTTTATTAATTTTTCATTTGTTATTTACTTGTTATTCATTACTAAATTTTTATTCATTATTCATTTGTTGTACACTATTAATTTTTTATTTATTATTTATATTTTATTTATGGCTTAGGACTAAAATGAATAAAAAATGAATAAAGAATAACAAATGAATAATAAATAAAAAATTAATAATTAATAACAAATGAATAAAAATTAAAAAATGTTTAATGAATAAAATATGAATAACGAATAAGAAATTCATAATGAATAAAAAAAAGAATAACTGAAAATACTGAAATTCTTTAAGAATTACATTCTTTGTGAATAACATTCAAATGAATAAAAAAATTGATTCATTATTCTTAATAACAAAAATGTATAATTGAAATGAATAATAAACCATTTTTGTAAAAATGAATGTGAATTAAAAATTTTATTAATAAATCAATTTTGCATTCATTGAATGCATTCTTCTGTAGTTATTCAGTTGTACTTAAAATTTTGAATAGAAATGCCTATTTTACAGCTCTGACATTTACTTATAACAAAACAAAATTCTATCTTAGCTGGAGTTTGAACCAGAGTTTTTTAGAATACGGGCCGCGTACTCTTTTAGTAGACTACGGCCACCTTGCAATCATGCATTTCCTTATATTCGGTTATTGTTCAACAAACCAGGCTGAAAGATTTTGGTTGTAAATTTCTTAAACTAAACTAATACTAAATAATACGATGCCATTAGCAAATGCTACGAATGTAATGAAGGAATTACGAAATTATTCGTACGAGAAATTGTGGAATGATAAGGAATGATATCCCTATTAGTCGAAGATCATTCTTCGGAGCAACAGATGGTAAGGGGCGTTCTAGCCAATATCCCATATGAACTTTGAGGATAAGCGAATTTATGTTTTAAAGTAATTAAACACAAGAAGAAAACAAAGTGAAATTAATTTAAAAACTAAATGCTTTCCCAAAAGTCGACTTTAAAAAAATCGTTTTTCTGTCATAAAGATGATCCAATTTGGATATTTTTTTTTTTTTTTTTTTTAAAAAAATGTGTCGTAAACTTAATAAAATTGCTAACAATCTTGCAGCATTTAAATTTGAGAAAATTGTACCAATCTAGGCAAGGGAAATGCTTCTGGTTCAAAAGCGAACAATTTTTTAGGATATTCTCATTAAAGTAGGCTAATTTTAAATCATGTTCTAATTTTTCAAAAAATCTGATAGCAAATTCTTTTTAAGAAAACGCTTTTACATTAGAATTTCTTATGGTCAAAAGTTTTTTTACGACTAAAATTTAAATAGGAAACTCGATTTGAAACATTTATTTTATACTTCTTCAAATTTACATTTTTAACAGGATTTTCTGGATTTTTTTCGCGTCTCGTGCTTATATTACATCCAGGATTCAGAATCAAGCCTTGGAGGGAGGTTCTGGAGTATGTTTACCCATCTATACATATACCTATATATAGATTTATTCATACGTTGAAAACTTAAAAAAAAACATAAAATTTTTAAGTAATTCATATAATTTCCAAACTAGATTTTAGTAACTTGCATGCTGCTAGAACTGATGCATGTTGAAAAAAAAATAAGTCAGTTGATGTCCATGCGGGGAACATTCCAAGAATAACGATTTTTACCTCCTAAGTTGAAATCTGATAAATTTCAGGCCGCTCGCAATTGGTTTATGAATTATAGGCCTCCAAAACTGGAAAAAACTGTCTAAAAATCTTACTGGTTGTATTAGTTAAAAAAAAAATATTTGGAAACTTTTGTATTTTTATTTGAACAGAAGAAAACTTGTGGGCTAAATAGTAATTAATGCGATTTTATTGATTGATAAATTAGACCTCACATTATTTAATTTATTAAATTACTAAGAATATCTGTTGAGGAAAATGTTTTAAATTACATGAAAAAAAAATAAATTTGAACATATTTCGGGAAAGATTTTTACCCCATCTTTGTTATATATATAATTTTCTTATGTGTACGAGCGTGTTTCAACCGGCGTATCATGATAACAAAATTAATACCAAAAATTTCAGAAAATAGAATTGTATAAGTTACATTTTCTTTATGTGCATTCTAGACTCCTTTATGCCTTCGCCCCCCTCCCTAGAACAAATCCTGCGGACGCCCTTGACTGTAGTAGTTAGGCTTAGAATTATTTAAAAACGTCCGAGGAAAAAAATGAATGACACACTCTTCAATGATGTACAAAAAATCTCCGAGTAGGGTCTTGCTAATAGAGTAGAATTTAATGCAAGCAAGACCAAGTGCTGTCTGTTAACCCACAAGTGGGTGGTTTGCCCCTTAGATCACCTTTTTATGAATGGTGTGGATCTTGTGAAATCAGCCTCTCTTGACGTTCTAGGCATAAGGATCCAATCTGATCTACGTTGGAATGATAATATCTTTAATGAAACAAAAGAAGCGTTCAAGTACTCAGGTTTTTTAGAACGGGGCAAGAAATATTTCCCTTCAGCTGATCCTTGCATGATCTACACACCACAGGCCGAAAATGGAGTACAATTCGCACATTTGGGCAAAGGCTTCAAGATCTTATTTGGAGCTTCCGGACCGAATTCAACGACGTGCGATATATTTTAAAACATTTTCACTCTCTCTCAGCTCTCTAGGGCATAGAGGTAATGTTGGTTGCCTCTGTCTTCTGTGAAGGTACTACAATGGGAGCTGTTCAAGAGAGATACATGGTCTGAAGCCACCAGCTCATGTGTTTCCCGCGTCCACTTGGGCTGCGGTCCACCACCCCATTACTATTGCCTCGATGCACAACAAACCTCGCATTACCCGAATATTTTCTTTTTTAGTCGCACGGTAAAGTTGTGAAATAGTCTCCCTACGAGAATGTTTCCCGGCAGTTTCGAGATGTGCAAATTTAAATCAAATTATCACCGATACTACTCCATCTGTCCTTCCTCCAACTAACTATTAACCATTTCCCGAATCAACACAATGCTTACACATTTATAGGAGGCATACCTTGAGCTATGGTTCAGTCTAAAAAAAAATCAACTATCGAGAAGAGATTGTTGAAAATAAAAGCTTTAGTTCTAGAAGTGGCACAGTAAATATTTTAATGGACGTTAAGGTAAGTGTAATCCCAGTATTTTGTATAATATTATTCAGCAGAGTTGGGCGTAGTGCACTAAATGTTGAGTGCACTCAGCCTTTCTCTAGCACTAAAATATATTGAAAAATATATTGAATTCTATTTTACACTATTTTTTTACCAGCTTAGTGATAGTGAAGCATCTCTTCACTATCACTAGGGATTTTAGTGGTAGTGTTATATTGTTGCATTATAACTAAATTGAGTGGTAGTTACTAAATCTCCACTACACTCAAATAGTGCAAAATTTGAACAGCCACTAAATGAAAGCTGCAATTGAAAGTTTTTCCACTCAACTTTGAAATATGACTTGTTTTAAAACTTTTTCACTTAGACTCGAATTAAAAAAAAAATCTATAATTAAGAAAAACTATTTTTCGAGCTTCTGGTTATATATGTTTACGAAGAAAACAACAACAACAGCTCTGAATGAGCATCACCAAGCTAGGATCAGATAGACAGTTTATATAAAATTGGTGTTATTTAAAATAATAGTTTCATGAAAGTTAAATTGCTTACAGCAAATAATTGTTAGCATAGCTTATTTTTCTTGTTAACTTAATATTTTTATATTTTACTAAGAATAGCATAGAAACATAAAAATTTCTGTGTAATATTTATATACTCAATACTACAAGTAAACTGTTCCTGTTTTCTTTCAATTGAGTGATAACTTTCTGTGCTGTACCACTATTAGTGCAAGTATTTTTTTTGCACTATTTATTAAATGCAAAAAAAAATGTTCCACTAAGCTGTAAACATTTGTTTTTCCACATTTCTTACATGAATTTGAGTGAGAAATTTTTCACTATCACTCATGTAAAGTGAGGCCTTTATTTTTCAATTCAGCAGTCAAAAATAATAGAAGATAGATAATCATTTTACACTATCAGTACATGTAAGCTGAAACTGCAAATTTAGTGCACTACGCCCAACTCTGTTATTCAGTAAGTTTGTTATAACTTACGCCATCTAACTCCGAGTAGGGTCTTGCTAATAACTTATAGAGCAGTTCTATATGAATTTATTAACCATGATGATCAAATCGTCTGCACTGTTTCACAAATGTAGTTTCTTTTTTGGTCAATGTTAAGCAAATGTTTCGTAAACTTTTTGTTTTAGTAAAAATGGAAGGCATTAGCTAAAAATAATAGAAAAATGGTTAAGGCAAGAAAAGGACAATATATGAAATTTGTTTGTTAATTACTAAATTATATAATTACTTTACTACCTAAATTTTGTCGCGTGGGTTATGTCGCGTGAGTTACGGCAAATATTTTTTTTAAACTCAATATATTTTTAAATAAGCAAAGTCTATAGGTAAAGTGGGTATATTATGAAACATCACTGTTTTTTCATTATTTAAAAATTAAAAACAAAAACAAATTATATAAATTCGCTGAGTTCTTACAATCAAAACTTGCTTGTAAAACACACTTCCTTTTTTTGTCGTGTAAGTTACGCCCATATTTACCACTGCCATTCTTAATTAGTTACAGGAACGACAATTCTGTAGATCATACCATTGCTATGTCTTGTAAGACATATGAACATAAGCAATTTTTTTAAATTAATAAACTTCCGAGAAAACGAAGCTTTAAGTCGTACGCATGTCGCGTGAGTTACGATGGAAATGCCCATATACATATATACATTAGAGTATTTTCTTAAAAAGATTTTTCGACACTCAAATTATTTTAAAAGTTATAGCTATTTTAGTGTTGTCAGTTTGACTGCTTGAAATTTAACTTAAAAACTTTAAACGCGTTTTTCCCGAAACTACTTTTTCCAACACGGTTGACATGATATCTCAAGTTCTAATGAACCGATTAACTTACAATTTTGTGTGGGCCTTTTTTATATATGGTCCCTCTATGGACCGAACTAGGATTATGTAAAAATTTTGTTTATTTATATTTTTAAAAATTCCTAACTTTGGAAAAAATGCAAAAAAATTGCTTTTTTTCAAACATTCGCCATTTTTCGAAAAATGGCCATGCCGCTATATCCCTAGTTCGGCATTCTTACTTATTAATAATCCTTTTTTCAAATGACTATTAGGGTTGAAATCGTGTCAACATGGAGTCACCCTTTTTTAGCACCCCCACTTCACCAGCCTGTAATTGTTTAAATTGTTTCAATGGCACATGCCAGGCCTGCTATATGCAATTACGCCTCAACTGCCCGGTCATATTAAATTCAGCTTTTTAGCACATCTCGCTTTAGTGCCATTCTATTAAAAGAATCCCCCAATAAGGGAGTAATCAGTCTTTCCAAATCAGTGAAAATCAAGATCTACACATAAAATTTGCAAGTATGCACATATATTATTCTATTTCTAGTAGATCGATTGCTCAACAGTGATCGTAAATCGTTTGTCCCTAGCTGTCAAATTGGAAATTAAGTGTGCGCGCTTTTTGTCTGAAATAAAAAAAATTACTGCAAAACAGTTTTTGGAAGAAGCTGCAATGAAAAACAATATCAAGCCGTGGCGAAAAAGGAGAAAAGGCTTATCAAAATTATTTGATAAAATGTGATCGTCAAATGCATGGGTGTCTGCAGGGCGGAAGAGGGGGTGCTTTCCCCCCTACGCAGTGAAAATTTTTTACATATCTTCATAATAAATCAAAAAGCCATAAGCTACAATTAAAAAATTTTACGGGAGAGTCAAAAAACTTTCTAAACTATAATTGTAATTGTAAGTTGCGCTCAAACTTAGCAATTTTAGAACTTTTTTAATAAAAACGTCGTTTTTAGTTGTAGGAGTGAACAATTTAGCAGGAACATGTACTTTGATAGGGTGCATCAATAATCAATCAAAAAGTCGGCTTTGAATTTATTGTAACATACGTTTTTTTTGTGTTCATTATGTATGTTAATACATTTTGAATAGAACTCAAAATACTTCATTTAAGGTATATTTATAAATAAAGCTAAGCTAAACCATGCATGCATTTTCAAATAGTATGTTATACCCGTCGCTGTTATAAGTTACGATACCATTTCATTTACCCTTGTTTCACAGGCACTTTTCAATAGGTATTCAAACTCAAAAAATTTTGTGTGTAAATATTACTAATAAATGCGTCTATTCTATGAATTTTATTCGTAGTTTTTAGTCACGAATAGAATTCGTAGATTGGACATAGTTTGGTACATATAACAAATATTTTATTCGCATTCGTACAAAAACAAATGTATATTGTACGAATACATTTGCTACATTTACTAATAACGAAAAAAAAACCTTCTATCTGAACTGGTGTTTAAACCACGGTTTTTTAGCTTACGGACCAAGTACTCTTTCCATAGACTACGGCCACCTTGCAATCATACATTTCCTTATATTCGGTAATTGTTCAAAAAACCAGGCTGAAAGATTTCGGTTTTAAATATTTTAACATATTTCATAATGGCAGAAAGTACGAAGTTGTTCGTACGAGAAATTGAGGAATGATAAGAAATGATACCCCTATTAGTCGAAGAGCATTCTTCGGTGCAACAGATGGTAAGGTGCATTTAAGCCAATAACGCATATGAACTTGGGCGATAAGCAAATTTATATTTTATTGTAATTGAACACAAGAAGAAAACAAAGTAAAATAAATATAAAAAACTAAATATTTCCCAAAAGTCGGCTTAAAAAAATCGTTTTTATTCCATAAAGATTATCCATTTTAATAATCTTATCCATGTTAATTTTTTAATTTCTCGTAAACTTAATAAAATTGGTAGCAATCTTGCAGTATTTAAATTTGAGGAAATTGCAGCGATCTAGGCGAGGGCAAAGTTTCTGATTCAAAAGCGAAAAAAATAAGAAAATTCTGAATAAAGTAGGCTAATTTTAGATCAAGCTTTAATTTTAAAAAAATCTGATATCAAATTCTTGTTAAGAAAACGCTTTTACATTAAAACGGTCAAAAAATTTGTTATGACTAAAATTTAAATAGGAAACTGCATTTGAAACATTTATTTTATACTTCTTCAAATTCACGTTTTTAACAGGCGTCCATCCATTTTTAGGATTTTTAAACGTCACTGCTTATATTACATCCAGGATTCAGAATCAAGCCTTGCAGGGAGGTTCTGAAATATGTTTGGAAAATGAATGGAGCGCAAAACCCATCTAAACATGTACCTCTTTACATATTTCTTCATACGTTTTGAACTAAAAAAGAAAATTTTTTAAATAATTCATATACTAGGTATGTTTCCAAACTCGATTTTAGTAACTTGCATGCTGCTAGAACTGATGCATGTTGAAAAAAAGAAATAAGTCATTTGATGTCCATGCGGGGAACGTTTCAAAAATAGCGACAACTCTAATTCTTAATTTTTGCGGATTATATGAAATTTTAACTCCTAAATCCAAATCTGATAAATTTCAGGCCGCTTGCAATTGGTTTATGAGTTTTAGGCCTCCAAAACTGGAAAAAGTTGCCTGAAAATATTGCTGGTTTTATTCATTTTGCAAAAAGAAAAACAATATATTGGGAAATTTTTGTACTCTTATTTGAAAAGAGGGAAAACTTGGGGGTTAAATAGTACTTAATGCGATTTTATTTAAGGATAAAGAAGGTTTAACATTATTTAATTTACTAAATTGCTAAGAATATTTGTTGAGAAAAAATTTTCGAAATTACATAAAAAAAAATTCAAATTGATTGAGAATGCTTTTTACCCCATCTTTGAAAAATATATATTTTTATTATATGTAGAAGCGTGTGTCAACTGACGTATCATGATAACCAAATTAGTACCAAAAATCTCAGAAAATAGAATTCTATAGGCTACATTTTCTTTATGTACATTCTAGACTTCTTTATGCGTTTGTACCCCCTAGAACAAATCCTGCGGACGCCCTTAGGTAGAAAAATAATTATGTCGTCGTAATTTTGCTATTCGTCCCAGTGTGCGCCGCTTGGTATCGAATCGACTATATTTTTCACTGGAGCATCGTTTTTCACGCGCTGAACATGACTTATCTTACTTGCCATTGACGCAGATTGGACTGTAGATCTTACGAAGGATCTATCTCTCAAAGGCTTCTAAAGTCTTTTCAACTGAACTGCTCAGTGTCCAGGTTTGAGATGCATAGAGTAGGAAGGGCATGATGAGCGATTTATAGAGCACGGTTCATAGAGCGTTCGTCGAGAGAGAAAGTTTTTTCTTTTAAAATAAAGATTTAATTTCAAGAAGTCCATAAATTACTTGACAAACAAACAAAAAGTTATAAATATGAATTACAAATTTTATGATGCTGGCCAATTTTTTTAACCCTAAATGAAAATTTTTTCGCCGGGCTGGAATCAGAACTCGCAGAACATGTACTTACTCCGCTACAAGAGTTGTACAGGAACCTCGAAAGAAGAGCCACACTAGCAGTGAATCGTAGATGGAGAGATACGACAACGTGCAAAATCTCGAAAATCATGTGCAATGCACAATGCGAAAAACGAACTCTGTTCATCTTGGCACGCCCGCGCAAGGATTGCAGGACACTAGTGGGCATGCTCACTGGTCACTGCATGACGGCAACCCACGCGAGGAAGCTGGGCATCACCACGGATGACAACTGCAGGAAGTGCAAAGAACTGGGCACAGTGGAGACCCTGGAGCACCTACTATGCACATGCCCCGCCCTACTTAGATCGAGACTAAAATACCTAGGCTCATCGAAGTTCCCGTCACTTAAAGATGTAGCCAGGGTGTCTCTAGAATCCCTCCTAAGGTTTGCGAACTCAACGCAAATCTTTAAAGACTTTTAAAACAAACACAAAAGTTCTTTGCTCGCTACCGGTACCACTAAGGACCTGAATTGGTCTATGTGAGCCTCACGAAGGCATCCGGTCTAACCTAACCTAACCAAAATGAAAATTTGCACAACAACAAAAAGCCTACGCTATCTATTTCAATTTGTTTCAATCCATTGCTACCCTTTTGTCCACACTTCACTGGCCACTCCGCTAATCCAATATTTTTGACATTTGACGAATTGACATAACGTTACAGTGCCTCAGACATTTTTGCGATTACAAATGTACGATCAAAAGCGTTCATTAACGAGTTGAATAGTGTTATCTTTGTGCGAAAACTCAGCAGGCGAATGATAAAAACTTCAAGTTTTTAGTTTACAGCTACTTGTTGGATACAGCTAAAGCCAATAAACAACAAAAAGTAGCAGTGTGACAACCACGATCCACAAACTCGCCAAAGTGCTGTCATGGACAACATTAGCTATGCTGCGCAATCGGTTAGTTGTTGACTTTAGTGGTGCTGGTGGTGCTGGCGGTGATGGTGCTGGTGATGGTGCTGGTGATCAAGCGAAAATGTCGCTGCAATTGACATTTTGACAAATATTGACACTTTGATCGTACTTGATTCGAGCGACTCCGCTTCGTTGTTGTTGTTGTAGTTTTTGTTGTAGTCGCCAGGAGATAAACGCTCTGCAGGTGCTCGCCATAGTCTAATCAGCTCGTTCACTCACTGACTCACTGCCCAGCTACCGTTTGAGTGCAAAAACAACAACAGCAACAATGACAATATACCAATCGTACAAATGTGAACTTAACGCTCTTTGGAGACACATTCAATTGCAACTTGGAAGTGGCATTTTTTTTTCCTTCTACTGAAAACTGCAAGGTAGCAAGTTGTGCAAGCGCACATAAGTTAGCAATCAATGCGATCATTGAGAGCAACTAAGTCCCCAGAGGATAATTAGTAAAAGAATGAGTTGGAATTTTTCGGTTGAAGCGGTTGGTTTTTGTTTTATCGCATGTATTTTTGTCGCAAGACAAAAGCACCGCTGCAGTTTGAACGTAATACAGAAGTTTGATAAAAAAGATTTAACAAAATTTTAGCCGCGTTTTAGCCTGGCTTTTCTTGATAAATCTCTTCCCTAGTTGGCTCTATTTTGTCCTAACAGCCAATAATTTGCTAACAAATTGACGCATTTTTTGTATACTTTCTGTTCCACTTCAAGGTTAAGTTCTACAGGTGCTTCAAAACAACAACAACAAGGATAACTCTTGTCTGTTTTTCTTTTAGCACGGGAGAAAAAAGTAAAAGTTACACTGCTCCATAAAACAAGTGCTGCCAGCATCAAACAACTTTTCTTGGCGTTTGGCTGCAACAACAAAAAACGACAACAACAGCAGCATTGTAGAGCTTCCTTGATAAGCTGCGGATCAGCAGCTGAAAGCGGTATAAAAACAAAAAATCAATGCAATTTTTTATGTGTTCGTCCAACTGTTGCTTACAACTGGCAGCCAACGTGCGATGCACACTATGCTAACAACAAAAAGAACAACAGCAACAACATCACAGCCACTGGTACAAGAAAAGACCAAAATCGTGACCAATTTGGTTTATTTACACGAATTGAACATGAATCTCTTGCAAAGTATTTTGGACAGATTGTTGCTACGTTCGGATGGATACAAATACAGTTTTGCTTATGTATCTCATTCGTTAAATTGAAGTGGACAGCATTAGAAAAAAAAATAATAATGCCTGGACTTCAATTGCTAATCAAACATGAATGCTTAGACAGGAATTAAAAAAAATACATATTTATTTCTTTGCTAATCCTTTGCAGTAGCACAATCCAAAGCATTTTAAAGTCTCATATGTTGGTTATAAAACATTCAATTGGTTTTTCTTCCAAGTATTTTCTGAGCATTTGTGTTGAAGCATTTAACATGTCTTACTCTAATGTTTATATTTATTTAATTGAGCATTGCTTTTATTTAAATGCTATAAATATTGTGACTGACACTTCAACTAATGAAAGCAACTAGATCTAAATTACTTCTGATGGTTAGTAATAAAACTGAGCTACCATATTTTAATCAGCAAAGTGGATTTGTGTCAAACGCTGAGATGGTTTAAAAATTGGAGTTGCTGCTGATTTATATTATATAGTAATGTTAGAGTCAACGAGAAAAAGAGAACTGGGGAAATATAGAACACGTCTTAACTTATAAAAGATTATTAAATTTTAACAACGAAAGTGATAAAATTTATACACTAAATATGACTCGTACAAATATTTAATCTTTATTTTCTATAACACAATCCAATACTCAAATTTAAAGAACGATCACATTATCTCAAAATCAGATAAAAATAATGGGAAAGTATTATTACCACGCGCAGAGATAAGATATGGTTTTAATTTCTCAATTTTTACTTCAGACCATGGTAGAGTTTCAAGGAAGGCCCAGATGGAAGAAAAAATATTAGAATTGAAACATGAAAATTAATGGTGTTTATTTTAGAGAAAAAATATAAATACAAAATCAAAGTATTCAATTACAAACATTTCGTACAGTTATAAAGTATTTCGTACAGTATTTTTTAGTAAGTAATATCTATTATATCTTTTTCATTAAAATACACAACATTAGGCAAAAAATTCATTTATTACATTTCCAACATACAAAAGTTATAGCTTGAAATGAAAAATATCTGCAATCTTTAGTTCACAAGAAACTAGTGACGATAAAATAAGTACATAGGTAAATAATAAAATAATTAAATATAATCATATTTTAATTATATCGTGAAGTAAAATGGGCCCAGAAAATAAATAAGTAACATAAATAATCACAAAAAAGAAGTGAAATAGATATAATAAAAATAAATATATAATGAGAAAAAAAACGTGAATTTAGAGAAACTCAAAAAACAAAAAAGGATTAACTACTAGCCAACACTGAACAAGCAATCAAAATCATTGTAATTAAGACCGAAAAGTCAAGTTTTAACATTCCGAAAAAACACACATTTATTACGAATACATCGTATGCTATAAGGCAAGTTGTTAAAGAATCTGGGAGCTACTGAAGCATAAAACTGCATAAATAATTGTAGTGAAAACTGCGGTACAGTGACAAGATTCTGAAGATTAATTCTTAAGTTATAGCTTATTGAGTATCTACTTAGTAGATACCCATATTTGACAAAAATATCTTTAACACCTTGAAACAGTATTCGTGTTTTAATAATAAAATGCACAAAGTTTTAAAAAGAATCAGACTTCTATCATGGCGAGATCTATTGCAAATCAGACGGATTGCATGTTTTTGATAGATAAAAAGAGGAGTTATTTTTTTAGCATAAGCGCCGCCTCAGCAAACTGAACCGTATTCCAATTTGGATTGAAAAATACCATAGTAAATTGACTTGAGAAGTTCGGGACAACAACAAGGTCTTAACAAAAATTAATGTCTAGTGGCAGCCATTAGATAATTCTTAAGAGCTCGAGTATGTTCCGACCAACTCATTTTGTTATCCAACATTAATCCGAGGTATTTAAAGGAATTAACAGGTTCAATACTATAACACTTATAAGTGAAACAAAAAGCCTCAGAATAAGTATGTAAAACATCAGATGAAGAACAGATATTTTTACTAGACAGGAACTTTTTACAACTGCCGTCATGAGAGTAAAATTGTAAAGAGTAATATTATTGATCAATTGTTTTGTGCCTGTAATTAAATTATTGATCACAAATGATCGAGAACTGGACCTACGTGTTTTATGTTGACTCCGAACGGCTTATGTTCTCAAGAAGCTTTACATGGAAATTTTTACTCTCTGAGGCTTGCCATTGTCTGCAGAGAGGTGACGACCGAACAGACAAATTAATTCAATTGAAAAAACTTGTCTGTCTGAGCTGGAATTAAACCCGGGCTACCGCGGTTTTTTGACTTACGGGCCGCGTACACTTTCAGTAGACTACGGTCACCTTGCAATCATATATTTCCTTATATTCGGTAATTCTTCAACAAACCAGGCTGAAAGATTTCGGTTCTAAATTTTTTTAAACTCAACTAATACTTAAAAGTACGAAGCCATTAGTAAATATTACGAATGTAATGGAAGAATTAAGAAGTTATTCGTACGAGAAATTTAGGAATGATAAGGAATGATGTACCTATTAGTCGAAGATCATTCTTCAGAGCAACAGAAAGTATTTCATCATCGCTCAACTCTCTTGGGCATCGACGTAATGTTGATTGCCTAAGCCTTCTGTGTACACTCACGGTCAAAAAAAAGCCGACTTAATAACAAATATTCTTTTTCTTGAATTATAACACAGTATGACCAAACCGGCAAAAAAAGCACAACCAAACTTTATTGAAATTCTTAAAGAGGGATATGTTAAGAGACAATCGCACCTAATTTGACCTCCCAATGTCGTCATAATTTCTTCAATTTATTTTTAAAGTTAAGTATTCGAATTTTGATTTGCCGACATTCGTTTAATTTTTACAGCCATTTTCCTTGTTGGAAATGATAAACAAATTTCACTTCCTTTCTGTATAACTTTGAGTAGAATAAGGATTTGTAAAAGATTTGACAAAATGGGAGCATTTTGTATGGTAGTAAATACATAGATAGCACTCACTTTTTGACGAAAAAAAAAGAAAAGTTGAAATTGGCGGCAATTAAGGAATTCCTAACCGATTCTGATGTTCTCATATGATGTTCATTATATATGTTATGTTGTCATATGTTCCTCGCTGGTACCGATTTGTGACATTGCTCAGTACATACCACAATGTTGTCAGCATAAATGAGAATAGTAAAAAGAATAAACCTAACATCATTGAAGACTACAACAAAACCAAGAGTGGAGTTGATACTATGGATCAAATGGTGGCTACGTACACATGCAAATGAAAAGTCTCAATCGGTGGCCAATGGCAGTATTTTGTAACATGCTTGATGTTAGTGCGTTGAATGCATTCGTGACGTTCATTGCATTGTTCCTGAATTGGAAAAATTTTAAAACGAACCATAATATTCGTCGTCGCCTTTTTATCGAGGAGCTTGGATTGAATCTCGTTGGAAAACAGATCACTAAACGTAAAAAACAACCTTAAAGTAATGATACTTCCAGTGTTATTCAAAGAATTCGGGAGATTCGCCATTTACCAAGTACATCAAAACGAGGCCGATGCTACATCTGCACATATAAAAATAACAAAAATCTTTTTGCTACACGCTGTGAAAAGTGTAGAAATTTCATTTGTGCTGAACATAATTTCAATTTATGCGAAAAATGTACAAATAATTGATAAAATTTAAAAATTAAATTTTTTTTTTTAATATATGTAATATTCTAATTAATTTCATTCTAAATCTACCTTTATGAAGTTCAAATGTATTAATATGATAGTAAACAATGTAATGAACATAAAAAATCACAAACATAAATGGTATCTAATTTTTTTTAGCTTTTTTTCAATTAAAAATATATGTGTATGCGCGCGCATACAATGGGATTAGATGTATTTCTCGAGGGACCGATGAGAGTTAAACAAAATCTGATTTCAAATTCTTTTTAAGAAAACGCTTTTGCATTAGAATATCATATGGTCAAAAGTTTTTTTATGACTAAAATTTAAATAGGCAACTCGATTTGAAACATTTATTTTAACTTCTTCAAATTCACGTCTTTTAACATGCATCCACCCATTTTGAGAATTTTCTGGATTTTTTCACGTCACACTACATCCAGGATTTAGAATCAAGCCTTGCAGGGAGGTTCTGGAATATGTTTAGAAAATGAATGCAGCCCAAATCCCATCAATTCATGTACCTTTATATATATGAATTCATATGTTTTGAATTAAAAAAAAAATAGTTTAAATAATTCATACAAAAGGTATGTTTTCAAACTCGATTTTAGTAACTTGCATGCTACTAGAACAGATGCATGTTGAAAAAAAAATAAGTCAGTTGATGTCCATGCGGGGAACATTTCAAAAAATTTGAAAATGTTTCGGGCATGATACGAGAATGATTTTTACCCCTCTTTGAAATATATATACTTTTCTTATGTGTGCAAGCGTGTGTCAACCGGTGTTCATGATAATAAAATTAGTATCAAAAATCTCAGAAAATAGAATTATATAGGCTGCCCCCTCTCCCACCTAGAACAAATCCTGCGGACGCCCTTGCTTTTAATTCTAAAATGCTCTTAAGGTTCAGAGTGTAGAGCTAAGAGCTAGAGGTAAGCAGTATGTGTTAATATTATAAAACCATTCTTTGAACTCTGCAAGAGACTAAAACACAGGGCCGTAGCCAGGATGTACCCATGGGGGGTTTTGATGAAAATTTTTTTTTTAAATTTAAAAATTAAAATATGCAAGTATTCGTTTTATTTCATTTTAAAGTTAAGTTTTTTATGTATTCCATCTGTATATTAAGGTGACTCGACTGGTGCGGGGATAGCTTCATTTGTACATCTCTAAGAATCAACCTTGGTCTATTTTATAACAATTCTTAAAATATTTTAGCTGTTACGATAACCACCAGTGAGCTCTAAACCGTTTTCAAAAAACCTCAAAAACTTCTGCCAAACTACAGGATTAAAGATAATGTTGTTGGTCGTAAATTTTTTGAAATTTTTTCAGAGATCCTCGCTTTCAAAATATTGTTGGAAAGGTTTTATTTTTTATACATAATTATATTATAAAATAATAATAATCTATCAGTATACTTATTACACTTAAGCCAAGGATTATTAATGATGAATAAATTTTAACTAAATTTGAATTTCTTGCATTGATTTCTGGTCTGAAAATTTATACATATTAAAACTAAAATATTAATTATAAAATAAATACCCAAATAAATAAAGTTAAGAATTTATTTGAAATTTGAAAGCTTTTGTAAGGAAATAAAATAAAAAAATATTAAAAATATGCATGCAAAACAGCATTGTCTTTAATCCTATTGCTAAAATTTAAAATTTTTGATGTAGATTTGAAGAACTTTTTCCAGCCAATTATTTCTGATTTTATTTTCTACCACCATTACACCAGCCAATAGAAAAAAAAAAATATTTTAGAGATGAGAACTATATTTTATTTCTCTCAAATATTTTAATTTACACAAACTTCATAAATCATAAAATCAAAAAAAGAAATACTTCAACGATTGAGTTGAAACTTTTCATCGGGTCAGAACTCTGAAAGATCAACTTTGAAAAATCAAAATTGTAAGATCTACTTTGAAAAACTTATGAATAACTTAACACATTCCTTAAAAATTTAACCAGGTTTAGACTCACATCTTTAATTCAAAAATTAATTAAAAAAAAACTCTTGACTATAAAACAGTCCCTATGAAAGGGGCTGAAAATTTTATTTTATAAACATTTTTTTTGTGCCGAAAATTACGAAGAAACTGTGCCGCCATAAGCAGAGCTAAAGAAAACGCAAAACTTACAATAGGATCCATTTGCATATTTGGAGTAAGTAAACAAACTCTAACGACAAAACCATGGGAGCTGAAATTTAAATTTTCGAGAACCGCTCGAGGGAAAATTAAAATCATTTGGTAGCTGAAGTATACTTTAAAATCTCTCGAATTAGAAAGGTTTACCTGATTATATATGTCATTCTTTTCGGTTTTACTGTTATTATCACTACCATTATCTACATCTGCCGATGTTAAGGGTAGCGATTACAATTGTTAATGTATCACGTTTGATCCGATAAATCACGATACATTGATTTTCACTTTTGTTGTTTTGACGATTCAACTCGTAACAAAGACTTTTACTCGGAAACGCAACTTCAGTATATGACTTGTTAAGTTTTTTAGAACATATTAAAGTGATTCAATGAAATAATTGCTGAAATGCATTCATTTTTATTAATATGTCGGACCTCCCCACCCCTGCTTGGGGAACCTCCAAAACCCCCCTTGTCTACGGCCCTGCTAAAACAATATGTTACTTTCAGTCTACTCGGATAATGGTCAAGTTTTTTATTCGTTATGAAATCTGAGAATCTGAGATTTGAAGTTTTTATTCAGAACTAGCTGATATACCCAGTGTTACTCGAGAGTCATTTATATAAACATTTTAATATACACTTTTCGATTAAATGTTTTTGTAAATTTTGGAATTTTGTAAAAACGTGTTGAATTTAAGTTTGAGACCACTATAAAAATATTAGTTAAAAAATTTACCAAGCTTTTTTAACGAAGAAATAATTTTATCACTGTTTTTTTACAATCAAAAACTGTTTTTTAGTTCTAAACTGAATTAACTGGTTACTGGTAAGCTGTTACTTGCACTTCGCTAATGCAAATCAAATTTATGAAAATCTTCCTAAAATTTTTTAGTTGTTTTTCCAGTTGGAAAATAACAATTGGATTGTCTCTAAATTTAAAATTAATGTAAATTGAGTCTGATAGTTGATGCAATTTCTTAAATCTTCTGAATTCCTATTTCATACGAAAAATTGTACAGTGGTTTTTTATGTAAATTAGCCAAAAGGTGTAAGTTAAAAAAGCAGTCGCTTTTTAATTTTTATTATAGTATATACAGCAACCTGTAACAATATTATCGACGTTAACAGTTGATCGACATAAATTCAGCTGAAAAATCTGCAAGAACAGTGCAAGAAGTGCCATTATGTTATTTGCTGCAAGTTTACGCTGTGTGCGAAAATAACTAAATTGAGTAACAGTTACTGACTTTTCTAAAATATTGGAATCGTGTCGGTAATGCAGTACTTATTTCTAATTTATAATATTTTCCAGCATACTTTTCAGCATACTTTCGGTTAGTACGCAATTGAACCGAAAAATTTGTTCAATGCAGCCAAGCTTACAACCATGATTGGAGAGTTAAAATGTCAAAATTTCGCTGTCTTTTATATGTCGGTACATTTAATTGGCGTAGAAATGTGACTTTCAACAATATGGTTCAAATAACACATTAAACATGAAAAAATTAACTTTTATTTTATTCTTATTCACAGTCATCTTTTCGATGATATAGTGACATGTATAGAACATTTAGGGTCGTTTTCTTAATGTCCGATTAAGCACTAATCGAAACTTTAACTGGAGGTTAGCGAAAAAGCATTTTCTCAATGTTCGGTTACGTCTTAAGTGCCGGTTAAGTTAACGGCAAGTTGAGGTTCCGGTTAGTTGCTAATCGGAAGAACAGCTGTGTAGTGTAAAAAATTATTATATATTTTATAATTAAAAATGGATAGAATTTCGAGGATTTCGTTTTTTTCTAACTTGAATTCGATCCAAAATAGAAAAAGGACATATGCGCACAGAAGTGATTACGTGGAAGAGTAATGCACTTTCTTCATATGCAATGAAGTTCGGCACTCTGTTGAGTTTTTAAATTATTCATTTATAAATCTTTGTTAGATATTTACAACTTTCACTCCAAAAATAAAATAACAAACATGCGTAAACAGTTGATATGCAGTTTAGCGTATTCACAATTGAAAAAATTCACAATTAATGACTTAACCGACAGTTACTTAACTGACATTTGGTGAAAACTAAACTGTTTTTTTAGCTATCTTACGGTTAGCTAACTCCCGGTTAAGAGCTTTGCTAACCGGACATTGAGAAAACGGCCCTTAAAGTACCATTGATGAAGAACTGAGTGTCAACGGTGAAACAATAGTGAGAAAAATGACAAATCACAACAAAACAAATTTGACAAGGGGGGGGGGGGTGTGGTAAGGCAAAAGAAAGTAGATTACTATAAGGATGACCAATTTTGAAAATATGTGAATGTTTTTGATGTCAAAATAACAAAAAAATTTTAAAATTAGATACACAAAAATCTCCGATACTAAAAAGTTTTATAATAACAAAATTACCGTTAGTTGAAAAATTTCAGAGGGGGCGTGGCAAAAACAAATTAATAACATTTTAAGTTGGGACGCACCTAATATGTATACTTAGTATGAGCAAAATCCGTTGAGCAGATTAGATTTGTATAAAGGCCAAACAAACAAACAAACAAACAGAAAATGAGTTTTATTACTATAGATATTCTAAATTATTGCATTTAAACGAACTTTTCTTGTATGCTTACATAATTTTTCAATAAATTAAATTAAGATAAAATTAAATAATTTGCAATTAAAGTGTCTGCAAAGTACAAAAAAAACATACCAAAATGACCAATGAAGTAAAAATTGCTTAATTTTTAATGATTAAGCAATTAAATAAATTTTTATAAAAACGTTTTAGACATTGTTCAAATAATGGGATAAATTTAAAAATTATTAAAAAAAATTCTTTGTATTAAAAAAGAAGATATTTTTTCTTAATAATAAATTGTGTTGGCTTTAATTAGCTAAAACCCTGTTTTTGAAAAAGTTTGTTTTAAATTAAATTGTCTAATACAAATGCCAACGACTCGTAAATAAAGTTTTAATTTTTACGTTTTCGCTTTCAACACGATAGAGAATGTTGGCTAAATTATTTATTGTTGTTTTTATGCAGTGCAAAAAATTATAATTGAAGCAACAGGTTTCTGCAGCAACTGCAAAAAATTTTACTTTTTTGCTCAACATCTCGCCAAATAAGCTGGAAATAATCGGAAAATAAAATTGGCGTTCGACGCGTCGAAATCGTGACAAATTTAACCTAATGAACCGAAATTTGTGCTCACTGCACAGACTTGCATTAAACAGAAAACAACAACGTTTAAGCCAATACCGAGGTGAGCCAATAAACGCCAAATTGCAATTTTGCTAAATTCACTACTAAGCAGGGTGTTGCATTTGGACCACAAGCAGGTTTGCGAGAGTAGCATGTGGAACCTTCGTGAAGACAAATCAAATATAATGACTGCTGTTTCCAGTGATTTTAATTGCAACTAACGATATGCTTGCTTCAATTTACGACAGCTAAGCACCCTGTGGCGGCCTTGGCATACTGGTTAAATGCGTGGCTCGTTAACCAAGACAACCCAGGTCCAATTTCACCATCTGACACATCATATTTTTTCAATTCAAACAAATATTTCTGTCGGCCGTCACCACTCTGCAGACAACGACACAGCTCAGATAGTAACATTGCCATATATTGCTGCAAGAGAACATGAGCGGAGTCGACATAAAGTACTTAGATCCAGTTCTCGATCTTTGTGTCCAAACATTCAGTAACGCTTTGAAGGGCCAGAACCCTTTCAAGAGCTGTAATCAAAAATTTGTCACCCTGTATTGAGCTCCACAATTATTACTAATGTAACGGCTAGACGATCAGTGCAACATTTTGGACACTGGTACATATCAATACATGAAATTATTTACATAAAATCGTATCAAAAGTCAGGTGAGATACAGCAACGATAGGGTTTTTTTATAAAATAACTTCTTAATAGTCAGAATGATTTTATTTATTCACTCCTGATTGTCCTGATTCATGCAAATATTTTGTTTATCTTCTCGTATTAATTCACAATAAAATTTTATTCTCAGCAACTCGATTAAGTTTACGCAATTTTCCGACCTATTGATGTCAGACCAACATGTTGCCACAGCTTAAAAAAATAAATCTTAACATCAAATCTGCACAATTGCAAAAACAAAACTGTTACTGCGGGCGGATTTTGTCTCCATATTGAAATTGCATCGAGTGCGAATACGTTTCACACAATTCCAATGCAACAACCAAATCAGTAGTGCGCATGTTTGTGTGCCTTTGTATGTGTTGCCGATAGCATCGTCGCATTCGAGCGTGCGCTTGTTTCGTAGAATCGTTTGAATTTTTCACTTTTATGTGTGGAAATTAACGCTTATGCGCCATTTTTATTTATTTGGATATTTTTGCCAAATTGCCGATTTGCTTTTCCATCGAACACTGAGTGTGTACAGAGGTGTTTTATTGTGCGGCAAAGTCATCAAATTCACACCGCAGACAATAAGTACCAAAGATCATGGATTCAGATGGGGTACGCGTGAGAAAAATTGTCAGTTTGCTGAAATTATTTTGATATATTTGCCTTAATTTTTGCAAATTTTTATTGGAAAAGAGTTGTAATATAGAAATATAGATACTGGACTTGAAATAGAATCCAAATTCTTTAAGATTAGTACCCGGTTCTTTTATATAAACACCTTTGCAAAATAATTTGTATAAATCAACTATTTCGCCATTCTTTGATAAGCTAGTAACATGAAATTGTTCAAGACTCACAATTTTCGACGTAATTTAAATGATTTTTTCATGTTGAATTTTCTTTTTTTTGGAGCTCATGAGCACTTTCACAAAAATCCACGGGAGCTTACAGAAGTTATTGCTGGCAACAGATTTCCTGCATTTAATATAGTATTATTTCAGTTTAACTCTTTCTTTTTTTATTTGTTTATTTCTTCGATCTCTTTTTTAGATTCTTCGTCTACCGGAAGCTAAAAAAACAGAAGAAAAGCATGGCTTCCTCTGATTTATCCAGAGTTGCAATTTTAACCTTGATATTGCCTAAATATAATTTAGGAGGGGAATGTTACCTTGAGTGGACCTCCTAAGCATAAGTTGAAATAACTTTCTATTCAAGAACACTAAACACGGTTTGTAAATACCATCCTTTAGTTCATAAAACTAGGCAACTTTTTATGGTAACAGATTTTTCTTTTGTTGTTTGCTAAAAATATTACATTTTTAAAAAAAGGTGAAATTTTGTAAAAAAAAAATTTGCTACCTTGGTAGTTCTTCACCTGCGGAAAATTTCAAAAAATGTCGAAAAATAAATACAAATAGAAGGAAACATTTTTTTATTTTTATTGAAAGCTAATGGTTTAAATAATATATCGAAGCAACATTTTTGTCTTTTCACGAACGCAATCAATGGCTTAATCCGAGTCACAATGTTTGCATTTAAAATAACTCTTGGTCATGTTGACACATTTAATGTGCACGGGCCTTCGGCACTGGTTGCATGCAACCAAATTGTTAGTTTTCATTTTGGGTGGCAGATCATCCATGCATATGATGCAGAAGTCTAATTCTTCCGACGAAGATGATTTCTTGGAATTGAGTTTCTTGTTTTCCTTGCCTTTTTTCTTCTTTTCTGGCTTTCTAAATTTGTTTTTCGCGTCGCTTTTCATGATCAGACAATTCTGGCAAATCGACTATGATAAGTTGACGTTGATTTTGATCATCGATCTCCTGTTCGATCAATGCTGATTTAATAATCTCACCACTGATTTCTGCTTGTATAAAATTTAAATCAGTAAAAATATAAGGATTAAACAGAAAAGTGCCCGTTGCACTGAATCCAGCTTTAATATTTTCAGGTGTTAAGGCAAGATCCAATGCTTGTCCAACAAGGCCAAGCAATGAAAAACATTTAATATCATTATTGATTTTCCATGCGTTGTATTGTTTTTCGTAGCACGACTTCACTGCTTTATAAACCGAAACATCCAGAGATTGCATTCTGTTGCAATTACCTATGAACTGTAAAAAAATTTATAGGTAAAATGAAAAAATTAAAGATGTGATATAAAAGTAAAAACTACAGTAAGTATTAAGTTAATTTTATCATTTTAGTTGGTTAGTATCAATAGAAATTGTAAGTTTTCTTTACAAATGAAAAAATTTAAAGGTCCACACAAGGTAACAAGCAGTGGACCACTCAAGGTAAAACACTCGATCTTAAGTTAGCCACCAAAATTTCTTTCAACAAGTCAATTATAACAAACAACTTTTCGACGGCGAAGATCAATGTCCAAACTAAGAAAAAACATAGATCTCCCCTTAAAGAAGTAGATTTTTACAATATCTTTACACAAAAGATATAATAAGTAAATAAGTAAAAGTACCAAAATAATAAGTAAATCGAGTGGACATGGAATTGAGTTCCTAAATTTAAGTATATCTGACAATAACACCAAAATTTTGTTATCATGTGTGTATAACCCCAATAAATGTCATCTTGTGGATCCTTTGTTTTGTGAACTGACTAAATATTTTACCAATCATGACGTTATCTTATTGTGTGGTGATTTTAATGTTAATCTGTTGTCGAATGATTCAGTACAACAATCGTTATACGATAAAATTTCTACGTTAGGATTATCTGTTGTTAATGAAACTTTGCCTACTCGGTTTTCTAATGACTCCTATCCAAGTCTACTTGATTATGTTATTGTTTCTGATTCGTGTCTTGTGTCTTTGTTTGATCAGATCTATTTTCTCTCTGATCATGACTTAATTTTTTGTACGTTAAATGTAAATTTGTCTCGTAATGTTTTTTCTAACTCATTTCCTTATCGTGATTTCAAACACATTAACTATCCGTCTTTGTTCAATGACATATCTTTGATTTCTTTTAATGCATGTTATCGCTGTAGTACTGTTAATGACAAACTTAGCGAATTCTTAACTCCTATTAAATACCTCTTTGAAAACATGTTCCTCTGCGTACTTATCGTGTGAAAAATGTGTCTTGTCCTTGGTTTTCCCAATATGTTCTCAAAACAGGCAAGATACTTCTCAGCTAAGCTAAACCTATCCCTACCTTCAAAAACTTTGTGGGCTAATATTAAAAAACTGGGGGTGTGTAATAAGAAAAAATCTGACTGCGAAATTGACCCTGAAACACTAAATAATGTTTTCTTAGACAATTCTTCTCTTATGACTGATAATAATATGCATGTTAGTTGTGATATGTCCAAACAGCAATTTTTTAATTTTGTGCCTGTTAATGAATTTGACGTCGGTAAATGTGTGATGCTGCTGAAATCGAATGCGATGGGTGAAGACGAAATTCCTATTAAGTTCATAAAAATCATATTACCTCATATAATTAACCAGCTTACACACCTTATTAATTTCTGTTTTTCATCGTCATCTTTCCCGGACATGTGGAAAGTTGCTATTATGTTACCTGTGGCAAAAAAACCCAACCCTTCAGGGCCTACTGATTTCAGGCCTATAAACATTCTCTCACCTTTTGCAAAGATAAGTGAAAAGCTAATGGCTCAACAAATAAATAGCTACATTCACGATAAAAGACTCTTATCCCCATTTCAGTCGGGTTTTCGAGCAGGGCATGGGTGTTCCTCAGCTATAGTAAAGTTGTTGGACGTCATAAGGTCGGAATATGATGCTGGTAACATGACATTGCTAGGCTTGCTTAATTTCTCTAAAGCTTTTGATAAAGTAAACCATAAATAACTGTGTAAAAAACTCAAGTTTTTATTTGGTTTCGGTGAGAGTGCTGTTCACTTATTGTCTAGTTATCTGTCAAATCGGTTACAAAGAGTTAAAGTTGGGAATAAATTCTCGCAGTATAAATCGGTACAAAGTGGTGTTCCACAAGGTTCTATTCTTGGCCCAGTATTGTTTTCCATATTTATTAATGACATTTTTTCTGTCTGCAAAAACTCATCCGTTCATGCATATGCTGATGATGTTCAGTTGCATCTTTTTCGCCGAATGAATGAAGATCTAAATAACACCAATGAGTGTGGGCATAACGAAATGGTCTTCAATTGAATGCTGCTAAATCGTATGTTCTAGCTATACATATGTAAAAATTTAACGTGTGTTTTTGA